>OY284490.1:58357033-59055668 GCA_958336395.1 Ctenicera cuprea
ATTTTAAGCATATTGCTCTTGCTAAAGGGTCACGTGACACGGTGCAGTGACTTGATCCTTATTTCTTTTAAATGGAACACAGATTAGAAATATATATATACGTATAATGGAACAGTATGCCGTGTGACGACGGCTCATTTAAAAGCTCTTTTTAAGAGGAATTCAGAGCACTGTTGATTTTGCCAAATATTGACCGATAATGTATGGATAACCGTTACTCAAAATGAATATCTCACAAAAAACACCTTTTATTGGAACAAATCTAGTGTGCGCTTTTTGTTTTGTTTGAATTTGTTGGACGAACAATTGGGTGCTGATTTGGATACTTGAGGTTCAATAAGTGGAATACTTCTTCTTGAGTTCTAGTTGCAAATCAAAAACTTTTTTACTGAATTTTCTGGCTTCAAAATGGCGGCTGCTACGATGTTTTGAAAATCGCGACTTGTCTGATCGGGATCAACTACAACTTGTTTGAGAGCCTCTTGTGGGTAGTGTAAGGTGAAGCAAAATTAATATAGAAAATCTGAAAACGATCGCAATGGCACTTCTCCTAAACTTTAAAAATTCAAAAAAATATTTTTCAAAAACTGCCCACACGATATTTTTTCAACTTTACAGGCTGCTAGAACCGAAGATTGGCTAAATTAAACGGAAAACAATTAATAACTTCTGCTTAAGAAGAATTATTCATCTTGACTAGTAGAAGTATAATCTAATTTTAGTTTAAGAAAAAATTTTATAATTAGTTGCGCTACACGCACGCCCCTCCTAATTTTTTGGCTCACAAATTTAGGATATGGTTGGTTACTGTAGAAAATGTAAATTCCAATTATTGGTAATTAAAAAGAAAAGTTGTTTCAAGAATGTTTGGAATTGGTCAAGTTATGATCGAGTATGATACTAAGCGAACCGACAGCGAGGTGTTGATGGAATGGAGAGTTGCCTATATAGCTTGTTTTCTTATAAATCTAACAAAGGGTGAAATGTACAACGTTATAATTATAAAGTTTAAACTTTTGCAAATACGGTAAATATTAATTTCTAGTATGCATGATATAGTATAAAAGATGGTATGCTACAGCGCACAGTTTAAGAGCCACTGTGTGACGTCATCAACTGTAAAAACAACGGCAAACTTGAAAATAATTCGCGGCAAGTCTGCAGCCGATGAATTTTAGTCGTTCTTACAACATATAAATATAATAATTTAGTTACGATGATAAAATACAAATAAAATTTCTCTGGGAAACTAAAATATTTCACATTGGATGTACCTATGCTCATCCATCCATACATCTATAAAAGCTCAAAGGGTTTTTTTCTCCGGTTCCTCCAGCGGCTACCGCTTCACCAATTTGGACCATTTTTTTTTCAATGAAAGGTCTCTATCCTCAGATGGAACATGAAACATTTTTATATTTTTATTCTACGTCGATTTTTCAATAATAATTATTTTAATTTATAATATATATGAAGGTCGGCTAGACGCGCGTCACTTGGGGCGCCATCTACAAAACCGCCGCGTCTCATTATTGGAACTAATGCATCACGTGACGCATTTAGACGGGTCGGACAACGCGAGTCTGTCAGTGCATTGTGCGCTGGGGTCTCACTAGTAATAATATAAATGTTCAATAAACAAAAAAATAATTTAAGTAGATCTATAATTTATTACTTACTTTTCGTCTTACTATTATAGTTGGGGCAATTTTTTACATAGCGCTTCATAATAAAGAATATAAAGTAAATGAAACTTACTTTGAACACTAATTTGTTGACAAATAAGAAGCACCTAACCTCTTTATCATTCCACTTGACATAAGAAACTAACAGAAGTACACGTACTACGCCTGCGCACTGATAAAAAAGAGGGTTTCTCAACAAGTTTCTACACTTGCGCAGAAGTTGACGAAATTTGGTCCTAGGAACAGCATATCATGTTCCGTACTCTATCATGTCTAGTATGGAAAAGTCCACTCAAAGTTAACACTTCAGTTTCTAACATTATATAATGGTATAAGGGTTGGTTTTATTATACATTTATTGATAGAATAAAATACCTGTACCGTAATCCGGTACATTCCACACATTTTTAGATCGTAAGACAACAGCAGCACCGCATGTAACTCCGCAATTGTGTTCAATATTGCGCCATGAAGGCGAAGCAAGATGTATAATACTGTTTTTGCCTGAATAATTCCAACCCTCTACATTCGGTAATAATTTTTTGTTCGCTTGACGTTAAGGGATAGATGACAGGCCCTTGATACGTGGGCGAAATTAAAGCATTGTTTCAAGTAACAGTTAGTGCTCATGATGACATTTGTTGTTTTTGTACCGTTCCATTTCTACAGCGATAACCGTTACTAACCGATCTTGTACTCCAATTGCGCATATAAATTTTAACCGTTTTGTGTGGGTCGTATTAAATTAATGCAAAAATGTGACCCCTTCGATTACGTAAGTCAATTTTAAAAGTATAGTTTTACCCTTCAAAAATTTTAAAACCTATACGGTTATTCTTTCATTTTTAATTCCGTAATGCATTAACATTTAAAGCACGCACGTAAGTTAGAATGCGGTCTGACTCACGGGTGACATTTTATATAAGCGATTATCTCAAGGTTGTTTGAAGTACGGGAACTTGTTCCTATTTAGTTCCGCAAAGAAAGGTTACATTTTGAAGAACAGGATTACAAGATTAGTCACATGGCACCTCCTGCTATTGATGCGTTAAATTTCATTTCATAAATTCTGGGACACCTCTGCAGATGTCAGAGGCAAAATAATTCTCTTTTGGGTTTTTGTTCAACTCTTTTAATTAATTCTGTTCCAGCTTCGTATTTTGTTAATTTCCTTATAATTTGGTTTAAGGTGCCTTTACATTATCATAGTTTTCATTATGAGTAAACAAATAACATAGCTTGTGATTAAACTTGTATTACAAACGCACAAGATTTTAAAAATTTACATTATAATATAAAATATATGTTTTGTATACTATAAAATATGAATAACTGATAACTTTAATTCTAATTATTACTATACAGGGTGGTTCAACACTTATTACGCCCCTACTTAATTTTGAAATAGATGTTTTTTTGGCAACGCTTGACCTACCTTTCTGCACACAAAAATTTATAACCAACGCTGCAAGCGCTGCGACGCGATCGTCATTTTTTTCAAATAGCAACCTAGTGATTTTTGTGCTCATTTAATAGAGAATATTCTTTACTTTTCAACGATATATAACTTGGATACCCTTATATAACAAAATTTGCGAGAAAAACGCGAATAACTTTTTCATATTAGCAGGTCCTGAATTCAAACAACAGCCTACCACTACGACAGCAGTGTACTTTGAAATTCATTTGTTATCCTTCAACAATCAAAAACAACAAAAAGAACAAAATCCGACTGTGCTAGGCTATTGTCTAAATTAGAGCTGGGCGATATTGAAAATTTGATATCGAATATCGATAATGAATTTATATCGATGATATCGATGATATCGATAATATCGATAATATCGACAATATCGATAATATCGATAATACCGATATCATCGATAGTATAAATAGTATAATAACGATAA
The DNA here is from genome assembly GCA_958336395.1 of Ctenicera cuprea. Lineage (NCBI taxonomy): Eukaryota > Metazoa > Arthropoda > Insecta > Coleoptera > Elateridae > Ctenicera > Ctenicera cuprea. The sequence goes on from OY284490.1 coordinate 58,360,629, forward strand.
TATCGCTATATTTACGATAATTCCGACATCATCATCAATAATTTTGATATATTATCTAGGGAATTTTTACGCGTTGACGTTGACTTTGTTCCTAATCTGAACTAAAGGCAGAGCTATTAATATTTATAGCCCTTTTAATAAAAAAGGGATAACCATTTAGTATGAAGTCGGCGATCTAAGTTGCAAATCAATATGAGTTAATATGTTTTAGTTGTTGCAATAATTGCGTCAATTACAATATATCGATAATTGTTTTAAAATTATCGCTATTCTATATTATCGATAAATATTCCCGGCCCTAGTCTGAATTTAGGATCTATACTCAAGAATGTTGTTATGTAAGGATAAGTAAGTTTTAAACATTGAAAAGGGACGATACATGGCTATCGAATTAATGCAAAAAATAGGTATCTTGTTATTTTAAAAAAATAACGTTCGCGTCACAGCGCTTACAGAATTAAGTAAAAATGTCTTGAATTGAACAAACGATTATTCCATACTTTTGATGGACCGTGTATAATAAACTTGTATTAATAGATTTTACTGACAGCATTAGCATTTTGTTTTTTTATTTGTTTATGATTGCTAAGAAATAACAAATGAATTTCAAAGCACACTGCTGCGAGTATCGTAGGCTGAAGTTTGAATTCAGGGCTTGCTAAAATAAAATAGTTTTTTGCGTTTTTCTCGAAATTTCTATAATGCAAGGGTAGACAAGGTGTATACTATTGAAAAGCGAAAACGTTCTCTATCGAATAAGCGCAAAAATTGGTATGTTGCTATTTAAAATAAATGACAATCGCGTCACAGCTCTAACAGTATTGGTTAAATTTGTTTTTTTTAATTATATAGAATGTGAGGTCAAACGTTACTATAAAACTTATATTAACATTTCTTTCACCATTTGACCTGTTTCAGAATTAAATAGAGGAGTAATAAGTGTTGGACCTGTATTATTAGATTATTACATCAAAACAACGAAGTGAATAACCGATGATGAAAAACATTTAATTACAAACAGTGTTGTTACAACAAAAATTGTGGTATTGTTTTAAAAAGAGAAATAAAGACATAAAAAAAAGGATTAAAACATTTTGGTTACGAAACTGCTAGCTCGAAAGGCGAGATTGCGGACAGGGAAAGTCGGTTTTTGTGTTTAAAAAGCAGATTACAGAAATTACAACTATAAAGTAAAAGCAAGAAAATATTCAGTATTTCAATAACATGAATAACAATAAATAATTGTCGGTAAAGCAGCTTCCAAAATCAAAATCATTTTTTTTCCGAACTTAAACATGTCAAGTAAGCGACCAAATGAAAATTGCTCAGAAGACTTTTGTCAATGAAAAGTTGTTCTTATTGTCATTTAACACTCCATAGTTGTTTCTACTCCTACCGGGTTTAAAACCTAAACTCAGATATTTTATGGAAAAAAAGGGAAAAACGAATTGTGGGTGGTTAATAGGGGTTGGTAGGAATCCTGCGTTTGTGCAAGTCAGCTATCGGATATGCGTAGAATATATAACTACGCATCTGAGTTGCGTTTTCTAGTGCATTTATATTAAAGTAGAGCAGCCCCCCCCCAACATTATTTTTTGGTGGGGTCATCTGGTTTTATAATATCTGGTATTTTCTAGTTGCAAACAATGTTTATTTATCAGTTCAAATCTCAAAATCGGTTTAAAATAGTTATTATTTATGTACTAGTGGGATAAAGGCGTTTATCATAACGCGAGTTTGAAAGTTGCACGACGAGGTTATAGACCGAGTCGTGTAATCAAACAAGTGCCATAATACTGCATTATCTCGCCTGTGACATACAAAATTTTATCTACGACTGCTCAAAATTTGTTAAAAATCGAATTTTTTGCTTGCAGTGATATTTGACATTTTGCATTAATTTATTTGCAAATGTCAAGTACTTTTAAAGTACTTTTGTTTTAAAATCAAAAGCACGAGATAGATTCGGTTTATTCAATACTATCCCAACCAGCCAGTTTTATTGTAAATAAAGCGTCAGTTTTGTTTGTGTAAATAAAATGAGTTAGGTAATGAATCCCTTATCTCACTTGTATGATAATGAACTTCATTACCTAACGCAAACGAATGACATAATAAGTCCTTATCCAAGCAGTCGTAACTTATTTTCATGGCAAATATTCGTTATACGTACTTAGATAGATCTAATTAAATTAGGTGCAGTATTTCTTGACATTTTAATTTTCCCTCTATTCTTCTTTCCCTCCCCCTCTTTATTCAGTTTTAGTATCTGAATTAATTTCCATTTTCATATTAGCCTTCGTTAGTTCATTTGACTTTTAATTTGATTTTGTTCGCCTCATCCTGGAACCAAATATAGTATAAAATACGAACAGCAGCCTCTCTATGCCTTAATTGCAGTGTGGGTGTTGACTGTTAGACAATAGGCGTTGTAATTTGACTTGCGGTAAAGATCGAAATTCGCGTCGTGTAAGTTGCGTAAACTGTGTACTAAACGTAATTGCTTGAAGTCTGTACCTTTGTATTCGGAGAGCGACGACTTCACTAAAGGGCAGAAATTAACTATTTTGAGTCGTCACTCTGAGTTTACAAAAAGATAAATTAGATTTTGTGAGAAGGTCTGAATTTATTTTGAGGTTCGCTCGTTTGAAGATAAAATGACGATTCTAGGGAATTGCCTTTGTAAAAAGTCTTTGTTTTCCTTGGCCAGTTTAACAAACCAACATCATATACTGGTTTGCAATGGTTATTTCTCTTCTTACAGTTAGAAAACGTTATGGCAATTGACGCGATTTGCACCCTAGAGAAAATGCAAATGAAGGAGATGTTAATGTCTCTGACGAAGATTTTAGAACTTTACTCATAAGCTGGATATCAAAAAGCTAATGACAATTTTAACCATGATATTTTATCACTTAGGCGCTTGTACATGTCATATGATTTAGAAAAAATGCACTTTTTAATGCAACTTGCTAAATTTTTGGGCCATATTTAAAGAAGTTATGACGTCATCGGCGTTTTTTTAAATAGAAACCTATAATTTTTATAGTGTGAATCGAAAGAGCATGTTCTTTTACAAATGTTAAATCAAGAGTTATAGAAGGTTACATACAATTTTTGAGAAATATTTACTTTAAAGTAAAAAAATGAAATTTCTTAGGAAGCAAAAATACACAACAGAAAACCAGATTAAACTAAATTAAGAGTTCGAAATACATTTCCTGTAATTTTTCTGGACAAGTTAAACCAGACAGGCAGAATTGTAAATACTGAGCCACTCAAAAGCCACACTGGATGCTTAAATGACATACTCAACAGCCAGAAACAGGTCTAAGCAGAAATTGTCGGTAACCGAATTTTGGGACCATATTGTTTTGATGGCACACCGACAGGAGTTTGGTACTTAGAGTTTCTACAATTTCAATTAATTCCTGCCTTAGTAATTTTATATCCAAATAAAGAAGATCCGGATTTATACAGTGCTAACATTTGGTATCAACAGGACGGTGCTCCGCCCCACTATGCAGTTCATGTTCGAAGATATTCAGATCAAGATTTTTTGGAAGATAGATAGGAAGGCGTAGTCCTTTGGAATGTCTAGCTAGATCACCCTAACGCCACCAAACTTTTATTTATATTTTTTTTAAGGAAGGTTTATACAACTAAACCAAATAACTTGGAAGATCTAAAAGAAAAAATCCGCGAAGAATGAGAGCTATTATTACACCGGATGTTGTTGCAAATGTACCGCAGAAAATTTTATTTCACTGCCAGGTAGTCAACGGGCATCAATTTGAACATTTAATTTAAAATGTTGTTATAATCATTATTTTAATTAATTAAATCGTTGTTATAATAACTAGTATTCGCCTTGGACACTGCAAAGCTGTAAACCGATCACATTCCGAACCCTTTATTTAGTTTAATTTGATTTTATGTTGTGTATTTTTGCTTTTTAAGAAAGTTCAATTATTTACTTCAAAATAAATTTTCCTCTAAAATTTTGGTATATAAACTCCTATAATTTTTGTTTTAACATTTGTAAAAGAACAGGCTCTTTCGATTGACACTATAGAAATTATAGGTTTCTACTGACAAACAAATGTCGATGACGTCACAACTTCTTTAAATATGGCCAATTAATTAAGCAAGCTGCATTAAGAAGTGCATTTTTTCTAAAAATTACTCTAAAACTGCCCGAAGAGAAAAAGATCTAATAAACAGCATTTTGGTAACTGCAGCAAAAAACTTAACAGTTTCTGTATTTGTTGTTATAAACGTTATTCCAGTTTTTGATATATATTCGCAAAGGCGACATAAAACTGATTTGCTACGCACAACAGACCTATATCATTTGCATATTAAAAACACATAAAGTAACAGGAAAAACGAATGTTTAACCTTGTCATTGTGCATTTCAAATAGTAATTAACATTTCCCAAGTTCCTTGGCTTTTCACATTAAGGTTGTAGATGTAGAAAGGAGTTTAAAAATAGGCGAAGCACTTTCCTATATTTTAACAGTCTTTAATTTTTATACTTTTAAAACAAGTGTTTTATACAGTAACGTCGCCAAGATTTTGATCAATAAAGTGTTTTGTTTTCCATAATACGATAAATTATCAATAATAAAATGTTTGAACGCCTAAAATGTATGTGTACAAAGAACTATACAAAAATAATGTAAACATTAGAGAACAAATACGTAAAGAATTGTATTACACAAAATTCTGGTCAGTGTGTTCAATAGGATGCTGTTTATAGTAGAGATTCCATACGAATGTAGGGGTGCTTTTTAAAGACATACCAAAATTCGCTGATGAAGTTTGTCAACGTAGTTCGCGGCAAAAGATTTCCTATAGTACAAACCATGGTTTTAGAACTATGGAAAAGTTACAACTCTAATGCACGTTGGAGATATTGTCAGTGAATATTTTTGCTGCAAAACTTTTTAAATATACTTCAAGTTATTTAATCTACAATTTAGAATAATAATTAAATACTTTATTCTATAACGCGTTAAAAGTTAGAGTTTATACCAGGTTGCTGTAACATCCTTGACTGTACTAATCTAAAAGCAAAAGTTATTCTGCTGGCCTTAACTTGAAAACGAAAGTGGTTGTTCCAGTTTCATCAACCGATCTGTTGCACAACTACGTGTAAAATTACAAATGCTATGACAGGAAAAGAAACAAATAGAAGTTGACTTTAATGTAAAGTGGCGGTTACAATTTTGACAGAACTATTAATATGAACTAATGTTTGATGTTATGACAGAGGGTCTAAACATTTGTTTATATGCAATTTAGCGCTACTAATGAACCTCAATTTTATTTTCTTCTACTGAAAGAAAATTCAAGTTTAAACTTTTTCATTGTTTGTTTACATATTTGTACCTCCCCATCTTCGTTTGCCATTATTCTTCTGTAGATTTCACAATAATATGTCAAAAAATTATACTATATTGACATTTATATTTTTAAAAACAAATCTATATAACAGCCTCAAAAAATATTCATATTGATATTTAAAAAAATTCGCTATGACATCAATGCTCAGTTATGTGACAGTACACAAAATTTAGAAATTTAGTATAAAGTAGCACATTAGGCAAGAAACAAGTTTCATTCAGAAGAAAATAGATATTCTCAATAGTTTAGATACTAGTACGGATGGGGGGCTGGGCACTTTTTAAACGTTATTAATAGAGTTTTCTTTTGTTTCCATAGCACACCTATTTTACTTTGCAATTTATGAAAAACAAATCAAAAAAGACGACAAACCAGAGAAGTTTTAAAATTTGGTATGCAAACCCCCCCATCAAATTGAAATAGAATTTAAGTCTATATTTATTTAATGGTTAGAAATACTCGATGTTCCATTTGAAAAACAAAAGTTATTTACATTTGAAGTGTTGCCAAATGGACATTAAATTATGAATACCCTTTATACTAATCTGCTGTTTTTAACATACCGCTAGAATAAATTATAATGTTTTAACAGTCTGTGCAAAATGGCGATGAGTGACCGTTTTGTGGTATCTAAAATGAAAATATTAATTTTGTAATTAGTATTAGTCCACAAATGGTCGAAGGATGTCAAATAACTCGAAAGCCACTAATTCTAAGACCACAGTTAACACTTATATCTAGAAGTAAATTTATAATATAAAAATGCGATAATATACAAGGTATTCAATTTAAAATAACAAAGTAATGTGCTGTACAGGTATAACTAAACACCCAGTATAATTGGTAATAGTTGTAGGCTATGTAGCAGTTTTTATCAATAACTTTTATTAAGAAAACAATTTAATATTCCCATTAGTTTAGGAAATAATACTGGGGTGACATTTAAATGACTCACCGTGTATAGTATTTGCGCAATAAGAGAAATAGGGTACTATAATTGTTTTGTATATCCCAGTATTTTCCTAGAAATATAAGTGACACTATGAGTTCTGTAGTCAAGTATATAGTTATTTAAGTAACAAGGAATGTAAAGATGTAATAACATTCGAGGTAGGTAAATACGAGCCGAGGCGAAGCCGAGGCTTGTGGCCTGTCGAGAATCTTAATAGTCGATACATTCCGTGTTACTTATTAAATTTTTCACGCTACAGGTAGAAATTTATACATATTTTTAAAAGTTCGTTTTGACTGCTGTCATCGGAATTATTTTTTAAAAGCCCCATTATTCTAAGTTGCCTGTGCTTGTTGAAATAAAATATTGGAATCTGCACCTTGTTGCTTTAATTATTATCCTAGGAATGTAAATGACACTATTAAGTTCCGTAGTCAAGGCAAAAAGTAAACGAATGTTATTGGCCATTTTCATCTTTTGTAGCTATGGATGTATCGCCTATTTACCTTGCCTGTAGCGTGAAAAATAAATAAATATATGAGGCACTTGCACCTACATTTCTACTACTACTACTACTACCTACTTACATTGTCGATAGTGCGAAATCGTTATTTAAGCTACAAGGAATGTAAGAGCGGTATAGGGAAGTATTGATTTCATGAAAGTACTAAAACGATTTTGATGAAATTTTAAATCAAGAGGTATATCGAAAATTGTAGTTCTAGTAAAGCTTTTCAAAAAAATCCGAAACCGGAAACGGAAGCCAGATATGTTTTTTTGTAGCGTTTTTTTCCAAAACAAAATTTTGAAAATTTGAGAACGGAATCTGAGAGAAGAACTTAAGGCAAATTGAAAACTTTTTTTAGTGAACTCTCTAGCTTTAAAATGGCGGCCGCTACAGCTTCTTGAAAATCTCGACGTTAACGCCCATTTACTCAAAAAGTAGTTGTCTGATCGGGATCAGATCCACTTGTTTGAGAGTTATTCCTAAGTAATATACGATGAAATAAAATTAATTTTTCAAATCCGAAAACGATCGGTGCTGCTTCAAAAGTTTGAAAATTTTCAAAAACAATTTTTCAAAAACTGAATACACAATTTTCTTTAAACATTGTGAGCCGATAGAACTTGCATTGAACTACAAATTTATTTTTTATTTATCTCTCAAATTGTACTCTGACGTCTCCAGGAATTTTGGAAAAATTTGCAATTGATTAATTAATTATTTATTCAAAAACGCAAACGCCGATCGTTATAATTTTTATCGGTTCGATAGACTATTTAAAGTACTTTATTAGGATTTGTTAGAATTTTCAACTATTTTGAAAATTAAGAAAAAAACTATTATGAATACAACGCGTTTTCCGGCAGTTACGTGATTTTAACTACACCTATCAGTTAGCTCTAGTTAAAAAATATATTTTTCATTTTTTGCATATTTTTGATAACTTCCTAAATAAAGCTTGTATAGCCATTTTTGTTCGACATCTGAAGCGGAATTTGTAATTCGCCGAAGCGCTTCGGCGGGCACCTACCTTGCTTTCGTGCAGTAGTCGCTGCCTCTATGGGTAGAATTACGGTACGGAAACCAATTGATATTCTATTATACTTACGTAGCCCTTAAAAAATGAATGTTGCCTTGTAATTCGTAGTATCTACTTCAAAATCATCTTTATTTTGTAAGACAGCTTTTAAGGATGTATAAATAAAGGAAGCAATTTGTTGTCAAACGAAATTAAATTTTCACTACACTCCCATTATATTTCGCTGTTTAATATTCCCTAAACGGCTGCAAGCTATTTAAATAAGGGTAAATATTAATTTATCGTTTAAAACAGCTTGACATACGCTTATGGCTGCGAGTGAATTTTAATGCGATGTTTTGATGTGAATGATAATCTCATTAACGCTTCGTCTAAAGTAACGCACTGACAGGACGGCAACGAGTGGATTTCCATACCCTAAATTAGTAAATTTTATAATTACACACAGTTGCTTAAAATGTTCCAATTAATAGTTAATGTTTTATACCAAGCCATAGTACTTCAGTACAAATTCCGATAACTATAGAAAAATGCAGTTAAAATCTATTTTTATTGAGAAATGGAAAAGTTTTGAAGGGTCAAAATCCCAATGACAAGTTAATTTTAATTATCATATCGTTTACATCGATTTCGAGTCCCGAGTTGGCGCGGTTGGAATGCCCGTTCGAATGCGATCAGCACTGCTCTGCCTGGTCAGTACTTGGATGGGTGTCCGAAACCCGAATCAACACGGCCTTAGTGCTCTCGGAATGGCACCCTAATAGGTGGTCCCGGATGTCGCATTAACAACGCGGCAGTAGTTAGTGGGGTTGGAATCCCCCACGAAGTATAGATGGATGAGTAAATGGACGAGTAATGTAATGCCAAGAGTTTGGCATAAGCTGAGGGGGCGTTGTGGCTAAAGGCCCAATGGACCCCAAGCCAAACTTGGAGTGAATGGGACCAAGCCATAGGCCTCATTAGCCCGCAGTGCTGATGTATATATTACATCGATTTAATTCGTAGAAATCTCTGCACTGCCAGACTGACTTACTAAGACCTCTATTGTTTCGATTCCAACGTTCATAATGATATACTAATAGTTTCGTTCAGATTAACTTTTGTTTAGCATGTGTAAATATTTGTATCTCTTAAAGCGTGTTATAGTTATAAAGAAGAAGAAGAAGAAGTTATTGACGTAGTTCAAATTAATTTTATTAAATCAATAAAAAAATTGTGTGTAACACAAACCTGTTAAAAGTTCTGAACCTCAGTTTAAACATCAAAAATAGGCGAATCAGGTCGCTGGTACTTTCCCATACCGTTTACGTTTTAAATAGTCTCGTCTCAATAAGTGATTTAAATTCACATCTAGTCATCTACGCCAGGTACAAGCAGCCCGCTCCAAACCGAAAGCGTTTGCACGGTGCGGCACTGGGAATTACGTACTCACGTAAGCCGCTAGCTGGATAATACGCTCCCGAATTTGGACTGGAAATGCGTATAAATACTTTATTTAGATGGTTATCAAAAATATGCGAAATATGATAAAAATGTATCGTTTTTTCTCAAGTTTTAATATAGTTGAAAATTCTTGTGAATCCTAATAAACCATTTCAAATAGTTTATTGAACTGTTTAAAGTTTATAACGATTGGTGTTTGCGTTTTTGAATAAATAATTATTAAATCTCAAATTTTTAAAATTCCTGGGGGGATTCGTAAAAACAAATCGGCTTTAAAATTTAAAAAAAAATGGGATGCGTCGTTTTTTATGGACTTTTTTGAAAGCGTTTAAAACTTTGAGCAGCTAGAGTTTTTTGAAAGCTACTAAATAATATAACAATTTGTATTGATTGGATATTTTGTTGTAGAGTAATCGGGATTTAAAGTCAAATTTTTTTTAAATTCGTAGCGTCCTTCGGTTTGAAAATATAGCATCCGATAAAAAAAAGCATTTTATTTGCCTCTAGATTCACTACAACGCCATATTTTTAAAATTACCAAAAGCCATTTATAAAAAAATCTAGACAAAGAAAACATGTCTGATTTCCGTTTCTGGTTCCGGTTATAAATCATCTACTTGCAATTAAGAAACTTCTACATACCAAATTTGCACAGATGGGCATTTTTTAAAACCACTTCTTGGGTACTTGGGCCCAAACCGTGTATTTTTGATAAAATCTTAAATTCGAAATTTTACATAAAATCATCATTTTGCTTAGTTTTAAGTAGAAGTATGGGAAATTAAAAAGCAGAAGATTCGCTACAGTAGAACAACTAAACTTAAATAAATAATACTCCACCTGCCCTGCATCATATCCTCCTACAGTCATCGCAAGCGATATAAATAGCAACGTCTTTTCATATTTTTCACCTAAAAAAATTGCTGAAAATCTCGTCAGCAAACTTTTCGTTTTAATGCCTTGCTGCTTTTAAAGTACAATTTTAACAACTTCTTTTTACTCCGCTACACTGCTTTATGAATCTTCTCAGAAAGGAGCAGATTATCTAAAAGAAATTTTGTATAGAATCTTTTCAACACCCGAGAGACTGCTTATTAACAGACGTTAATTAACTTTTCACCATCGGACATCCTTTTGCTTAAAAGCCATTTGTACTACAGAAATATCTCCAGTATATTGTTTAAAATGCAGGAAAAATAAACTGAAGGCAAATTTTCTTCAGGAAAATTGTTTTACGAAAAGTTCTAACTCCGGTTTTATAAATCTGTTCACTGACATTGTGTTAAGTGCGTAAATTCAATCGCTGGAACTACGCCAGTACCTTTTTTTAAACGAAAATGTTACAATTAAGGTATAGTCTCGTTTAAAACGCGTACATAACTTTAGAAGTGCGTCCTTTAAATTCAACACTTGTTCCTAAATTGAATTTCTACTTAACTGTTAGATAATCTAACAGATGAAAGAAAATGATCTCAAAGACTACATTTATGTCTCGTTTCGGTGATATATTCCATTGTTTGTGTCTTCGTTCACACTTTATTCATGACATAAAATCCATATTGTTGTTTACTGCTTCAGTACCGTTGATCCTTTTGTGTTGTGGCAAAACAACAAAATTTAATTTAAAGGGCTGCTTCTAGAAGCCCGCAAAGCACAAGCAGATATATTTATCTGTATTATTCAATAGAATCTAAACAAGAGTAATGCTGCTTTCATTCATAATTCAAATGTAAGAGAAAACGAGTTAGTTTTCCTTATTTCAAATTCTAGGTTGAAAGCATTTCCAACAAGAATGCGTGCTAATTCTGTGGTTTTTAAAATTGAGATTGACATTAAAAACCAAACGCTTCGTTAATTGGAACTGGGAATATTTTCGCACCGAGGCGACAAATACGCCCTTTGAGCTAGAATGTTTTTCATCGAAAAACGTAAGAATTTATTTTATTCTAAGGAGTGCGAGTGCATCAATTACGCGCATTATAAATTAGCAAACTTTCGGGCGATATTCATTCAGGATAATTTTCTTTGCTGAACTCAGGAAAACTTATCCGCCAATCGCGCACGCTTCTGTAATTGTCCAAAGTTAAGTGGCATTAGGCTCAATCAATGTTGGGTTGAGGGAGGAGGACGAAAGATTAATTAATTAAGGGAAAATTTTTGTACTACCATTACACAAAAGAAAATAATAGAAGTGTCGTTAAAATTTTAGAATCATGTTATCCGCTTCCCCGCTGGTATACAATATTAATTTGTTAGTGGGAGTTACTAATGTTCTTTTTTGTACTCTAAGAAGGCGTAATTTGCAGTTTTTTGGGTTTTTGTAGAGGTCTAAGCCTACTTCGTTTACACTTAACTTATTTGCGTTTCACCCCGAAAATCAGACAAATCATTTTAAAGAAATATACAGAAAAGAAAAAAAATTTTGAATCTATATTTGCTAATAAAATTTAAACAATTCCTATATTTTACGCAAGTGTAGGGGAATTAAGAGGGTTCGTAAAATATGCATTATTCAGAAGGCCGTTCAATTCTAAAACATATTTTTTACGAATCAAGCCCACACGTTATCATATCAGATGTAAATTTATTCAAAAATAAAAAAGACAACTTCCAACGGCCTTTCTCGCCGAGTACATGGTATCTGTATTAAATTCATACCAAGGTTTTTTTATCACTTTTGAAAAAGTTCAAATCAAGAAGTTATTAAAAGAGTGTTTCGAAGGGATGAGATAAGAGAAATAAACATTTACTAATTAAAATTACTTGTCAAAATAACTTAAATGTTTTATTAAATACTTGTGTACTCAAAATATATGCTCAGAGTTGTATTTAACCCAACTGCTCAGGCACGATATCCTTATCTCCGTCATTCAGCTGCCACCAGCTTGGTATTTCCAAAAATTTATGGAATTTTGGCTTTAAAATCGGTATGAAGGAATTGGATGACCAGTGTCTATAGAAACAACCTGTCTTTCGTGTGGAAGGTTTGCTCTTAGTACACTATCCCAACCGGCTAACCGCGAGTAAATGCTAAAACAACCAAGTCGCACGGTGTTCAGGAGGCAAAAAACAAAATTTTAAATATTGTTCGAGGTTAGAGAATACCTTATATCGCATAAATTAAGAAATAGGCGGGAGTGCAACTGCCGATGCTGTACTTATAAGTATTTATAAATAATGGCACACTCCGCAGCTGAAAACATGCCGCGTTTCATATTCTACGGATACCACATAGTCGATTTGGCATGGAGATTCACATGACCATAGAAAGACGTTTTCGTAATGCATAAACTTTTGTGATGTTTGATTTTGGTTAACTGCCTGAAAAGGTTGATGTCGCATCTACCGTGGAAAGTAACGTATTAGATTGAGTCAGATAATGGAATACAAAAGACTGCGGCCAGATACGAGAAAGGACTTGTTCCGACAGCTACTTTTAATTCAATTCAATTCAGTTTCATTTTCAAGGAGTTTTAGATTTATCATGCAGATACGTTAGGTTTGTTTTACATTGTTTGATTATAAAATAACTTGCAAGTAAATTGTTTTTACTGAGTCTTTCAAGTAGCTATTTTTTTACTACGTTAGTGATACAAAATCTACATTCTTCCAAAAAATACTGACCATGCCAGAATTTAAATAAAACATAATTATTCATGGCAGAATGTAAAACAGACTTATTAATACCACAGATAAGGTAACACTACAGATATAGGTAAATATGTGAGCTATCGGCAGCTTGTTTTATATGATTAATAATCTGCAAAAAGATGGCGCTACAATGACAATTTGTACTCTCACAAATAATTAAGTCACAGATGACTGTAATTGAGCAGATTACTTAGCACATAGTCAAACCAAAAGTTAGACAGCCATCTGCCATGTTTAACGATTTCATTTGAGATGTTTAATTGTCAAATCGCAATTTTTCGTAAATAATTAATATTGAAGCCAATTCTACTTACATTATATTCATGATGTGACAGACTCCAAGTAAATAAGACTACAAAGACGTATGATACAGTTCTGGAATCTAGTGTATTAATAATAAAATCAGTAGAATTGTAACTTCAAAATATATTTAAATTACAATTTATTTTATGTTATACCTCTGGAACCATTACATATTACAGTTTTAAAATATAATCAATATAATTTATAAGGTAAATATCTAGGTATAGCATCACTTTGAAGTCATCCTCATGTGGCGAAGCTTTAAAAACCTTTACCTATGGTCTTCAGCTATGGCACTTAAACTGCAGTCTGTAATAACTCATAAGGTAACCCTAACCTTGCAGAATGCAGTGTTAAAGATAAAAACATTAGAATATATGAGCTAGCTTTTGGTGAAATGTGAACGTAGGTATACACATTACGTCTGAGAGAACCTTAGAAGAAAAAAACAAAAGTTCAACTATAATTTAGTTTTTATGAAATATCAAATTTCAGTAAACGGTAAACACAAGGAAAATATAAAATACGCCCTTTAACCAGATCCCAGATAAGGTTAGGTTTTTAACGTTATCAGTGACAGATGCACTCAAATCCCCGATAAAACAGTTTCCAACACATTTCAACAGTAATAAACAAATGGCGATAGCAGCGCCCTAAAATTGGTCTGGTGCGTTGCAGCCAAACTAACGCTAATTTCGTCTCCAAATATGAGCGGACATATTGTATAAGGGGTCGTATATCTGTAGTGTTAACCTTATCTGTGTTAATACTATTGTTCCAACCCGACTTATTTATTTGTGTTTTACATAAGGCAAAGTTACTTTAAGTTGTCTGTCTTTTAAAATTTAGTACTTAGGACTTTATCTTTTACCTAATATTTAAGCTTAACCACCTCGTTAACTTTATCTGGGCTATAATACTTCTCATTACTGCAAAGATAATTGTATTAAAAAGACGATACGTAAATACGTAAATCAGATGACTATCTTTTATAGCTTAAGATTAATATAAAGGTATAAAAATGCTGAAAAAATACACATCCGTATGGAATGGAATGATTTGATTCGTACGTGTCCTCGTCTTCATAACCACAACTACAAACATTAGTGAGGTTTATAGGTAAGTTTTGCAAGAAAGTCTGTTCAGTTCTATTAAGAACTCTTTTTATGGAAATTTGAAGTACTTTTCGATACTCTAACAATTGCTATATTTGTTATTTAACGACAAAAACGTAAATAAAGTGGGATGTCGGAGTACGTACCGTAATGAAGTTCAAGTCGAGACATACTACGCACAGTGATGGATGAATGATGTGCTCTAGTTTGTAGTAGATTTCAGATTTAGCATTCAGTGTGAGAATAATGCAATTACTGCACTGTTGTCAAAAGTCATTCTGATAATTTGTTTCAGGTTAAAAATTGAACTCTCTACTTTTCAAATACAAACACTACAAATTACCTTTACCAACTTTTTGACAGGACCTATCAAAAAAAACTTGTCGAAAAAATAGCACTAGTGCAAATTGTCTCTGTAAATCGGTAAAAATTCCATTGTTCTTGACATTATTTACACATGAAATAAAATGTCTGAAAACTACAATCGAGGATTGACAATTGTAATTGTTTTCTGAATATAGCTAAGACGTGACTCGCGCTGGTCAAAGCCTGCTCCTGCTCTAAAACACATTTTTTGATCGCTCGGTATATTTTTAATAATTTCAAGTTCAACGAGATAACGTAAGAAATGACGTTGAAATACAAGAATAGGAAGATCTTTAGTGCAAGGCGGTAGGGAGTTATAAACGTTAGCTGCAGTGTAAGAAAAGGATCGTTCGAAAAGGGTATATTTACGAACTGCAATTGTTAGAATAATTCTTAATGTTAATATTATGAATATCAGTTCTGAATCGAACTCTATCACAAAGCTAGCTAGGACGTTAACAATTTGTGAATTAAACAGGCAAAATGCAAAAAACGGCAATTTCTCATGATTAACAATTTGATCTCTCGCAATTTATGAGAAATGTGATTATATTTGCGTAAGCCATAAATTAGATTTAAACACGAGTTTTGAACGCGTTAAACTATTTTGACATCTGTGACATCTAACAAGGACCATAGACTGAATCTGCAAAATTACAATGAGCAGCAGAAACAAGCGAATTACATGAAATTGTTTTAGAACTAGTAGTAGATGTCTATTAATATAAAGACTATTAAAATTATTGAAAGCTTCTTGTGTGCAACAGTCCATGTGCCTATTAAATATATTAAGGTGGCATTACAAATTATGACAAGATTTCTGTCGTTCCCTCTATACGGACATTAATTAATCGTGAGACTTATGAACACCGTAAACCGTCGAAAATCAAATATTTGACAAATTTAGCTGTAGCTATACATATAACAAAGTACGAGGGCGAAGTGAGAAGTTTGGTAAAATTGAAACAGAGGGAGTCACAATCGCAAATCTCAGATGACATTTGTCAATACCATCTGTCATTAGGCCACATTAAAATTTTTAGACAGATCTGTCATTTAGTTCAGTTTTGACAGCCATTGAAAGCAGACAACCTCTCGTATTTTTGCAAACATGGAAAAAAGTGAACTTCGTATGTTAATTAAACATTGTTTTTTGTATGGAGAAACCATTACGCAAACCAAAACAAAGCTTGATAAATATTATGGGGATTCTACACCGTCGATTAAAATGATTCACAAGTGGTTTACTGATTTTCGTTGTGGTCGTACAAGCACAACTGATGCCGAACGTTTATGACGCCCAAATGAGGCCACCACACCAGAAATGATTGACAAAATCCATTATATTGTATTGAAAAACCGCAAAGTGAAAGTGTGCGAAATAGTTGAGATAGTACGCATCTCAATGAACGTGTGCGCAATATATTACCCGAACATTTGGATATAAAACAGCTATCAGCGCGACGGGTGCCCCGTTTGCTCACAATCGACCAAAAACGCACAAGTGTGACAACTTTAGAGGCAGGTTTTTCAAGCGCAATAAATAGTATATTATACACCAAGGTAGAAAAGTCTACTATTATAGCCTGAAGGCTAAGGTTACATCCCTCGGCGCTACGCGCCTCGAGATCTAACCTTAGACCTCAGGCTATAAGACTTTTCTACCGAGGCGTATATACTTTTCTTTCACTACTAGTGATATAAACCCTTATAATTGTCGAAAAATGACTATTTTAACTTAAATCCCTGTTTATTTCAAATTATAAAACAAATGACAGTTTTTTGGTTAGTTGGCATGACAGTTGTTTGAAAATTGTTTAATCATCATTGGTATTCAAAAACATTGTTTTTAAGAACTAGTTTCATCTAAAATACTGAAATTATTAACAATTTTCTCTTTTTTACTTTGTGTGGTTGTATTATAGGCGAAATTGATATTGACAGAGTTGTCATTTATTACGGCGCGAAAAACGTATATTCAAATACACCAAAGTTTTTAAAAGTAAATTAATTTCTTTAAACAACTATTTTATGCATAAAATACCATTAAATAGAATCTCTCCATTATATTAAATCGTGCTATAAAAACGTTCTCCTTAAAACTGTCACAGGATTATCAAAAAACATAAATTTGTTCATTATTTACCAGTGGTTAATAATGAAAAATTAGTTACCTGTCAGTGAGCAAAGGTAGAGAAATTGAATTTCACAGCATTCTATTATGTGTCAAAATGCTACGCCATATTACTAGTAGTGAAAAGAAGTTTTTGCGTCGTTTCATTACTGTGGACGAAACATGGATCCATCACTATACACCAGAAACTAAGGAACAGTCTAAACAGTGGATTTCTACTGGCGAATCTGCGCCGAAGAAGGCTAAGGCGGTTTTATCGGCCAACAAGATCATGGCCCCAGTTTTTTGGGATGCACGCGGCCCAATTCACATCGATTACCTTAAAACGAGAAAAACGCTCAACGGCGAATATGATTGCAACTTATTGGACCGTTTCAACAACGCTTTGAAAAAAAACAACCGCATTTGGCGAAGACAAATAGTTCTCTTCCATCAAGACAATGCACGGGTGCACACGTGTGTAGTTGCCATGGCCAGAATCTATGAATTACGCTTCGAATTGCTTCCACATCCACCATATTCTCCAGACTTAGCCCCCTGAGACTCGGCTTTAATGAGGAGATTATTGATGCAACAAAAGCCTATTTTGAAAGGTTGGAGAAATCGTATTATTCGGAAGGGATCGAAAAATTGGTAAAACGTTGGACTAAGTGTATCGCCTAAAAGGCGACTACGTTGGAAAATAATTTGTATTTTGGCCGAAAAAATTGTTCCTTGTTTCATTTTTACCAGACTTCTCACTTCGCCCACGTAGACATGCGTTTATCACAATGATACATATTAAATTGACATTTTAGGTAATGTAATTTTTTCTACGGTTTGCGTTCTAAATTTCTGTTTAATTGCGTACAGCAAATATAAATATTTTTGTGTCTTAGTTTGCCCATAAACACCTACTCGTTTTCTTTCTATTCATTATGCATGAATGATGAAGTGTTTTCCACACATTAGCAATTTCGTTTACTAAATAAATGACGTGTAGGTTTTGAGTAAAATTTTAGTAGACACCGCAGTATCAAAAAACAAACTGGTGTTTATCTATTACTTTATGTAGTAAGCATTAACAGTACAACTTATTTTAATAAGCTGTATGTAATTTCTTCTTTGCGATGTAAAAAAATCAAGGCTGTGTTAGAGGGAAGCAAAAGAATTACAAAACAAATGAGTATGTAGCTGACCTGCCTACACACAAATAATACTGATTTGCATAATTACTTAATAGCAGGTGTACGTTGCACATTAGCCATCACTTCGAGTATATTTTGGCTGTAATCAATATTTTTAGCATCTGCAATATTTATATTAAACCTACACAATAACTATACGTAGCGACATTCTTATTATTTTATTCCTAGCGTTTTGCATTTAAAATCATTCTAACAAACAATAATTATGTGATCTATAAATGTTTACAATATACGCCCAAAGAGAACTGGGTACGATAAACTATTCCCCTAATTATATTTTTAGAGTTAATCCATCTATAATGGATAAGTAGCTACAAACATATTTGTATTAGATACAACAAATGTTAAATTGGAGATAAATAATCATTATAACAAAAAAATAAATTTTTGACTTACCTAACCAGAACGCGTGAATGATACTAGTGGTTACTAGAATTACAGTTTTGACTAGAATTCGTATTAGTAAAAAGGACAGTGCATATACCTGAACGTATATATAAGTTCAAAAATAATCCAATTGTATTACTTCACAACTATTACTTACTGCATCTATTATTAAATAAATGGTAGTTTCGATTTATATAGAATTAATTTCATCTGTAGACTCTTGAACAATTTCCCGTAACTACCAGAATATAACATCACGTACCTCTGCTTCCAACTTTGCAAATTCACAAGCTCTGATCTAAATTATAAGGACGTTAAAGTTAAAGTTGGTCTTAATTAAAACGAACTTTAAGTCCCTCTTTCAACACGTTTCTAGGAATGATTTACAATAGTTTGCTTGGTTTTTAGATAGTACTACTAAGCCTAAGATGAATTCATAATTTACAGAATTCTTCTTTAATTATTTAAACAAATATTAAAATCAACATTTTATAAAACAAACTATTTAGAAACATATTTCTGCAAAAGTTATTTATACGTAGGTAATTACGTTTATGTATACCGATAATAGTTTGCGATGACGCGTCTTCGTACGCATTTTTCGAACCTTATAAGCAGTTCCGGGTTACTGCACATTTTCGTGAGCAGCGGTGAATAGTAACGAATCACCCTACTTTATTATTATTATTAAAACCTGAATTGGTTTCGCCAGTGATCCAAACAACAGTTGATATTTTGTAGGTAAAATTCTACAAGAAATTTTCCGTGACAAATAATTCTTGTAACGGTTGAACATAATTATGTTGATATATTTCCTACTCTTTGTCATTCTTGCGAGCTAGATATTCCAGCAGAAATGAATCTCACCCATAGAAGACTGGAAATAAATTCAAACAATGTAGGTGGCATTATGCGACATAACGGAAAATAACTTGTAGTTGTGGGATATCGTTTACGAGTAGGCATGAAATACTGGTATATAGTTTGTTTTTAAATAAAATTTATAGCATTCTGTTCACCTAACGTTATATTAAGTAAGCTTTTGGTCTCTTAACTTTGAATGTTCACAAAACGAGAACCAACCTGTAAAATAATTTAAAATCACGTTTTGAGCATTTTTATTTGTTAAACCGAGAGATTTGTCATTTCTCACGTCTTTAGAGCGCAGTAATGTTTTCGCATCTAAATTGCGATAAAGAATTTAAGACATTTAGTAAAGGGATGCACAGCCAGCACCTTGACGTTAAGCAAAAAATAATCAAAAAAAGAATATCTAACTACCAAAATTTTCGCCGCTCGTATCTAAATCTCACTCGTGTATTAATAGGTATCATTATAGATTCGTAATATACTATTAATGCGTACATATTAAATTCTACAGTTCATGGAGAAAAACCGAAACGCTGCAGTTTACTAGAACACTTGGTTGCTTAAAACCTTGCTATATTATCACCGTATGCATAGTTAGTAAGCTAAAATTGTTTGGTATGAAATTAAATTATTTCAAGTGTGATTAATATGAAGGCAATATATAGTATAATTTTGTATTATAATTGTTTGAAAAAGGTAAAATAAAAAATCATAAAACTAAAACGTTTTTCTTGTAGAACAGTTTATATTAATTCATTATAATAAATAAAACTTTTGTATCATACGGCATTCCCGCCTTTTAAAAGCTCGTACGTAATTGGCGCTCCACAAAATGACGTAGTTACATTTTGACACATGTATTGAGTGTTTGGTCTCTAGTTGTTTGCTACGCAAGCATTGATTTCTTTTGTCTCTGAGACACACTCTTTCGGACGTTCTTGTAGCGCCACACTGCAGGTGCGCGCAATTGACCATGGCATTTTCAACTTGCAGTTGCTCACGAACACTTGTTATTATTCCAAATTGTTTAACTGCAGTTTTAACAAATCGGACCAAAACTGCATATTTATGGCTAAAATTGTGGGTTTTCCTCAGAATTTACAGTGGCGTGTGGAATTTCAACAAGTTTGAAAATACAGGGTGGTCCAACACTTATTACGCCCCTATGTAATTCTGAACGGATGAAGATAGAACAAAAATAGAAATAAAAGTTTTTTGGTAACATTTAGCTTTCCTGCATATTTGAAAAAAAAATTAAACAATGCTGTAAGCTGCGACGCGATCGTCATTTGTTTTAAATAGCAACCTAGCTACTTTTACGTTTATTCAATAGTGAATTTTCTTCTATTTTTAATGGTATAACACTTGCATACCATCACACAAAAAAAACGTTTGAAGGAAACGCGAAAAACTTCTTCATATTAGTAGGCCCTGATTTCAAACAAGAGCGTACCAGTGTACTTTGAAATTTATGTCATCTCTTAAAATTTCTCGAAACTTTTGTTATGTGAGGCTATGCAAGTTTTACACCATTGAAAAGAAGAAAATTCTCTATCGAATAAGCGCGAAAAATTGCTAGGTTGCTATTTAAGCAAAATTACGATCGCGTCATAGCGCTTACAGCATTTGCTAAAAAGTTGTTTTAAGTATGCAGGAAGGTAGACCAAACGTTACCAAAAAACGTTCGTTAACATTGTTTTGTTCATCTTGATCCGTTTCAGCATTAAATAAGGACGTAATAAGTGTTGGATCACTCTGTATAAATACACCCTTAAACGCGCGCTCTTGAAGTGTGCCGCTCCAAGATCGCGCAAAAGAGTGTGTGCATGTGTGCATGTGCGTGTGTGTCTGTGTGTGCGTGTTTGTGTGTGAGCGTATGTGCGTGTGCGTGGAGAAGTTTAGTTGAAATGAAAATGTGGATAACAGGCTTTTAAATTTCGGCGAATTTCAGAAATACTTTGGTGCCACAGCTCGTTTGTATCTCGTAAGGTATTTCGAAAAAATAAACGCGAAAGCAGCCTTCCAGAACCTATTGTGCTAACTTGGAAAGGAAGTTTGGACAAAGCTAGATGAAGACGGCTACTATAACGAGAAGGTTGTTGTCAATGAAGACACAGAATAAATGTATTAGCATATTCAGAAATATCCAACATCTTTAAGAAAAATTGCTCTGGAGTGCGACATCTTTCATCAATCAGTACGTAAGAAAAAGTTTAAATTTAAGCTCTGCAAGTACCAACTCATCAGCATTTATACGAAGATGACTCGGAGATAATTTTACATAAATCAATTTTGTTTTCTAATTAATGCAGTTCTACGGAATGTTTAACAATATGCGCAAGTGAGCAAGAAAAAACCGAGGCTGATACGACGGGATACGGTTTTAATGTAGGTGGAAATTTTTGATGTGCGTATAATCAGTCCAATACTCTTTTACGAGCAAGGTTCTTTACGACCTTTACACAACGCTAGAGTTTTACAAGGATGTTTAATAATAGATTTGAAGATAAGCGGATTGGGACAAATGGCTCAATAAGATGGCCTTCAAGGTCACCTGATCTTACACTTCTTAATTTCTTTTTATGGGAATATGTGACAAATGTTATTTATTCTGCACCTCCGCTATAAAACTACAGAACCGAGTGCACGAAGCAATTACTAGTGTAACTCCAAGTCAGAGTTTCAGCGGCATGCGGGATTTAATAAGAAGAGCTCAAATGAATGTGTGTACAATAAGTTAATGGAGAAAGCATTTCAAATAATATATGTTGTAATGTTTTTATTGCCGTCAGTTACTGTTTATCGTTCTAATTTTCTATGTTGATTTTTTAAAATTAATTTTAGAGAGATTCAGATGTCGTATATGAATAAATAAGGTATGGAATTTTTATTAGTATTTATTCATTAAAGAAACATAACAAGACAATTTTAGATTTTCAAATAAATCTTATCGTATTGCTATCAGTTTCGTATTTAATAACACTCTTTTTAATAATTCCACGATACCACGGTAATGCCATTTGAATGAAATGAGTTATTATCGAAAAATCCCCTTTGCCAACTTTAGACTTTTTAAATAAACACCAACAAAAATTGCGTTTAAAAATCATTTTGTCGTCAAAATGTTGTAAAGTTAATATGGATATACTCAAAATTAACTACAGATATCAAAAATGTTAAAATATACAGGCTCATCCACCTAAAATAAGAAAGTGATGTTTGTCTTCTTAGGGCGGTGCGGAAAGCCGCAGCACGCAGTTCTAACTGGCCCATTGTGAATCCCTCAGTAGGTCAGGGATTCTCCTTATACAGAACAGTACTTGGGCCAAAGGGTAGTACCCTGTTGTTGGAGATATTCTGTAATTCCTCTGGCTCCGAAAGCGGGTTGTCGAGGTCACGGAGCCTCGGTACCATTAGTCTGAGGCAATAGGCGAGAAGACGGAGGGAAGATTTTTTCTTTTCTTCACAGAACCTGCGCATGGGGTTGTTAAGATGTTCGTGAAAAGAATCATGACCAGTAAAAAAACCTGTCGCGATCCTAATGTGTTTCCTACTTGAGCGTAGGAATTGTTTGGAACGCCAAGGTGAAGATTCTCGAAGAAGATGTTTCGTCTGGCGCAGCACTGGGTGCAAGGTCCAGTTTATTTTAAACTGGGAACAAACCCTGTTCTCAATCTCCTGCCTTGCGATAGTTCTGCGAAGTCCTAAAGCCGGCTCTGGGTCAAGGAAGGGCTTCTGAGAGCGCTTCTTGACCAAAGCATCAGCTTCCTCGTTTCCACTAATGTTACTGTAACTGGGCATCCAAAGTAGCTGGACACAATTGCTTGAGCGAAGTCTGCTCTCAGGACAGTTTTTGACAAGCATTAATTTGGCTATAACAGAACCAGGAGTCTTGTGGGCCGTTTGGCTATTGCTACGTGTATAGATATGCTTATTAAAGTAACCTTTACGTAGGTTAAAATAGCAAACATGCTAGTACACTGTAGCAAACTTGCCGAGAGCAAACGACAGCTATGCCCTAGGCTTATCGCTATAAATCCCTGCACCGGAATCTTCTACCGTCTTCGATCCGTCTGTGAACCAGACTGGTCCACCGACATAAAAAGATCCCGAGGAGCGCGTGTTACTGTAGAGCAAGAGATAGGACACGTGCGTGCCCCAAGAACTCTACCTTATCTTTCCACTAGCCTTTATACTTCAGTTTGTAAGCTGCCTTTCGTACCTCAGCCTCAATTGAAATATAAAAAGGCATTAGGGCCAGAAGTACCTCCGAGCTGCAGTAGGTGCAGTGTGCATTGCTCCTGTGGCTCCTAACAAACCAGTCTTAGAAGCTGAATTAAGCGTAATATGAGGCATGATCGTGGGACTGCGGGCCACCACGCCAACGACGCATGCGCGACTATTGGTCTAACTATGGCGAAGTAAATCCACTAGACGCTAGTGTCTAAACTTAACCGCCGATCCTGACGTCAATCAGTGAGTGAATGCAAATTTGTCTTCGTAATTTTTTTTTAAATATAACTCTTAACAAATAACCTCGCGTAAACAGCAAAACGCAACAACAGTGATTTCAAAAAAAAACTATAAAAAAAAAATTTTGGTCCCAACCGAGATTCGACCCTACAACTACTTATGCAGTAAAAAGGCAGTACACCCGAACACACCCGCATATCCATCTGTGCCACTACGAACCTGGCGGTTATCGCTAATAAAGTGTCAATTGAATGCATTAATAAAAAGTCTGACCTCGGTGGGATCGGCGGTTGAGTTTAGACACTAGCTACTTCTAGTAAATCCACAATCCACCTAGTGACTTTGGGGTTTAATCCCCAGGTTTTTTGCAAGTGTGTCTACAGGCCCAAAGACTAGCAGTTGAGGTTAATTCCGGTAAAACCGGAAGTGCCAGAAAACTGCACATTAATTTAAATAATGATATATCAACCCTATATTATATGTACCAAATTTAATTTTGATATGTAGAAACACCATTTAAATTAAAAAATAGGGGTGGGCCATCTTGCATTGACCATGCATGTTGTTTACCGTGAAAATTTAGAAATCCTGCATGTATATTATTAATTATTCCGTTAACTCGATTGGTCGAGTTCGTACAAACGAGACCTTCAGTCATTCAAAAAAGTCGCTTTCACCAACTAAACTTTATTTCTGGGAACGACGGAATCATTGTCTTTTGGTGGTTGAATGCCTTTGAGGTACGGTCTTGTAATAAATGGGCTGTGCCAATTCGTTTAATATAAAATCAATGATAGGATGAAGAGTGTCGCTTCTTAAAGAAGCAATCGGCAAATCTGTATCTACGTAAAGTTTGTTGTAAATTTTAGTAATTTAGCTGAGTACATGAGCCTTGTGTATAAACTTTCAAGATTTTTAAAATACGTAATTATGACGTATTGTATAACATTGCAATTTTTATTCTTATTTTAACTACATAGAACATAATTACAATTACAGTGCAATAAGGCGGTGGAAAATTAATAATTTAAAATAAGAAAATTCGTCATGGTTTTAACCTTAGGTAATATTGCCATTAACATTAGTGACGATTTAAAGTATTTAGATTAAAAGAATTTATATGTTGAGAATGTCGTTCTCAACTACGCGGGGTCTACCGTTAGTCAACTTTCACTTTAAAGGTTGTTTGTGGTTATATGATTTAAAAAAAACAAAATTACTAATGTAAGCAGGTTTACATCTTCAAATAAAAGTGATTAATACTTTTCAAACCGCACACACCAGTAAGATACATGATTTTATGATGAGTGTTCTTTAAGATCATCGTTTTAGAACAATAATAGCTGTGGCATAACGGGATTGACAATGAAGTCGATTTCAACCTTGAACGCTGTAAAAGTGAACGTGTATTAAAAGGTTACATGATTTCTTCGCTTGTATTTAAGAAACACAGAAATCTATTAAAACTGCGTAATATATTTTTTGTTACATTATTCATTCTCGATTTGCAAAATGCGTTGATGATTTTTTGTACTAAAAACCATAAAATTACAAGAAACTGAATAAAACCTGATACAGTTATGCAATTACGAAAGTGAGTTGTGAGTAGTGCAACTAATGGCGAAAGCTAACTTCATAAATATGCATGAAAACATTCTTGAATTGTTTGCATAAAGGTCTCGACGGTTTGCCTTTAGTGAAGCAATTAATATAATAAGCCAGTATTGTTTGATGTCACGAAAGGTGGACTTTCTGGAAAATGTGAACAGGCCGGATGCTAATTAAATTATATCTGGTATGTATATAGGGCGACGTCGGTTGATCGGAAACGAAGTGAAACCTTCTGTATTGTATTGTCAGTAAGTATATTATTTCTTATATTGGGCATTTTAACAGTTTTCAGAGTATAGAGTCTTATATAACTTTTTTCAAAGACTGTAGAGATCAAATTAGAGATACATTGAAAGTGAGTGAAGTTTCAGTTTTGGATTTTTTAAAAGCTTATTTTTGTCGATGAATTTTTGATAAATTCCTAATTTTTGAAACTCGTCGAAATGGACGCGTCCAATTGGAAGATATCATCTGCACATACTCACATAAATACCCACCAACGAGCACACAATTGTTGAAAACCCACATGTTTTGGTTTTTGTGGATTCAATATATGCATTTTCGTCAAAATGTCCTATACTGAAAGCATAGCAACGTAGAAAGGTATTACGAACATACTTAAAAAGTTTTGTTAAGAGAAACACCAAAACAGCTTAGTTTTTTTTGTGTATGTTTCCACTGGTTTCACGTACTGGTTACTATTCATATAGTTCTGTAACAAAAGTTTATGTAGGATTCTGTTTGAAATATACAGAGACAATTTACAATCTACCTACCGATTTAGTCAAATTAGCAAAGTTGAGCAGAATTACGAGAAAAAGTTATTGACCTTAAAAATTTAATAATGACTACCACTTTTTGGGGATCTTTTTTTTTCCAAAGCCTACTTGTAATAGTATATTGCGGAAAAGTACTAATTTCTCACGACTGTAAAGTTTTTTCTTACACGAGTGTGAAATAAGCTTTTCTGCACCTGTTACACAATATATTTTTTGTACGACCACAGTAAAATTTGTAACTATGTATTATAAAACTGTGAATTTATTAATAAACAAAGTGACAGTTCACTCGCGTTCCAAAACATGTGCGCATACGCCAACTACGCGCATGTGCAGTCTAGTAACCTATGCGAAAATGCGACTTTATATAGTAGTCGTAAAAAAAGTACTAGTATGTTGGTCGAATTGTTTATAAAATAATAAAAAAATATGTATTAAACTATATGGTGATATCTATCATAGTTAAAAAGGTATTTTTATTTAAAAGAGTTGTTACCGTTTACTCCGAAAAATGACAGACCTGTTTAAATGTTTAAACGCCATTGATTTTCTCTTGTAATCTGCTAATTTAACCGACTAGGTATGTTGTCGAATCCATGTAACACGATAGATTATTGTTACCCTTATTTTTTTAAATTTATTTATAAGTATTGTGACTAGTGGTTATTGATTGGCCTACAATTTTATCAGAGGTTCTTAAAACTAGGTACTTTTCTAAGATATCCTCACGATGAAACACAAACTTGACGTGTTACGCACAAAATAACTATGCTCTGCTTTAGCCACTGTATCACTATACACTACACAAAGTCAAAAGGTTTGACCCTTTCGAGTTTTCTATGCAAGTCGGCATTATCCAGTAGTTGTAGCACCTCGGTATTGACGTGAGCATGGAGTCTTCCCTAGTGCTTTTCTGCAAACTTTTTGATTTCTTCTCGGACTGTTGGAATCTTCAGGTCCCTATAAAGATGGTCATTCCGATAGTACCATGGAGCATCAAAAATACCTCGAACCACTTTATTTTGAAAAACCTGGATCTTATATATTATGTTGCTCTTGTCTGCCCATCCCCAGAGCTGAATCCCATAGGTCCAGATTGGTTTTAGGATTTGTTTGTACAGAAGTATTTTATTATGACAGACAGTTGTGATTTCCTCCCAATAGCCAGTACATTTTCTTTGTGTTTGAGATCGAGTTCTTTCCCTTTCTTCTTTATGTGTTCTTTCCATCGAAGACGGATATGCAGATTCATTCCCAGGTATTTTGCTGTGTCGCAATGTGGGTATTTGTATTGTTTATTGATATTGGGAACTGTTCGTTCTCCATCTGTTAGTCCAATCAGTCACTCTATTGCACGCTTCTTGCAGTTTATCGGCTGCTTCTTCGTTGTCATTATCTACTGCAAAGATGGCTGTATCATCAGCAAACGTGGCAATTGTGACGGTTTGAGTCTGTGGGATGTCGCTAGTGTACAGCAACTATAGAAAGGTTCCTAACACGCTGCCTTGGGGTACCCCTGCATTTGTATTTCTTATGCTCGAGTATTTTTCTTCTTGCTTGACGCGAAACATTCATTCGTTCAGATATACAAGATTTTAATACTTCAGCGTATAGCAACTTGGTGTTTAGTTTATACGCTAGCCCTACGTGCCAGATTTTATCAACAACCTGGGCTACGTCTAAAAATATGGCGGAGCAAATTTTCTTTTCTTGTCTCTCCGTTCTTCGGTGTATCTGATCGATCGTTGAATGCTTGTTCCTAAAGCCAAACTGGTGAGCAGGGATTAGGTTCTTGCTTTCTATAACTGGTTTTAGTCGCTTCAAGAGCAATTTCTTAAATAATTTTGACATTATTGGGAGTAGCAAAATGGGTCTATAGGTGAGGTTGGGAGGTTTTTCCGGTTTGACAATCATGATTACCTCGGCCATTTTCCAGACGTTCGGCACATGTTTCAAGCGGAATGCTGCATTTATCAAGCAAATAAGTTTTACCAATGCTTTCCTAGGCAGCTTCTTAAATATTTCCCCGGTTATGAGGTCATATCCTGGAGCTTTTTTTGAACTGATATTGGTTCTAAGTTCTTCTGCAACCTCTTTTAGAGTTGCCAAGTGATTATTTCTTCGCCTTCATGTTGTGGCTGTTCCTGCACAAGCTGACTTTCATTTGAATGGAAGGTTTGATTTAAATGGCTTGCAAACCATTCTACATTTTGTTGATTATTTTTTGCCCAGCTTCCGCCTGAAGATCTGATTGGTGGACTATGCGTGTATTTATAGATTGATTTTTTAGTTCTACAATTTTCCTTCCTATTTTTTAAGTAGCACTGTTTAATCTAGTTTTGTCGCCTGGTGATTTTGTTCTTTGCCACTTTTTTCTCAATTTTCTTTTTTTGGGCTACTAATATTCTTATTTCCGTAGGTTAGTTGTTACCAACCGTTAATTTCTTGATTTCAGTTGTATTTTTCCAAGCAGCCTGTTGTATCTTTGTTACAATCTTTTCGAGTGTACAATCAAATCGTTACGCTTTTATGAGAAATGCCAATTAAATTAGGCTAAGGTAGTGGAACTTTATCGCAGCGGTGTAATGGGTAGTGGGAAGAAGAGGGATTGTAAATGAATAGACAATAATTATATAATACAAGAAATTTTTTAAAGATGTAATATTAGAGGTACACCTGCGTAGTTTTAATTTTTACTAGTGATACTCGTGGACTACGCCTCCCCTTCTTTTTGGTTATTTTATTGGCAGCGTAGCGAGCCGCGGATCAAAGTCTAAGGATATATTCTATATACTAAATCCGAATCCTTTTCCCTTTTTCAGTATGTAGTGACCGCGCATTCAGTAACATGCCTTATTGCCTTATATCTCGATACACGTTGCATCATTATATTTTTTCAATAAATTTGATACAATTTTTTGTATGAAGAAAGAGTAGGGGGTTAACCTTTTGGTTCTGCTAGTTTTATGAATTAATTTGCGAATGCTAAATTTTGTCGAGATGCATATTACCTGAGAAAGCTAGTACATTTTTCTGAAACGAAACTTTGTATTTGCAAACAAGGGTGTATAGATATTACCCTTTGGCTGTCTCGCATTATGCGAGTTACTTAACTGGTTACATTGTTAAAATTTAAAATAACTGACATCTTGTATTCTATGTTACTTAAAGTAATTTATTAACAAAATAAATAATATCATTAACAAGTACTTATTTATTAATTTTAGCTTTATATGTATTTCTATGTCACGTCAAGGTTTATATAGAAGTTTATATAGACGTATATAACACTTGTTTACACGTCATTGTCAAAGGAAAGTTAAAAGAAAATAGTCGGTGCTGCTATAGGAACAATAAAACTTGATCTTGATTATCTATGTCTGTTTTAAGATGGTCAAATTTTAAGAAAATGCTTACTAGATTGCTTCTTGGTTGTTTGTGAAATAAAGCAATTGGATTTAATTTTTTACTGATCTGCTTATCAATCACTTGTTCATAGCTTATAAATACAAAATTTTAAATAAATGCGTATTTTTAATTATATCGTATACTCAATAAGAGATGTCCGCCTTGGAAGTTTGTGTTCTTACTTTTAATGTTTTTCTTAGAGCTTAAAACATTAAAAAGTTATAATTATATTTAAAGGTGAACTTATTTACATATAACAGAATTTTTCTGCATGGTGTACTCAAAGTACTTTCCAAACGTTTCAATTAGGAAAGGGTTGTTTACTATGCGTCTCCTCAAGGCGTTTGCGGTCTCTGAAGGCCCAGTTACGCCAGCGATAGTTGTTGGTTTATCGAGTTATCTATCCCTACGCCTTCGGCTTTTCGAAACGAAACTTGCGAATAAATACTACGTAAGATTAGAATTCTAGAACTTCACACGAATTACTGCTCGTTAAAGTACTTGGATTTTCCTTAACTGATTCGAATTTGAAAAATAATCCTGTTCTAGTGGCTAGCGCACAAAAATTTATGGTACACTGTAAATTGCTCATGAGTTTGCGGTGTTGAGATTCCGTACCTACCGTACATATGTTAAATTCCAGGAGTTGTCAGTTATACAAAAACTGAATCTAGTGTTTCATGTTTATCGCATACTCCTGCTTAATCTAAATACACTGCTTTGTAAGTTTTACTTTTTACAAGTTTTTAGAAAGTACTATTACTTTCCTATATTTCCACTATAGGAAACTATCGATTAAAACCAAATCGATTTTGAGATTGTGGGTAGGTGCTTGGATAGTTACGTGCAACTTGCGGATATGCGATTTGCGGACCTGAAAAAGAAGAGTGCATTTTGCAGACACCGTGCACTTTTAACGGCCGCCGCAGTTAATACGCTTATCTAACCCACTCTACAATCTCAATCCAACATTCCTTTTCATTAAATATCGAATTGAGTTTAGATTTTTACTAAATAGTCCTGCAAAATACATACAATAGCATCCTCCTTTCATATTTTTGCAGGCTTGCATTGCTAATGTGTAAATATAGCTGTCTGTACACATTGATGTATTTAGAGGTGTTTTTAGGTTAATTTTTTTAATTCCTATGCTTTTAAAATAGGGAAGTATTGATTTTCTTTTGTTATAAAAAGATATAAACTTCTTCCATTGTATATTATGTAGCCATCCATCATCAACATCTTCGATTGGTAGGTTGGTTAAAGCTGAACTGAACACTCTTAAATGTAGCTGAATAGTCTTCATTAGTTTTATATTCATGGGCAAATCAAATTGGCTAAATTTTCCTCTACAAGCACTAGTTAAAATGGAAATTAGAACCTAAAAGTTGAACAGTTTATTGTCTTAACTCATAAATAAGTCATTCAACGGTTGCTCAAAAACTTGCAGCACAATCTTCTTTTCAAATTTTGTAGGCTGATGGAACTAGGAATGAAATTTTTTTGTAATGTCCTTAGTCTGGAAATCAATGCTTCTTTATTTACTTAACGGGAAACTCCAAAGCATTTGTGCTTAAGCTAATAATATGACAACAAAGCGTCATAAGGCTTGGCCATGAAAAACAAAACTCATGTAGAAACTTAATTCATACAGTTACAAATTGTTATTTAAAAGTAATTTTTAAACTAAGTTGCGATTTTTAATTTTAACATTTTTTATTTCACTTCGATTTAGTATTTCTTACCGATTTTTTCAAAAATGTGTCATTCAATCATTTAAAAATGATGCATCATTTGAAAAAGAAAAATAATTTTTTTTCATTGGCATGTTTAGAAAATAAGTTCTAAAAACGAGAAAACTTAAAAAATTTCAAAATGGCGTAATTTCAAAAAAACAATACATTTTAGAAATTATATTGTTGATTTGAATTAAGCGTCGAGTGCTTAAAATGTTTATCAACCTTAAAAAACTGCATCTCTTAAAATAAAGAAGTTAAAGAGCTGGGAAGTTTTGACTAGCCATATACTGGGAAAATCAGTGGCGGCTCGTGGTCTGGTGTACTGGGAGGCATTTTAAAGTATTTTTTTGGGAAAACAATTGTTCTTACCCAAGTTTTAGGTAGCCTTCTATTTCAAACCCATCCTTTACGTTGGCATAATGATCTATTTTTACCAACATTTTCATTAAAGTCTTTAATAGACTTTCGATAAGCACTCTCTAATAAAATTATTGTAAATTGATACCCACATTGCCAGTGTGTCAAAATGCACAAAAATTTTAATGTGGTTTACGATTAAAAAATGTGTTTGAATTTTGGTTTTTAAATGTTTGCAGTCAATATCACACAATGAATTATCACAAAATAGCAGACAGTAGAAACAAGTGAAAGCATTTTCTTACATGACATTCACAATCCAAAATTATTTTGCACGGACATCGTACAACACCACTAAATTATGATTACACAGCCAACAACTGTTTTCACACTACTGCGTCGTGTACGTGCGAATCCCGCAAATTAGGCGGCTATTGGCATGCGCTTACCACGGACAGCTGATAGCATAATTCTCGGAAGTGCTGGGTCCGTGATCCTGAAGTTTTTAATACGCAGATACTTCTATCCTCTTTTAGCTTGTGTAATATGAATTTTACCGCAATGAGCTTTCTATTTCACTCTTATTTATTTATTCGGTAGCGTATAGCTGAATTGCGGACTGACAGCCAAATGACCCTCGCATAAATTCTTTAAATCGCGCGAAATACTCAAACATTCAAACGTTTTTCAGATTCTGCGGCAGCTCTTTAATAAACGTTCTCGCATAGAAATCTCATACAAAAGTTAACTATAAAGCATTTTTTAAATATTATAGTGTATAATATGTTATGTACTCAAACAAAAAGTAATTATTTATTTTTTCTTATTTCATTGGGAGGTCAATGACCATTTGACCCAACGGAGAAACCGCCACTGGGGAAAGTACACATAGAACTGAAACAATAATTGGGTTGGTTTAAACAAAATTAATTTAAACATTCTAGTGAGCCGGAATTGCAATTTCTGGTTAATGAAATAATCAGATACGTTTATGCAATATCAAAACGTGAAACAACCAAATCAAAAAATTTTATAATGTAGTATAACACGTTGTCGATACGAGGTTAGCTATACGTCATGGCAACATTTATAAAACTTTACTAACAAACAATTAAAGTTCAAACAAAATAAAAATATTTTAGCAGTAACTTGCAACTTATAATAGGTCGTTTGGAAATAACGTCAAATGACTACCGCCAAGTTCTAGACTATTGTACTCCTGTGAAAGTACTTTCCATCATCGTCTGCAAAACATCACCCTGCATGCAGTGGTTGGTATTCTTAATGGTGCAATTAACAAAAAAAACTTCGAGTGACCTGTGATTGTTTTGAGGTTTATCGAGAGTTGTTTCATTCAACAATGCAAAAAGTCACATTGACAGCGTACAACCGTCACTGTTATTCAAATACATCCGTATTTTTTTGCAAAGCATTCTTGATTAAGTTTTTAGTTGATCGCACTGAGTTTGCTTTTAAATCGTCAACGGTTTGAAAATTACGTTCATACGCACGACTTTTAAGGTAAAGGCAGTGGCGGATTTCTCGCACGGCTGAATAACCTATATATAGCCCAGAGCGGCAAATTTGAGATGGTAGCGATTTATCTTTTTTATATAATAATTTTGGGATTTAATTCAACAAAGAGTTCTCATTTTTTTTAAATATCTAGGGTGTCCCGCAATAGAACGTCCATAGATTCAGGACGCATTTTTGGTTTAAATTTGAGTGGAAAAGGTCCAATTATGTCCGGAAATGCACCCTTTGCGATATTTGAAAATAAAACTACTCCTGCTTTCGTTCAAATTCACCAATTGGGGACGTAGATGAGAGAGAACGGGGCACGCATGTCTTAAAGTATTTTTAACACTTTGAGTTTTTGTTTGCTTTAAATTAAATTTCTTACTGCGCATACAAAAATACACACACAAACACATAAAAAAACCTTCCTCCCTCACTCTAAAGAAAAATAACTACGGTAGAAATGGACTTACAAAGAATTTGTTCTTCAAATCAAGGCAATCTAGTATAGTGAATAAATACCAAATAACCGACATGTGATGCAAGCACGATATTCCTACAACTTCCACCATCGATTTTTTGTTGTTTTTTTAATAATAGAATTTCCGCTTGAAACTTCATATAAGGATGTTAAATAACCAACCTTTTACCGCAAAAAGTCTCTTGGATGTTTCGTTTTAGAAGACCATCTGAACAGATAAAAAACACAGGGAGAGCGCAAGTCGATTTTGAGATGTCACCGAATAACCATAGTCTGGGATCAAAAAGAATCAGACATCATAAAACTAGACGACTCCACTAATAACGGGCTGAGAGGGGAAAGCTCTTGAATTAATGGCGTAATTGGAAGAGAAGCTTCCTTATACCAACCGATTTTTTGTTTTTTTTTTTAAGAATTTCGGCAGATATAAGGTATGAGATGACCATAGAAATACGTTTGCATTACACAAAAACTTCCGAGAGGATTGATTGCAGTTGATTGCATGAACAGATTGGCATTACATCTACCGTGGAAAGTAACGGTGTAGATTAAATCAGGTACCAAAGAAGCAGAGGAAGGTATCCTGGCGTTGCGTTGGTTTGACAGCTAGTTTGTTCTAGTTGTACAAAATCGAAAGTTAAAGAAATTTGAATTTATCAGATTGTATATGCCGGTGTCTGCTGAACTACACTCTAAATAATGGCGAGGAGTTTATGGTATTTAAACGAAGCAATACGTTAAATATCGTTGGATTCAAACGGTTTCCATTGCTAAGGTTTCGCGAAAGTAAAAGTAGGAACAACGTTGATGTTGTAACTTCAATAAAGTATAACTGCTTTATAATCAGATCTTAGGTCAGAGGTTTAAATGATAGCTATAAAGAGAATCTTCATTGATTGCAAAATTGAAAGGGTCCATTTATATTAAATATTCAACTGCGAATCAAATTTATAACTTTTTTAGCAATACTTTTAGTTTACTCAATTGCAGCTAAAATGTATACCTGTCTACTAACTGAAGCTATACTTTTATCATATTCGTATAAATGTAATAATACACGATGTTTTTATCTTCATGGTAAGCGTTCAGGGGAAATGAAACCAATGCTGAAATACGCTCTATGTTTTTGTTCCATTTCTCAGAGTGGCCACGCTTTATTGAATAAGAAAATATAGGCTGTAACTTTCTATTAGCTTAAACCTGAACATATTTGTTATATTGATGCTTGACATACGACCGTAAATAGTATCTTAATTTATTAGAAATTCACAGCAATTTAACGATTTCTAAAAATGTATTAAATGAATTACTGATAATCTATTAAAATAAAGTATTTCTAATTGGTATATGTATGTAGAAACTCTAGTTAGGAATTTTCTTTTAATATCAGTATCAGTTTCAGTAATTTCACAGCATTATGTGTTGCGAAAAACTGGAGGTAGAACTTGTTCCAGTTCTAAATGTATAAGCAACACTTGCCGCCCTTAAGGAAACAAAAACTAACCTTCACGTTTCATAATATGAAGTTCAATTTATTTCCGTGATTAGAACTCTTTTATTATTAGAACAGATGCTGGTTTATACTAACAATTCAAATTTAAAGCAGTATATCACCCTTGAAAGAAATCGGAGAACTTTCAAACCAAATATTTCATTTAGGTACTTATAACAAAGCAATGCTGAAATCCCTTTGTTTACCTAGTCTAAAACGAACCGTACATAAGGCCTATTGCTTTTGAGTAGGTATCACGCGAGTTTCAATAGAGTAGGTACTTAATACAAATTCCACCTTAATTGAATTTGCCGATTATAGAAAATCTGTAAGTTAATAAATACAAAAGCAGAAACAGAGATAATTAGTCACTTTTTTGCATGGTTGTAATTTTAGACGTAGAACATGATTTTCTACATTACACCTAGAAAGGTCTGTGAAATATGCAGGTAAAATATAGCAAATTTAGCTACATATTCTACATGTAAAATATGTGGATTGTAGAAAAATACGTACGTTACAATCAGCAAGTTGCTACATAAAATATATTCCTGGCAATTTTTTAAAATTACTACTTTTCCGTTTTTATTTAAAATGTACACAAACAATAAAATAAGCCATTCAGTAACCTAAACGTAAAGTGCAACGTAATGGGAAGTTTCAAAACTACATACTTAACTTCTGCAAAAAGTTGGAAAGCCGTAGCCTACTAACAGGCTGGCAAAATTCTATATTTCAATAAAACAAAATTGTTGTCTTAAAAACGCAGCGGTTCCATTCACCATATTAATGTGAACTGTTTTTTGATGACAGTCTATACACAAAGTAGCATCCAACCTTTTATTAACACTCTGTTATTTAATAAACAGCAAACACTGCAACCATTTTTGCATTACTTAGTTGATGAGCGTACTTGTTTATTTTTACGTCTGTTAATTTTCATTACAACTGTCACATTTTATATTGCTATTATTCCAAATTTCATATAAAACAAACAGAAAAAGCTTAATATTATACACATATGTATATTCGACAAGGAATATTTTGCATACCCAACCCTCTTTTTTCTATAACAGAAGTGCGTAGGTATTTCATCCTATGTTTTTGTTATTTTCTATGGGTGGGGTATCTACAATAGTCGTATGTAATAGTTATTTAAGTAACAAGGAATGTTAATAGTCGATACATTCCGTGTTACTTATTAAATTTTTCACGCTACCGGCAATGTAAGTAGGCCTACAGATAGAAATTTAATCATATTTTTAAAAGTTCGTTTTGACAGCTGTCATCGGAATTATTTTTTAAAAGCCTTATTATTCTAAGTTGTCTGTGCTTGTTACCATATCAACGAACAGTTAAAATCAACATTATTTTCCTAGGAATGTAAGTGACACTATTAAGTTCCGTCGTCAAGGGTAACTAGTACACGAATGTTATCGGCCACTTACAATCCCTGTAGCTATGGATGTAAGGCCTACTTACATTGCCGGTAGCGTGAAAAAAGTATTTTTTCGCCGATGGTCAGTAAAGGCATGATATTACGGACCGTTGACGGTCGGTAAAGTAATACATTTAACGATTAGGCAGTAAATACATTGACATAATGACTAGGCAGTAAATGAATTAATTACCTAAATTACTATGACACAATAAATGTGTAAAAGAACAATATTATTTATTGTAAATATTAACAGTTACATTAGTACAATCTATGAGTACTACTGGGCTTTGTTCTTCAATATTTGTTTTCTTCAATTCACTTTTATAAGTTGTATTTGATATCAGCTTTTTCTTACCGCGTTTGACACTAGCTTCACAAACATAGACAATTGAGAAATAAACAAACAAAAAATTCAATAGCAACGATGCTGTATAAGCCACCTCAGTGCAATCGTATTTTCATTTGAGAACAGGAAAAATGATCTTGAAAATGTAAATCTTAAACGATCGGCGAAAAAATTATGTTTGATACGGCAATAAAGCATATTTAAAGCCTTAGCTGGATCAAAGACTCGACTTCGCCTCGGCTTTGAAACTGCCAGCCGCGGCTTTAAATCATATGCTTTATTGTTATTACCTTATTAAACAAATAACTATTATTATGTTTTAAGAATTATGACATCGTTTGGATTTGTTTTCCCGTTTTCCCGCTTGAATTTTTAACACTAGTTACCGATATTTTAAAGAAAAACGTTTAATCGTTTATTTATACATTAAAACCATTCTATAGTACTTGTAAGGTATAAGATGTAAATTTAAAATATTGACAAAAACGTGAACAATTTGAAAACCATACTTTTCTGAAATGATTAAAAAAACAGTATTTCTCAAAATGCTTATTTATTAATTTATTTATGTAGCTTGCAACTAGTACTTGCAATAAATTAAAAAATAACTTTTCAGATAATAAACTGTAGAAACAATCGGTGTTGAGGAGAAAAAAAAACTTTATTTGTGTCATAATGATAAATTATTTCATATAACGTTATATGATATCGTGATATGTATTACAGAACAGTGTTGATGTGGGTCAACATATTACGTTATTAATGCAAATACTTTGTGTCTTATTGAGGTGTTTTTATGCATTTAGTCGCAAATTTCATTACAGTCGATTTATTCTTAAATCATTCGGTTGAATTGAAAGAGATCTAACGAAGTTACTTTATTTACGACTCTTTGTTTGTTCTTATGCAACGAAAGTTGTGAAATGCTTTTAAATAGAACAATAATAAACCTAATTTCCCCTGCAGTGATGGGAATATTCAATAACTGCTATCAAAAAACACGGCTCTGATTAGGATGAAACTAAATGATAACTAATCACAAATTAATGGCAAGTTATTAACTTCACCTTACCTTGTGCAGAAGTAATGAGCCGACGGAACAGAAACACTAATAATACGATAAACATTCGCCTAGTGAGCAGCATTGCGGCAGGTAACAAACACAAAACACGTATTCTACTCTAAAGCACTTTTACACTGTCGGAAATGATGAAATCATCTTCTTAACGTGCTAATGCGGGTGCAGGACAATTCGATGCATATAAGTAAACGCGTATCGATAGTAAAATCCCACGAGAGGTGTAGTCACCAGTCCGGTTGCTATCGGACTGGAACCGGAGTGGAACTTGTCGACCCTGCTCCGGGAGAATGTAATGTAAATGAGAAACGAAGAGGGAGATTGCGCGATCTGCACTTGCTCAATCCTGACAGAATCCTGCGACCGTTGTTGCTAGATTAAGGTATTAATAAGTAGCTACAAATTTCCGACACATTGTGCTCTGAATTATATTGCAGGTGAAGTAAATAGCCACCAAAAGTGGCTTATAGAACAGGCAATAGCTTAAAAATGAACATATACATTTATCCATTAGCTACCTACTAATAATCATGTAGCGAATTGTAGGCCCAGTTTTTTTTGGGTTGGTTAATAATGTATATGCTACAACGAAAGGGTGGAGTTCTCGAACAAGTTGCAATGGGCTCTTTTGCAAAATAGCGAGTTTCTTTTTGATAGTGCAGGGTAAACTTTCTTCGGCTTCGTTTTATAATGGTCGTCTACGGGAATAAAAGAAATAGAGTATTCTAACCTTTAGACGTTTGCAGATTATTTGATTTTCAATGTATTCTTTAACCATTTTTAGTGGGAGACCAACATACTTAAGAAGAGTAAAATATTTGGGAAATCAGAAAATATTTATAAAAACCTTTACAAATTTTTGTTCAATACGTATAAGGTTATTCAAATTCGGCCTTCACCATTGTACCTCACTTATTATAAAAAAAATTGAGATTTCCTTCAAAACGTGCCAAAGTTGCGGAATTTTCTGCTGATTAACAATCTAAAAAGAAAATTGATCTGGCTTCTTTTGTTTCGTTGGTATATGACAAAAAACAATAAAAATCCATTTTTGGTTTTTGCCGGCTTGCCGCCGTTTTCTTTATTAACAAAAATTTTGAAAAAATGATAATACTTTCTTACAGCAACTTTCTGCATATTGTTATTTAATGTGAGTTGATATACCACGTTTCGTTTAAACCATCATTAACTTCATTGTTTTAAACAGCGGCAATTTTGTGGCATTACTAATTATTCTGATTTCAAAAATGTATAACACTTTAGCATTCAAGTTTCATTTTCAAAAAAAAATATGCAAATTAGAAAATTATTATTACGGATTTAGATGTCGTTACTTTAAAACACAAGCCAAGATTCTAAAACAAAATATAAATAAACGCTTCCATTGCGGTAAAAAACATGCAGTTGTTATACTTTGAAAAGCTAAAAATGACTAGTAAAACGCCATTCCCGTAATGTTGAGGAGGATTATTAAATGAACCGTATTCACTTACATTTCGGCGTAATTCTAAAAATAATGTGTTATTTGGTTGTGGCTATTAACGCATTTCTATGAGAAATGTAAAATATTTGAATCACGCTTCTCTTCATTTGGCAAAACACCGCCTTTTGTTTTAAAACTACTGCATTTTGATCCGTATTAATAATTAGTTAATTTTCATATTTTGCTATGAAAATGAAACACGAATCATAAAGCTTTACGCATATTTTAAATAGAATAAGTAATGCTCAAAAACAGAGTATAAACAAAAAATTGCCGGTTATTAAAAAAATTGTTGATGATGGTTCCACAAAAACAAAACGTGTTATATCAATTTGGTTATATAAAAATATGTAGAAGAAAGAGTTGTTTAGAAAAGTGCTTTAAGATATTCAAAATTTTTGTTAATAAAAAAAAGACGGTGGTAAAAAACAAAAATCGATTCTTTCTTCGTTTTTTGCCCTTATCTACGAAACAAAAGAAGCTACGTCAATTTCCTTTTTACTTTATTTTATCCCTATTTAACCGAATCTCTATCTCGTATAATAAGCGAAATCCCAATGGTGAGGGTCAAATTTGGTTAATAATATAATATCACGCCAATAGACCATACAGTGTGTAATAGACCACCCCGCACTATCTTTTACGGCTAAATCATTAAAACTATATGGATGGGATAAAAAATTTGTTACATTTAATCAGTAAAAAAAATGCAAATTTTTTGGGGCTCTGGAACGGGTAGTTTTTGGGAGGTTGGGGCTAGGAGAGTTTCTCGAGATTTTCGAATACGAAGGTGGGCCAACCCATGCCTCTTTAAACAATGGCCCGATTTTGCACGCTTTTTAGTTTCAAAAACAGAGATTATGATTCAGACATAATAAAAAAATCGTTTTAAACCTTTTAACTTAAAAGAATATCGATTATTTAAACCGTGTATTATTATATGTATCAAAAAAAAATTACATGAACGATTTTCCAACCGCACATAAACTATTGTAACAAGAAATTTGGTACTGATCCTGAAAGTCCATTAAATTAGTTTTTCAACAATGTACCACAAGGGAACATAAAATAAATATTAGTACTCCATCTCCAACATTCAAAAAATATTATCTTAAATAGAACGAGGGGTCAAGTTATACCTCATTTTAAAGGTCTCATTAAACTGAACAAGATTTGAATTTAAAGTTTTTGGATATTTGTCACAGCACAAAATGGCGGCTCAATTTATAAATATTTACATCCTATTATCGGATGAATCGGTCTCTCTACCGCATCTAGGGCAGTTTAACAGAAATATTTTTGTTGATTTATAAAGTCTATTCACATAACATTTGAATCCACGTGCGAGTTGGAGTTGTATATTGTACGTTGTTTTTCCGGTGGGAAACTATTAATGCGTGTGTTGGTGTTTTTGGCGAATAGGATGTGCACCGCATCGTGATTGATTTAAATGTAAAATAAATAAGCGGGTGATGCTGATGTCACAACTTGTTAGTCGAAAGGGGAAAATTTTGTAACGGTAAAAGATATCGAAAAACTTGAAATACAAAAATTGTTCAGTTTAATGGGTCCTTTAAAATGAGGTATTACTTGACCCCTCGTCCTATTTAAGATTTTTGAGATATCTTTTAAATGTTCCCGCTCTTTTGAGGAGGTCGTGTGGTACATCGTTAATTAGCTAATTTAATGGACTTTAAGGATCAGGACCAATTTTTTTTGGTACGATAGTTCATGTGCGGTTTGGAAAAGGTTCATGTAATGGCCGCTTTTTTGATATATCAAGAAATCCAAAAAAAACTGAACCTCAGCGGGCTGTGGAATGAAAAGTCACGTCTTTGCTAGACTAAGGAAATGTTTATAATGTCAGATAATAATTAAAACCTAACCTGAAATTGACATTATAAACATTCCCTTAGTCTAGCAAAGACGTGACTTTTAATTCCACAGCTCGCTGAGGATCAGTTTTTTTGGATCTCTTGATAATTGGCTGCTATTTTGAAACGGTTTAAGCTATCGACATTTACTGTTTACTAAGTTGTTGGGTTTAAAAAGACCTTGTAAATGAGGTAATTTAAAATCTCTAAAAATAATGTAGCTCATGTCATGTAGTATATAAATTATTGTTTAATTGCTTTTAATGCCACTTTGCTTGCCAATCACAACGTGTCGTAACTTTTCAATTTAGCGAAGTTTAACAGAAAAAATTGCCTCAATTATCAGAAAGACAGAAAATTGCAGTTTTGATGATGCTGTAATGTGGTGACAAAATTAGAAGTCATGCTGAAAGAGGACACTTCTAACATTGGTTATAATTTGTTGTCTTTGGTTACTTGATAGTAACGTCTTAATAATAAAACATTGAAAAATTTTATTTTTTTCTTTCAATCGCTGTAACTTAAAAATCAAACATCCCACTTCATTTATGATGGTAGATTTTTGAATGCAGATATTATTCTCCCTCGGCAAGCTTTTACATATGATGCAACATCTTCTCTTGCTGTAGAACGACAACGATACACGACCTATAATATGCTGTTTTCATTATTACTGTATTACTAGTTAGTGCAAAATATTTAAAACTTTAATTTGCAAATTTGCTTATAGTGAGTGATACCGAAATAATATTTTTGCACACAAATGTCAAGGTTTTAAAAAAGAAAAAAAAATATTTAGTATCGTCCCTGTACGGGAAGCTTTCTGGTGGTCTTACTCAAGTAACAATAATTTAAAAAAATAAAGCTGAATTAGCAGCGGCAGAATCCAAAAAAATCAAAAACTTACTACAATCACTAAGATATATATCCATAAAGAAGCACTTACCACTTACCCGTTTCAGGGCGTTGTAGTTTCTTAAAAGCGTTTTCAGGCCCATGCTTGTGTGAACTTTTTCACTTGTTTTGGTGCC
Source organism: Ctenicera cuprea (assembly GCA_958336395.1). Classification (NCBI taxonomy): domain Eukaryota; kingdom Metazoa; phylum Arthropoda; class Insecta; order Coleoptera; family Elateridae; genus Ctenicera; species Ctenicera cuprea. Next base: position 58,403,102 of record OY284490.1, read on the forward strand.
TAGAACGCATCATATAAATTTCGGCAACAGAAAAAGTTATATATAAATATTATATTTCATTAAGAAGAAATGTTCGTGTTTTGATATACATTGCGTGAATGTAAGTATGTACGTACAGCATTTTATAGCTGATGCGGCTTAGGTTTACCTTACCTCTACCTACAGATGGGCACACGTATTTTCCGCATCGATAATCCCTTAATAATAAAAAAGATTTTAACTGTACCACAAGGTGGGACCGACAAGTTGTAATCATAGAAAAGCCGAATGATGATCGGGTAAACCGCTATTCCAGGTAGTTAATGGACACATATATAGAAGAATAATTCATCTTTTTTGCAAATTTTTGCTCCTGTTAAAGGAATTTCAAAAATTAATTATATATTGGTGAGGAATTTCGAAAGTAACTTAAATGTTGGTCCTGAATTTACCTGTAGGATTAAAGGGGTGTAAAGAAGGTGGTGCAAAAAATACATGGGGTGTTTTCGGAGCGAGGTATTTAGTGTGGAAATTACGTAGGTACATATAGCCCTACAGATTTAGGTGGATTCTAAACCACACGAAATTTTACTGTTGCCAGTAGCGCTTTAGTTCCCAACGAACTTTAGACTTAGTATTCTACTACACAAACCTGTCAGATTAAGGTAAACCAGAGATCGCAACGGAATCGAACCAGAATCGTCTCGCTAGAAGCCACGCAATCTATTAACAGAGCTACGCCCGGACTCTTCCTCTTGATGTCGTATAATTTTAATAATAAGCATATAAAAAAATCCTAAGTAGTGAGGTGACATTATTATGTGTGTGGTAACTTTTTCGTCATAGAGAAAACTTGATTTATAGGTCGAAAACGTACATTATCACCAAAAATTGAGAATTTATGTTTTCACTGTTATAAGAACTTGTTTTGTTCGAAAATGGCATAATAGAAAATGGTATTTATTAATTAACTATTTTTTAGGGTTTTAAAATGGTTTTTATCATAAATTAAAATACACAAGCAATGACATACTTGTTCTTAACGCTTATTTTTTCACTTAAGTGTTTTTCATTTATTTACATAGATATAAGTTGTATGGTGGAAAAAGGAAAGTAAATATATTGTACTTATTTCCAAGAAAATTAAATTTTAAGTATTAAGCAAAACTATGCATTAAGAAAAAAATAGAGAGTCATTAACTAATCGATATAATAATTGAAAACATTTTTATACTTCTAAAAACTAAATTTCTTACCAGCAAATAATATATATTTTATGTATATATATAAACACGTGATAGTTTCTTTCTTCATTATGCAAGATTAGCACAGTCTTCGGTAAACAAATACCAAATTCAATTTAAATTATGTTTGTTCATGGCTGTAATATCGCTTTTTGATTATTTCATGGGCCTTATTGGAATTAACTATAACTTAAATAATTATTTAAAAACGACGTTCCGGTGGCTTCGTTAAGTTTTAATTAAATGTATAAGTAATTAAAAGTAATTATATAAGTTTTATTTAATTCTAATAAGGGCGGTATCCAGGAAAAAATCAGAAAACAAATACCATAGCTGTAAGTCACGTCCGAATACTTGCTGTTTTAATGGTAAATTGGGTTTTCAAATCACGATGTGGCCAATACAAAATGATTAGTCTTCCAATAACGTATTGAATGCGGTTTTCCCCACTAAGGTTCCCCAAATTGGGATCCGTTTACGGTCAACTGGTTGCTAGTGTTGTACTACAGTACAATAATAAATATGTCGTTATTCTACGCATTGCACGTAGGAATTATATTATAGTAAATGGGCGTTGATTAAAAAACTACCCGAATTCGACGAAAATGTAAAAGCATTTTGCTTCATTCGTCATTCTTTATATTCGCTTAAAATGGCAAAGACGGCAGAAAAAGTAATTAAGATTTACATTTTTTTCGCAAACTTCCTTGCCTAACAAAAAATATTAAATTGTGGATGTTTGCATTTGTCATTGGATAGTACTTTGTTAGTATTGTTTTGTATTTTCTATTTGTATTTCATAATCATACAGTAAAATAAAACAGCTACATCGGCTTCCTTAAGGCTACCACCAATTTGCAAAAAAAATTTGAAATTCGATTATTTTAGTGCTTTATTAATTTTTCTAACCTTTCTTTGTGTTTTATTTATAAAATACGCTAATAATTAAACAAACAGTAGGGCGTGAAATATCGGTTTTGAAATTTTAATGGATAAACATTGGTTGCAACTAGAAAATATCATAAAACCGGGAGATTGCATCAAAAAGGGGGCGGAAGAGGGGTGCTCGACTTCAAAATAGACGCGCACGGAAAAGAACTTTAGATTAGTATTCTACACATGTCGAATAGCCGATCTGCGCAAGCCCAATCTTCCTGCCACCCCCCACAATAAATTTTTCGATATTTCAAAAATGTACGAATTTCGGATTCAAAATCGGTATGTACATGTTAAATGACAATAGGAACAATCTTCCATTGAGAAACAGGGGACACAAAATATCATAAAAGCAGGCGACTACTTAAAAAAATAGAGGAAATGAGGGGGGTGCTCTACTTCAGTATGGACGCGCTCGGAAAAGAACTTTAGATTAGTATTCTACACATGTCCATTAGCCGATCTGCGCCAACGCGGTAAACCACCAAAACGAAACCTTTCAGTGGTGTTTTCTCAATGGAAAGTTGTTCCTATTGTCATTTAATATGCTCATACCAATATTGAAGGCGAAATTGGTAAATTTTTGACAAAACAAAAAATCGATGGTGGGGGCTGTGGGGGATGATAAGAAAATCGTGTTTGCGCAGCTGGGCTATTCAACATGCGTAGAATACTAATTTAAAGGTTTTTCCGAGCGCGTCTATATTGAAGTAGAGCACCCCCCCCCCCCCCCCCCCCATTTATGATGTTTGGATTTTGTAGTTGCAACGAATGTTTATCAAAAAGTTCAAAATTTTAAAATTCGAATTTTTAAATTTTAAAAAATTTCAAAATGTTTTTCTCAACAGTTTTTCAAATTATTCAAAAATCTTTAAAATTGTGTAAGTTTTCAATAATTTTCTTACACTTTTTCTAAATAATGGAAATTCTTAAAACTTCCAAAGAAATTTTTGAAAATCTTTAAAATTTTCAAAAATTGTCTAACTTTTAAATGTAATTTTCAAAATTTTGATATTATAAATTTTTTTTCCGATTTCCAGTTTTGAATATATTTTTTAATTCCAAAAGTTTTCGAAATGTTAACTATTTTCAAACATTTTCTCAAACTTTTTAGTTATTTCAAAGATGCATAAAATTTAAAAAAAATTCATTGTCAAAATTTTCCAAAAATTTATAAAAAATATTGTTAAACATGTATAAAATTTATTTGAAATATTTCGAGAATTATGGAAGTTATATAAATTTCCATAAAATTGTTGTAAGTTTTGTTTTAAACATTTTAAAAGTTGGTTCGTCTTGAGATTTCTTTAGTTTTCAGTAGACACCTCTAAATTGGTCATTTAATCTAGTTGGATAGGGATGCGTGGCGTTTTGTGGAGTGACGTTTTTACAGTTTTTATGGGAAAACCAGAGATTTTTTAAAATATAGATAGACGGCTGTGTAAGAATATTTATATTAACAGCGCTTCTGTTATCTGCTGTAGACTAGACTGGACCGGTTTTGATGGAATTTTCAATCAAGAGGTATATCGAGAAGTTTCGTAGTTCTAGTATTTATGAATTATTAAATTCATGACACGCCACTGATCTTTCAATTTTAAATTTGCAAAAAGAGGATAGGAAATTAATGTTGTCCTAACCCTCTCATATAAGAAATCTGTCATTATTATCAATGGCACCGAGGATCCCTAGAGAGGGTTAGGACAACATTAATTTCCTATCTTCTTTTTGTTCACAGTGATTTTATTTTAAATGGTTTTCCATACTGTAAGCAGCTGATAATTTCAAGCAAATTTAAAATTGAAAGATCAGTGGCGTGTCATGAATTTGATAATTTATAAATACTAGAACTACGAAAATTTTCAATATACCTCTCGATTTAAAATTCCATCAAAATCGGTCCAGTATTTTTACCGTTAGAAGCGTCACATTGCAAGTGCAAAGTTCAAATCCATATTTTAATATAAGACGATCAATCCCCTTCTTAAAATGCACGCACATGACTAATACCATAACCTACAAACTTGACATTGAGAAATATCTAGTAAGAAACACTAAATTAGTAAAAGAGGGAACGATATTTCCATCTCATAAAACACATTCTGGATTGTTAGAGTGAAAGGAAACGACGACGAACCCTCTCGTATAACAAATCTGTCATTATCAATGGCATCTAGGATCCCTAGTACCTACTGGGTGAATGTAGTTCAGAAAATCATTTATAACCTACATGTCTAGAAGAAAGAGTAGGAGTCCAAGCACCGATCTTTGCAAAAATCCATGTTTTAACTAAACACTTTTGATGAGCTACTCTTAAGTTGTACATAATGTTGTACAGGATTTCGTGATCTACACAGTCGAAGATTTCAGTGTCATACCTCTAAAATAATGCACAACCGGAAACAGTACCATGATTGCGTTTAACGGTTTACTATTTTCGAGAGCGTTCACCAGTAATTTTTCGGTGTTTTTATTGCAAAAAAATATTAAATTCCTTCTGTACAATAAATGAGACATACACCGCGGGTACAGCTAGTAAGATCTGTCAATGTAGCCGGTAGAAATAATTTTTCTTCGTATTATTTGAAGATTTCTCTTTTAAAGAATAGCATTGCTTCTGCGATTGAGATCTTCTGCCGAAAACCAAACTAAAATGTATTAAATAAAGAATTGAATTCAAATGAGAAACAGATGCAATTTTTTTAACTACTTTTGCAAATGTAAAAGGAATTTTTTCTACTCTCGTGATAGATAGTTGGCTTTTCGGGTCGCATGTGCGGATCGAAAGTGAGCTATTTCTTGCTAGCGGGAGGAAAGTCATTTTTGTTCCCTGAAGAAAGTTACTTTTCCTCTGACACGATCGTCATTTTTTGAATAATAACATACCTAATTTATGCAATTATTTAATAAAGAATTGTATTCCTCTATCGCATAAAATAGGTATGGTTCTTTTTAAAAAAAATGAAGATCGCGTCAAAGCGCTAACAGCATTAGTCAAACAAGCTTTTACAATTGTTTAAAATGTAATATCGCGAATTGATAACCGGAGAAGATAACTCTTAAAAATGTAAGAGCTCCTAATAAAAATGGTAATATTATTTTTTTCTGCCGCGGCATTATAATACATATAATTTAAAATATATGTTACGTATGTTCATCATAATAATACATTGTTATACGAAAATAATATGGTCGCATCGAAAAAAGCACTGTTTAAAGTTAGTTCTTGTATGGCGAATAAATAAGCTTTACATTTTAAGAGATATTGAGTCTTAAAAATGAAATATGTATAACGCTGAGAGGTAAATGTGTTTTTCATAACGTAGGATTTGCCAGTGCTGATAAAAAAATAATACACGCGCAGAGGAACCAAAACAAATTTTGTCTCTCTACTGGTTTAGTAGCTTTCTTCCCTTGCGGTTTGCCTTGCATAATGAAATTTCAGAATATCAATACCTAGCATCATTCCATTTAACTGCGAATCTTTGAGATATAATCTAATTGTTGCTGTTACTTCGTCCTGCTATTATTTTAGTAATACCATCAGTATCTAATTAACTGTCGCCTGTGTGTCTTTAACAGTGTTGTCAAGTTAAAGAAAAACTATTTGCAATTTTCATATATTATCAGTTATCACTTACTAACATATTTTTGAAGAATGCTTAAGATAATTCATCTCCTGCTTTGAATCCACATAATTTAATAAAAGGATCAGGGAAATCTGACGCTAAAGTTTCGTGAAATCGCAAGGGAATGTGTTCGCGAGTGATTATAGTCCGACCTCGATTCTTTTAGATATAGAGATCTTTTTAAATGACTTGTTATTAACTACTCTACGAACCGAATCTTTAGGAAAAAGAATATCTTACTAAAGAACGTCAATTTTTTAAATTTTAAATGCATTTTTGTTGTTGTGATTATGCTTGTTACCACTCTGAATTTAATATTCATTATTTTTGTATCGTTGGAATTTAATGTTTTATCAAATTACCTAGATCCTAGAGTAGTTATTGGCGATTTCTATTATATACCATAATATTGTAAAACTTTGCTAAAAAATAGTTTTTCAATCATTAGTCAAATAGTTTCCCAGTCATGTCTTTACGCCAATCTAAATTCCAATATTTTATGTTTTATTTTACATAAAGTAACATTGTCTTTTCAAACCTTTCATTAGCACTATTAGCAGATACAGCGTGTAATATGGTATAGGTACCAAGTTTCATCTAAGTAATGAAATTTCAATTGTGTTATTTTAAGCGGGTGCTTCCGCCAATCTTATAGTCATTTAAATTTTATTATCGCCTGTCTTTCGTCTTTTTCAAAATCTAAATCCATTAGTCTTAACGAATAGCAGCAAAGCATTTTCTGAATAGTCGGCCGCAACGTCAATTGCAATCTAATGAATACATTAAACTATTGCACGTATTTCATTCAATACATTTTTGTAAACTATTTTATTTATTAGGTTCCATCGGGTACGTTAAATTTCACACTTTAAGATCACTTTGGGATTTACAAAATTAAACTCTCAACGCTTAAGCTTTAATTGAACCTAAAAACGAGGCAATTCGGAAGAAACCAAAACCACCCCAGCCCATCGAAGTAGCTTCACCACCGGACAAGCATCGCCAAAGGACAGCTCGCAAATGTATTTTTTCGAGTTACACACGCTGGAGAAGGAGACCCGCATCACTTCAACCCGAAGAATTCCAGGATTAGGACCTGCATTGCCGCACCTGGGCAACATCACCGACAACCCCAGCCTACATCGAGTACGCCAACAGCATTATTGCTAATGTAAGTCAAAAACAACGTAAATAATAGTAGCAAGATAGAAAAATTGCATGTTAGAATATAAGTTGCATTCAAAACAGAATGACACTAAATACAGTGCGAGTGTAAAGTCTGGAACTAATTCGAAAAAATTGAAATTGTCGAATTTTTCAAAAAAAACTCGTACACGTCAACCTTATTTTTATGTGCATTTTTTCTGATAATTGTCATTTTTCGATCGTCTTTTGTTTTCGAACTATGACGTCATCGATAATTTTTTAAATGGCACTCCATATTTTTGCCGTCATATTTGGATAGAGGTTGAAATTCCGAATTCAGCCATATGTCAAAGTATGACATTGACATTGACAATTTTCTAGATAATCAAGTAATTGCTAATATTCCATGGCTAACTCAATTTTTGATGCGCTTTTTTTACTTTAAACTTGATTATCTCGAAAACTGTCAATGTTAATGTCATACTTTGACATATAGAGCTGAATTTAGAATTTCAACCTCTATCCAAATATGACGGCAAAAATATGGAGAGCCATTTAAAACAATTGTCGATGACGTTGTAGTTCAAAAATAATAGGCGATCAAAAAATAACAATTATCAGAAAAGATGCACTGTTGAAAAGTAAGGTACGAGGATTTTTTGAAAAAATTGACAATTTCAATATTAACGAATTAGTTCCAGACTTTACACACGCACTGTATAATCAAACCTTAATAACAAAACGGTATTAGCCTCAATTGATATAAATTATTATTATTCTAGGAACAGCCGGAGTACGCAATGGCAGTTTAGACTGGTAATAGTTTTTACAACAGTTGCAAAAGGAACTCTTAAACAAATAAAATCCCCAGACCCGTATTTAAACAAATTTTAAGAAATAAATTAATAAAAAGTCCCATCGTAGACGACTTACTTCGCCTTCTATAAGAATTAACAATCAGCGATAACGAGATGACTCAAACATTCCATTTACAGTATCTTAAAATCATACCAGAATTCGATGAAACATCACATTTACTAATATAACTCGTTAGAGCTGTGGAAATAATTACTACACAATTCTTAGTCGCAGGACAAGATCAATTTTTCCAATCAATACTTTTATCCGCAAACTAAATTTATGTCGAAACAGCATAGACAACAATTTCAAAATTTTACACCACCGTTTATGTTCCCAAACAACCCAAAACCCATGAATTTTCCAAACGATTCTAAATAAAGATATTTTCCAACTCAGAATCAGTACCAACAACGTGATAGAATGAACATGAATGCAAGAAATGTTTTCGCATCCCAAAATCAAGCTCAACCCCGACCTACACTAATGGACACGTCACCAGGCAACACCCGAAGAATAATACGAACTCGGCAAAATCGACCCAAAAATTTTACAATAAGTTACATCAGACCTGGAAACCCGTATCAAAGAGACTTCATATCTGAAGAACTATTTTATCAAAATTATCCGAACGAAGAAATTGACAACCCCCACGACAATTATGCGAAAACTAAAGATAAAAACTATTTTAAAACTAATGAAGTACAAGTTGATAACGAAGAACAAAATTTTATACTAACAGCCTCAATGGACGATTTAACGTAATCGAACATTTTCCACCCCGAGTCGAATATAATGCTCCATCATTTACAAAAATTAGCAATCTAAATTCTACAACATTACGTTGCATCTACATTCCACAAATAAAAGCAACATTTTTGATCGCCAGCGGATCTTCAAAGACATTGATAAAACCCGAAAGGGCCTGAGTATTTTCCAGAACTGATCGAAACACATTTTTCCAAATTCAAACCGCACACCAAATTTCTACTCATATAGAAGTCGCTACAATTCAATTACCAACTGTGTATTTAAAACAAACAAAATACATAAATTTCACTTATATTCGATTTCAACCCTAAATATGACGGATTAATAGGTTTTGACCTGCTACAAACCAAACATTAAAAGCTAATATAAACACCAATAAGAAAATATTAGAAACCGAAACTACATGTATAGCACTGATAAGTGATAGCCAATAATAAAAATAAATATCAATTATCTATCGAACCTAGAACCGAAAAAGTAATTAAAATAAAGACATGGAGCCAATTACCAATAACAACGCTCTACAAGAAGTAATTGAAAATTTAAATGAAGAACTCAGGATTTCCAAAAATAATAAAACAACAACGCAAACAAATTATTCCCAAAGTAATTCAACGCCCGGTATACCCGCATATGCGATGATGGCTTAGAAACAAAAAGAAACCAATTATAGTAAAAATAGTACACGGTAAATAAATCAAACCTGTCAGCGAAAAGAAAGAGAAACATTCTATAATAGCTTCCACTGGATATAATAATTTAGGAGGTAACATCATTCAATTGTTAAAAGAATACACAGAACCAAACAAAGCGTATTATTGTCTATTCCTTAATGAAAACATATACAAAAAGTCCTGTCGAATTATAACAACAAATTTTAAACAGATAAAACTCTACAAGTACAAGTACTGCATGTAATTTACAAAAAAGATCGATTAGATATAATATCTAATTACCATCTAAGGAAAAACTAATCACCGAGGAAAGTTGCAGAAAATTTAATAAACTTTATTTCAAAACATGGAACACCCACACAAATTACAATGGAAGGAGGAAGTGAACTAGCAAACGAAATTGTAAAGAATTTATTCGAATTGTACAAAATAAAATTCATATTACTACCCGAAAACATGCAAATTCAAACAGTATGATAGAAAGAATATATATTAAACTCTAATCGAAACCTACCGTATTCTGAAAAACCAAAATAAAAACGACGCACCAAAAAATGGACTACAATAACACCATTCAGCAATAAAATTTACACCATTGGAAATCATTAATGGACACACATCAACAAGAGACCCCTTTGACGTCTTACAACAATCATGATTTTACGAAGATTACATCTACGCCCACAGGAACAACGTGAAATTAATGTATGAAGAAATCAGAAATAAAATGCTGTAACGAAGCGTTACTAATTTTGGATTTAATTTACAAGAACTGTTTAAGTTTTACATTTAGTTTATATGCCGTTTTCCGTTTACAGTATTATGCTACCGTTAGGGGTTTATTTTATATTTAAAATAAGTAGGGTTCCGTTGGTTTATGCTTTATAGTCATTGTGTGCAAGTTTCAGTAATTTAGCAACCGTTTTAGTATTTTAAAATTGTAATTTTAAAATGTATATTTGAGTTCAAACATTTCATTTATGGCCGAGAATCAGATAACCGCTGACTCGCGGATCGAAGCCGCAGAGATGCTATGTCTACCCCGCTCTCGTAGAGTGGGGATACGCTTCGATTTCGGGCGCATACCGACCGGCTATAAATTCAAAATTTTGAATTTTCGAGTTCAGTTCGCCGATGTTCCAGCCCAGTACCAGTCCAGCCACTACTACAAGTCACCAGTGTTCTGACCGAGGTAACCGACCACCGCATCCAGGATATTGGCAGGCTATCTTTTGACATCATTGTTATTAACGTCAGGTACTGCTCTCTCTGTCTTTTATTTTTGTAAACTGTGTTTTCCGGAGTGCACCTCACGCGAAATACTTCTTGGGGTTGCACTTCTCTAACTCGCTCACGCGAAATATTTCCTGGGCAACGTTTACTCTTCTCTTTCTTATTTGTTTGAAAGCATTGTTGTGCAACTTCATATTGGCGAAGTTGATCGCGGTGTCAAGATAATAGTTTGTTTGCCTTAGCAACTGGTACCGTTTCCGACCGTATATACCGAACCGTAACGACTACTGGTGACTACTGTGTATCTATGGGCTACCGTATGTACGTATTTGCTACCGTATTTGCTACTGTATTGCTACCGTATTTGCTACTGAATTGCTACCGTATTTGCTACTGTATTGCTACCGTAATTGCTACCGTATTTGCTACCGTATTTGCTACTGTATTGCTACCGTATTTGCTACCGTATTTGCTACCGTATTTGCTACCGTATTTGCTACTGTAATGCTACCGAATTTTCTACTGTATTTTTGCTTATTATTATCCGCATTACCTGTATAATATTAATTTGGGTTGGTTATTATTTAATAGACGTATTTAAACCATTCTACGTCGTTTTCTTTTATTTGTTGAGTATACCCGAGTTAAATAGAGCTGCTTCAAGAACCTGCAGGCTGTCATTCCATCAAACAGACCCCTGGAGACCGACATCTTTAACTGCAGTTACCCAGGTCTTTGCTAAGCCTTTCTGTTACAGCGAAGCCGTTCTGGAGAGTAAACTCCATATAAAATCTGGCGCCCGAGAACTTCCCAGCGATTATACGAATAAGCAGCCGTATAATCCCGCCCACAACAAAATACAAGTTAACTACCGGACTACAGAGTTGCCGAATAGGCAACTGGGGAAAAGACTGTCGCATTGCACTCAAATAATAACAAAACGAAACGCAGAAATCGCAAAACCAAAACACAAAATCGGCGACAGAGTTATGATAAAAGCTCTCCAACGAAAGAAAGCTATTAATATTTAGGACCATTTACCATCAATTCAATATGATACAAACACAAATGCGCCCTTATTGACGAAAATAATAAATAATTAGAACGACATATAGAAGAACTATGTCAGCCAATATTTACAGAACTACGCCGGAAGTATCTGAGGAATAGAAGACTTACACCAAAATTTAAAATTTATTAATACAAAAGTGAATAGTGTACACGTCCCCTTCGAACCTATAAAAGACAAAACTCTTCTTTACGAAAAGCCCCTATGCAATCCGGAAATTCACTGCCTGTAAAGTACGATAATGATAATAAGTTTTACTAAGTTATAATACCCCACAATAAATATTTATTATATTCAGAACAAAATTACATTTCAACTAACAACAAATAATTATTTCATTTGTAACATTGCAGAACAAATGAATTTTGAATATTCACTTTGCGAAACGCAGCTAATTTCTTTTTAAAAAACATAACTTGTCAAATACAACATTTTAAATTAGAGGGATATAAAGTTCAAAAAATAAATGGGGACTGACCACTATTCGTTACCGCTAATAAAATAACTGGCAAAATCAAATGTAATAACAAAAACAGAAAAGTTCCTCGTCAAGGAACATTCAATTACCTACCTATGAATTGTGAAATAAAAGTTGAAAATACAATTTTACGAATCAATCAATATTCTTTAGAAACTTTAAAAACTCTCGAATTACCAGTAATCGCTATTGATATTCCGGAACAAAAGCAAGAACTTATACAGAATTCTCCTATTCATTTACAAAATGTTGAATTGGATAATAGTCACCATTTAAGAGAAAAACTATAAAATTTACCAACTTCATTGGAAACCAACAAATTTCATACCTATAAGTAAACAATTAATTTTGGACTAATTATCTTTCTAATAATTGTATTAATTATTGTATTTGTGTCATATAATTATAACTTAATTTTATACATCTGCGAGAAAATTAAAAATTCAGAAAAATCTATTAAAATAGATATTAAACCATAAAAAATAGGAAACAAAAAATATTTTAATACCCAATTTTAAATTTTGTGGATAGAGGAGTTATTTTAATAAATCTGCTGATTACAATAGGGCCATTTTTAAAATTATCTCTCGTAGCGTATTACATAACAAAAGCTATGCAGGGTGTTCCGAAACACGCGAACTGTGGGACGGTATTCTAGCATAAAAACTGAACAAAAAGCTCCTCCCGGTCTTTCGATACGACTAATATTTGCTGAGTTATTAAAGTTTTGAAAAATTTGAAAATAATCAGAAAAACATTCAAACACAAATTTAAGTGTATGGTCCAGTATTGAAAATAAGTCCATGATACATTACAAAAACAAGAGATAGTTCAGGACGACAATTGAGAGGAAAAATTACAAATGTTGATTAAAGTGTTTGAAAAACTTAAATTTACGTGTTCAATTAAGCAGTGGCACGCTATTGGTTTTCAATAGAAGACAGCACTTTATTATTTATATGTTTCATAGTTTGTCATTTTTTTGAGTTTAGTTTCTAATTTTGCATTTTGCGAAAGAATTATCGCCTATAAACGTACCGCTCGTCCTGCTTGTTTATTAGAAGCCCCCAGTGCCATCAGCATATTATAATACTGTTGGTTCCGATAATTTGCGGCCATTCTGTGGCACTTTCGTACAAAATTCAAACAAATGACAAACTATAAAACAAATAAATAACGACGTGCTGTTTTCAACATACAATTGCGTGCCACATCTTAATTAAACATGTAAATTTGAGCTTTTCAAACGCTTCAAACAACATTAGTAATTTTCTTTTAAATTATAATTTGAACTATCTCTTGATTTTTGTTTGTAATTTATCATGGATTGATCTTCAGTAGTTGATCCAACACTTAAATTTGATATAAAAGTTTTTCTTTATATCCTTATCATACTTCTTAAAACTTAAATAACTGCAAAAATATTGGCTGATTAAAAAAATCGTACAGGAACTATTTATTCAGTTTGTTTCGTAGAATACCGCCCCACAGTCCGCGTCCGCGAGTTTCGGAACACCCTGTATATGCAAGTGACACATTTTTGTAGGCAGATTAGAATTTGCATCAGTGCTGAGTACATTTAACTTTTTATATTCCGCCTCGATGAATAAATACTTTTTAGAAATTTTTTTTTTTCGGCTTAAAACTTATCTCACATCACTTTTTTTTTCTTTTAACGAATCATGAAGCCGTGCGTGAGCACGACCCCATGATTCCCCTCCCACCCCCTTACCTGGGCTCAGCACACTAAGTGCTCTTCACCAGTCTAACATGCCCCACCCCTGAAGACATGCAACCCAACATACACACCTACATACACCATCCATGGACCCGTCGGATTTAACTTATTCAGAAAAATTACCGACGGGCAGTGGATTCGAACCAACTGCCATTGGGAGTCTAGTTTCAAAGCCTGGGACCACTAGACCACCCGCCGGCCCCACATCACTTTAGTCACAAGTTGTTTTGTATTGTAGTTGAAACTGAGTAATGTACATAGGTAATGTCGATCGACTTTATATACTGAAATCTGTTTTTTGCATTTACTTCAGTTCTAATAATTATAAAACTTGGTTTGTAACTGCTATTTGTTAAGATAGAAGAAAACTTTTTTATGAGTCATATTCGTAATCAGCAGAGCGTGGATTCTAGGCAAAATGCCTTTTTGTTCTATATTTAGGCAACTCAAAAATATGTAAACATAAATGCGTTTTGAGATGTACTGATCATTTTGAGCCCTATTTGATTTTGCCTAAATGCCTAAAACACATTTGTTGAACCTAAAACCAAAATTAATGTGCCTAAAATAGGCACTTAGTGTAAAAAGAATTTTCGGGCTAATTCACAACACCGGTGCTTATGCGACCATATCCAGTAGTCTCCCTGTTTGCATACAACAACCAACGACCTTGTAAACGGTGATATAACATCATTTTACGTATTTGTTACGTGCACGAGGGTACTGTGTTGTGCGTTTTCTCCACGTTTTCTCAATACGAACCCAAGAACAAAGAATCCTTTAGGGAGAAGGTAGCGAAATGGTTAAGGGGGGGTGCAAAACCAGGAAGTTTTCCCAGCAGCACCCTACTAAAGAAAATGAGGTGTTCTGTAGAGCTTGCCGGAAAATGGTAAATATAACAATAGTTCCAAGTTTTTATGTAACAACAATTTATTATTTTTAGTTTTCTTGTAAAAAGAAAAATCATTTAGAGCAGCATGCTTCTGCACCTGGACACAGGACAAATGTTGCAAAGCCCCAGAGGCACACTCTTCTTACGGATGCGTTGCATCAGTCTGAAAAGGATGAATTTAATCAAGATTTGTGTGAGGCTTTTATGGCCGCAAATATTCCTCTGCATAAATTTAAAAATCCTAAATTATCAGCTTTTTTAGAAAAAAATTGTAACAGAAAATTAGCAAGTGATTCTACAATCAGGAAGTCTTTCGTACCAAGATGTTACGAAAAGGTAAAATAACATTACATTAACAAACTAATTTATTTTATTAACAATTAATAAATCTGTTTCTTCATGTGCAGATTGTTGTACGACTTTAATTTTTATTTCTATCTTTAGACTATTAATACTATCCAAAAAGGCATAGGTAACAGTGACATATGGGTGTCTGTAGATGAAACGACTGATATTAAGGGTCGTTTTATAGCCAATATAATTGTGGGCAAATTATCTGCAGAGGATGCAGGAATGCCATACTTACTTGCCTCAAAACCGTTAGAAAAAACTAATAGTATTACAATCGCAAGATTTGTTAATGAATCGAGTAAAAATAAAAAACAATTTTAACTAAGCAAAATACGTATAACAATGTACTTGCAGGGATACTGTGGCCCAGTGGCGTGCAAAATGAGAAAAATTGTTGGTAACAGATGGTGCCTCTTACATGCTTAAATGTGGCATAAATTTGAAAATTTTTTATAACAATGTTTTACATCTTACTTGCTTTGCACATGGTTTAAATTTGGTATGCGAATGCATCCGCAATCAATATGAGAATGTAAATGGATTAATTTCGAATGTAAAGAAAGTTTTTTTAAAAGCTCCTGTACATGTGCAATTCTATCAGGATAATTTGCCAGGAGTACCACTTCCCCCTGAACCAATTATAACTCGCTGGGGAACCTGGATCGTAGCCGCCGTATTTTATGCTGAACATTTTGATAGTGTAAATGTAAGCATATATTTTGAGCATAAGTTACAAGTTACAATTAATATTAGATAATATTTCTTATTTCAGATTATAATGGGATTTGACAAAACTAATGCTAAATCAATTGAAAATGCCCAGAAATATTAACAAATATAAACAATAATCTGCAATATATCAAAGCTCATTTTAAAATGTTAACAGAAAATATTAAAAAATTGAATACATTTGGTTTACCTTTAACTGAATCATGTAAAAGTATTGACGAAGTAGAAGCGGCTTTAAAAAATACTCCAGGAGGTGTCGGAAAGTTGGCCTACGAGAAACTTAAGAACGTAATGTCAAAAAATCCAGGAGCTACACAGGTCAAAGACTATTGAATGGGGAAGACGGCGAGACCGACCACAGTAACGTTAACTGGTCCTTGTAAAAATTTTGTCCAGTTACATCTTGTGATGTAGAAAGATCATTTTCTTCATACAAAACTATTTTAACAGACCGAAGAACAAGTTTTACCTCTGAAAATTTGGAAAAGCATCTTGTTTGCTACGCAAATGCCAAGTTTGAAGAACCTGCTTAAGTTAAAGTTCATTTTTTATGTTTATGTATTTAAAAAAAAACGTAGTGATTTGTGCATAGGTATAGTTGAAATAATACCCTATGAAACACTGCTATCTCTTTCTATTACATGGTGTTATTGTGAAACAAAAAATTGATCAAAAATATTGTGTCGAAATTTACTTCCGAAAAAACAAATTTCCAAAAGTCAATGTCAAATTTGAAATTCTGACATAATACACGACAATCTTTGGTAACCAGAAATCTAGTGATATTTAGCTTGTTTCATGGGGTATTATTTCAACTTTACCTATATTAATACAATAAAGTGTGAGAAAAAGTTGCTTTTTATTAAATAAATATAATTTTTTTTTGCCTATTTTGCCTATTTTTAAATTTTTTAGGATCTAAAAGTGGTGCCTTTTTTCTTGATTTATATGTCCTAAAATCCATGCTCTGGTAATCAGTGCAATTTATACAAGAAATTTTGACTACCTGCTCAGCTGCGCTGCAGTTAAAAATAAATGATCATGAATAGGGCTCCATTGCTTCATAGAAAGCGCCACAGTAAAATGAAACTTAAAAAAAAAAACAAATTGTTGCCAATGCTAGATACTAATAGTTGCCGTTGCCGTATTTGCAAAACTGTAACTTTTAATAATTATAACGTTGTACAGTTCAGCGAGTATTAGATTTCTAAGAAAACAAGCAGCGGGAATTTGAATTTTGTATAGCCGGTTCAATGGTTTCCGTACCGTAACTATACTTATGGAAGCAGCGACTACCTGCACCACCTAAGCAAGGTAAGCGCCCGCCGGCGCGCTTATCGGCGAATTACAAATTTCGCTTCGGATGTCAGACAAAAATGGCTATATTAGCTTTATTTGGTTATTTGATTAGTTATCAAAAATATGCAAAGAATGAAAAATATATTTTTTAATACTGCAGCTATTGATGGGCGTAGTTAAAATCACGTAAATGCCAGAAAACGCGTTGTATTAAAAAGTATCGTTTTTTTTCTTAATTTTTAAAATTTTTCAAATCCTAATAAAGTACTTTAAATAGTCTATCGAACTGATAAAAGTTTGTAACGACGGCGTTTGCGTTTTTGAATAAATAAATAATCAATTTCAAATTTTTCAAAAATTCCTGGAAGGCGTCAAAGTAAAATGTGGGACATAAGTAAAAAACAAATTTGTAGTTCAATGCAAGCTTTATCGGCTCAGAAAGTTAAACAAAACGTGTAGACAGTTTTAGAGAATTTTTTTTAATTTTCTAAATCTTGGAGCGATATTTCTATATTGCGATATTTTTCGGATTGAAATTTATTTTATCGTATATTTCCTATCTCAAGAGATCTCAAACAAATGGTAGCTGATTCCGATCAAACAACTACTTTTCGAGTAAATGGGCATTAAAGTCGAGATTTCAAGGAGCTGTAACGGCCGCCATTTTGAAGGTAGAGAGTTCGGTGAAAAGTTTTCGATTTGCCTTAAGTTCTTCTATCAGATTCCGTGCTTAAATGTTCAAAATTTTGTTTTGCAAAAAAACGCCACAAAAAAATACGCCTTACTTCCGTTTCCGGTTTTGAATTTTTTTTATAAGCTTAACTAGAACTACAATTTCCGATATACTTTTTGATTTGACATTTCATCAAAATCGGTCCTAGTACTTACTACGCCTGTAGAGGCGTCACTCACACACCCACCCACCCACACATCCACAGGCAGACATTTTTAAAAACCACTTTTTTGGGTTACTTGAGCCCCAAAACGTGTATTTCTATTAAAATCTAAATTTCGAAATTTTTCATGAAATCAATACTTCCCTATACCGAAGGTATGAGAAATTAAAAACGGCCTTGTGAGTAGTTGGTTCTACTAGAAAACTTAGTTTTGTAATAGACTAGATAGAATCATTTCACGTATACTGTGTTTAATAGATTAACATCAACTTCTAACGAAACTATATTAACAGTTGTAGAGTCGTATGTGTCATTACTTCTATATTCCATTTATCGAGGAATTCGATGATAATCAGATGGTTGTGACAGAATAGGTGAATAAATATGTTAAAAGGTTTTAATATTATTTGAGAATTTGTAGCAAAACCGAGCTTTAGTTGTGAGCTACCTACAGTAACGATTGACAGCGTTACAATATGCCAAACTTTTGGTGTAGCAACTGGAAAATCAATTATTTATTTCACGCTGATGTCAGAATAACAAAATGGTACAATATTGGTACAAGTCAAATCTTAAGTATAGTACGTGATTTTTCCATACCTAATATTTAAGCGAACAACCTCAGCCTTAGTAACAAAATGGTTTTAAAACAGAATTAAAGACGAATTACAAAATCATAAATAATTATGCTTATGTATGAACGTGTAATCAAAAGTGTATCGAGGAACTATAAAATGATTAAAATTATGACTAAGTGTTAATGTAACTTATCTTCCAAGATACATATAAGTTATAACTAAACTCCATATAATCTAATGAGTGAATGCCACAGACACAACTGCAAAGTTAACAAGAAATAAGGAACAAAGATGCAGTTCTAGTGACAATGGTATGAATTATATTGTAGTTATACAAATCATGTAAATTACCGCCTACTCCTTTCTAACGGCATGCGTTAGAATAAAAACCTTAAATTGTTTTTATAAGTTCCTTTTTTATAAAAATATAAACTTATACATGTGCTTTGTTGCTAAAATTTGTGTAAAGCAAACAACAAAACTTAAAACAGCAAATTTATAAATTGTTATATTATTACTATTATTGATAGATTTATAATAATAGAAGATAGTTATGGTAATGAAATAACAATTTTTACAACTAATGGTTATGGGAATCGTAATAAGAAAGGTCGTTATAAAACGGAATTGTGGTTCACAGATTTCCGTAAAGCTTCTTGAACCAAGGACAGCAAGAACAGCACTTTAAAGTAACGCAAATGACGCGTTTTGGTATCTGATAATGTCAAATAGCATTAGTATTTATGAAGGTTTTCCTTTCAGTTAATTTTGTTGCACTTGACATCGTATTATTTTGTAGGAACATATTAAATTTCGATTTAAAACTTATTACACATTTTTCAAAAAGAATATTAATAGTTATTTAAGTATCAAGGAATGTAAGGACGTAATAACATCCGAGGTAGGCGAATACGAGCTGAGGCGGAGCCGAAGCTTGTCGCCTGCCGAGGATGTTATTAGTCGATACATTCCGTGTTACTTATTAAATTTTTCACGCTACCGGCAATGTAAGTAGGCCTACAGGTAGAAATTTAATCATATTTTTAAAAGTTCGTTTTGACAGGTGTCATCGGAATTATTTTTTAAAAGCTCCATTATTCTAAGTTGTCTGTGTTTGTTACTATATCAACGAACAGTTAAAATCAACATTATTTTCCTAGGAACGTAAGTGACACTATTAAGTTCCGTCGTCAAGGGTAACTAGTACACGAATGTTATCAGCCACTTACTATCCCTGTAGCTATGGATGTAAGGCCTACTTACACTGCCGGTAGCGTGAAAAGGTAATTTAATATAATTGTTAGAAATTAAGTTGAAAATGAAATAGCCTCTATTCGTAGTGGCAAATGTATACATACATTTTTTAAAGTTAGTGTTTATACTGAATTAAACGATATATTGTTAATAAATTGCTCATAAAAATCAAAGTTAATAATAATGTATTAACTTCTTTTAAACTTTTATAGATTTTAGGAGAGTAAATGAACAGTTCAACATATTTTTCTCATAAACCTGCTTTGCGTAATTTCTGATTCTTTCCTTGCTGTCGCATTGAAAGCGAATTAAGAGTCTGGGCCACTGGGCCGATTAAAATTTGGAATATGTAAATATAACGAAAATTCATCAAGAAAACGTCCCAAAACAATTTTGAAGCCGAAAACGGAACTTAGAGATGTTATTTTTGACATATAGAATTGAGTAAGTACGAACGCCAATATTTATAAAGAATTATGCTTCTTTTAAGTCTCTAGCTTCATAATCACAATATTTTTGAAAATAATTGACTTTAATGCCTAATTACTCTAAAGTTCAAAAATAAGTTGGCAGATCGAAATTTAGCATTGTAGTAGCTCTATGAAAGTGAAATGGCATAATATAAATGTAGATACTACTACTGAAAAAAATGACTGTCCAAATAAAGCTTTTAAAAATTATTTAAATTCACAGATACATGGCCATAATGTTTCATTAAGTTTTGTGAAACAATGGAATTGAGGATGGAGTTATGGTTTGGTTTTTCTCCAATGCTAATTTCTTCGTGACGTCTTTGAATTTTTCTAATTGATATTTTTTTACTTTCCCATACTTCCAGTGTGGGAATGTATTCTGATCATGATATTTGTCGTGTCCGCGCACGGAGATACCTGTTCGTATCATCCGAAACGAAACGTCCATACAGCTTAAGGGTTGTGAGTATCAGTGTAGAACTAAATGTCATTTGTTGGGAGAAACGTTTACTGCCCAACGATATTATTATAGTGACTGTTGACGCATAAAAGGTTGATACAAAAATTCTTTTGAAAATCTTGTTAGTAAGAAATTTTTAAGGATGGGAAAGACACGGCGCTTGCTGTGCCAATTTTTATTTAATAAATGAGAGCGATAAAAATTTTGCGTTTGAGCTAAATGTGTCTTCAGTAGCGGCGGAATAACATTTTAAGGTTATTGTAGATGCACCGATATTTGGAGTGGGAGTAATCTATCTCCTCCTCCCTGCTTATGGCTAAAAATTGCCATTTTTGGGCTCTGATGTACTTTAACGCTAAACTATCTTTTTTTACAACAAAAAATATATTTTTTAAATTTATTAATATTTATTGTAAATATGTATATTGTGTGTGCTGACAACTCATAACGAGTTTTGAAAGCACCCGATGCCGATAGAAGCAAACCATGTTAGGATGCATTTAACTTTTACCGTTGGCGTAGGCGTAAAATTACGAAAAGCCTGGCAAGAAGCTAATAACACAACTTGGAGTTGAGAAGTTAATTTATAACAGTGTTTATATTGCAAACCCCGTGGCAACGCTATATTGCAATGTCAACAGCTCAAAAAGATCACATTTCCTTCGAGTTAGGAAATAGTCGGAAAATTCGATATTTTAGTACCGAAGAAATATTAAATAACTTTTTTAAGTCAAACAATACAAATTCGTTTTGGAGTTTACTTTTTGTACGACTTCGAATCTATATAAATTCTTGAATATTTGAACCGCCAGTTCGTTCGCGAGATATAAAGCTCGTATTTCAGCCCCCATTGCGGCCTCTGGAGACTCGTTTAAAGTAAAATTAATTCGATAGAACAAATAAGTAAAGAAAACTACAAAATGGAAGAATTAAGTCTTTGCAACTTTTTGGTTAAATTGGGAATTTAGGTATTTACAACATTCATTTCGTTATCATTTGAATCAAATAGTTAGTTCAATGTATAATGTAAATAATAACATGTGAGCAAACGAAAGTGACATCAAGTTTGGCTTTGAAAATTGAAACGTATGTCTGTGATTAATTCAATGTGAACAAACGAAAGCGAAATCAAGCTTAAAAACATTGTCATGTGCATTATTACTCCTAGAAGTGTCAAAGTCATGTCAAAGTTGAAGTTCTAACAGACATACGTTTCAATTTTCAAAGCCAAACTCGATGTCACTTTCGTTTGCTCACATGTTAGAATTTAGCATTACTTATATTACGAATTGTTACATATCGGTTAATTATTGAGTCTCAACACCCTCATCGGATGACATAGGGACGTCGGCATACTTGAGCTCTCAGCTGCAGTCTAGGGCGCTTTCTCGGAAATTCATCATAAGAAGTTACAAACGTCGCAATAATGAAGGGCCATAGTGTCGTGTTCGAACACTTGACTTATATAGAGCATTGAATACTCTATAAGGTATAATTTCAAAATTTATTTAGGCTAGTCTTAAATATTTTCGGTAAAAGCTGGCATTATATTCAAAGTCAAAGGATGCTTCATATTAGCTACTTTTAGTCGTTCTCAGCGCGTTCTATCAACAGTCATGCTACGAGTAAATTAAATAAGCTGAAGTGTTAACTTTGAGTGGACTTTCCCAATACTAGGTATTAATACTTGCCGTATTTGCAAAAGTGTAATGTTTTATAATTATAACGTTGTACAGTTCACCGACTATTAGGTTTCGAAGAAAACAAGCTGCGAGGCTTTGAACTTGCGATAACCTATGTAATTGGTTTTGCGTATCGTATCTGTAAGCATAGTAGCTAAGTAGCAGCTACTTAACTGCACGAAAGCAAGGTAATCGCGGCACTCTACAGCTAATTACGAATTCCGCTTCGGATGTCGGATAAAAACTGCTATAATAACTTAATCTGAGGAGTTATCAAAAATATGCAAAGAATGAAAAATATATTTTTTTAACTAGAGCTAATTAATAGGCGTAGTTAAAGTCACGCAACTGGCGGAAAACGCGTTGTTGATGTTAAAAAGTATCGTTTTTTTTAATATTCGAAATAGTTGACAATTCTTGCTGATTCTAATAAAGTACTTCAAATAATCTGTTGAACTGATTCAAGTTTATAACGATCGGCGTTTGCGTTTTTGAATAAATAAATAATCAATTTCCTGTTTTTCGAAAATTCCTGGAATGTGTCAGAGTAAAATTTGGGAGATTAGTAAAAAACAAATTTGTAGTTCACTGCTTTATTGGTTCCGAAATTTAAAAACAAATCATATAAGCAGTTTTTAAAAATATTATTTGAAAATTTTCAAAATTTTGAAGCATGTATTGCGAGCGTTTACGGAGTTTCGAAATTAATTTTACTTTATCGTATACTACCCACAAAGGGCTCTCAAACAAGTCTTAGCTGATCCCGATTAGACGTTAAAATCGAGATTTTCTAAAAGTTGTAGCGGCCGCCATTTTGAAGGTAGAGAGTTCGGTAAAAAAATCTATATTTCAAACATTTTCATGAAATCAATACTTCCCTATACCAAGGTATGAGAAAGTAAAACCAATCTGGTTATTAAATTACTAAAACTTTTGCATAAAATCAGAGGCGTTCCGTGGGTTAACAATTTGGGTAGGTAACGGCAAAAATTATTTAACATAAAGATTGAAAAATAAAAAAATTACGGCAACTCCAATTTACCAAGACCTGTTGTTAAATGATTTAATCTACTCACATAATCTCTATTAAATTTCTTTTTTTCATTATGCACCTTAATTTGATAACGTAAACCTTCGTCTAAACCCAAATTAATACGTAATTTTCCAAATAATTTTAATCTAACAGTTGCAGGCAGATAAATGTTGTTTGGTCGACGCACGTTTGTAATTGCAGCTGAAAGATATTTTAAATCAGAGTATCCTGTTTCAGACTATACTTTTGAGGGGTTAGATAAAGATGAAAATAGTAAGCAATTCCACCAAAATAGTGTATCTTTAATATCGCTACTAGTTAGCCAGTCCATTATTTTATACCATTCAGTATTAATTATCTAGATTTCTTGCTACTGTCTTTCTGCAACGGCCCTAGTCATTTTGAATTAAATTGCCCATGATTTTTTTTAGTTCTATTAGCTTTTCGTAAGAGAATTGATTAAATTTTTCTTTTAAAAGCTGGTCAACGAGAATTTCCATATTTACTACAAATTTGCAAACTACGCTACACGCTACACCTAACTGCCGCTGACCGATGGCGGCGCAAGTAAAGTAAAAACAACCAGTGGCCGTGTCTTTGCCTTGCTTATTGCGTTCTGAAATCCCTACTATTTCTTTGCATCTGTCTCATTTCATCATTGCATATTTGTATCAATGTTCATGTAAACGTATTAAGAATAATAGATTGCTTGATTGTGCCGTAGCTGCATGCAGTCGGCCCAGTAAGCTCGGCCTTCACGTATGTGAAACTGTGTTCAAAGGCAACGGTGTATTTATTTGGCGTCTAAATGTTAATGTTACATGGTGATGTTAAACAGTAAAAGACAGTGTAAAAGTAACTTTTTTTCTTGAAACTTTTTGTTTTTGAAAAGTTATGGGTAGGCACTGCCTACCCTGCCTAATGGGACAAACCGCCACTGCATAGAATCTCGTGTTTGTTTTGATTAAGAAAAATGCACTCTTCGCGTTACTTTTAAAAGTTGCTAAGAGTCAATAAATTAAATTATTACTACGTTTACCATTCACATTGAAAATAAAAGTCGAAAGTCTCACCACTGTATAGTAAACCCAACATTAAAACACCCCGGTGTTTTAAAGTTGCTAAGCAACAATGACGTCATCAATTTTGAAGCAACAAATTACAAACCCCCGAAAAAAAAAATTCGAATTCACATAGCAACATAAACAACAAAAAAAGGCTAACCAATCTCCAGGTAAATGATATGACGTCACATCATATACTACTATGTAAGATGAATCAAAATCAAAATGCTGCTTCCTAGCTATATTCTTCTTATTTTCTAGATTATGATGCAGGTATAATAAAAAATAGCGTATAATACACGTGTATAAAAGCCTTTAAAGCACTGCTCCGTTAAAAGGCACTCGGCTTCGCCTCGTGCTTTTAAACCCGTCGCGCGTGCTTTAAAGGCTTGCTTATACACTTGTATTATAATACTATTTTATTATACCTGCATCATAATCCTTGTAAAACAAACCAAAAAGCGTGCGTAAACCCAACATTAAAACACCCCGGTGTTTTAAAGTTGCTAAGCAACAATGACGTCATCAATTTTGAAGCAACAAATTACAAACCCCCGAAAAAAAAATTCGAATTCACATAGCAACATAAACAACAAAAAATGCTAACCAATCTCCAGGTAAATGATATGACGTCACATCATAGACTACTATGTAAGATGAATCAAAATCAAAATGCTGCTTCCCAGCTATATTCTTCTTATTTTCTAGATTATGATGCAGGTATAATAAAAAATAGCGTATAATACACGTGTATAAGAGCCTTTAAAGCACTGCTCCGTTAATAGGCACTCGGCTTCGCCTCGTGCTTTTAAACCCTTCGCGCGTGCTGTAAAGGCTTGCTTATACACTTGTATTATAATATACCATTTTTATTGATAGGTAGGTAGAATATTCTTTCACAGCACAGAGAGTACAATAAATAAACCATAGATAACAATAACTTTGTTTGACAAAAAATAAGTTACTAAGTAACAAAAATGTTCATTATGTATGCATTTATTTTGATTCGCTCACATTGATGTGCAGTAAAAGACTAACTCATAAACAATGATAACCGTCATAAAGAAGTAAAGCCAGAGATTTGCATTCATATCATGTAACAAAAGCGGACGATACAAAGGGGCATTTTCTTTGTTTGGTAAAAATAATCGACACAAACAAGCATTATATTTTCAATTCATCCTGGAATATATGGCTACAATCAGTGGGATTTATTGTGCGAAGACGCCATTGGTGTGAAACCAATCTTCGTTTTCAAAGACTCGTTATTTATATCTTTAGAATTAAAGGCCCGAATCTCCCTTAAAGATATTTCAATTTTCAGAAACCGTACAAAGATGTAACACTTAAGTTGAGTATCACTACACCTTATCGTTTTTCTTTCAAATCTGGTTTTAATTTATATTTTACAATCTATCCCTTCTATTGACTATTGCACAAACCTGGGTAAGTGAAATATATGAGATTGGTTTGAAGTTGTCAGAAAATCCTCTTTATCCGGTAAAATTTGTTTCTGCACAAACACGTTAATCGAATATGCCAAATAACATGGACTTTTATTTTGCGCGAATAATGCGATTTATATAGCTTATTACAGTTACTAGTCGCGTTAAAAAAAAGTACCAATTAAATAACTTCTTTTGTTATAGCAGTATAATTAGTCTATGGTTATAGCAGAAATCATTTGCTGCGTCCCGCTCGACGTAAAACGAAAACAGTGTGTACTATTTTTCTTCGGCAAATACGGTCGTTTTTTTTTCAAAACGTCCTTGAAACGGTTCAATAAGTTTCAATAATATTCGCAGTTGATTGTTTTTTTAAGGTTATCGATGTTGATTATGCCGCGTGCATTCCAAAAAACTGAGGCCATGACCTTGTTGGCCGATAAAACCGCTTTAGTCTTCTTCGGCGCAGATTCGCCAGTAAAAATCCACTGTTTAGACTGTTCCTTGGTCTCCGATGTATAGTGATGGATCCATTTTTCGTCCACAGTTATGAAACGACGCAAAAACTCTTTTATTGCGCTTGAACATCGCGCCAAACCTGCATCTGAAGTTGTCGCACGTGTGCGTTTTGGGTCGATTGTGAGCAAACGCGGCAGTCATCGCGCTGATAGCTTTTTCATATCCAAATGTTTGTGTAATATACTGCTCACACGTTCATCTGAGATGCGTACTATCTCAACTATCTCGCGCATTTTCACTCTGCGGTCTTGCAATACAATATCATGGATTTAGTCAATCATTTCTGGTGTGGTGACCTCATTTGGGCGTCCTGAACGTTCGCCATCAGTTGTGCTTGTACGACCACAACGAAAATCAATAAACCACCTGTGAATCATTTTAATCGATAGTGAAGAGTCCCCATAATATTTATCAAGCTTTTTTTGGTTGCGTATGGTTTTCCACGCAAAAAATAATGTTTAATTACCACACGAAATTCACTTTTTTCCATGTTCGCAAAAATACGAGAGGTTGTCTGCTTTTAATGGCTGTCAAAACTGAACTAAATGACAGATCTGTCTAAAAATTTTAATGTGGCCTTGTGACAGATGGTATTGACAAATGTCATCTGGGATTTGCGAGTGTGACGCCCTCTGTTCCAATTTTACCAAACTTTTCACTCGGCCCCTGCAGCACGATAAGATTCGGGCACAGTGACTGAAATTATCACGTGATTAGAGGGTAGCCAAACGTATGACATTTGTTTGACAGTTGAAAATACCTTCTGGCTGTTTTGTTACGTAACTGGAGAGTAGTTAAATGCACTAACTACGTATATGCACAAGTGAACAAACCTTTAGTACGTGAATCGGCCACAATTAGAATAACTGAGGCATTCGACCTACATGAGTTCTGGCATCATAGAAGAAAATGGCTATAAGAACAAATGCTACTTAATGTACAATTTCTTGACATTAATAAATAAGTTTGATAGTGCAGTGTGTGCGTTAATTACAAGAGATATAACATATTTACATTACATTACTGTACATAATACATATTACGGATGCCCTGCTCATTTTTACCAGAGTTTGCTTGCAGAACTGTGTAATTAATGCGTTTGATAACCCTCCAGTCACGTGACAAAATAGCCACAACGTATTTTGACTGTCAAACAAACGTCAAACTTTTGTGTACCTTCCAATCACGTGGTAATTTGTGTCACATGCTCCAGCCTTATTAACCATGAACCACATAAAACACTTAATGCCACGAAACCAAATTTTGTCGAAAATCCGTTATACGCCAACTTTGGTTATGAAAAAACACGTTGTGGGCTGCCTGTCATTGATTTTTTTTTAATTATCTCCACGTACATATACAATCAGTCTAATATAAGACTATAAGTATCTTTTATGAAAGCCTTAACCTAGGAAACTTAAAACTACTATTACATGTCATGGAGAGTGTTGTCCCATTGAACGCACTCTTATTTCATATTGCATTTATGTGAGATTTAATTAGGAAAATCTGGTTGGCAGGTCTGAGGGTTTGAATCTCTTGAGTCTTCTGGCTTCTTCTTCTTCTTCTTCATCAAAAAGTGTGGATGCAAGATCATTTAGGTGAGAGGTTATTCGATCTCTGTATTTGGTACTGTGTCTCGTGATTTCTTCCCTGATGGTCGGCATTTTTAAGTCAGAGTGTAATATTTTATTAGGTATGTACCATGGGGCAGCCACTATAGCTCGGAGGGTTTTGTTTTGAAAACGCTGAAGTATTTCAAGGTTGGAATTACTGGCTGAGCCCCACAGACGAATGCCATAAGTCCAGATAGGTTTCAATATGGTCTTATAGAGTAGGAGCTTATTCTCTATTGTTAATGTAGATTTTCTGCCTATAATCCAGTGCATTTGTTGGAGTTTAAGTCCGAGCTGTTTTCGTTTTGTGAAGATATGGTGCTGCCAGGTTAGTCTTCTATCAGTATGAATTCCCAAGTATTTTGCCGTCTCTCCTTGTGGTATTGGATTTCCATTTAGCGTGACTGGGGGGCAGTTTTCTTTCCGTAATGTGTAGGTAACATGGATTGATTTGTTCTCATTGACCTTTATACGCCATTGTTTCAACCATTTTTCTACTTGTACCAGGTGATTTTGTAAATGTCTGGAGGCGATTATGGGGCTTGAATGGGAGGCTAAGATTGCCGTATCATCGGCGTAGGTTGCTGTCATTGTATGTCTAGATTCGGGTAGATCTGCTACGTATATCAGATATAATATGGGGCCTAGGATACTACCCTGTGGTACTCCGGATTGAATAGGAGAATGTTGACTATATTCTTCCTGATATTTTGTTTGGAAAGTCCTATCAGTAAGATATGATTTGAGTAAGGCATACTCTGGATGTGGGAATGCACGTTTGAGTTTGTATAACAGGCCTAGATGCCATAGCTTATCAAAAGCTTGGCTTATATCAATGAAGAGGGAGTTTATCATTCAATGATTGTCGAGTTAAGGATATCTTTATAAAGAAGAAACAAAGATAAGTGTTCAGTTTTAAGATTAGTAGAAATAAAAGAAATTTCTTGATTCTTGACAAATGAAACCTCAAATTGACTTCTAAATAAAAAACACTGTTGTAACGTTGATATTGATTTGTGTATTTTTTTGTTTGAGTCTTATTTATTAATACCATTTCTTCCCAAGCTTAATAACGACCCTGAGAAATTTTATAAAAGAGTTTCATATAAAATATAACTAGTGATTGAGTAAATTGCAGGCATTTCAGGGATTGTTTTTCTAGTACGTACATAGCCTCATATCATAGCAATACATATACTGATATAGTCATAATTTGTTAGCTCATATTTCTAACCCACTTTACCAAAGTTCAATAGATTCAGCAAATTTGGCAAAGTTAATTTCCTCATTAAACTCCAGATACCTAAGCAAGCTATGTTAAAATATATGAAACAGTTTATGCTATTACTAAATGTTAAAATATGTAAATGAAATATAATTTCCAATAATAAAATACTATCAGTTAGGGGCTACGGTTACTGCAGAAGGCCTACACATTTCTTGTATCTCGTGTAGCAGTACTAACATTTTCCTATTTTTACTTTCCTGTACTTTCAGTATAGTGAAGTATTGATTTCATGCAAATTTTCAAAATCGAGATTTTGACGGAAATACATGTTTTGGGCTTCCAGGATCCTAAAAAAGTGGTTTTAAAAAAATGTCTGTCTGTGGGTGTGTGGGTGGGTGTGTGGGTGTGTGGGAACGGCTGGACCGATTTCGATGTGCTTTGGAATGAGGAGGTATATCATAAATTCATCGACAAAATAAGCTTTTAAAAAGAATCCGAAACCGGAAGCGGAAGTTAGACATGTTTTTTTGGTAGCATATTTTTCAGAAACTGAATTTTGGAAATTGGAATAGTAGAAATTATAGAAGGCCTTAGAACAAATCAAACGTTTTTTTACCGAACTCTCTAGCTTCAACATGGCGGCCGCTACGAATTTTTGAAAATTTCGACTTTAACGCCCATTTACTCAAAAACCAGTTGTTTGATTGGGATCAAGTACATCTTGTTTGGTAGCCCCTTAAGGGTACTATACCATGAAATATCATTAATTTTGAAAATCGAAAAACGATCTCAATGGCACCACTCCAAAATTTTTGAAATTTTCAAAAAAAAAATCTCTTAAACTGCCCACACGTTTTTGTTTAAACTTTTTAAGCTGATAGAGCTGGGAATCTTCTACAATTTGTTTTTTTTGCGCATTGCTATAATTTCACTGTGACGCCCTCTATGAATTTTTGAAAATTGAAAATTGGTACCCTTTTATTTATTTAACGGGGGGCAATAAAATATTTCTGTTAATGTGAAATAGCTCACCATTGATAGCAAAATCCGAATATAATAATATTTTTTCGATAATTTCATATTTAGGGGGGCTACTGTTTCCCCTCCCCCCAAATTTTTTCGATAAAAAATTAAAAATCTGGTTTTTTGTTTTGTTTGCTCTAGGAGAATCTTTTAACAAAAAATCAAAAAATCGAATTTTTTGCCCCTTAGTAATCTTTTTGTCCTTAGAAGAATTTCACATACCTACTTTCTACAGCTACAGTTGTATTCTTGTACTAGTCGTTTAATGTTCAGCGTAGGCTAACTTTTTTATTTTAATAGATAGACTCGCAAACCCAAGAGCAAAGTTGTAGGGCAAATTCTTCTCAATTGTTTTTAAGAAAAAAACTTGAGTTTCCAATTTTAATATGGCGGCCACGGTAAAAAATAACTGTTTTTTAAACGGAAACGTGGCATTTTGGCTTTAAAATCAGAAAGGTTTTGAAATTCTAAATACAAATTAATAAGAGTAATTTCTTGCTAAAAATAATATTTCTCGAGTTATTAATATATTTTCAAATATCAATTTCCGCCCTTCCGTTGATTCAGTCCGAATACTTTACCCAACCTTATGCTTGCAACGCAGCTGTCGGTCTTTCTTCAACTGCTTCAAGATGTTACAACTTATAAGAACTATTTACTTTAACTAGTCGTGTCTAGACAGGTGTATATCGAAAGTGTTTTTAACCTACTGAAATGATGAGTAAGTAGATTTATGGTCAACCTTTTGATTATGTTTGTAAATGATTGTGTCGCCCATTTTTGTTTGTCATATATTCAACAATATTGACATTTTGCTTTTTCAATGCAATTTGGGAACTACTTAGCAACATATAGCTATCACTTTCTTGCTTATTCATATTATTCAGTATATCGCATACTATTATATATGGAAGGGTTGTAGACATACCGTAGAAATTTTGTACAGTTGTCAAAAAATTAAAGAGTTAACAGCGTAAGACTAAGCTAGATTGGCACAACCGCCACTTTCTGTATGTGTTGCTGTTGTATGTTTCTATTTTTTTTTAATAAAAACTTCTAAAATTCACCTGTCAACAACCAAAAGTGGTACAAAAATTATACAATTTACATAGGAGTCCAAATTTAATATTATACCGGGTATAAATGGCTAACAGTCTCTCTATAATTTCTCTTTTTTAATACTACATTAAATTGAAATTTTAGTATGATATAACTGCAGTAAAAATACATCAGATAACGTCTATTTACATTTTTTATCACTTCCGGTTTCGCTGATATAACCCCAAGTTTATTGGTTTGAATAGTAAATGTAAATTTTTACATTTTTTAATTTAGCTTTTTTGAAGCCAAAACAAAAAAAAATATGATTTTTATATTAGTTTACCGTGCCGGTGCTGGTGTATCATGCATGGGCTGTTTTTGAACTTAGTAGGGAACAGTACTAACTATGTATGAGAAATCAGCCGGGGAACTCCAACCCCAACACGGCGCGTCCCCAGGTGGCGGATCGGGGGAAGCCCTGTAGATATACAGGGTAGGTACAGGTACATCAAAAACAAACTCCGTAATTAAAAATTTATTGCTGTTAAGGTGGATATAAAGGTCATCAGAGGTTGGAAACCCAATTTTTTTTAAGAAAAATCAAAATTTCCAACTGGAGTGATACTGGCTGGCTATAATGTGCACATAGAACATTTTTTCACCAACACGCTAATAGCCATAACTTGATAATTGGTTTGAATTTCGGCCAGTACATTTATTTAATTTAGATTGATGGTTTATTAATAAAGTATGTCATGTTAAACAAGACAAGTATATAAAAAAATATCAACAAACTATCATTGCTGTAAATGGTTGCGTTGTTTCTTTTCTGATTGTTGCCTTTATACTACATTAGCAATACTATTCTATTATATTAACTTTATAAGCACGTACTAACTCCGCCCATTTTTTTCCTTATCAAGTGAAACTCTAATGTAAGAACTAACATCATAGTGATATTTAATTGTGTGAACTGTGCCAACTGTTTCATAGTGGTTAACTTAAATTTACTATTTATTTAATGGGAGCGGGAAGAGTTAAATAAATGCATACTTATAAAATTAATACAATAGTTCGTATTTTGTAAACAATTAGTGTTAATATAAAAATCTGGTAGTATAAAAACAATGCAAATAGCATGCGTTACTTGCTTTGTTTCACATGGCACTGTATTTTACTTTTGTTTCCACTGCCGCCGCGGCCGCTCTCCTTTCATAATCAAACATCCTTCATGATTGCGATTGTAATCTAAATTAAATATACTACTATAATAAGTGATGGAAAATAGCGTGTTATTTAAAAATGTTCTATCTACGAGGATTGTTCGAAATGTACGAGGCCTAACACAGAGATGGCGCTAATTTGGCTGAATTTGCATTACCATTTTTCAAAACCATCCTTTCTTAGGTTAAATATGACAGTATAGAGCGATCTCTCAATCAGTTTGTGTTTGACAGTGCGCCAAAGTGACCGTCTCGAGTGATTTCGTAAATAATGGAAAAAACTGAGCTGCGAGCGGTGATAAAATACTTTCATTTAAAAGTCTTCACACCAACCGACATCAAAGCAGAGTTGGATTCGACATTTTTGAAGTCCGCTCCTTCGTTTTCAATGGTTAAAAACTGGCTTGCCAAGTTTAAGCGTGGTCGTGTGAGCACAAAGGACGAACCTCGCAGTAGACGCCGAAAAACGACTACTACGCCGGATATGATTGAAAAAGTCGTCCCTCCGTATCGTATTGGATGTCTGGCAAGTAAAAGTGCGCGAGATAGCAGACATAGTAGGCATCTCAAATGACAGTGTGTACAGAATTTTAACTGAAGAATTGGAAATGAGAAATACTCCGCGCGTTGGGTGCCGCGTTTGCTCACACCGGAGCAAAAACTGAATCGTTTGATTGTTTTTCGCGACCTTTTGGCACGTGTTCGCCGCAAACTGAAGAGCTTTTTGCGCCGCTTCATAACCGTCGATGAAACTTGGGTCCACCCTTACACTCCCGAAACCAAAGAACAGTCCAAACAATGGACACACAAAGGTTTTCTGTCATCAGAAAAGGCAAAAACGGTTTTGTCAGCAGGAAAGGTTATGGCAACTGTATTTTGGGAATCTCGTGGAATTATCTTCGTTGACTACTTGGAAATGGGAAAAACAATAAATGGCGAGTATTATGCCAATTTGTTGCAACAATTGAGTGACAAAATCAAAGAGAAACGGCCTCATTTGGCAAATAAAAAAGTGCTTTTCTATCAAGATAACGCACCTGTACACACGTCTGCAACCGCCATGGCCAAAATTCTTGAATTAGGATTCGAATTAGTGCCTCATTCGCCCTATTCGCCAGATTTGGCTCCCAGTGATTTTTATCTACTTCCAAACCTGAAAAAATTGCTGGGCGGTAAAAGATTTTCATCCAGTTTCGAAGTAATCGCTGCTGTAAATAGCTATTTTGAGGAATTGAGTTCATCGACCCAGAAAGACGGCATTGCTGCTTTGGAGCATCGTTGGAATAAGTGTGTTAAGCGAGCAGGAGACTATATTGGAAAATAAAATGATTTTTTGTCCAAAAAACTTGCGTTTCTTTGTTAGGCCACGTACATTTCGAACGATACTCGTAAAAATCATAGTGATCTAATATCGTGCCAATTGAAACTTTTGACTATTTCGCAAACAAATGGTTATACAACTTTAGATTTCCTCTACATCGACACGTACAGTTTGTTTCTGAATTATAAAAATTAGAGCAGGCTGTGGTTGAACTTACTTTTAACTAACTAATAATATGGTAGTCAGAGCCAGTAAGTACTTTTATCTCTAACTTTAAATATTGTTTGTATATTTTTTAAATTGTAATTTTTGGTCTGTGTATGTTTTTTAAAATTGTGTACGCTACCTTAGATTTTTCAAAATCTCAATTTTCTTAAAAAATCTAATAAATTTTAAAAATTGAAATATCCGTTTTGAGGATAGTCGCAATTTTTTCTAGAATAATCTTTTGTATTATTCTTAGTAAATATTTATATGTATAAATACAGTACACTAAGAATCATCATAATAAGCAGCACAATGTTTCTCCATAAGAGCGCCCATAAAGAAACATGGATATCCCCAGACACAAAAACAAGATACTAGACATGCTTCAGATATAATTGACGTAAGAAGCTACAGAGGTGCACACTGCAATACAGACCACTTTCTAACAAGAGCAAAATACAGGCAGAGGAATAACAACCCAAGTACAAAAGAAAATATCCATAAAATAAAATATGATACCGAGGAACTTGTAACAAATGCAGAAAAAAGACAGGAATATTTAACAAAAGTTGAGGAAAGATTAGAAAATAGCGCAAAAGGAAGGAGGAATGAACCAGTAGGAATAGAAGAAAGGTGGAAAGAAATAAAATCGATAATAACTGAAACTGCGAGAGAAGTACTAGGAGAAGGTAAAAAGAAGAAAAAGAGCAATAAATGGGGGAACGGGGTAATATAAGGCAATTTTATAAAGAAGCAAATTACCAAAAAAGGAGATTCCAACCTAGAACGGTGCTGTGTAGGGTTTTACAAGGAAATTTGATCGAACGTGAAGAGGGGGTAATAAATAGATGAGGGAAATACTTTGAGGAGCTATTAAACACGTGGGGTAATATTAATGATAATGAAGAAGATGCTGCGGCAGAACAAACGTACGGACCTAGAATAGACCCACCAACATATGAGGAGTTTGAACAGATAGTAATGGAAATGAAAAACCATAAAGCCCCAGGACAAGACAACGTAACTTAGAAATAATAAAATATTGTGTAATATTATATGTCCCATACATAAGAAAGAGGATAAGACCAAGTGTGAGAACTACAGAGGCATATCACTACTTAATGTTGGCGATAAAATCCTCAGTAAGCTACTAGAAAAGAAACTGAACGTATATATAGAAGAATTGGTGGGCGATTATCAGTGTGGATTTAGAAGAAAAAAAAAGATCAACAACAAACCAAATTTTCACAAGACAAACCGTAGAACAGAAAAAAGCTATATAACGGATGACAAAAATTACACATACCGCCAAAACTGATTAAGATGGTAGAGATGAGTCTCTCAGAAACTAAAGCCAAAGTGAGAATTTAAGACCAGATCTCGGAAGAATTCTTAGAGAAACGATTTTCAACAGACAATGCCAGTTACTAGCATATGCTGATGATATAGACCGGATCAGTAGGACGAAAAAAAGGCTAGAAAAAGTTTACAAATATGTCGAAGAGGCAGCATCAAGACAAGGCCTAGGAGTGAATATAGCCAAAACTAAATATATGAAAACAACAAGAAATAAACAGGAACATGGAGACATCAAGGAAGTAGCTATCAATGCCCAGTGTTTCGAAAAGGTGGATAGGTTTAAATATTTAGGCTCAGTAATTACCGATACAAATAAAATCTGTGAAGATGTGAACTCGCGACTAATGCTAGGAAATAGATGTGCTTACGCGCCACACTGTATATTAAAATCGTAGTCGCTGTCGGTGAATTCTAAAATAAAAGTGTACAAAACAGTAATTACACCAAGGGTTATGTATTCAGCAGAGACGTGGTGCCTTATAAGAAAGAAAGAACAAATGCTAAAAACTTGGGAACGAAAAATACTGCGGAAAATCTTCAGGCCGGTACAAGACAATAGGAGTTGGAAAGTAAGAATGAACCACAAACTTAGAGAGATGTTTAAGAATTTAAGTATCACAAGTGAGATTAGAAGCAGAAGAATAAGCTAGTTAAGACATTTTCAACGCATGTAGGAGGAGCTAGGAGCAAGAAAGGCCTTGGACAGAAAACTAGAGGGCAAAAGACAGACCAAGATCAAGATTGCGAGGTGGGGTAGAAATAGATTTACGAGGGCTCGGGTCCAAATCTGAGGAAAAAAATTACTAATCGGAAAGAATGGTTCGTCATAGCAAAAGACGCGAAGAATCTGCCGGCACCATTATAAACTGTTGAACCCGCAATCAGAAAAGAAAGTGGTTAAAGTAAATCACCCTTCTTGAAAATAGTCCAGAGGGTTGAGAAAGCGGGTAGATCCCGCTCCCCGTAAAACCCAAGCCTTCGTAACCTCAAGGGAGGCTAAGGCCCTTTATGGGCTGTTACTGTTAAGCCACGCAGTAAGTAAGTAGAAATAGAACGATTCCGTGTAGCTCGACGCTTGTAGTAAGAATAGTCATAATACAATTTTTAGATATGAAATTGTGGAGTTCAATAGCTTATATGGTTATGAAAGATAACAAAATCATATCCGTGACCTTATTGCACAAATCCATCAAATTCTTCATTTCTTGGAACCGTTTTTTAGTTGCCCCTTAGCGTTTCGTAACTTTTATGTGACACCAACTGTGTTGTAACATTTTTGATTCTAATAGTTTGTCGATTTGTATACTGTTAACAAAAACTGTAGTCACGGCCTGCTCTTATTTCTGTAATTTAGAATTGAACTACAGGGAGATCCAAATTGATTGGACATGCTGCTTCCTAAACAATTCTTGTGTACCGGTTACCGATCGAGTTTGCGTAGATCGGTTATTCTGCACGTATAGAATACGAACCTAAGCTAAGCACCCCTCCCCCAAGTATTTTGATGGATCACCCTTATTTTGCTGCGGTTTCATCCCAGTGGAAATACTAATCTTCGGAGTCTAATTGGGGTTTTTCGCTTTAAGGCATTCGGACTGTACTACAGAGAGACAGATAGACAGACCGACAGATTGACAGATGAAAGGTAAAAAAAACGTTTTTTTCTAAAGTAAATATACTAAAAAAACGGAAAACAAGTTGTGCTTTCTTGAATTATAACTAACTTTTATTACAAATCTATGGCTTTTGTAAATTTAACTGTTTTTATCAAAATGATTTGTATTTTTGTTGTTGCTAAATATAACTATTCTTCTGGTGGTTTATTTTACTTTTAATATTTACTACGCCACTTGTTTATATTGACAGATTAGTTTCCATATGTCAAGTAATTTACTTTGCTTGTAATTTAGAAAATAATTTTCTTATGAAAAATGACGTATCAAGATAAAGGTCATTTATATCTCTATCAATTACTATAAAAATTCAGTATGCCGCTCATAAAAATAAAAAAGTTGACTAGGTACACCACCTAAAAAGAGATATATCAGTTCTCAGTCTGCCATCGCATTCTGCTGATGGTTTTACACATAACCATAAGTAACTATTTTCATAAAAACCTTGAATATTTTAACAATAGTTTGATATTAAAAGAAATAGAATTTTGAGTTGTTGCAGAATATTTCAGGAACGAGTTGCCTTACCTACAACAAGTTTGTATCAATACAGTGAAAAGTTAATTCGATCGGTCATTTCAAGCGTGCTCTGATTAGGTAGATAACTTTATGTTAAAACATATTTTTTAATTATTAAACCTAATAATAATTATTTATGAAGGACGAGAAACATTATATTATTACATTTATACAATACTAGGCCAAGTATAAAAATAACAATCTTGTGCAAATGAATATTATATTGCTACAGAAAGTTGACCTTATGTATAGCAATAGTACGTGTTTTTATTTTTCACGGAGGATGATCAAACTCTGATGAAATACTCGTATTATTAGTACGGCATATCGGAAAGATCACTGCTGTATAATAAACAAACATTTAATATTACTATTCTCGAAAAATGTTGTCTAAGACTTTAAATATATGTTTCACATATAATTGTCTTATAAAGCCAAAGAAACGAAATTTTGGATAGAATAATTGTTGGTAATTACCAATCACGCAGACAGTACTCAATAATAACTTACTTCTAGGAAAATTCTTTGAACTGTTGTGGTGAAGATGAATTACAAACTTTTTCTAGTTAGTCCAATAAAATGTATGTAAACACTACTGGTTGATTCCGGTTCTTACCTAAAAACAAAAGAAAATAATTGTAACCAAAATCAAAGCTGGCCAAGCACTTAGCCTACATTTTCCCATGCGTTACAAATATACGTTTCCAAAAACATTTGCTATAAAATGGTCTACCTAGCAGTTACTACATAAGATCAGAATTTATAAATGTGGCAATGTTTAGAGAGGGGAGTAATCTTCCCCTCGCTTCTTCAATTTTTGGCTGTCAAGTTAGTTCTCTGGAGTTAAGTGTTCTTTAATCTCAAACTATTTTGTCTGAAAAAAACAATTTTTTTTGTTTCATTTTGGGTTGAGGATAAAAATGTTTTCGGCTCTTAACTGAATTTGTTTATCTTATGGGCGTACCCAGAGAGTAACGAGGGTCTAACCAGTAAAAGCTGATCTTATGTAGTAACTGTTGAGGATAGAAGCGTATATCAAATGTCACTAAAATCATAAAACGTCCTTGTTTGAGAAAGTCCAGGCCAAGTGATTCGCTGATTTCTATTTTATACAACTAATTTATTCGCTAAAGGCGATTTCCTCATTAGGATATAAATATATTCCCTTGTAAAATGGAAGAAGATAAGGTTGTTCAAGAAAAAAATGCTGTAAGCAAATTATAAATAAAATCTTCTAGTCCTGAGTTAAACGAACTTATTTGCTTGTAACTTTTCGGAATAATAGTTTTAACTAAACCTACGCAAACAACATCGGCAAATGGTAACAACCTCAAACCAAGGTCTTCCACTCAAGAGACGCCAGTTATTTTTTATATCAGGAAAATCTGTCGTATTTATATCTGCCGCTTAGGTAGGAAGCAGGCATAACCGAACACAAATGTTGACATGAATCGCTATCATGAAGCGACTTGCTGTCTTTTTGTGTTGTCAAATGTATTAGACTTTTTCATAAGCCTTGCTTACTAGAAGACAACAGTGGACAGCCTCTATTTTTTTTATATATCATTTTTTTAAAATTTATTTTGTCATCAAATAAATCAAAATGTTAAAGAAATAACGGAGTTGTTTCTGACAGTTCTGATGGTAATTGAAAGTGGCCGTAAATATTATTGTACGGATTTTAATTTTCTTTCTGAGTATGCATATAGTTTTTGAAATTTCGTTGCGGCGCGGCGTTGCCAAGTTATTCACCTTTCTACACCTTCTACAACCTCACTAATAAAATCTTTTTGAGTCGTGTTTCCGCAGATTTAAATTAATTCCTATAATATAAATCAGCTTTTTCTGTCAAATGTTAGTGAAGATCATGTAGCATCCTCCAGATATTTTAAAGTTAAATCTGATTATACAAGGTGTTTATTGGCACCAACGCGACGGTTCTGAATGGCTGACGTATTGAATAGCTTATTATAAACTAACTTCTACTAACGACAATTATTTTTGCGGTTTTTGAAATACATTTCAAACGTACAGATTCAAAGTTATTTCTTGCAAAAACACAGCCTCCTATGATATCCGTATTTCTGGAAATTACCAATTTTTTTTAGAATCTAATTTTCGCCGAAACCATTGGTTTTCGATATAACCATTGGCTCATAATAATTATAGAGCGCAAAAATCTAATTTTATTTAGGAAAAAATATACAGGGTGTTCTATTGAAAAAATCGAGTTATAGCCGATTAAAGTTTGAAATTTTTGCACCGTTGCAATACGCACTCTGAATAATCAAAATTAACTTGGCAATATCTGGAGGATAGTATATGGTGTTGAGTAACATTTGATAGAAAATGTATAATAAATCTATGGAAATGCAGCTCTTTATGAGATCTTAAATGTTTGAATTTTTCTGAGCAAGTTGAATAACTTAGCAACGCTGCAACGGTATTTCAAAAACATGTTCAGAAAGGCAATTAAAAAGTAAATATATAAAAATATACAGGGAGTTATATTTAAAAAGACATAAGTTTGGCATGGAATTATTACACGGAATCCCCTATATAATTAAAAATAATTTAAAAATGTGGCACAGTAGTAACGGAAATATCGGCTACCTCGGCATTGTTGACTCACCCTGTACTATACCAGGTGGCCGCGAGAACAGGTAACAACCGGCACTTTATTCAATTTTTAAATTATAGATTTCAAATTTTTTTTACCTTATATGTATACACATAAAAATCCATGTTGCGACATTTGGATAGACCTTTTAATTTATTTTTTTTATTAATTAATATTTACTCAACTTTTAATTTTGGCCGCCAGAGGGCGTTTTTAAAAACCTTAAATGCATAATAATGATATTCATAATTATTTGTTTAAGTAGGCTTTGAAAACAAAAGAATAATGAACTTTAAGTGTTTTTTTTATTAATTTGTTTAAACATTTTAATGTGGCAAGAATATATTGAAAAAAATTAAAAAATATTCTCAATCTTTAAATGGTCATAATTCCCCTGGTTAAGTTTTATTGCACTTTTTAGATTGATATTTTATTTGCTTTAATTTAATATAAATACCATATTTAGTTGGTATTTTGTTTTCAAAGCCTACTTAGTTGCAAAAACGTACCTATTTTTAATATCCGTTATTAATACAATAATTTAATTTTTCTTGCTTTTTTGAAAATAATAAGGTATGTTATTGGTATTAAATTAAAGAAAAGAAAATTGCAATTTTAAAAGTGCAATAAAACTCATGCAGAGAAATTTAAAAAAAAAATAAGTTATGACCGTTTAATAAATTGAGAATTTTTTTAAAATTTTTTTAATATCTTCTTGCTGCAATAAAATGTTTAAGCAAATCAATAAAAAAGACTTAAAGTTCATTACTTTTTTGTTTTCAAGGCCAACTTAAAAAAATAATAATAATGAATATCATTATTAAGCATTTAGGGTTTTTCCAAAAGCGCTCTCTGGCAGCTAAAATCAAAAGTTAACAAGTAAGTATTATACATAGCTGTAAAGGAAATTAAAAGGTCTATCCAAATATGCAAAAATATACAGAGTGTTCTATTAAAAACAAAAAAATGTTATCACTTTCGGTTAAATCGGAAGTCCAAATTAACACTGTTATATGTCGTCATATGCATTTCAATGTGTTTATTACCTAGACAAAAATTGAAATTAATAATTTAAAAATTGAGTAAATGGCCGTTTGTTACCTGTTCTCGCGGCCACCCGATATGTAACAAATACGTCCCTGAAAGCTGTCAAAACGGTAACTAATACACACAATCAGAAAATGTAAATAACGTGAAAAGAATATTGCATGCAGGCATATTACCAGAGAAAAAAGTGTATGACATTTTCTTGCATCAGATATCAAATGCACTTATTCAATATGTAGCTCGAACTGAAAGAAACGTTTTAGAAAATGTGATGGTAAAATTAATATGGCAGGGAACGAACATCAAGCGTCGATAAATTTGGTCTCTCTACTAAAAAATGAGAAGGGGAAAAACGGGTAGAGCGATGTTGAATGTGACAAGGAACCTATTTAATAATATTTTGAAAATCATTTACTTATAAAAAGTTGTACTGGATCAGCTTATAATCGTACCAAACGTGGTGCTAAATTTAAAGTGATAGTGATGCATTTATCAGTACAAATGTAAATCATTTTTGAAAATGATTGTTATACGAAGTAACGTACAAGTTTCGAGATTATAATTTTGTTATTAATTTTTATCAATATTAATATAAAAATGTTCAGTAGTTTTGAATATTTAATTTTTATTTTATTCTACGGCATTCTAAGGTATTAATATACTATTAAATAAATAACCCTAAGTCGAAAGATGAATGTGAGTATAAGGTATGAAACTTGAACTTCTATAATTCTTCAAAAGCGTCGCGACATCATTTTGTGTGTAATAAATTTTTACATTAAACGAACGTGGCTTTATTGTCTTCTTGCCACTCCATCTTTAATAAATTTTCGGCTCGTTTCAGTTTTAGGACAAAGCAATTAAATTTCGAACAGGTTAGCAGACTCGCAGACCTATTAAAGAGCTAAATAAGGGTACGGGAAAATCTCAAATAAATTTACTGCTGTTGCTTTATAAACTGTAGGGAGAGTGTAATTTTTAACGTACAAAATTTCAAAGACTGTTTTAATTAGTTTTATGAAAATGTAACATTTTAAAATTTTAAACTCTTATTGTAATCTGCAGCCTAATTATCGTATCTATTTGGGTTTTTATTAAAACTGTTAGTACATTTGGGGTAGGTACGTTAAATTTATGTTTTAGACTGGGTTAACGATTTCGTGGATCGTTGACATCTTCGCACTTTATAATTGGAGTAAATTGTTATTGCGTTTTAAATGTTTGCAAGGTTCACAGCATGCACATTTAAAAAACAAATTTGTCATCTGAGAAATCTTTCCAAACAATACTAGTTATGTAAATTTGAATGCTATTTTAGCTACAAATCTTAATAGCATTTTACGTAAGAAAAGACGCAATTATTACCGAGTTAACCTTTCCTTGAGTTAGCGGTACTTTTCTGAAACAAAATGTCAAAAACACTTGGGTGTATAAGTTTTTTTGAATTTATAATTCTAGACAACAACAACTGAAAGCGACTCCTTCACTCTGTTTTATAAAGCTGGCTGACTCTTTACAATTAAAGACTGTAGGGACGCAACGTGCAAAGTGCATTTTTTGCGAAATCTACAGTGGCTTAATAACAAGAAATTTTTTAAAGAAATAGTGATTTTTATATATTCTTTGAGACTTTCGCGGTTTTTCGAACTGTCAATACTACAATTTACTTTCGACTTAGACCGCGTCGTCTTTTGGGAACTACACCCAGCATAATCAGGTAAGGACCGACCTGTTACTTGTCTGCCTTTACAAGCACTAAAAGTTTAAGCAATATTTGTTCGTAGGCCCTGCCTGCCTAAACAGAGCCGTGTGTGCTTAGATTATTTAAACCTTGGGGCAGACAAGGATTAGATCTGAATGTATTTTGTTTGCCAGTACAATAATACTTAATCGGCTTATGCCTGTTAGCTGTTTGTGAACCCATAACGTTTCGTAAGACATTGTAGCTTGCATCTTCAGGGTGAATAGAGCACTGATAGTAATATTGCACTATTCACTCTGAGGATGCAAGCTGCAATGTCTTGCAAAGTGTCAGTTTGTATGAATTCACAAACAGCTAACACACATACGCTGATTCAGTGTTCTTGCCCTGGCAAACAAAATACATTAAATTCAAATCTTTGTCCACCCAAAGGTTCTAACAATCTAAGCACACGGCCTTGTTTAGGCGGCCAGGGCTCAGGAACAACTATGGCTCAAACTTTTAGAGCAAATGCTTGTAAAGGCAGACAAGCTACAGCTCGGTCCTTACCTGATTATGCTCAGTGTAGTTCCCAAATGACGACGCGATCTAAGCCGAAAGTAAATTGTAATATTGGCAGTTATTTTTATATCAAGTTACTGCAAAAGCTAGTTAAGCAGGGCATAGTTCTTTATGGATTATACTATACGCCGCGGATCAGGATATGTCAAGGATTTTGTTTTTGGTACACAGGAGAACTTATTCAGTTCGTGCCGTACAACCACCGCGGCGCCGCGGCGGTGGCGGGCCGGACTGAAAAATATTCCTCAAGTGAATTTGTACGTTCCGTCTCTGTGGTGTGGTATTCTTCTTTATCAGACACAGGAAAAGGAAATAATTGATAAGTATTATATTCAAACAAAGATAAGGAGAGAAGACAATATCACAATCGTATTAAAAAAAGTAAAGTACTGTTTATTGTATTAAGTCCTCTTTGACTTTGCGTGTAGCGGTGAAAGGTATTCAGTTTTAAACTTTTCAACATAAATTATATTTATGTTTAGATATTTTATATGTATATACGATTAATTTGCATGTAATTCAGTGAGTTAATTCCTACAATATAAATTAAATTCTTTAAGCAAAATAAGCAGTTGAGAATTTGGTCAAGGTCTTGCACTTAAATGCGGAGACAGTGTACGAAAGCAATTTACAAATCAAATAAGTGTTCATAAAACTATTTAAGTACTTTATCGTTATTTTATTGTCAAGACAATCCAAATATCTGTTTTCATAAATCACTAAAAAAGAATAGGTCAATTAATTTATGGAAAGTATAGCACTTGATGCTTTTATTTTTGCGTACTTATACTTGAAATACGAGAATGTAAACTGCGATTGTGAAAACAGAAATTTCACGATTTTGGCAGAGAAACGCAATTTAGATCACTTAGAACCCAAATAAAGTTGTTTTGAAATGTCTGTGTGTGCTCGTGTATGCGCGTGCGTGTGTACGCACACGTGTTTATGTATGTGACGCATTGGTATCTCGGGAAACACTGAACCGATTATTATGAAATTTATAATATGGTGGAAATAGTGATAATTAATTACACAGGAAACCAGATTTTAGAAGAGATTTGGAAAAGGAATTTCAACATGTTTTTGCAGCATTTTCCCAAATTTTAAATGATGTAAAGCAGTTTATCATCATGGACATCAAGCCAAATCGTTTCAAAATCGTAGATGGTTGTTTGAATTTGTTACTGTAACGTCGATTTATTCTAAAACAAGTTAACAAGATCTAAAATAAGTATGTAGCAAAGGCCTCGTTGCTAAAAAGCTTAAGACAGATATTTTAGAACCGGCTATTACATAATTGTTTGTTCTAGAAAGCTCTAATTTTTCTGTGACTGATTTGGATATTTGAAACTTGAAATTAAAAACTGTACTGTAACATT
Organism: Ctenicera cuprea; assembly: GCA_958336395.1. Classification (NCBI taxonomy): domain Eukaryota; kingdom Metazoa; phylum Arthropoda; class Insecta; order Coleoptera; family Elateridae; genus Ctenicera; species Ctenicera cuprea. The sequence goes on from OY284490.1 coordinate 58,448,051, forward strand.
CTCGTAGTTTTTTTATAGAAACCCACTGTAAAAATATTATTACAAACATTTTATAATAATTGTTAGATGTGTTGCATAACTGGTTTGTATGAACAAACTTGACCAACACTACTTATCCACAAACCATGCACAAACTCTTTGCTCACAACGTTAACGTGCACGTTCCCATCAAAAACCAATCAAAACGCCACATGCATCAGCATAAATACAGACGTTTTTGTTTCGTAAACATATTTTACATGTTAACGTGACGTCATATAAATACAGTCCGCCAAACGTTTTTATGATTCCATACAAATAACGGCAGAGCAATGTCAAAATCGTTTTTATAAAAATTTTAAGAAAAATAAATATGAGAATTTTACAGTGGGATTCGGTTTTAAGTTTATTCAGTAAACAGTGAGCTATAATAATTCCAAGTTTAAGTTAAAATTGCTTTTCCTTTTGCTCCTCCCTTTCCGCAACTATTTGAGGCGAATTTTTTTTTATTTGTTTTTAATGGTATATATTTTTCAACCTTCTTTCTCATAAATAAAAAAACTTACAATCTTTCGAGTAACGAAAACATTTTCGGTCTTTAACTTGGTCACCAAAACATACCATCAGCTGGCTCATAATGGTTATGACTTATGATATTATAAAACAGTTTTTAAAATATAAAAAGAACGAATTCTTGAAGTATGAGAACATTATGCTTTTTCTTATGTCATTTATTTTTACATGTTGCAAAGTTATATTTTAATGTACAAATATCTGTATAGATATGAACATGAACAACAACTTATATTACAAACTTTATTAACAGCTACTACAAATACAGTAAAGGGAAGCTAAACATTTTAAAATAACAATTAAATTAATTATGTTTCGAGTAGTGTTTTTCGATGACCGATAGAAATCTGTCAAATTTGAATTAAATAGTTTCTAAATTACTAACGCGTTAATATGTTAGAAAACCAGTAAACCAGATATACCTGCTTCAATAGAGTAGTCCTATTTTTCCTAATGGCATCCTACATGCCATTTCAAAAATATGTGCATAATTTAATCAATTTTATCGGTAGGTTCAAACTTCTAAAATAGTTGAAATAGTTTCAAGGTAAAGCTTTAAAACATAAATTGATTTTTGGAAACAGGTATTATTTATATAATCTGTACAAATGACAAAATAACATACATGTTAACCAATTTTTGAACATTTTGAAAATTTTAATAATTTAATTTTTTTTTCATTTTAACGGATATATGTTGGCTGTAACTGAAAAAATAGAGAGGAAGGGGTGCACTACTTCAATATAGACGTGCTCAAAAAATAACCATAGATTAGTATCCTACACATGTCGAATAGCCTATATTTGCAAGCGCGATCTTCCTACCACACTCAGTTTCACCCCACCTTTTCGATATTTCAAAAATTGGCAAGTTTCGGCTTTAAAATCAAGTAATATATCAAAGTACAATAAGAAATTCCTATATTGACACAACACCTCTAGGACGTTTTGCTTTTGATCGATTCGAATCGCCAAAAAAAAGTCTATCGCCAAATTATAAAATTGATTTTAGATGTCAACGAATAAATATCGTTTTCAATTAGAAAAAAAATTAAAAATTATGGCCGGGCCGATACCGATACTCAGTATTGGCTATTGATCAAGACTGTCAAATTTCCGATACTCGCCGATGCTAAACATTTTAACTGTGTACCTATCACGTGTTATGCTCCAGATAGCGACGTAGAAGCGTCGGCCGCTTTTTGCGGATTGTTGTAGGTTTTTTACACTTCTGTAAGATCTTACATAATTAAATTTTCCCACCGTCTAACGCAATGTTTGCGCGACTTCATCTAGTGACTTGGTGTATCTTCAGCTATTATATTTGTTAACTTGACAAGTAACCGATACTTCCAGTACTCTATCCGGTACCCGACACTGTATCTGAAAGTATCTGAATTTTGGATAGATTGCAGTTTTCATTTCAATTTTAGGTTTAAGGTTTGAAAGATACTGAAAATTAACAGTCTAGTTTCTTTTAATACAATTTTTTTTGTTATTATTGTAAAAAAAATACATTTCTATCCAGTAACTTTATTTTTTTATTTATATTTATTTTATTTCAGCATATACCAATGCTTTTTCGAAAACATTAGTTGTTGTACATGTCTACTACACAAATTAGTTCGAGTAGGCTTTACAACGTGCACACTTGCACAGCCTCAGAAAAAAATTGTTCAGAAATGACTAAACCTACATAGAAACATTCTTGCAGTATTTACAATTTTGAAAAACGTGTTTCCTCTTTCCAATAATTATTATGTATTATTATTAAATGATCGTTTCTTCTCACCACTGCGCGAGTATGTTTTACTGCAGTATCTGCAGACTGTCGGCTCGTTTTCCGTGTTTATTTTTGTGAAATGCAAAGTTCAGAAGACATTTTTTCGCTGTTTGTACAAAAACACTAAATTAAATTAACCATGCAATGATAATGATAGCAGGGTTGGCTTAGAAATCCCCACTTTGCAAAAACCCTGTGGGTTTTACCCACAAAACCCACCCTAGAAAACTCCATTCTTTGCCAATTGACCACTCATTTTAATCGTCTTGATTTTAGCTAACTCGCAGTAAGGGGCATTTCTAAAAAATCATGTTATTGAAAAATGATAAAATTACTTTGACACTCAGTACTCAAGTTAAATCTGAAACAAGGTGTCAGACCAGCTTTTCACTGTGGTTAAAGTTCAAATTTAGGTCTAGTTTTTCTCGTAATTGATAATATAACCTATAACAACAAGTCACCACGAGCGCTTAAAATAGCCGTCGACATTATGTCATGAATAAACAGAAATGTTAATAAAGCATAGTTACGGGACTCTTTGGCATCTTTTTCTTTATACAAAACTAATTATTTCTAAATAATATTGCTGCATTCAAGGATATTAGTATACTGTAGATGTTCAGTTTAACCCACCCCTGGAGGAAGCCCACAGGAAATTCTCGAGAAGCAGTAAGAAATTTCCTCTTTGAAGTTTAATTGGGCAGAAAGTACATGCTTTGAATGAATATACCTGCTAGGACATCTTGCGCGTTTTCGACGCTTGGAATTTCAAAATTCTATTTGGAGTGTGTAACGGAGTGCTTCAAGTTTTTCTGATAATGCCTTATAAAAAATACACAACTAAAGAACGTCGCCCAGATTACACTGTATATATTTTTTTATTTATCCACTATAATACGTTAATTTTAATATTCTATTAAGAAATAAAATGTTGTTCATTGTATTGGATTTATTTTCTTGTCTGTATATTTTCGTAAATTTATAGTGCATTAGTAGTATTCCTTGTTTTGACTAACCTTTATAAATTGTTTGTGAAATAACACTTTAGTCTTCAGCTGATGCTAGAAGCGACACAATGACAACGAAAATTCAGCACCGAGCACTAGCGCAATGTTGCCAGATACAAAATTTCTTTTGTATTAAAAATCGCGTAAAAAAGTACTAAAAAAGAATTACATGTTTAATGCACCTGAAATACAACGTGGTTTTTTTAGCATCCAGAAAATGTAATACTAAATCGTATTTTTAGTAAGTATATGATTAAATTACCGTTTTTTAACAATTAAAGCGCTTGAAAGGTACATAAACTTTATTGTTTCTACGTTAGCACCATGTAAAGAAAAGCAATAATTTTTAACTCAGTAATAAAAATACTTCATTTCAACAATACTATAAAATACAACTTAATAATGCACATTGCTTTTAAGTCATGAACTATTACTGAGCTCCTAATTAAAACAATGCTGAGAACCTTAACTTGCTCAACATGCTCGCAACAAAAATTAATACAGGATTCTAACAAAATTTGAATAAATAGTTATTTTTATGTAATGTTTACATTAAACAAATGCTGCTTTAAAAAAGTACCCAAATTTAGCAATTTACAAAAACTCGTACTGACGTACACAAACACTTTGAAAAGTACTGAATCTAGTACAAACGTACCGACATTGGCAACATTGAGCTGGCCTTAACATTATTCTTCTACTCAAACTTGTAGCACAAGCTACTTTTAAATAAATAATTATATTTATGTATTTAGTAATTGATGGTTCTTCAATTTATTAACAGTTTTCGTAGGCTAACTCGGGGTACTTAAATGCATACGTAGTACTTTACAACAGAATAAGTTACAGTAAGGTAAAATAATATTGTAAAAATACGTTGCCACTGAAATAAAAAAAAAACTTTCATTCGGGAGGCCTGGATTCGATTCCTCGGCCCGGCCGGCTGTCCTGGCTCAAGTATATTTCGAGCTTTTCCTGGGACAAGACGCGAATACTTGGACAGTACTTTTCGCAGAAATCCTCTTTAATCTAAATTTATTGTTGTAACCCATCCTTGACATTCTTTCTCCGCTGAAGAGTGGCTTAGAACTCCGATGCGGAGTCCGAAAGGTTCCTATAGCGGCCCGTCCCTTCGCGGGGAATAAACCAACACCGATTTTCTTTTTTCTTTCTGTTTCAGTTAGCTACCAGACTAGTGATGTAAGTCGCGAATATTCGCAAACGAACATTTGGAAAATTTCAGAAACTTTGAGAACGAATATTCGCTTTTCACTGCACATTAAGTGCGATCGTAGCACACACGGGACGCGGGCAGTGCGAATGCACGCATTCTTAGCAGGGGAAGTATACAAGTACTCAACGCAAAAGGTCAAAAACAGGTTTATGCGCTCGCGCAGTATTGTTTTACTGTGGCGCAGTTCGCTTTTTTATTTTTACATGGTTAATAAAATTTAAGAAAAAAAAAGAACAAATTTAGATTGTTAATAGGTACCGCATTATTTATCGCAAATTATAGAAGTGTGAGCTTAAACACAATACAATTACAATGTTCTAAAGTTCCCTACAATTTCCAAAATTTTGCGAATATTTGCAACAAAGAATAAATTTCATGAAATTTTACATCACTATACCAAACATGTACGTCTTACTTAAACACTTCAGTGATGCAAAACGTATGTAGTTAAATACGAGTGCCTAAAGAATAAAAGTGGAATTGTTAACTTGAGTGGACTTTTCCATACTAGATATTTGCAAACTTGTAAATTTTATAATTATAACGTTGCATATTTCATCATCTGCTAGATTTCAAAGAGAACAAGCTATATAGAGGCAACCCTCCATCCCATCCATACAGCCGTCAATTTGTGACGCTATCAATAATGATGTGGGGTTTAGTAATCATGCTCGGATCATAACTTGTTCAAGTTTAAAAATTTTTGTGAGAGAATTTTTTTTAATTACAAATAATTAGAATATAAATTTTATATAGTAGCCAACCAAATCCTAAGTCCTTCAGCCAAAATCTTAGAGGAGAAGGCGTGTAGTTCCCTCAAAAACAAAATTTTCTTACTAGCTTTAAATTTTAGTTCTACTAGTCAAGATGTAAAACTCTTTTTAAGCAGAAATTAATGATTGTTTCCCGTTTAATAAATAAAGGGATACCAATTTTGGAAATGATATATACTATACCGAACGTATAGGAAAGTAAAAAACGCTGAAGTGTTTACTTCGAGTAGATTTTCCTATACTAGATATTATTATTTACCGTATTTTCAGTTTACCGGCTTTTAAATTCCTAAGAGAACAAGCTATATAGGCTGTAACCGGTACCTTAAATAACTCAGAAGCCAGAATTCGTCAGAAATAAACAGAACACTAGGAATAAAAATTATACAATAATTTTTATTACCCTTATTTATACAATTCTAAATATCTGTGTGTGTATTTCATGTAATGAAATTATTTTATCTGGTTTACAAAATTAAACAACAGTTAAACAAACGCTCTTCCAAAAAGGTACGTCCCTGGAGTGAGTAGTGGTATGGTAGGATTGATTTTTGCCAATGTTGACCAAACAGCTGATCGGAAGGCCAATCGAAAATTTGGTCGATATCGATGTATTTCTTCCTTGACAAATTGGTTGACGGCTTGATCGTAAATACAGAATTATACTCACACGAAAGTAATTTTTGCACTCTGAAACGCCTGCTTTATGTCTGTAATAAAACAATTAGTAATTTAAACAGTGATGTTCGTCGGTAACTTCTTCGAGCTCGTTTCAGGTGTGCTGTTATCCGGGAAAGAAAAGTATTATTCGAAATAACTAACGATGCCAGGGTGACATCAACCACCGTCTGGCTGCGCGTTGTTTTGTTCAAGTAAGTACAAACGTTATATCCTTTACTGCCTCTAATTGGTTTAGTGATTTGTGAATCGAATATACGAAGCTTCTGCCTGATGCACCGGGTACAGCATAGAAATTTAAAGTCAAAACGTCAAATTGAAGGTCGTTTCGGTACAAATGAGTTTAAACCAAATTCAATTGGTTTCTGGAATTTTACAGCTATAAACTAGTCCTGAACGCCTCTGGGAATATTAAAAATTATCAGGTAATTAAGACTTCATAGGTCAGTTAATCTAAAAATAAATTTTGCGCAGCGAAATTCTAATAACCTGTCGGTCAGTAAATAAAATAAAGAAAATTTCTGGCAACGATTGGTTAAAGTAAAACTGAAGGATTCCTCTTTCAGATTTACTTAAAATAAATAAGGTTTCTAGTAAGCTATCGGTTGGCAAATAAACTAAAGAAAAGTACTAGCAATCAGCGGTTAAAATAAAATTAAATAAGAATCCTAGAAGTTTAATGATTCAAATAAAATCGAAATATTACTGTTCCGATTTTATTCAAATGTACCAAACATTTTGCTTAATCACGGTTGGCCTAATAAAGTGATGGTAAGGAATCAAAAGTACAAAAACTTAAGAAAAATAGTGGAAACGCTAAGGAGAAGTACACTCGTTTACCATTATATATGCTGATATTCGATAGTTCTGAAGATATTAAAAAGATTTATGCTATTCAACATATCAATTACATAAAAGTCAAAATTGAAGCAGTAAGGAATAGCAAACTCATTCCGCAGTGTAAAAAATGCCAGAGATATGGACATACTCAAAGTTTTTGTAACCGCGCACCCGCTTGTGTAAAATGCGTCGGAAACCACCCTACAGCTGGATGCACCAAACAGAAGACAATTCCTGCAAAGTGTGTTAATTGTTCAGAAGCCCACCCTGCTAACTACAGGGGATGTGCTATAGCCAAGGAGCTACAGAAAAGAAGAGAAAATGCCATTAAGGCAAAAAAAAACAATTTCTCAGCCAAAAATATTCACCTCCAATAAAGCACAGCCTGGAATTTCATTTGCTCAAATTACCCAAAATAGGTCTGCAGAAACTGCACCTATTATAACTACACATGAATCATCCATAATTCAACTTGTACAAAACATGATGAAAACAATGGAACGAATCAATGGAAGACTCGACAAACTAAAAGCCAGGTACACTGGTACAATACCTAAGAGAACATAAACATATGGACAAAGGAGACCTACGAATAGCTGCATGGAATGTCAATGGCATTCTAAATAAAAAAACATGACTTAGAGGTTTTCCTCAATACACAACACATAGATATTTGCCTCATCTCGGAGACACATATGACAAACCACTCTTATATTAAAATAAGAGGATATGAAATATATCACACCACCCACCCAGACAACCAAGCTAGAGGTGGGAGTGACACAATTTGAAAAAAGAAAACTATAATATTCTTCTACAACACCCTGGCGAAAGATTTATCATTGGTGGCGACTACAACGCCAAACATATTGACTGGGGATCGAGATTAACCACAACCAAAGGTAACGAACTAAGGAAAGCTATGCGCGAAAATGGCTGCAACCACCACTCTACAGGTAAGCCCACGTATTGGCCCACAGATTCTAATAAAATCCCTGACCAGTTAGATTTCTTTATATCAAGAAAAGTCTCACCCAACTACATTGAGGTTAAAGAAAATTTTGACTTAGACTCTGATCACTCGGCTGTTATTTTAACACTGAGTGAAAAGATAATCAAAAGAGCAGCCAGACCTACATTAGTGAACAAAACCACTGACTGGGAAGGCTTTAGAGTCGATCTCCAGAACAGCATTAACCTGAATATCAATCTGAGAACAGAGGAGCAACTTGAATCAGAAGCTGAAAACATTACTAGACTCGTGCAGACAGCTGCATTTAACAACACGAAGGAAATTACCCATATAACCACAGGGGTAAACTATCCGGTCGAAATTAGGAAACTAGTCGGAGAAAAGAGAAGAGCAAGAAGAAAATGGCAGCAGACGAGAGACCCTACTGATAAGACTGACTTAAATAACAAAACACAAAGACTAAGAAGAGAAATCCAAAATCTTAAAAAGGAATCTATAAGCTCTTATTTACAAAGTCTATCAGCAGAAGAAGAAACCGACTATATTTGGAAAGTAACCAGGAAAATCAAGAGACCTGTAAGCACCATTCCACCTATCAGAAAAGGCATAGGCCCATGGGCAAGAGATAATAAACAAAAGGCACATTTATTTGCAGAACATCTAGCCGATACATTCACACCTAATCAAACACAAGTAGAGAACATCTTAGATGACATCGATAACCAAAAATCAGAAAACATCACCCCTGTTACGCCAAAAGAAGTAGCTGAGGAGATTAGAACAAACATAAATCCACGAAAATCACCCGGATATGATTTAATCATCGGTGAAATCCTGAAACAACTGCCTAAAAAAGGTATAGTCATGCTCACATATCTATTCAACGCAGCATTTAGACTGAAGCATGTCCCAACCTGCTGGAAAGTAGCTGAAGTAATTATGCTGTCAAAACCAGGAAAACTACCAAACGATGTTAAGTCTTATAGGCCTATTTCTCTACTACCAATAATTTCAAAGCTATTCGAAAAGTTGCTACTCAAGAGATTAAAACCTCTAATAGAAAACAACAACCTAATTCCTGATTTTCAATTTCAAGTCCATCGGATAACGGATATAATTGAACGTGCACTAGAAGAAAAACAAGTATGCTCAGCAGTTTTCTTAGATGTTGCTCAAGCCTTCGATAAAGTGTCAAACAGGAAGACGAATACTCTGACTTAAAAGAAATAAGAGCGGGTGTACCTTAAGGGAGTGTCCTTGGCCCCATCCTCTATTTACTATACACCAGCGATCTGCCAGTTTTAGAAGATACGGATGTAGCAACATTTGCAGACGACACTGCTCTTCTTGCAGTTGATCAAAACCAAGAAGAGTCCACCACAAAACTTCAAAGTGCAAGTGAAGCAATAGTTAATTGGACCAGACAATGGAAGATCAAACTCAATGAACTTAAATCTACACATGTGAACTTTACTAATAAAAAACGAACAGAACTATTCCCTCTAGATGTTAATGGTACAATTGTGCCCTACGACACAAACGCAAAATACCTCGGCATGACACTTGATGCCCAACTAAGACGGAAAGTACATGTGAAGAAGAAAAAACTGAGCTTGTCCTAAAATATAACCAATACTATTGGCTCCTTGGTAGGAATTCAAAATTGTCAATACATAATAAAATACTGATCTACAATCATATTCTGAAACCGGTGTAGCTCTACGGCATTCAGCGATGGGGCTGTGCCAGTGACACTAATATCAAATCTATTCAGATATTCCAGAATAAGGTGTTGCGTAACATAGTCAATGCTCCATGGTATGTTCGCAACACTGACCTTCACCGAGACCTTGGTATCCCAACTGTTAAAGAAGAGATCAAAAGGTTTGCTGGCAAGCACGAAGCCAGACTCCACCTCCATATTAATGCAGAAGCTCTCCAGCTGCTGGACAATCAACACCACGTCCGAAGACTGAAGAGAACCAAACCATTAGATCTTGTGTAGTGTACTGTGTAAAAAGCAGAGCATTGCGTGAGTGAAGTGCATATAGTAATTAGAAGAAACTAAAGGACATCAATAGATTGACTTTAGCTGATACGTATTTAGTTTTAAGATGTATCAGAGTAAAATTAATGGTTAGTCTTTTAGACTAGTTTTAATAGCTGTAATACCAACAGGTGTTTACTAATTAAAAAAAAACGGTTGACATGAAAATCTAGTTCTTTGAAGAAGGAGGTTTGTTCTGGTTCGTAGTGATAGTTAAGAAAAATTTTGAAAAAATTTTGAAATAATAATTGTCAATTTTGGAAAGAAAATCGGTGTCGGTTCATTACCCATGAAGGGGCAGGCCCCTAAAGGGGGCTTTCGCACTCCGCATCGGAGCCCCGATTCAGTGGAGAAATGATGGTAAGAATGGGTTAGAACAAGGAATTTGGATAAAGGAGGATTTCCGCGGAAAGTACTGTCCCAGTATTCACCTTTTTGGCTCAGGAAAACCGCGGAAGACACCTAAGCCAGGACAGTCGGTCGGGCCAGGAATGAAATCTTCAAATATTTGGAATATACATTTTTATAGTAGTCTCACCAAGTATAAAATTATCTAAACGCTGCAGTAGATTTTGATTCTATTAGTCATGATGAACAAATCTGCATAATTTTTTTTATCGGACCCTGTGTAGTAAATGAAGGGCCACCTATTTCAGATTTTCAAAAATTCATAGAAGGCGCCACAGTGAATTTTAGCTTTCAGCAACAAGTCAAATTATAGCCAATCTTTGGTTCTAGCAGTCTACCAAGTTAAAAAAAATCGTGTGGGGGCGGTTTTTAAAAATAATGATTTGAAATTGTTTAAAACTTTGGTGAAGCGCCATTGTGATCGTTTTCAGGTTTTCAAAATTAACTTTGTTTCATCGTATACTACCCACAAAGGTCTCTCAAACAAGTTGTAGATAACCTCGATCAGACAACTACTTTATGAGCAAATGGGCGTCGAGATCTTCAAAACATCGTAGCGGCCGCCATTTGGAAGATAAAGAGTTCGGTAAAAAAAGTTTTCGATTTGCCTTACGTTCTTCTCTCAGATCATATGCTCAAACTTCAAAAATTTAGATTTGCAAAAGAAAAACAATTTTTGAGATGATATACCTCTTCATTTAAAATTTCATCAAAATCGGTCTTGTACTTTCGCTTTTAGAGCCGTTACACGTGCAAATATCGTTTTGAAAATATTCATGAAATCAATACTTCCCTATGACGAAGGTATGGGAAAGTAAAAATCTGCCCTGAACTTAAACTAACAAGTATTTATATTGTTATAATATTTTTAATTTTAAGGAAATATAGAAGCCATTTGCAAGTTCATGGCTTAACGTTATAGTTTTTTTAAGAAAATAATTAATAATCTGTAACAAACTTTTTAGAATAAAGTAACGTATTTAATGACTGTGTGGGTCGAAGACGCGTTAAAGTATCGCAACGGTTTTTATTTATTTTAAGACACTTGACAAAATTCGTACAGTTGTTATTTATTGGTTGCAATATTTTAACGGTCCAAGAGCAAATTAAATGTGAATGGATAAATGCGAAAACTAGTGAAGAATTGAGTAGTCAACGCGTAACAATCGAAGCAACGGGTTGGTTCGTTTTTAAGGAAAAGGACTAACTGTGAGTAAGTCTGAGGGTAGTACTTAGTTTTTCTGTAGTCTAAGTACTGCGATTAAATTGTAATTGTTCTTGTTTAGAGCTATGTACTTCGAGGTCGAACATTAAATTAAAATAAATGCAAATCGGTGCTTGATTGATTTAATAAGCAAGACACCTTTTAGGTATGCAGTTGTAGTTAGAGTTTTAACTGTCGTTTAAGAAGTGTGTGTTTGTAAGTTTTAACAATAGTAGACTTCATGTAAAAAATAGTACCACATAAATGTATGTACAGAACTCGATTTCCTAAATTGTGAAAACTTGTTGTAACATTAAGTCCATTTATTTCAGCCCAACCGAAACACTAAAATAATTCAGGAAACGAACAAATACTCTGGAAACAGTACATTACACACCCCACTGCGAAGGACAGGACCCTCTAGCGAATTATAAATTACCTTCTGAACGTTATGTTGGAGCATGTTCGTGAAAGAACTTGTGTTTTTGTTATACGCCAATATGTTTAAAAGTACCAAAGGGGAGTCAAAGATTGCATAAATGTAAAGAAGTATTACCATAGATTAATTGTCGTAGATTAATTATCTTACCAACACGCAAGTTGTTTCTGCCGTTTCAGGGCTTCTGTAAATACTTGTAGAATATTTCATTTGATAATATTTTTTAGAAACTACTCAACTTCTGTTTGTACACAGAAGAAAGAAACTAGATATGGTTCATAGCATACCTTATATACGTGGCGGTGGTCAATTTCAAGGCCGCATTTATATTATTTTTTAATGTAATCTTTTATAGATGTGTTGTAGCACACCTTAAGACGTGTATTATTGCATTGCAATACAAATGTTTAGTTTGAAAATGTTCGAGAGAGAAAAATAAATGGTTGTGAAGTTAGTATGAATGAGGAATACACCTTCAAGTATTTACTTTGGTTTTCTATTTTCTTCTGGCAATTTCAGGCCCTAATAAACGGCGGGCGAAGCTTGCCAAACTGTTATAAATTTATATACTGATCGGTTCTTTCCATCAATTTTCTTTTCTATTTTGCTCGGTTATCCTCCAATTCCAAGAACGTGTTAAAGTTTGCACAGAGAATTGACATGTTTCAGTATAAGCCTCGAATGCAAATTACGTATTGCCGGAAATAAATATGTTTGTATATGTTTTAAAGTATGAATATGACACGTTCTACGCATTAGTGAATAAGTGCGACAAACTTCAGGGGGTGATTCTGCATGAAAAAATAATGACAGTTTGCTATATAACTTATGTCCGCAAATGCTTCGTTTTCCGAGATACGGGGTGTTAAAGTTTTTCTTAAAAACCGACTATTTATTTATTGCTCTGAAACCTGTCGAGATATGCAAATGAAATTTGGTGGGTTTTAAGCGGTAGTTATTGCGAATTTTTTGACATGTAATTAAGAATTTTATGTTCATCATTGGCGCGCATACGGGTAATGATCTCAATTTTTTTTAAGAAAAAAATGGTACGCCACTGAGATATTTCAAATTAAAAATCATTTTTGAATTTCTCGTTCAATTTGTGACAAAAAATCTCTCTTGACTTTTTTTCGTATGGGGCGCCGTTTTTATGCAAAAAAATTAAATATCTTAGCGCGTATTTATCATTACTTTAATACATTATTTATTAGCGACGCTAGTAGGCTACTGTCAACATTCTGTTAAATACGAATATTTCAACGAAATGTCAAATTAGCTTTTCTTCATTTTTAAGCTTTTAGTTTGGTTATAACATTAATGTTAATAAGTAATTAATTTTTCTTTTATCGAAAAGAATGGAAAATTATACAAATGCGGAATTATCAGACATGCATTTTGTCTATGGTCGAAGTAATGGAAATGGTCGGCAAGCTCGACGATTGTATGCTGAGTTGTATCCTGGACGTAGGGTACCCCATCACACAATATTTGCTCGTCTTCACCAACGTTTGCGCGAAAATGGTACATTTAAGAAACAAACGGCTGACTGCGGGCGCCCTCGAGAAGTACGAACTGTGCAACTAGAAGAAGCAGTTCTAGAGTTAATTGCGGAGTCACTGAAACAAGTACTCGAAAAATTGCCAACATATTGAATGTAAGCAATTTCACTGTATTTAAAATTCTTAAAGAACAGCAATTGTATCCGTTTCATATTCAACGTGTGCAAGCTCTACTACCTAGAGACTTTTTTCCGCGCCTAGTTTTTTGCCATTGGATTCTTCATCAAATTGCTCAAATTCCTAATTTTTTAAATGGCGTTTTGTTTACTGACGAGGCTAATTTTGGACGAGAGTGTATACGAAATTTCCATAACAATCACTTCTGGGCTGAGGAAAATCCACATGGAATCTTTGAAGCTCATTTTCAGCATCGGTTTTCAGTAAATGTATGGCTTGGGGTAATTGATGATCATTTAATCGGTCCATATTTCCTTCCACGACTAACAGGCGACTCTTACCTTAATTTCCTACAGGAAGAGTTACCTGTTCTTCTTGAAGAAATTCCTTTGCAGCTAAGACAACACGTATGGTTCATGCATGATGGTGCACCAGCCCATTTTAGCATCAATGTACGTAATCACTTAGATACAGTATGTCCAAATCGTTGGATAGGTAGGGGAGGTACGCAACATTGGCCTGCTCGATCGCCGGATTTAAATCCACTAGATTTTTGCATTTGGGGTTTTCTTAAGTCATTAGTATATTCCACTCCCGTCGAAAATGTTGAAGACCTGAAGAATCGAATTATAACCTGCTGTGAGATAATAAGAAATACACCAGGAATATTTGCGCGAATACGACAATCAATGAGGCGAAGAGTTGAATCTTGTATCACGTCTGAGGGAGGTCATTTTGAACATTTGTTGTAGGTTTGCACCTATTTATTTATTAGTGTTATTTTCTGTAATTGTTCTGGTTTAATGTTATTTTATTAGATAGTTCTTGATAATGTATTAAAGAAATGATAAATACGCGCTAAGATATTTAATTTTTTTGCATAAAAACGGCGCCCCATACGAAAAAAAGTCAAGAGAGATTTTTTGTCACAAATTGAACGAGAAATTCAAAAATGATTTTTAATTTGAAATATCTCAGTGGCGTACCATTTTTTTCTTAAAAAAAATTGAGATCATTACCCGTATGCGCGCCAATGATGAACATAAAATTCTTAATTACATGTCAAAAAATTCGCAATAACTACCGCTTAAAACCCACCAAATTTCATTTGCATATCTCGACAGGTTTCAGAGCAATAAATAAATAGTCGGTTTTTAAGAAAAACTTTAACACCCCGTATCTCGGAAAACGAAGCATTTGCGGACATAAGTTATATAGCAAACTGTCATTATTTTTTCATGCAGAATCACCCCCTGAAGTTTGTCGCACTTATTCACTAACACCCTGTATATTTAGAAATTGAACAATCTCGTTTTGTGTAAGTACTTAACACTGTATTGTGTTAAAACTAGATTCTACAACTTTACTATAATGTACAACAATACCTTCTATGGTACCACCTATAGATGTAGTTTTTAAAACCGTTATAGCAGATTGCATCTTTGTAGGTAACTGCGACTAAATAATTTTGAAACTGGAGGCGTTTTATTAATGTGAACTAGACAATAATTTTATTTATAAATTCTAGCTTTACTTTGTTGAGTTCCATATTTATTGATTATAGATACATAAAATACTTCATTGCCTCAACAGTATTTATTTATTTTAACCTTATACGTATTTCAACAAGTTTACATGCCATTTTCAAAGGTTATATTAGAAAGTAAACAGCTAGTGTTGTTATAGTAATAGAATTTGGTGACTTGATCTCGGTAATCGTCTGCAAATGACTTAATAGTTATTCCAAAATGTCCAATATAGGAGAATTTAAGAGATCAATTTGCCTATTCATTAATGGTACAGTTTTCAAATGTGTGTGAATTTCAAAAGCTTCTAGTATATTTAATTTACTTTTATCATCACAAATGTGTAAATATTTTATAGTGTTATTAGATGTCATTAAATGATTGTGTTCTAGTAAGTGTTTTGCGTATTTAGATTTATGTGGGTATTTGTATTAGTAACAACGTACGTGTTCCTTATACCTAATATCAAAATTTCTAATTGTCTGGCCTATATACACCGAATTCCAATGCGAACAATTTAATTTGTAAATACCTGATTTTCGAAATCACTTGTTTTTGATTTTGGATTAAACAAAGTGTTAAAATGTTTTTAGTTGTTTTAAAATTTACTTTATATTTATTTGTTTTGTTTATAATGTTAGCAATTTTTTCTGATTTGTAACCAAAATATGGGATCGATGCATATTTAATTTTATTGAAGTTGGGGTAATGGCTAATTTATAATATTTTTCTTTAATTGCTGTATCAATAAGTTTAGCTAAAATATAATTTTTTTCTCTAATTAGTGTATCAATAAGTTGAGTATTATAACCATTATTGTAATAATCGAATTTTCTCTATTATAACTAATTTCACCTAAAGGAACCGTTAAAGCCCTATGTATTATGGAACTGTATGCTGCTAATTTATGTGTTTTTTGATGACAAGAATCGTGTGGTATTGTAATGTATCTTTGTGTAGGTTTTCTGTAAACAGATTATTCAAGTTTATTATTTGAACTAATTGTTATGTTTACATCTAAAAAGTTAATAGACCCATTTTGTCCAGTTTCTAGTGTAAATGCTATTTTTGGGTGCAAGCTGTTAATTATAATATAAATTTTATTGATTAACTCAAATGAACTATCAAAACATGCTGAAATATCATCAACATAACGAATTTAAAAAATAACTTTCTCAGAATGGTTTGATTTAAATATTTGATCTTCTAGATTTTCCATAAATATATTAGCTAAACGAAGTAAAGCTCGAACTTATAAATAAATTGCTAGCATGCGGTTGGGTGCAGGTATATATGATACCACTGCTCTGATGGGCATGTTGGGTTTGTGTATTTTTTTAAACCGTATAGTTTTGGTGATTGTGGATTAGGATTGATTATTTGTCTTTTTTGATGATCTATTAAACAAACCTGGCAATTTTCTAATGTTAGAACTTATATGTACCTTTAATCAATGGACTATAATTACCTATGTTGGGTTTTATGTTCATAATAATAATTCAATACGTAAACAATAGAAAAGCTCTTTATTTAACTGTCAACTATCAGATTGACAAGCACAAAAACCACAACTTTACACTTTCGCTTCTCAATTCTTAATCTTCTACCCTAACCTTTTTAAAAAAATTAAACCCCAATGTTATTTTAAGAAATTTCACGTTTATTCCACTGCCCCACATTTGAATCCGCTTCAGGCACATACACACCATTAGTCTTTAAGAACCAGAACAGTGACCGACTCCAAACCCAGGCGATTCTTCATGCTCATATGTAACCCCCTCACACCTATGGTACGTTCTTTTGTTAAATTAGTGATCATCATCATCATCTGACATGGAGCTGACTCGAGGGTCGATCCTGGATTACGCCAGGCCCACCTCATGCCAGTAGGTGGGTAGGAATTTATGTGATAGGTGGGATCGGGTGGGGTGTTGAACCGCGTTAGCATGTCTGCAATGCATACCGCAAGACACCGCTGCTGCAACACCGGGTAGTTAGTAAGCTACGCATCAATGGGTGTTTTGAGTACGTAACTAAGACCGTTATGCGATTATGAATTTTAACCTAATAAACTTTGGTATCAAATTGTTCTTATTTTACACCTATCTATTGTTCTAAGATTACAGATTGAAAATATCTTAATTTCCTAATAGCTAATAAACTACTTAATACTATTCTTTGATCTAGCATAATCATATTTGGCGTTCCATTCCTGCTTCCTATAGATTCCTCTTCTTCTTTGGCTTCTTATTGCCCTGGGTGGTTGATTGTTGTCTACCGGAGTGTGTGTGGAGGTTGGACCTGCTTTGTAGTATATTTCTATTGGCGCCTATAGTATTTCTGCTGCTGCTGCTATTGATTCGGCTCCTCCCCAAAATTCTTCTTTCCCTAGGTCTTCTAAGTAGGCTTCTGTTTGTAGTGCTGGGCAGTAGGTATGTGCTAGATGGTCGTAGCGCGGAGCCAAGTTTCTTACGTTTTCCTCCAGTTGCAATTGGAATTTTTGTGGGTTTTCTCTGATGTATGACACAATTTTTTTCCTTAAGATAAAAGCTTCTTTTTTGAGCTGTTCTCGCGTTGCTGTGACATTTGTGTTTTGGTCTGCTATTGAGGCGAATAAATAGTTTCCATCTCCTGGGATTTTCCGCACTGGCAATTTGTGTCTGTCCGTATATACTGTTCCTGTTCCATGGTAGGTATTGTGTTTCCTGCTTCTGTTGATTTCCGTTGGTTTGCTGGTGTGTACACTTCCGTGTATATGTAAAAGCACCTTCTAATACTACTAGTTCTGATTGACATCAGACGTTAATGTTAGATACTAACACCTATCTAATTTGCCATACCCGGTTCTGAGCCTTAAATTCAACATTACGCTCCAAACCTTACTTAAATTACATGAACATAAACGTACTCCCCAGATGCTCTGTTTTACAACTTAATATATAAAGTTTCTTAATGTTAGGTGTATATCACTACCTTAGATTATATAATAAATAAACATCTATACAAACATAATACTTAAAAAGAAGTGTATTCTCAATACAAATATCGGTAATTAAATCAATTAATCTAATGGAAAATTATTGTACTTTATTGTAGGTATCGCGGCGCACGAAACGAATTCGTTTGCTTGAATTTTCCCGCCTGTTGAGTGTGAATTTATTTTGGTTTTAACTCAGTTAAATCGTAACTGATCTCGTTTGCCCTTTTCTGCCGAAAAGACCCTTAGAAATCTACCTGCTTCAAGACCTTTAGCGTCGAGTTCCAGGAATTCGTCTGTTGGCGTTCTCTATTGTCGGGTTTGGACGAAAATAAACTCTATTGCCTAACAGACTGCCCTAATAGAATAACAATATCTACTTTTTTAAATTATTTGTATTGTTTAATATCTACTTACAGCCGCCTGTTCTTAACTTCCTTGGGGATTTTATCTATTTATTCTCTATTAGAAATTACTACTTATATTTATAACTTAGCTTCAACTGTTTGCTGATTATCCATTTTCCGGTTTCCTTTCATCTGTTGTGACATCGGCAGGTAATCCAGGTGGTACATTTAATCCCGCAGGTAATTCACGCTTCTTTGTTTTCGAGAACTGGCGCATGTCACTAATGCACCTGCTTTGCGCTGACAAAACAAACATTTTCCGGGTGCGCGCGCTGCGTTGTTACCTGTTTTACCTGATATGCTAACTCAAAGGTACTAATTTACTAACTTTAATGATCACTCTAGGAGCGATCTACACTAAAATTGTCTTTTCAAACGGTCAAAAACGCAATTTTACATTTAAAAGCTGGAGTGGCGTCGTTAACACGTGTGCACTCGGCCACTGCTCGAACTCGACTCTCCGTTCTTTTGTTAAATTAGTGATAATGACAATATTCCATCCACGGTAATACTGCCGTCACTTCTTTCTCAAATGATAAATTAATTAAGCATATAGCATAGCTAATAAGCATATAGCATTATGGTTTACTTTTAAACCTTCGAAACGCTTTTTATTTCTTAACGTTATAGAGTGGTAAGCTCCAATATTGACAAAATGAATTTTTAATAGATACTAACCGAGCCCGTGAACTACGCCCTACACTTTCTTTGGTAACTTCTTTGAAAAATAATACATAAGCCGAGATATAAGGCATGCACTACATTTTATTAATTAAACGTTTTTTTAAAATAAATTAAATAGTTTACATAAAAGGTCCACTTCATATAACAAGTATTTACTGCAATACTTAATGATAATAATTATTAACTTTTCAAAATGATTGTAAGCATATTATTAAATATAAACGAAATATACAGCACAACTTAATAAAAATTTTTCGCAGAAATGGTTTTGGAAATGAGACTACAATTCTATTCTTAATTAATAAATGTACTAAATTCATTCGTTTCATTTAAATAGTTTTCTACTATCGAATAATTCGAACAGTTGGCAACAATCGAATAATTCGATACTTGTTATTTGATAGTTCTCGTGAGTAAGTTATTCGTAAGTTCCTAAAATCAAAAGCATTAGGCGCCTAACCCATCGTAGCCGTGGACCCCAAGATATTAGGTACATGGGCGCCAGCGCAAATTGTTACGCAATAAATACTTTGTGTTTGTAATTTAAATAATAGTCTGCACCAAAAATATGCTAATTTTGTAAATACCTATTAGGTATGTATATGTTTTTGACCAATTAAGTTTCCGTAATTATTTGACGAAAATAAGATTTTTTTATATTACTGTTCCCTGAGCCACAAGTGCTTACTGAAGTGACCTAAATTTTTCAAAGACCTTGTTAATCTAGGAACATACAAACAAAATGGACGAACGATTTCCGGCAATCTTTTTTCTAGCATTGCTTTCACCGAGAATTGGTTATGGTACTTTTTCAGGAACGTTGCCGCCGCAAACCGAAATTACCCCTATAAACAAAAACAAAGTTAGACGCCACAGATTAATGGAATGGACAAATAACTGATTGTGATGTTTACTAGTTCCCAATTTTTATGTACTCTACCGCCAGTCGCTACGATGAATAAAAGTGCGCTGTAATCATTTTGTACTGTTATAAGTAAAATTTTATTTTTCTTAATATTAAATATTGCTAGTGCAGACTCCGAAAAAATCCAAATATCTATTGCGAATTATGGGTGTTTATTTTTATCTAAAACTGTACCGGCTAGCTGTACAAAAAAACAAACTATATGTAATGTGGGCGCAAATATGTGGGTTGTAGTAGTGGGGGCCGCTCACCACTAAAACTTGAAACCGGTTGGAGGGCTCCGGAATTTAAATATATAGATTGTATATTTCTTATTATTAAATATTGGTGGTACAAACTGCACAACTAAATGCAATACTAAGCAAGTTGTATTCCAGAACTTGCTACCGCGCTGGCTTGTTCGCATCTGCCGATTCGAGGTACACGCATAAAGCTCCGCAATAACCCAAAAATATATTACGAATTATGAAAGTCTATTTTTTATCTAAAACTGTATCGGCTCGCTATACAACAGAATATTAGCTGAATGCAATGTGCGCGCAAATATATGGTTGATACTAGTGGGGGCCGAACACCACCAAAAGTTAAGACAGGGCAAAGGGATACAGTTTTAATATATAGATTAGCTGGAAGTTAAACCAGGAGAAAGTATATTCATATAAAATTTGTTTTGAGATATTAAAACATAAAAGTTTTATCTGCATGCTACAGGTAAATTATTTTTTTAGCAATTCCATAAGAAATGTCTAATATATTTTGTATTGTTACTTTCATATTCAAATAAAATAACTAATCAGAATAGTTTTAACAAGTTCTAAAAAATTAGCTACTTAATTATGCAATTTCGTTTCCTTTTTATATCACTTATTTAGTTGAAGTTTAGTAGGTAATTACCGTTATAATTCTATTATATAGTGCAATATTTCTTAAAATAAAAAGGAAGTGTTGCTTCACGTAGTCTCATAGTAAATAGTCTTCGCACAATATGGAGCACCTTTTGTTCTTGGTGTGTTCTGTAGGACCCTACAAGCAAAAATCTAATCAGATGCTTGAGGCTGCGAAGTAAGGGAAGTTAGTTTAAAACTGTGTTCCACAAATTTATGAAAACTGTTCCTGCGCTTTTTTTAGTAGTCTAGCCAAACTTTACGGAAACTTAAATTACATAAGTTTTGCTAGACTTTGCAGAATTCGTGCGGGACCAGTTTGTTCTACATATTAAAGAACTTCAAGTATTGCACAGAAGTCCTGTCAATTTTTATAAAAGTTTTGAACAGTAAAAAAGAACGATTCATTACGATTATGTTTTTGTGCATGAAATTCTGGCTTTTAGACTCCTAAAATTAATGAATTAAATTAATATGTGTCAAACATCAAAAACCATTTAAACAGGCAGTTCACAACATTTTCAATGGCTAAGGTATGAATTATCCAATTTGTGGCACAAATATAAATAAAATAAAATTATGATAGACTGATAGTAATTTTGTTGAATTGTTGAAGTGAAGAATCATCTAATTGCAGTAGAAATGTTTGATTATAACCATAAGTAACGGTCCGCTTAATAATAAAAATAATAAGTTTCAATACACTGTATCTACAAAGCAACCCCCCCCCCAACAAACTTTTGAAAGACTTGTTATTTTACCACAAAATTTGGTGTGCTGTAATGGGAAATTAAATACTATTTTTCAGCCCATATTAAAATTTACTATCATCCACAATTTAAATGGAAAGGGGGGTCGAGTGAAACCTCATTGGAAAGGTCTTTTAGGTCTGCGTCTGATCGTAGAGTTTCAAAGAAAAATATTCAGCCATAACAAAATGACAATGTTTGAAGGTAAAGAAGTCTATTTAAAAAAACTAAGAATTAAAGCAAACAGAAATTAAATTAAGTGTTCGAAATGTTTACCATTCACTTCTTGGCACATAAAAAGTCGGTTATAAAATTCCTGCCTTACATTTTCATAAGTTTCTGGAGTGATATTTCTGCAAACTTCTGTAATGCGTTGCTCCAGTTCTTCAATTGTTTCTGGACGGGTTCTGTACACTTTCGATTTCAGATATTCCCATAGAAAAAAATCTAAGGAAGTTACATATGAGGAGCGAGCCGGCTATTCTAAAGGCCCCCGCCTACCAATCCATCTTCCAAGAAAATGTCAGTTGAGAAAGTCAGAAACAGGTCTATAATAATGAGGCGGCGCACCGTCTTGTTGGAACATAACGTTTTCAATATTATTTCCAGCCACCTAAGGTATTTCTGGAAAAATTTTGTCTTGCAAATTAAAAAGTGGACTACTGGATACAAAAATCAAAACAATTTTGAATTGAGTGAGTCCATTTGTTTAAAATGCGCCATTTTGTTATGGCTGAATATTTTTCTTTGAAACTCTAGGATCAGACGCAGAACTAAAAGACCTTTTAATTGAGTTGTCACTCGACCCTGGATAAAAAAAACAAAACAATTTTGAATTAAGTGAGTCCATTTGTTTAAAATCCGCCATTTTGTTATGACTAAATATTTTTCTTTGAAACTCTAGGATCAGACGCAGAACTAAAAAACATTTCAAATGAAGTGTCACTCGATCCCATTTCTGTTTAAAAATTTTCAATATGGCGCCCAGTCGCCATTTTCAATGATACAAAATTTAATTTTTGGCTTAAAAATAGTATTTCATTTACTATTAAAGCACACCAAATGCTGTGGTAAAATATGAAGTCGTTCAAAAGTTAGTTAGGGGGGGGGGTGTTATTTTATAGACAGACGGTATATCACAGTATAACTGAAGATTGGAGAATTCACAAATTAAAATACTTACAAGCAGAGCTGAAGTAATCTTTCACTACGCTAAATGATTTCCTGTTGACTTTTTATTAATACACACACTTCATTTTTTTTTTGAAAATTTCAAAGAGGTAAAGATTGTGATAAACGGGACACATACAAATTTAAATGTTTAAAAGTTATAGAAAATACTACGCAAATAATTATATGAATATTGAATATTATTATAGATATCATTATATTATAATCTGGTTATCTATAGTAATACCACAGTATACTTATATATAAGTATACTGTGGTAATACCATAAGAGCATTAGAATTGCCGGTTATATTAAGAAAGCTTGTTGCATGGTAACTGCTAAAAACTGACACGGTTTGTTACTTTGCAGGAAGTTTGAGTAATATAACAAAAGAATTTCAAATTGAATAGTATTTAACAAGATTATTTTATGAATACCTACAAAATACAACAACAAATACAAAAGTTCTTTATTTCGTTTAATACATGAAAAAAAAACTAAACTATAACTCTATAAGTTATTTGTTTATTTATGTAACTAAGACAATCCTAAACGCTTGTTTATCGTTAAGAAAGCTACATCAACACTTGTCCGAGAATACCGCGCAGGTTGGTAAATACTACATTTTGATTAGTTCTAATATGTATGAATAAAATCCGTTACTAGTGGAGGTAACGTGACAAATTCCCAGGCGCAGCCAGCGGGCTCCTACAAAGGACCCTGCGGATTATACAACGATGGTGTATTCATTAAGGACATAGAGCCCACTCCTCTAAGATCGATTTACAATAACAAGAAGGAGGGACAATTTCATCCCATCGGAGTTATTCGGAACTAGAGTGCGCCCCTCTGGAACGACCAAGTACCTACAGATCACCGTGGAAGCTAAGCTCATTTGGCGGGAACATGCCAATCAGCAAATGCAAAAAACAACTACAACATTCTGGGTTTGTGAAGTAAATTTTGAAAAATTCTTGGGTTAAATTCTCAAGTTACTCTAGGGATCTCCTCCGCCACAGTTAAAGCAAAGTCACGTATGCATCCTATGATTCAACGATGAAGCATCTAATCCAGCTTCAAAGACTGCTTGCGTAGGAGCCACGGAAGTAATACATAAAAAATGAGCGAAACACTTCGCCTGGACTTTCCTATACATTTAAATACATTGTTTTATATTTTTCAACACTTTCGATATACACCTATCAAGACACGACTAGTTAAAGTAAATAGTTCTTATAAGTTGTAACATCTTCAAGCGGTTGAAGAAAGACCGACCGCTGCGCTGCAAGCATAAGGTTGGGTAAAATATTCGGACTGAATCAACGGAAGCGCGGAAATTGATATTTGAAAATATATTAATAACTCGAGAAGTATTATTTTTAACAAGAAATTATTCTTATTAATTTGTATTTAGAATTTCAAAACCTTTCTGATTTTAAAGCCAAAATGCCACGTTTACATTAAAAAAAAAGTTATTTTTTACCGTGGCCGCCATATTAAAATTGGAAACTCAAGTTTTTTTCTTAAATACAATCGAGAAGAATTTGCCCTACAACTTTGCTCTTGGGTTTGCGAGTCTATCTATTAAAATAAAAAAGTTAGCCTACACTGAACATTAAACGACTATTACAAGAATACAACTGCTGTAGAAAGTATGTGAAATTCTTCTAACGACAAAAAGATTATTAAGGGGCAAAAAATTCGTTTTTTTGATTTTTTAAAAAAGATTCTCCTAGAGCAAACAAAACAAAAAACCAAATTTTTAATTTTTTATCGAAAAATTTGGGGGGAGGGAGAACAGTAGCCCCCCTAAATATGAAATTATCGAAAAAATATTATGATATTCGGATTTTGCTATAAATGATGAGCTATACTGCTTTAACAGAAATATTTTATTGCCCCCCGTTAAATAAATAAAAGGGTACCAATTTTTAATTTTCAAAAATTCACAGAGGGCGTCACAGTGAAATTATAGCAATGAGCAAAAAATAAAATTGTAGTAAATGCCTATCTTTATCAGCTTAAAAAGTTTAAACAAAAACGTGTGGGCAGTTTTTGAGAAAATTTTTTTTGAAAAATACCAAAATTTTGGAGTGCTGTCATTACGATCGTTTTTATATTTTCAAAATTAATTATATTTCATGGTATAGTACCCTTAAGGGGCTACCAAACAAGATGTAGTTGATCCCAATCAAACAACTGGTTTTTGAGTAAATGGGCGTTAAAGTCGAAATTTTCAAAAATCCGTAGCGGCCGCCATGTTGAAGCCAATTTCCAAAATTCAGTTTCTGAAAAAAATGCTACCAAAAAAACATGTCTAACTTACGCTTCCGGTTTCGGATTCTTTTTTAAAGCTTATTTTGTCGATGAATTTTTGATATACCTCCTCATTCCAAAGCACATCGAAATCGGTCCAGCCGTTCCGGAGATATGAGCGTTACCCACACACCCACAGACAGACATTTTTTAAAAACCACTTTTTTAGGATCCTGGAAGCCCAAAACATGTATTTCCGTCAAAATCTCGATTTTGAAAATTTGCATGAAATCAATACTTCCCTATATTGAAAGTATAGGAAAGTAAAAAGAAATAACGCATAAATGTGCCTTTCGAAAAGTTATGCCATTTTAAATTATGAATACAATTTCCTTACTACGAAAGAAATGTTAATTGTGTATTCAGCATAATGGCGGTCATTTTGAACATCATTTTGTAGTTTCACAGTAGTGTATTTTTTTTACTTTAGGTAACAGAAGTGTTCTAACTGTTTTGTTATTGTTCTTTTAGTTTAATATTGAACTAGTGGAATCCGTGAGCTACACCCCGCGTTTTCTTTGCTTTATTTATTGGTAAAGCAGCGGGCTGCGGAAGTCTTAGTCTATATTCTATACTAAATCCGAATCCCCTTTTCCTGTCTCAATTTTTAGTAACCGCGCATTTAGTAACATATCTTACATCTCAACACCGGTTATTTATCTATACCGGGTGTAACAGTTCACTGTCATTTCTTCGTTATTTATTAAAATAATCAATTCAAATTTGGTATGGTTAATATATGTTATGGGGCTTTATTATTTGACGTAGATTAAGATTTTCTAGAGTTTTCGGTTTCGCCGGAAGTGACACCAACTTTCTTATTTTAAATAGAACACCCTACATGTTTTTATATTTTTGAATTTGGTATGAAACTCTACATACTATAGTGTTGTTTAATAAAATTTTTGCCATAATAATGTTTGGCGGCTAAAATAATTTTTTTATCTAGAGCGCCGTGACCTACCCAAAATGGTTGTTATGGAGTAACATATTGTTTTAGAAATGATTTTCAAAGTTTAAACTCTATCGACTGGGGTGAAGAAGCGTTTAACTTCGTAAGAACGTTTTTGTTTTTGAAAAAAGTCAAATATTTTTAATGGAACGATATCGGGTCGTCATAGTTTTCAGAGGGCGTATTTCTTAACGATTACAACGACGCCCATAACATCACATTTTATTAAAAGTTCTTAAATTAGGCCGTTTTGTTTAAAATAATTAGAAGAAAGTCCTTAGCTTAGGTTCAGCTCTTCATGTTGGAGATGACAATCTTGATTCGTTTTGAGAAGGAGAACAAGGGTGGCATGCTGCAGTCGCTTGTCGCTCTGAGGAATGCGTGGGTCTAGGACACTTCGCCCAAGGACCACAACGCCCAACGCAAGAAAAAGGCCACAATGCCCAAAAAATGTCCACAAAGCCCAATGGCTGGAAAGGGACACAACGCCCAACACGACCACAAAGCCCAAAAATAAGTAGAGACACAATGCCCAACGTGCCCATAACGCCCAATTATTTGGTAGTGCCATAATGCCCACTATGACCATAACGCCATACTGCTACGGGTCCATAAAGCCCAATATGGCCACAAAGCCCAAATGTAATGAGAGACACAATGCCCAAATGTAATGAGAGCCACAATTCCCAATGTGTCCACAACGCCCAATTGTTTTATAAGACCACAACGCCCAACAAAAAGCCCATAATGCCCACTCGCGCGCTCGTGTATAATCAGTTTTGTCAGCCGTAACTGATGAGGGACGCAACGTAAAATATTTCTGCATGTGGGGTTTCGGTAATCGGAATAAAAAGTATTGAATAAAAGCCACGAAAAAAAACCTTGACAATAAAAATCAACCAACAGGTTTTATTTCAAATTAAACATCTTATACACAGTGAGTTAAAAGTATGGAGACACCGATTTGCTGTCGTTAATATTCTTTTTATGAGAAAATGTTCAATACAAAAGTTTTTTATGAAATTTTTATCTACATATTGATATACACGAAAAATTTTGTTATTCAATTGTTTTTGAGTTATGACTTTACGCGATATTTTTTTAAATGGAAACCGATTAATGTTATACCACCATTCAATAGAAAAATTTTTTCTCTTTCCAATGGTATAAAAATTTGGTTATGGGTTTGCATAACATTTCTTCGGTTCCCATTTAAAAAAATATCGCGTTGTCATAACTCAAAAACAATTGAATATAAATTTTTTTGTGTATTATATCAATATGTAGATAAAAATTTCATAAAAACTTTTGTATTGAACATTTTCTCATAAAAGGAATATTAACGACAGCAAATCGGTGTCTCCATACTTTTGACTCACTCTGTATAAATAATAATCGTTTGCCGGACTAATTTTACTTTCCAGGACTTTTTCCGTGAACTTTTTTTAGTTTAAGTTTATATTTTAAAAAATTTCTAAATAGCTTACCACATTGTAAAATAAAAATAACATTTCAACTAATTATCCAACTACACAAGTGCGAGTGGGCATTGTGGGCTTTTTGTTGGGCGTTGTGGTCTTATAAAATAATTGGGCGTTGTGGACACATTGGGCTTTAAGGACCTGTAGTAGTTTGGGCGGTATTGTCATAGTGGGCTCTCCTGCATAATTGGGCATTGTGTCTCTCATTACATTTGGGCTTTGTGGCCGGGTTGGGCGTTGTGTCCCTTATGGCTTCTGACCGATAAAACAGATTCTACACGAGCGCGGTTGGGCATTATGGACCTTTTGTTGGGCGTAGTGGCCCTATAAAACAATTGGGCGTTGTGAACATATTGGGCTTTATGGACCCGTAGCAATTTGGGCGTTATGGTCATAGTGGGCATTATGGCACTACCAAATAATTGGGTGTTATGGGCACGTTGAGCATTGTGTCTCTACTTATTTTTGGGTTTTGTGGTCGTGTTGGGCGATGTGGTCATTGGGCGTTCTGGACATTATTTGGGCATTGTGGGCTTATTTTTGCGTTGGGCGTTGTGGTCCTTGGGCGAAGTGTCCAGGCCCCGAATGCGTATGTCCGTATCGTATGGGGTGGAATATGCGCATGCCCTAAGAACCCTCTTTTGTCTTTCCACTGGCCGTTATACTTCAGTCTGTAAAGTGCCTTTCGAGCCTTTGCCTAAATCAAAATATGAAGAGGTGCTATTGTTTCTTTTATATATTTTGTTCTTCAGAAATCCCCGAAGAAAAGAATCTAATGGTGCAAAGTCAGGTTGCCGTAGTGGCTATCCACTTAGCAGGAAACATTTCGTTTAAATAGTTTCTATTCTAACATGGCATTATGAGCAGGTGCTCCATCTTGTTGAAGATAGTATTACGTCTTTGATCCAACGGTATGTCATCCAAAAATTCTTGTAATTATTGTTACTTATATGAAAATCGTCTGACTAAACAAGTAGTTGACAAATATTTTTCGGTTTCGTTACATTTTATAATAAACCGTTGACATATTCTTAATCGATTTTCAACGTCGCCAGCAAATTTTTGTATGGTTTATGATTGTTCTTTTTTTGCCTATCTTTGTGAAAAACTCCACATTCAAGTAAATTATTTTGCAACCTTGAAATGTTATAAAATATACAGGGTGTCCATTTTATCGTGTAACCCCTTGCCTCTTCAGAGTAGGCAACACATGTTGCATGTCAAAGGTTGATTTACTGTTAAAATATAATTTTATAAGTGAGAACAGTAGTTTGTTGTAGCTTGACTTTTTTATTTTTAAAAGGTTGTACACTGTACAGTGAGCTATATCCACAGTAAAATGTTGTTCTCGTTTATAAAGTTATATTTTAATAGTAAAGGAACAGAATGGTTTTAAGTTTGTAAAATGCCAAAATTTTCATTGTCACTTTGTATCTCGGAAACTAAAGTAGATATTTGATTTTTGTTTGCGGCATTAAAATCGCCTCAAGAGATTGACTTAATAACGCAGTATTAGTTTTTTTCTAGCTCCATTAATAATGTACATGCCATTTAAAACTATCAAAATTGGACCACCTTATAGTATAGGAAAGCAAAAATGTAAAATGTTAAGTGCAATGGAAGCTAGTGCAAAGTGCAATAAAACAAGAAGTGTAAATATCATCACCTAACTGCAACCCGAATTAAGTTAAATACCACAACCTACCCGGAGATTTACAAAAATACATTAAAACAGGTCTTGACCAGCGTGCGTTACGTTTTAGCTATATTTAGAGAGCAATTGCACATGTCAATTTCAAACTTAATTGTATTTTTCTGAATATATGTAAAATATAGGCGAGTTAAGATCTGCCCTAAAGATTGTTTTGTGATCTGTTGTAGTTGATATTTAATTACCAGACTACGGCCTACAACAATTAGTGTACATACGCATATTGTTTTACACAATAATTAGCTCATAGTTTACAATTTCATTCACTTTGTCAGTACAAATGTAACTGAAACTTTGCTCTAATACCAACATAAATTGTTTGAGGAAACCAAGAATAGTTATGTAATTCGTTATACCTATTACATGTGACTGAAGTAGATATAGGATAATCTGTATACAATAGAGAAATATACAAATAAAATAAACATAAATTAGAAAACAATGTAGTTATGGAGATAGTAGTATTTTTAAGAATCAAAAAAGATATCGTTCAGTCGAGGAGCAACATTGGAAAGAACACTACAAAAACCTCTTGTACAAATCTCATGATCAACAGAAAGAAATGAGTAGTAATAAACATAAAATAAATCAACACCCAGAAAAAGTAAAATAGCAATACAGGAACTAATGAGCGTTAAAAGAAAACATGAAAGGAGAAGTCCCCAGACGTGTAAAATAAATACTGATTTGTTAATCTGGAAAAACAGGAAACGTAGAATAATTTAACTGTTGAATCCATGGATTCCATGGAATGAAATGCTAATAAAATAAAATACCCAGTCAAAATCCACAAAAATTTAAATCTTGTGGATTTTGACTGGGTGTTTTGTTTTATATTTAATTCACGTGATAAGCATACTAAAATTTCAGGAAAATAAAACGTTGCCTTAATTAAATCACTATTCAAACTTGGAGGTAGAGAAAACTGCAGCAACTACAGAGCTATCAGTTTCAACAATAATATATACAAATTGTATGCTAAAATAAGAACTTCAAACAAGAGCTTTAGTAATATTTTGCAAAGAACCTTCGCCTTTCAAAAAGGGAACATTCTGCTCGCAACTACAAAACAAATAATTGAAAAACACTTTGAATCCAACAAAGAACCTTCTTATTGACTACATTAAACTCCTTGACAAGGTATATATTGGTAGGTATGTGGTTAAATAACGAAATATTTAGTAACATTTATAAAACCCATCTTAAAGTGATACAAAAGTACAAAATTGTACAGTAATGAAACTACCAGCGGCACTATATGGATATGAAACCTGTACCACGAGAAGAAGAGATAAAAACCGCTTCGAAGCTGCAGAAATAGAGTTTCTAAGAGCAGCTCAGGGATTATTAAAACAACCTCATAATACCGGCTGCCATAATTATAAATCATAAAATCAAAAACAAGACGGAAATGGGAAACACATGTTACAAGCATAGAACCAGAGAGTTAACCCTACTAAGTCTGAAAATACAGACCTATAGGGGAAAGAGAATAGGATGCACTCAGAAGAGATGGTGGGATCAGTAGGGCGCGGGGCGGTACAACACGTCCAAGGTAGAAGACAAAGGAAATTTTAACGATTGAAACAAATATTGCTTCCTTTTCAACATCTAATCTAATATAGAAACGAATTTTCAGATTCATGTGTGATGGAGTTTAAATCAATTTTGAATGTTTGAACTTGTAAAGAATTTAAGTATAGTAGGTAAACGTGATTATTTTTTAGTCCTTATAGTTTTATCTAGCTTACTTGTATAGTACTACTTTAGGCATTGCATTTCCATTTCATTCACATTGAAAAACGTTTTAAAATATAAATATTTATAATTTATTAACTAATGTTATGTACGCAAGCATCACCATCAATCATTAAAAGTAACCAATTAATTACATCTTCGTACATATACTATACTGCTTAATTGGGCACCCTTAATGGCGCTGTGACGTAGATGTCAATGTTGCAACCTAACACTTTACTAAATCGCCTGACCTTTATGAACATGTTTTGCTTCTTTCCCATACTTGAATTGATTTAACAAAAATTCGATTTTAAAATTTAAACGAAAGAAAGACACGTTCTGGGGTCCAGCAACCCAAAACAACTGTTTGTAAAAATGTTTATGTGGTTGGGTGAACGTGGGGTTTGCGTTAGTCGCATCGTCATATCTAGCGCACGGCCGGGTGGTGCGATTATGACGAGTCTGGAATGAGAAGGTGTATCAAACAGTTACCTGTAGTAATTATACAACAGCTTTCTATTTTATCAGATAAACATTCGTTTTAAACAAAAACCTGTTTTCTAGTAATTTGACGAGACAAACTATCATGATAAGATCGCGAGAGCGCTGGTTGAGAGATTTTATATAAACACAGTTTGATGGGTCAAATTACTTAAAGGTAATCAAGTTTGAGCAGTGGCGGATTTAAAGGTGGGCGTAGCGGGGGGCTGCCCGCGGCCCCGCAGTTTAATGGAGCATCCGCATGTAGGGATTGAAAACATCAGTTTTACTGATTTTTACTGACAGATTAAAACACCAAAGTAAGATAAATTCCAAATCCCAAACCAGGAGACAAGATTATTTACTCATTCGTATCCCCTTTATTCAGAGTCGTAGGGCGTCTATAGTACCCCTAAAATAATGTTGATTTGGGACTTACTATCTGATACTTTAAACATCACATTTCTCCTTCTTAATATTACCTCAGGCACACTCTAGAGGTAGAGGTGTCTAAGCGTCTCCGTGTACACTTGCCTACCGTTTTGATAGAGCCTCCAAAAGGGCGTACCGCCACTTAGTTTTTGTTGCAATCCACGAATTTTTCTCCACAAAATTGTAATCACGTAATGGTATTACTGACAAGAAAATTAAAATCTCGAGTGTAATTCGATGTGATAATTAAACGACTTTGAAAAAATGTGCGTTGTTATAATTACTAGTGTTACCTCGCCGAAATTCGACGACAGACGCTGCGAAATGCTAAGTCACGTGATGCATTAGTTCCAATAATGAGGCACGGCGTTAGTGTAGATGTCGCCTCAAGCGAAGCGCGTCAAGAAGACTTTCATATATATTATAAATTAAAATAATTATTATTGAAAAATCGACGTAGAATAAAAATATAAAAATGTTTCATGTTCCATCTGAGGATAGAGACCTTTCATTGAAAAAAAAATGGTCCAAATTGGTGAAGCGGTAGCCGCTGGAGGAACCGGAGAAGAAAACCCTTAGTGCTTTTATATATGTATGGATGGATGGATGTGCATTACATGTTTTAAAGTTTGTTGATTTTAGAATTGTTTAAATTGTTTCTATGGCGAACGGTAAATAAAAATTTCTTAAATTATTGAGAAAATGAGGTTCTTAATCTGAAAGCGGACAGGTTTTAACCTGTTTTTTGGTATATTTTTTTTTCGGCAATTGAAATATCTATAAACGGGATCTGACACAAAACCTTCAAGCAAATCTAACTTTATGTAATACGGAGCCGGTAGGATTTCTTAAACTTTTTGGCTCTAAGGACCGTAGACTTTAGACGGCCGCCCTATTATAAGGTAGTTACCTAAAAATGACTTGTCAAGAAGATCGACATAAACTTCGGTTATCGTAATATATTGCAATGATATGCGTGTGCATGTACTTACTAGAAAACAATTCCCTAAATGCCCGCAATTCATGCAATTCTAAATTATATTTTCTATGAGACTCTTTATTAACTTTCTCAGGGTCGTTATTTAGCTTGTAAGACAAGTTATTAATAAATAAATTTGAGATAGGATAATCACAAAACAATATCAACGATACAAAAAAAAGGTTTTATTTAATAAATCAATTTTCTAATGAAATTTGAGAAAAATCAAATAAATTTTACTAAATACTATCGTCCTTTAAAAAGAGAGCACTTATCTTAACGTCTCCTTATTGGGATATCCTTCACTCGAGCAAACGATGAATGTCCAACTTCTACTTCACTAGTTTGCAGGTTCCTCAAGTAACCACAAACACTCGCCTTTAGTTTGAATCTTCCTCTGGTCTGTTTTATATTATTTTAAACTTGGTTTTACCACCATCACAACTGGAAAAACTTTCTGGATCGCTTTATACTTGTTATTCTTCTGGACTTTTCACAATTCGTTGATAATTAGTTGTATTTTCTTCTTTTATATTCACAATCACTTTTACATTACTTTTAAACTCGTTTTTCCTCTTTATTCATCCAGAGGATATAAAAAATTCTCTGTCTTTGTTTACAAACTCACTAAACAAATTTTCCATTCTTTTGTCTTCTTCTTGATTCCCATTTTTTGAACAAACAAATAAATCTAATGACAATGAGTATTCTATTATAATTACGTTTGTGACATTGACACTGACATCCATAATGACATTAATCGATGCACAAAACAAGTAAGTCTAAAAATTGCCTACCAGGAACTACAATACCCCCAGTAAAAACATACACCTCCAAATATCATAGCAATATTTTCGGGAATATTGTACGAGAATTTCTGAAATCATAAAACCTGTAATTTTTGTTTCCAAATTTAGGATAATTTAAAGGAATGGGTTGCTTAAAAACAGGCTACACAATTTATTTTAAACTTTGGAAGATCTTGGAGGTAAGGATTTCTCTGTGACGCGCGCCTTCCATATATTTTTTAAATTAATACTCTTTTATTTTATACGCGGTTGAACAATATTTGGCTGACAATTTTTGTTTCAAGGAACCTTTTCAAAATTATTCGTTTCTTTATCAGCAGTCTGTCAGTAAACTGAATGATATATCGGTACGTTGACAAATGAAAATAAGCTTTTAAACAAGATGGATTTGCACATGTTTGACGTAGACAAGCGCGTCTGCCGATGTTTACTTTATATGCAAGATAGAACAACTGTATCACATGAAATTTACAAAGAAGCAGAAACAGTTTTGTTTTCAAAGCATGTGTAAGAGTATCTCGTATTTAACAATGTATTTCTCAGACTATTGCGCCTTATAAGTGGTAGCAATATCTTTGCAAAACGATGAATGGCTGCATATTAGAATATCAATATGCGTTCGTTACTGTCAATTCCAAGATGTTTGAGTACTACTTCAACAATGCCGCAATTTCACAATTTGAGTCCTCAAACAAAATCGATTTGCATAAAAAATAGTTACAGTTTTTTACACTTTTAAACTACCAAATTCTCTCATCTATATAGTAAATCTCTAATTATCTTACCATAACGCGACGACAGGTTCTTGCACCTTGACAAAATTTATGAATTATGACCATAACACGCCCTTACATCTCCACTCACTTTATTAATTGTTTTCGGCGAATGTTCATGCTGCAGTCACTATCACCACTGTTGTTATAATTTGGCTATTTATGGCTTACTTCCATTTTGGCGTGCCGGAAAAAATAGACAGTAGACATCTTCCGTTCAGTGTATTTCTCGCGCTGACGTTAGACTCTCACACAGTACATTTTATATAATTTCCTTTCAATAACATGCAATTAATATAATAAAAGCATTGGACACAGACATAATTACAATTTAATTAGAAATAGCGTTTGTCTATTGCGAGTTGTGTAAATAAAACTACGAGCATGATTGAAATGATGTGACAAGTAAAGGCAATAATTGAA
Source organism: Ctenicera cuprea (assembly GCA_958336395.1). Lineage (NCBI taxonomy): Eukaryota > Metazoa > Arthropoda > Insecta > Coleoptera > Elateridae > Ctenicera > Ctenicera cuprea. The sequence continues at coordinate 58,483,086 of OY284490.1, forward strand.
CAAATCATTACTCACGCAAACAAAATAAATAGGCAAATAAATAAGCAACAAAATACAATTACACAAACTAATTTTAGCACTTATAACCAGAACAGAATATTATTTTTTTCTATAAAACAATGTCTGTCTGTCTGTTTGTTTCTAATAATAAACTAAGCGGGTCCCAGCAGTATACAAAACAATTTAAACATATTTTGCTTAGAACGGTGTAAGCATATCTAGCAGGTGCAACAGTGGACGATCATGTTTACAAATTTCACACTTCATTGACTCAAATGTTGGAAGCTTTAGTTAAAATAATTACAGCTGCACACTTTTCTATACACAAGTTTTCCAGTTCCACTTTACGTTTGTTAGTAATTGCGTTAGAAACCTAATTTTCTTATAGAAAATATTCTCTAACTTTTAGATTTTTTCTATTTAAAGGAAAAAAAGTTATTCTCAGATAGTAAGGGATATAAGAGGAGATGCGTTCGTGATTGATGATAGATGAACGTTTTCCTGCTATTATTCATCCCACCCATATAGAATAATTGAGTTAGTAGCGTTAACAAGATGAGCTTATGATACACTGAGAATTATGTCAGAGTGTAAACAACACGGCTACTTTTTTTCTTTTCCATACCTTCACCATAGGAAAGTAATGATGTCCATGAAAACTTTAGATTTCTTGATTTTAACCAGAAAACACGATTTGGTGCTCAAGGAACTCAAAAAACGTTTTTCAAAGAATGTCTGTGTGTTTGTGGGAACTTTGTTTCATTAGTTACATGGATGAGTGATATTACGAGCGGTGGTAGTAGTAACAAATAACGATATTTTTGAAACCTTAAAAATTGTTTGGTTTTTTTAAATTTTATTTAGCAAAAATTAGCCACCGAATTTTAAACGTTCCAACGTTTCCAATAGAGCATGCTCTATAGTTTGGTATCAAAAAGCCGTAGTTTCTTTGTGGCGCCATCTATTTTGCTTTTGAAATAAATAGAAAACAGTTTTAAAGACGGTTTTAAGCAAAAGATTTAGCTAATAATATCAGTGACAGTAACAAGATTCTAAACTGAGTTTTTACGTATAGCAGTATTTGGGGAAGTTAAAGATTCACTTTTTGGTCGTAATTTCACTTAATTTTGTTCGCATAAATTAATAAACATGATTTTCAGTTATTCAATTACACTGTATTATTATGCAAGCTGGTCAGGGTCGTAGTAGGAAGGGGTCTCAATATGCCATAGTGGTGCCAGCTGCAGTCGTAGGACTTTAGGGATATTCAAATCTTATAATAACTGTTGGAGTTAGAACGTTATCATATAAAATATAATTGAAATTATAAAACGTAATTATATTTGAAGTATGGGAAACTCCAGGTGAAGTGCCGTATCCATTTTATTTATTCTTTTTAAAGGGTACAATTAGAAATTGGATCTTTCATTTAAAACTTCTCTAGTTTTGAAATAACATTCTGAAAATTTCAACTCTTGACAGTGACTCTTGACGCAATGCGGAACTTGGCATTATTATACATAGTCTTAAAGATGAAACTTAAACAAATAAATTAATCTTAAACTTGTGATGTTGCGTACTTTATAAAGTTTACAAAATGTTTCTGTTATACTCACTTTTATAACGATGGCAGCCCAACTTTGTTAATTGTCAGATTAAAAGTTTTCCTGGTAACGCTGCAGTGCTGTCTGCTTTAAGGATGAATAGAGAAACTTTCAAAATGTTGATTTCTTTTGTAAGAAATGGTAGAGTTACTTTATTCATTTTTGTATAAGTAAAGCAAAGAAACAGAAAATTTAAATTACTAAATTACAACCAAACTTTTAGAATCAATTTACCTCCAGAATAGTGATTTATAAATCTTATGTTTTTTTTGTTAGCGAAAGTAATTATTTGGTTAAAGTTTTTAAATTACGGTTACACCTACGTACAAAATTGAGTTTGACTTGGTTCGTTGAGTTTATAAATAAATGGCAGCAACGAATTGTTTTATTCCCAGTATTAAAATCGCCCTTAGAAAAGGTGTATTAGCATACATAATTTGAAGTTTCTTGTTTACTGTAAATTGCGTTAATATATTAAGTCGATTCATTACTATGGAGAATTCTTTTCATAAAACTGTTTGAATTTTTTTCAAGAACCTCATAAAAATATTTCAAAAAACTGTAATCACTGCCATAAAACTGAATTTCCAGTAATAACAACTTAAGTTTAATATTTGATGCAGTTACTTACGTAACTAAAATATACATATTTGCAAAATATTTTTGTAGGTATTCAAGGTAATGCGTTACTGATATGTTTTGCTTTTGTTCCTGTCACCGCGTATGTCAGTGCGGTTGAAGTGCAAATAGTTACTTTAGGAATATAGCATATTGGAAAACAGCTATGGACAGTTACACACACTAACGCATGCAACACGACTTCAACGAACATAAAAATTACAGTGGTATGTGAGTAATGAACTGTAATGAACTATTTAATCAGAAGCTTCTTAGAACAAAAGGATATCTTATTTCCTTTTAGATAGCATTTATTATATAAGCGTATTTCTACACATTGCAGTTAGTTAGTAAGTTTGAGCATTTGTAAACTGTTACTCTGCCAGTTTTTAACTCCGCTTTTGTCTGTATTTTAAAAAATAAAGTTTTTAAAAACAGAATTTGGTGAAACTAAATTATTTTTGGCGCAGTCGGTAGGATGCGTAAAGGGCACTAACCAAATTTTCAAAAATCAAAATTTTAAAGTGCACCTTGAGTTTTTACTCTTAGTTACGCATTCCTTTTCATCAACCACTCCCTGGAGATCCTGAACCTTCGGTGGACGACAAGCATCGCTAAAACCGAACAGAAGGAGATTCACATCTGGAAATCAAACGATCAACTCATCACGGACAAACATCGCCACGGTGAGCATCGCTGGTTCCCGCAACTCTAGCTATTGAAGCCCCTGACTATTGGAGTCAAAAATGCTGAAAGCATTGTAAGTAGAAAAATTTATTTTGCAAGTGAAACAGTGGCTTTTAAATTAAAATATATAAATAATTTACTAACGTAGATAAGTTAATTTAAGTGCATTTGTCAATAAAATCAATCTACACATCTTGTAATTGATAGACAATTCAAGCCAGTGATTGATTTATTGCCGATCATTGCAATTTAGTAATAAGTTCACTTGAACTCCTGTAAGCGTGAAATCTGGAGTGTTGAATAACAATACTTAATATACCATCCAGACGACTAAGAGTTCATGGTAGGAACCCTGAATTAGAATACTAACTTAAAACATCCCCTTAAAGAAAAAGTGCTAAACTTCATGAGTGATACCGACTCTGATCCCGAAATCGATCAAATTGAACCAAATCTTATCAGACCTATTCGATTTTACTTACGCCCACCTGTGTTAAACATGGAAAATCAAGGCGTTGCACCACAACCTGTTGTAGTAAATTACCCGCAAGGATTTCACATGTCCATTCTGAATGAAATTCCTCGGTATGAAGGCGACCCGACCGAATTAAGTGAATATATAAGAGCGGTCGAAGACATTTTTTCCCAATTTTATCAACCAAATGACCCCAACGCTTATATCAACAAACTCCTTTTATCAGCAACCCGAAACAGATTAAAAGGAACAGCTCTAGAAGTAGTTACCGGACAGACAATCTTATCCTGGATAGATCTAAAAACAATCTTGATTGACAATTTCGGAGATCAAAGATCCGAACTAAATTTAGTTATTGATTTATCCAGACTCAAACAAAATCTTAGGGAACACCCTGTCAATTTTTATAATAGATGCCGTTCTTTACTGGCAATTCTAAATTCAAAAATATCGCTCACAAACGAAGATCGGGCAATCAAAAATTACCGCATAAATAATGCTAAAGCCCTAGCCTTAAAAGCATTCACAAGTGGACTTCTGGAACCACTCGGATCCTTTCTCAGATCGCGAGCTCCTTTTACTCTTGAAAATGCTTTGACTTTTGTTAAAGAAGAGTTAGATGTCAGGTATTTCCAAAATTCTCAAGCTAAACCCCAAATGTCATCCCAGCAACCCACTAAATTACCTCCAAAACCGCACCCTGCATTTCACAACTATCAATCTTCCTACTCGCAACCTCAACAAAATCACTTCCCACAATATACACAACAAAGACAACAATATCGACCTAATTTTACACCTGTAAGACAATTAAACCCCAATCAACCCCCTGCACAGTTTCCTGGCTATCAAAAACCCTTCGGTAAACCCGACCAAAATGTGTTTGCACCCAAGAAAAATTTCCAACATTCCACTAAACCGGAACCCATGCAAACCTCAACTATTAAGAAACGCCCAGCCTCTCAACAAGTGGGAAATTTCAGACAAAGACCTTTTAATCAAAATTTTCAAAATCAAGGCAATTTTCAACAAAGAAATAACCCCCCAAATTACTCCACGAATAACGGACAACGTCCAAATTACGTATCTGAAGAATTATACAATTTGACCACCGAACCCCAACAAGAATTAAACGACTTATACGATGATTATCTCACTGAAACCGATCACCCAGAGTACCCAGAAATGTACGACGAACAATCCAATTTTGACAATTACCAAGAATACGAACACGAGGATTTTCCGCTACAAGCCTCGGAAGAAACGACACAATAGAAAATTTTTTCATTAATCCTAAATCCAATCTACCATTTATTATCATTCCCCAAACTAACGAAAAACTTCTAATTGATACCGGATCATCAAAAACCATAATATCCCCCGAATTTGTTTTCAGAAATTTTCCTAACTCCGTCTATCACCACAATTTTGAAATTACGACCTCTCACGGAACTTCTAAACATAACCTAGTTGCTGACATTCCTTTGCCCACGCTTTTTCATAAATCAGGTAATCATCAAGTTTACCTCTACAATTTTCATGATGAATACACAGGCCTTATAGGATCAGACTTATTAGCCGCACTTCCTGCCAATATTGACTATAAATGGATGCATATCCAAACTGAAAATACTACTGTCCCATTCTTCTACAACCCATCTATGACAAAACAGCAGCAACAAAAACGTAACGAATGTAATTTCTTAAAACTTAAAGACCCTGAAAATACACTTTGTAGAAATATGATCCCATCTCGTACCGAAATGACCATCCGACTACCAGCTATTGGTAAAAATGGAAATAAATTATGCCCAAAAATCAAAATTTCTGATACCTTAACTATACCTCCAGCCATAGTGCATTTGCATAACAACTGGTTCACGACGACTGTATTAAACACCTCTGACAAGGAACAAGCTATTTACGTAGTCGACCCTTTATACCTAGAGGAATTCGATATTTCAAATACCAAATCAATATCAATAAATAACCACAATGTATCGATTAACAATGAAATTAACCAAGCCTCAAAAAAACAAATTTTGGAACAAAACCTAAAAACAAACTTACGATTAGATCACCTGAACGAGGAAGAACAAACTCTTCTTAAAAACCTTTGCTTTAACTATAAAGATATATTTTATACCCCTGAACTACCCCTGACCTCCACTAACTTGACTCAACATCACATTAGAACGAAAACCAATGACCCGATTTTCACCAAAGCTTACAGATACCCACACTGTTATCGAGTCGAAGTCAAAAATCAAATAAGCAAAATGCTTAAAGAAAATATTATCGAACCCTCAGAATCGCCCTACAATTTCCCAATTTGGGTGGTTCCAAAAAAAGCCGATGCCTCTGGAAAACAAAAATTTCGTATCGTAATTGACTATAGAAAATTAAACGCTGAAACCATAGAAGACAAACATCCTCTTCCAAATATAGAAACTGTTCTAGACACTTTAGGACGAGCCCAATACTTTTCAACTTTGGATCTTGCCAGCGGATTCCACCAAATAGAAATTAAACCAGAAGATCGCGAAAAAACTGCCTTTTCCACTGAGGAAGGCCATTTTCATTTTAAAAGAATGCCCTTCGGATTGAAAAATGCCCCTGCAGCTTTCCAAAGAATGATCAACACTGCCTTATCAGGATTAGCACCCCTACAGTGCCTCGTTTATCTCGACGATGTCATAATATTTTCTACTTCCCTACACGAACACTTAAACAGATTAAAAAGCGTTTTTGAAAGATGTCGAAAAACCAATTTAAAAATTCAGCTTGACAAATCAGAATTTCTACACAAATCAGTCAATTATTTAGGACATGTCATTACACCCGATGGAATAAAGCCTAACCCCGACAAAATTCATAGTATCAAAAATTTCCCTCTTCCCAAAACTCGTACAGAAATCAAATCTTTTCTCGGACTTTTCGGCTACTATAGAAAATTCGTGAAAGACTTTGCCAAACTAACAAAATTCTTAACAGTGTGCTTGAAGAAAGATAACAAAATCATTCATTCGCAAAATTTTATTGATTCATTTAATCACCTAAAAACACTTTTGACCAATGAACCAATCTTAGCCTACCCTGACTTCGACAAGACCTTCGAATTGACAACTGATGCTTCGAAATTTGCCCTTGGAGCCGTTCTCTCTCAAAATTCTAAACCAATATGTTTTGCCTCCAGAACCCTGAACGAAACAGAACAAAAGTACAGCACAATTGAACGCGAATTACTCGCCATTGTTTGGGCCACCAAACATTTTCGACCTTATCTATTCGGTACCAAATTTCTATTATACACAGACCATAGACCTCTTATCTGGCTAAAAAATCTAAAGGAACCCAATTCTAAACTGACCCGTTGGGCCCTCAAATTAGAGGAATTTAATTTTGATATCCAATACCTCCCAGGTAAATCCAACAAGGTCGCAGACGCCCTTTCTAGAATTCAAATACACCCTACTTCTGTAAAGGATTTAACCCTCGAAATTTCCAAACAAAACTTAAATGAAATCCTACAACCAGAGCTTAACACCCCTGAACCAATATTAGATAATATCAGCATCTTACCTGAACGAGCCGATTCCCCTAACTTAGAAGACTTCATGACAATTCCTGTATTCATACCACCTTCTGAAAATATTGAACCTCTAAAAACGCATGACCAAATTATTGATAATGATTCTTTACCTGATACTGTGCACACACAAGCCAGCTCTACACCTGTTATAGATATCTCAGAAAAACCACTACAACATTTCAAAAATCAAATTGAATTTATTACGGCCAATATTCCCAAGAAAATCAAAATTACAACTTTTGACAACAATAAACACATCTCAGTATTCATTAACGAATCAAACAAAAGAATTAAATTTAACGAACTATTAATTGAACATTGCCAACCAAATACAGACTATTATTGCCATTTTCTTTCTGATCAATTATACAACGAATTTTCCCAATATGTTAATGACATAACCAATGACAACACACCCAAATTTCACCGATGTATGACACAAGTAACCTATGTCACTAATCCCGATGATCGACTAGAACAACTACGACTCTATCACGAAGGAAAAACCAATCATCGAGGTATTAAAGAAACTCTCGAACACATGCAAAGAAAATATTATTGGTCATCAATGCAGAAAGATATCAAAACCTACATAGATAACTGCTCCATTTGTAAAACTCAAAAATATAATCGACATCCTCTAAAACAACACCTAAATTTAACCCCTACAAATAACCGACCTTTTTACTCCTTACATATGGACGTATTCCAAATTAACAATCAAAAATATCTTACTCTAATAGATCCATTTTCAAAATTCGCACAGGCTTATCACCTTCGTTCTAATAATCTTGTAGATATCATAGATCGATTATTCTATTTTATTACTACCTTCCCTGCCCCCCAACTACTTATAGCCGATAATGAATTTAATAAAAATCCTTTAAAAGATTTCTTAAATTTCCACAAAATCCAATTTCATGCCACTACCCCGTACCATCATAATTCTAACTCACCTATCGAAAGACTCCATTCCACTTTAATTGAACAGTATCGTCTATACGAAAACGAAGTTCCCGAATATAAAAAAATACTATATTGCATTCTAGCCTATAATAACACTATTCACTCGAATCTAAAAATGACCCCTAACGAAATAGTTTTTGGACATACAGAAAACCGAAATCCCTTCGACTTAGAATTTGACCAAACTTTTCTAAATGATTACGTCAACGATCATAAAAACAAAATGCACAATATCTATCACAACCTATCGAATACCCAGCAACAGACAAAAATCAATCGAAACTTACAGATCAACGATAAAAGAACAAATCACGAATTTAAGGAAGGAGACTTGGTCTATGTTAAAACAAATAATAGAAACAAAAGTAAACCTCGTTTTATTGGCTCTTATAGAATTCAGCGTGTTCTAGAACACGACACATATATTTTAATTAATGACAAAAATCAATCAACTTTAAAGCGACATGCTAACGAATTGCTCCCGTTTACAGGACAATCTACATCCTCATCCCATTCATCGAGATCATCAGATGTGACGTAACTATAAAAACTTTAACTGATAACCCAGGCCTTTACCCGTTAATAAAAGGTACAGCCCTCTTAAAAGACAGTGAATGGACACTTGTGAAAACCCTTGACTATACCCCTCTCCTACAAAACTATGACCATCTAAAAACTAATATACAAAGAACCATTAAAACCCTTCAAGGACGCCGTTACATCCTCCACGAGCACCTCAAACCTTCCGCTAATTACCCATCTGATTATTACAACACCCACGACAATCAACTGTTAATTCTCGACCAATATCTCCAAAAATCCGATTTACTGATCAAACAACTCTTTCCTGAAACACAAATCACCCGGCCTAAACGTGAACTTTTTGACGGCCTTGGAACAGTCATCAAATTATTCACGGGTAACCTTGATGCGAGAGATGGTAAAAGATACTCTGAAACCATTGAAAAATTAACCAAAACTACAGACCTACAGAAAACGATTTTAGAAGAACAAACTGAAGTACTTAACAACACCATTACTGCATTCAACAATAACATACAAAAATTATCCCAAAACCAACAAACAATAGCACAAAATTTACAAGATTTTATACTGGAAGTCCAATCGCAACGCGCAAAAACCTTAGGCACCCTATCCACGATTGCCACCCTCATTGAAGCTTCGCAGGCCCTCCAACTTTTTATAGACACCTTCATGGAACTCGAAACATCCTTAACATTTGCACAAAACCAACAAATTCACCTCTCTTTAATCGATAATAATGATCTTCTAACTTCACTATCTAGAATTCCAAATTTTCTTAATAAAATACGAAGCCAAACCCTACAATTACCTTACCCCGTTGAACCTTCAACCATACACCTATATGAAACCTTAATTAAATTAAAGGTTTACCAAATTAAAAATAGCTTCACGTTTATCTATGAGATACCACTCATACGAAAATCCGTAAACTACCAATTTATTAATCTAATACCTATACCTGCATATTATAAAAATCAGCTCTTTCACATGATAATACCAACCTTTAACACAATACTATTTTCAAAAAAACACAGCATTCCAATAGAGTCCCAATATTGCCTACCATTACCCAATAACCAATATTTCTGTCAAAAGGAAAATCACTTTCCCATTCCCAACACCAAACTATGCGAAACGCAACTTCTCAGTTTCACCTCTAATCAAACATGCAAACCTTTCATCTTTTCTCTATCTCACACTAAATTGATTAAACTAACAAAAAATAGTTGGATCCTTAGTTCCCCTAATGAAATAGTTTGCGAAATCCAATGTATAAACACTCAATATCGCAAAATACTTATCAATACACAGCTGATTCAACTAACACCTGATTGTTCAGCCATCATAAACTATAATGATGCCATATTTACCTTTGAATCCTCTTCAAAAACTTCAATTAATCTATTAACTGCTACCATCGGTAAATTGAAAACTAACATAATCAATAACAGTACAAAAATCAATACTTCATTAGATTTATCCCACATCGACGTAAATCTTTTAAAACACGAACAATTGAAACTTAATCATCAAAAAGAACAACTGCAAAGAAGTGATTCCCCGATGATACACAATCTTAGTCTAAGCTCAATCATTATTGTAATCTTAATTGTAATTATCTTTGCTTGCCTTTTTATATATGTTTTTCTTAAACGTCAAATCTTATTTAATAAACTAATTGCCAAATTACAAACTTTAAACACCCCTAATACTATTGAAGAATCACCATCACACCTGTTACAATGTAAAGTATGAACAGCCTATACTATATCTTTCATGAAAATCAATTTTTCAAATATGCTTTTCATACTGGTGATGGAGGAGTAATGAACTGTAATGAACTATTTAATCAGAAGCTTCTTAGAACAAAAGGATATCTTATTTCCTTTTAGATAGCATTTATTATATAAGCGTATTTCTACACATTGCAGTTAGTTAGTAAGTTTGAGCATTTGTAAACTGTTACTCTGCCAGTTTTTAACTCCGCTTTTGTCTGTATTTTAAAAAATAAAGTTTTTAAAAACAGAATTTGGTGAAACTAAATTATTTTTTGTGGGATCGTCAGGGTCGCATAACTGCTTCATATATTTAGCTGTCTCATGGAATAACAGTCTCGATCAACTGACGTAATGATAATTCTGTTCACGACAAAAGAATGCCAATAACGGCTCTTTAACAATCCTATCACGATATGATCTAGAAAATAATGATGCAAATGCAGCATATTTAAAAAGGGCTTTAACGAATACCGTTATCAAAATCGGTATGCACAACCATAGCATAGCCTGCAGCTATTAATACCGAAACAGTATTCAAATTCTGAGACCGGCGGCTGTGCAATAGATAAAAAGCGGAATGTTAGCAACACAAATATTTTTTTTGATGCATTTATTTATCTTCCGCTGTTAAGTCTAACTCTTAAACGTTCAATGAAAAGAAGATACTTATTTTGTTGTTAAATAAGTTCATGTTCAGTTGAGTTATTTGCTTTTTCCAGTTTTCTTTTCACTCTGAAGTAAAACAGAATACCAGAGCAAAACTCTTTAATGCATATTTAATGTTCCTTACAGAAAATAAAATGGCATTTCTTCTCTGTAAAAGACACCATTCGATGAAGTGGTCATCATTCTAACTGAACCCTAACAATCAGGTGTTTCCGTTTGTTGCATTACTACATTAATCACGGCAGTTCCCTAACAGTTCTATCTAGAACATGGTTGTCAACATTTGTGTCCATCAATTTTGCAGACGAGGGTTTAATTAGATTGCTTTCAATCATTCTGAGTGCGAAGCTCTGTTTATGAATATGCATTGCAATGCGCTGAATAGTGTAACCACATTATTGTTTAGCTATGATAGCCTAGTATACGCATTTACTCCCTACAACACAGTCCTATTTGAAAACAAGTATAAAATATACAGGATGAATAGAAGCTGTGGAACAACCCTGACTTTAACATTTATTTTAAATTAAATTTAACTTAGGAAAAGTAAAAGTTTCTCACGTATAGGAAAGTGGATGGCTCATTATCGATTACTAAATTTAAAAATGGGCAAAACTCATCACTGGGTTCCCATACTTAAAAAATGTTTACTTTCTATACTCTTAAACGTGTATCAACTATCTTGCCCCAACAGATACTATAAAATCATAATCTCGCTAGTCTGCCGCTAAGATTCCGCTATCTTTAAGAATATAAGTGTAGCAAGAAGTCAAAAATGTCTATGTGGTTGTCCTTTCACAAAATTAAGGCAACAAAACTATCTTTTGATTTCTGTAGAGAAAATATGCTTAAAATTACAGAACACCGGAAACTGAGCAAAACTTTAAAGGGGGCTACTATTTCCCCGTAATATTGTAGATGTTTAAATTGTATGTGTAATTTGCAGTTTGTTAAATATTATACCACGGTGATTAGGTAGATTAAAATTGTTTGTTCCATTTCTAGGTAAGTTTGTAAATTGAAAATATTAATTTTTATGTTACACCCTAATATACAAGTGATTTGAATGGATGAAAACATATCGAGCTTACAAAGTGCTCAACCCCAAATTTCAGTTCACTATAACCCCAGATCGAATTACACTAGAACACCAACATAAACAAACTTACATCTACGTTTTAGAGGAGAAGACCCCAATTAACAACTGGATATAACATCGTTTACGAAAATCAGCCAAGTAGTCTCCGTGAATTAAAAACTAACGTTAAAAGAAGTATTCAAACGACCTCAACGAGCAAAAAAACAAATATTATTTATGCACTGAAAAAAATTGTTTAGAAATTGTCAATACAATTTTGTAGTATGAAAAATGTAGTAATAGTTATTACAATTGTACGCTTAGTTACTTATTTTGTATACAATTTTGAATCCAAATGTAGCATTTTTGAATACTTTTTTGTAGTAGGTCTGTTGTAGCATTCTAGAAGATAATTGTAAGAAAATTTTATGTAAAGTGTGGCAAAATATTTCGTTCTACATAATATCGTACAATTAACCAAAAAAAATGTTAAAAATTACTACATTTGTAGTATCAAAACAGAAATACTACAATTTTGTAGCATTTTCATATTTAGCATGCGCAGTCATATCCAGATTTCAGTCAGTTAGTGATGGTGACGAGAGTGAATCGCAGTGTGTTCTGGAGAAGAAAAATGGATATTTTACTAAACTTACACAATAGAGATGAGCGATACAGTGAAATTTCAATATCGGCGCGATCAGTGACTGCTACTTTTTAATATCGGTGATTTTACGTAGTGACTGCTATCGCAGTTTTGAGTAATAGTGATTTAGGTTTAGACCGCTATGTGGCGAAGCGATCGCGGATAGTGAAATCTCCTTGGTGACCCTGGCGCGTTATTATACGTTTTTTCCCAATACACATATGCGTACGGTAGGGTTTATTACAATACAACCTTACTTATCAAAAATCATTAATTAAAATTAATAATAGCAAAGTATAAAAAGGAAAAACAGGGTGAATTAATTTTATTATTTTTTATTTTCAAAACATTAAAAAAGAACTATATTAAACTTACTACAATAACCACTAGTACCGTACAACGAAACATTTTAAAATTAGAATTGAAGATTTAAATTTACAGATCGGTGAAATAATAAAATTGTAACAGAAATCGCTAAATCACTATTCACCGTGATTTTGATACTTCAGTCACGGTCACTGTCAGTGATTTTTTGATCGCAGTGAAAAATCACCGGCAGTGAAATATCGCTCATCTCTATTACACAACTTGATGATAAACTGGGGACTACCTCAGTTAATAGAAACTTTGCAAGGTAAGATAAATGCTACCTAAATACTGTATTTCCAGCAAATTTAATTTGTTCGAGATTACACAATAACAAAATTAGATTACTAAATTATGATGATTATGCACATTGCATCAGTCGGGTATAACAATAACGGCCCGCAAATAAAATTTGACATCAATATTAGCGGGCTTTGTGGTGGTATACTAGCCGCGGGTTAGCTTTTGAGTTACTTCAGTTTATTTTACGTTATGACTTAATAAGTTAAGGGATTGTTACATTCATTATATCGTGAGTGTGAGTTTATATAATTAATTTAATTAGAAAATATAAATACGCAGTTCGGGGAAGCACCGACCGTTCAAGGCCTGCTACAAGTATAATTACAACCACAGTGACTACGTTAGATGTTAATACTTGTAATCAGGATTAGTACTAAATATTTAGCAGTTTTTTTAAGGTGTTATTTATTGCAAAATTTAGGAACAATTCAGCTTTTGGATGAGGCAACTTGAGTGGTTTGATCTGTAGGAAGCTGGTATTCCTGAGCCGCGAAAACATGAATTTCCTCGCGAAGAATTTTTAGTAAAGTACAGTTGTAACTTGTAAATGTACGTAGCGTAAACAGCTTTAATTGTTGCTGGAAATAAATCTGTACATTTTGAAAGGGAGGAAACTTTTTTGGATCTAACTTGAACGGATATAAAAGAGCTCATTCCCAAGTTAGGCCTGAGAAAGAAGTTTTTACTTAAACACCAGGAATACGTTTTGCTGATGAAGGTTTGTATATGTGCACTACTTTCTAAAATACTAGAAATTTACAATTAATTACTTAGGCCCTTAGAAAGTCCTTGGATGAAGATGATTTAAAAAATTCGAGTACTAGTGGCAATATATAAACAGCTGAACTTGAAGCCGAATTATCAAGTAAGTATAGCAGCAATTAAAATTTATATTTAAATTGTAAATAAACCCCATTTTAATTTCAGCTGTTAATTGTTTGGTGTACCTACAAAGGGCTGTTATTGGATTGCCGGATGTGTTATCAACCCATGCAAATGCATGTCATTGTTGAGTTACTTTGGAACTATTATAATCAATTTATTTGTAGTACGTACGTAAACTTATTGATACCTCAGAAGAAGGAAAGGAAATAGTGGCAAGCTATGGTAGTGGAAAACAATTTCTAAGATCTAAACTTACTGCAAGGGGAAAAATCGAAATTTATTAATACAAGTAAAGCGTGTTAACGTAAACAATACATGTTATAAACCAGATATGGTGGCAGTTAGGGAAGCTGTGAATTTGTCATCATTTGGATTAATAGAGAAAATTTGCATTTTTCAAGGCCAATTTGTATATTTCGCGTGTAGCAATTTAGTTCTTTGCATTTCAATAATCATTATTATGCTTATGTAGTGAAAATTATGAAAATTTCATTGCAAAACCAAAAATTCTTTTAGATCAACAAGAGTTACATGATTATGCAATATGTGTATTACCTAAGAAAAGAGGAACCACTTTTGTGTCTTGCAAATTTGCTTTATAAAATTTTGAAATGTTTGTTGTTCTAGTGTTTATAATGTTTTTTGTATTAATAAGTATGTAATGCTGTTTAATAAATTTTTTATATTTACTACCCATCTTTTACAGTCTTCCACCTATCTTGAACACATTTCTACAATGTGCAGTAAAATGTACTAAAATACATAGCAAAAAGTGCCATATTACATTAATATTGTACCGTAAATTTTAGCATTTCTACTGGATTTTTTAACGAAATCTATTAGATTATGTAGCAACAACTACTTCAAAAATTCAGTGTTTTACTACATTAAATAGCAAAAAATATCATAGTACATTAACATTTTACTATAAATTTTATCATTTTTAACTATATTTAATGACAAAATTCATTAGATTATGTAGCAATAGCTACTACAACAATTCAAACTTTTGCTACATTAAATAGCAAAAAATATCATATTACATTAACATTTTACTATTAATTTTATCATTTCCAACTATATCTGTTGACAAAATTTATTAGATAATATAGCAATAACGACTACAAAAATTTACGATGTTACTAAAATTTGCAGTAGTAGTTGTTACACCTAATGATACACTACAGAAGAGTTTGTACTAAATGTTGCTACAGAAGTTGTGATCATACCACTACAATAAAATGCATTTTTTTGTTACAAAATTATAGCACCTAATACTATAAAATGACTACTACAAAACTTAGGAATTGTTTACTATATCCTGTATTTGGCGCCTATATCACTACAAATTATAGTTGCATCATCTACAATTGTAGAGTATCTTACTACAATTATTTTTTCCGTGTGCCGATGTAGTTGGAGTGAAATATTTTATGTAAATAATGCGTAAAGATAAATTTTAACTATGAGTCAGATTTAATAAGTCTGTTTTTTGTTTTGTTATATTATCGATTTGTTAGTGTCTTCCTGTAAAAAGGCAAAATTTGCGCACAGTTACGATGAGCAGTTTAGGCAATTGTTCTGCCAGTAGTTCCTCATCCGTTTAAAAAAAACCTTCTAGTAAAATATAATTGATCCAACTACGAAATAATACGGCGGGCTATGCGAGAAAAGTCATGAAGAATTTTTTGTAAGATATGGCATAAGAAAGTTTTTTTAGTTGCAGGTAGTTCTTTTTAAGGTCTTTAACCGGAATCGGAAACGGAAATTAGACATGGTTTTGAAAACATTCTTTTTATAAACACCTTTTTGTTTTAAATTTGGGAAACATATTGAATTAGTAAATCGAAATGCAAATTAAATAATTTGTATGTGAATGCCGTATCTTTAAAGTTAAGGCCGCTAAGAAGTTTTGAAATTAATTATTATTAATTATTTATTTAAAAACGCAAACGCCAATCGTTATAAACTTAACACAGTTCAATAGCTTGTTGAAGTAGTTTATTAGGATTAACAAGAATTTTAAAGTATTTTAAAAATTAAGAAAAGACAATACTTGTTAACATCAACAACGCGAAGTTACTTGATTTTCAGTACGTCTGCTAATTAGCTCTAGTTAAAAAATATATTTTTCATTCTATGCATATTTGAGATAACTTTTCAAATAAACTATTTATAGCAATTTTTGATCCGAAGTCTAAAGCACATCTAATCAGCTGTAGGGTAGACGATTACCGTGCTCTCATGCTGTTTGCCTGACGCTTGCTATTTTTATACGGTATGCGACATCGTATTGCACAGGCTGTCGCAAGTTCAATCGCCGTTGGGGCGTTCTTTCAATTCTTTAATCTTTTTTTTGCTTCAATTTTTGTTAAAACCATATAATTCAGTCATTTTTTGGCGCGAGAATATTTAAAACGTAAAAAGTATCGGAAACAACCCCCAACTTGTTTTGACCATTTTATTTTTAATTTTTAGCAATTTTTAAAACAAATTGCAGAAAAACTGGTTTCGCAGTTTTTTTTTGTACGTCTATAGTGATAGGAACAACCCACAATTTGTTTATGTTCTAGTACGCTAATTTCTTAGTGGTGCTTTCGATGAACTTTTGAAAACCGAAAGTTCATATCCGGGAGATGATAAAACCTTAAACTAGCAGAACACGTGGGCTAAGCCTCCCGGTTTTTAAAAACTATATTCATAAGCGGCGCGCGCGTCTCTGGATTTCTGGATGATAGCTGCTCTCGAAAGAAAGACTAGTGAAAAACCCGAAAAGAGACCGGAAAACAGCCCTGGAAAACAATTTTAAGAAAGAACAACCCTCCGTAAAAAAGTTCCAGGAAAAACGCCCTAAAAAAATCCTTTATAATCCCCTAAAAACATCCTTTAAGAAGAGAGGGAAAGTTAGTCAAACTTAGCAGTTTTGCCCATTTTCGGGGGATTGTCTTAACGGAGATTTTCGAAATAATTTTTAAAGTAATAAATACGCAGTAAAATATCTTGTTAGACATTTGCGTACAATTCCAAAATGAAATTCGTTCTAATTCATATAAATCGATTAGCACCAAAAAACACGTGCCTTTTCAGGGAAAGCTCTTTCTTTGTTATACAGTGATCCACCAGCAAGAAAATAGACAATCTTTTGTATTTGGAATGTTTTCTTGCCGTTTTTTCTCCGGTAAATTATTTTACCAAGTTGCTTTATCCGGGGATTGTTTATACTGCAAGATCTTTGTACCGTTTTTTTAACGTTTTTTGTCCGCGTGTGCTATATTTCTATCGATGCCTTTTCTAACGAATTTGGGCTTTGTTATGGGTCTTCTTTCAGGGACGTTTTCTTCGTAAACTGAAATTGGCCTCAGTAAAAAAAGCAAAGTTAGGCGCCAGGATATTAATAAATTTAAGAATTTAATATGCGTATTTTATGTACGTCATAACACTTGGGGAGGTTAGACAGCAATTAACAAACTTTTTACTAATCGCGCTAAATGTATTACACTATTACAATACAACGTAATGAAAGTAGACGTCATTATTTCAAATGTATTTATGTATTAATAGTAGAACGCAGTCTTGATAATCTACTATATGAAATGCCGCGTGAGCCCCTCGGCCACGTACCAGTGAAGACTACCCGCCGGCGGCGGCGGGGACCGGTGTATGCAGCCCGAGTTTGTTTTCGAAACGAGTTATAAGCAGATTGGGCTGCAATTCGTATTCATCCAATTTGGCCTCTTTCTATTGTATAATATATCAGACCGCTGTACAAACATTTCTTAGCCTTCTGTAATAGACGTGTAAATATTTGGTGCCTAGTAGTAGGGGCCCTTGCCTCCTAAAAATTGACACAAGCGAAAGGGATCCGGAATTAGTAGTATATAGAGGGCCCACAAATGATCAGTTTTTACCTTATGAATTTGCTGTATTGTCTTCGTTTTTCAAACAAAAACTGTTTCGTAGAACCAAGCCTAAATCGAAGCATACAGTATAGCGGCACATGACTGAATTGTCCTAAATGAGCTACCTGCTGTTCAAACGCGAAGGTCGGCGTTTGCTTCAGCATTTTCTCTGTGTTAGCTACTAGCTAGCAGTATTGATACAAATTAAAGATTTTTAATAAGTTTATAGTTTATACTATTATTCATACGTGAAATTTCTATTTACACTATTTTAGTATCAAGTAGTGCGCGTGTTGTTGTATGACAACTATGGTGGTACAGTGGTACGAATGATGCGATCGTATTATAGTCAAGGTTGGCGCGTAAAGTGTTAATACACAGCTACTTGTGAATATGTGCTGAGTAACAATTTTTGAAGTACCCATAGGTACGTCCAGTCGAAGTGCTTCGATCATTTTTTGTTATTCCACGCGATATAAACAAGTGAATTTGGTTTAGTTTCAAAATTGAGTTGCTATAATGATAGCATCACACCCACTATTCCATTAAGGAATAGTTTTAAACTAAATTTACTTTATGCATTTATTTAGTCTATACTTAACTGGTAAATTTGTAGTTTGTGTTTCTTTAGTTTACGTGTCTGCAGTTTTTAATTAGTTTTCGGTGTTTTATTGCTATTGTTATGTATTATCACTAGCCGGCGTTCTTCGGTATTTGTTAATAAGGCAATATTTATATTTAATAATTTGCAACGAATTACGTTGATTATAGGGTTTATAATAGCATTACAATCTATGTATGCATTTCATAATATTTTTGTAGATACAGCAATAATTGGTTGCATTTTATTATTAGCATAAGAGTATAAATTTTACGTTATCCTCTTACTAAACTCTAACTATCAATAAGGGTGTTTCTAAAACATTGACGTTTATATTGTACTTTAATTTCTTTGTAATTATAACGTAATTCATTACCGTTACACTAATTGTAAAATATAAGTTGTCATTCCTTCGTCTTTTATGTGCTACAAGAAAAAAATTGTGCGACTAATTACAGATGGCTATTATTTAGAACTATTAAAAAATATAATTTAATTGAGAAAAAACCTTAGTTAATTCTCGAAAATTAGTGGAATTCAATAATTTGCAAATTTTACGCGTTACTTATTCTATATTGTAACGTGAGTTTTAAGTACCGGAAAATTAGTAATTTTCTCGGTACTTAACCGCGTTGGATAAAGCTGGTTGTGTTTGGCATAGGTGAACTATTTATTTCATATAGAATAAAAAGAAATAAAGTAAATAGAGAAAAATTTAAAAGTTTATTAGTAGGTGAGATTAATACTACTTCCAGTTTTAAAATGATAGTCTACGAGATATTTTCAAACCTATGTATTGTATTTAATCAATCTAAAGAGCTAAAAAAGTAAAAAAAAGTATTATTATTTTTTAGGCCATAAATAAAACTTTCTCCCATATCAATCGTGGTTAAATATTTAACTAAATGATGTTACTATTTGGTATACTGAATCCACAACAACCCGAGGCTGGTTTTCGCGTGCTAGTGCTTCACCGATCAAATGATCATGGAAATGCTGCTAGGTAAAATATTTACATAGAAAGTGTAGAAATTTGAGTAAGACACTATAAGTTTATGTACGTGTCTACTGTGTTAATTAGAAGTTAAGTTAATGAAATGCATGTTCAGTAAACGTAACATGTTTTAGAATACCAGAGATATATTTTAAAACAGGTGGTAATAATAATGCAGCGAATTGTACTCAACTTTGATTTTATTGCAGCTTAATGAGCTGTGAAATTACTATACCTAAATTTTAAATTGTAATCTGTCACTTATTTAATACTGAAACAATCGCTTTTGAGCCAAAATTGTTTGTAGATTTTAAGAATCGTAAAATATTAAACAAAATAATATTCACCTTCAGCGCTGGAGATGCACCACAATAATGCAACCGTTGCTAACAATGTAATCAGCGAAATACACTGCATGTCGAATAATTCTACAGAATCAGGCAACACATAAACATTCCTGTATCACACATACCACATTAAACACTTTTATATGTCCTGCACTAGCACGTTAAACAATTATATCAATTCATTAATAACAAGAACAAAATTCCGCAAAATATTAACAACTCGCCACCTATTTCTTGAGTAAACTGGTCACTAGTGGCAGAGTTACGTATCAACATGTGAAAGTGAAAGTCGAAGCAAATGCACGTACGACGCTGCCATGCTGGTACAAATTATGTGGCCGGAATCTTGCAATTTACCAAACCCGTCACAAAGAAAGAAAATCTAGACTCACCAAGAGTAAATGAGACAATACTAATACGAAGCATTCACCTGTCCCGAATTTAAAATCGTGTTTGCTTTTGCTCAGACACGACAAATTGCTTAAACTGTGTAGGTAACATTTGAGCTTCCAATAACGATTGTAAGTGACAGCATGTTTCCGATATATTAATATATCACTTATTATTTTTTATAACGTCGACAAAACGGTTAAGACGCAAGCAACTAATTAAACAGCTCGCGTGGTAACTATTTTTAATTATATTTATTTATCGTCAAACTATTTCTGCTATTAAGGTTTATTACCACTATATGTACCTATATGAAAATTATACCAAATCTCTGTCTTTTGCAAAGTACAAATATTTAAGGTACAAACATCTATCACTCAGGAAATCTACAGTTTTATATATTTTTTCGAAATATTACACATTGACGGATGGATTTATTTAAAGCATTTCACCAGCTTCAGAAATAGAGCCGTATGCGTTCGAACCAAAAGCAAATGTGCATACTACTAGACCACCGGCGCTGATTAAACTGCACAGTGGGGTGTGCAAGTACTTAGGTCCTAGAAATAAATTTGGTTAAATTAGGTTAGAAAATTTGAGAATATGGGCAACATACACAAGAATCGACAGTTAAGTCCATACAAAGAAAGTCACGTAATGATAATTTCTATGTCACAACAATTTGAGGGTGGTTTTTATGGATCCCGATTCCTAACATCACAGCGAAATTTTGATCAAGGACAGACACAATTCGAGGGTTGCACTTCCCTATAGATAAGGTAAACATTGCTGATTCCCGGCTTTGTTCCGATATTCTGATCGACGATACGTTGGTCATTGACACCAGTGGCGGCTTGTCGACATTTACTACTATAGAGCGATACAAATTCAAAATAAAAATCTTACTTTTTAATCATGTGTAAAGTACTGATCATTTGTAACAATTTCACTGATTCCGAGAATGTATTACCCAATTCAATTTTTAAACGTAAATAACTGTAACAATGCCAAGACACCAGCAGATTCTGCATAACCTCCTATTATCACTGACGGTTAAAGGCCGGGACACACATGACCGCACCGCGTCCGCACCGTGCCCGCACCGCAAGTCGGCCGACTGTCGGTGACGATGACGGGAAACTACACTTGTCCGCACGTGATCCGTGTGTCGGCCGTGCGGTCTGTCTCACGATTGCAGTTCAGTATTCTTTTTGAAGCTTATGCAGCTATTTCGTGGAGACAAAATGTTGAGAAGTTTTACAAATAGTGAATTAGGGATGGTAGCACTTGCTTTAGAAGAAGAAGATGTTAATTGGAGAAGAAATCATTACTTTTTTTACATCCATTTTAATATTAATAATATTTATTATTATAATAATAATATACGAGTATTATATTAATTTAATATTCAAAATAAAATTGAGAGCGAAAATGTTTAATAGATTGAAACTTCGTACACCGCACCGTGCCCGTCAAAAAGTAAACAAAACTAGTCGGGCACGGTGCGCCCTCGGTGCGGTGGTGTCGGTGCGGTGTCGGTGCGGTAAGGTGGGGACTACGCGGTACTTATCCATTGTGCAATTCTCTCGCCGTGAGACGTCCAACACACGGGCGTCACACAGTGCGGGCGCGGTGCGGCCATGTGTGTCTCGGCCTTAACTCGTGTTTAATATAAGCGTTTGGCCCCGATTGGTATACAATTTTTCAATCCCATGGGAACGTTGGTTTATACGATACCATACACATCGCTATCACAACGCAAACAAAACAGTAGCATAAAATTGGTCGAGGTTAAAAATAAATATTAAAACATAATAGCCCCCTATATTTGTGGATTGGATCGTGAATTTATTTTCAGTACTAGATCAAATACTTAAATTTTTTTTTAATACTCTTTTGGGTTCCTTGGGCCCTAAAACGTGTATTTCCGTTAAAATATAAGATTTCAAAATTTGCATGAAATCATAACTTTCCATACTTCAGTAGAAGTATGGGAAAGTAAAAGCAGCGGACATATACGAGGAAGTTCTCGTGACATTTGCCCTACAGCAATAGCTATGCGAAACAAATGCTTTGGTATGCGCATACAGGTTGGTCCAGTTATTACGTTCGTATTTAATTTTGAAACGGTGCAACATTGAGAAAACATATTTTAATACATTTTTTTGTAACGTTTCATTTTTTTAAATAGCAGCTTCTTTAATAGATAATATTTTTGCTAAAACGCAAAAACTTCTTAATACTAGCAGCTATGAATTCAAACATAAGTCTGAAACAACAGCAGTGGTGCATTTTGAAGTTTAATTTCTATTGTTTGCAATCAAGTATACTTAGAAACAAACGACAATTTAAAGGTCAGCACCATTTTTCAAAATATTTCGTAACACGTCAGGTCGCACAGAGAGGTCATGTGTCTTAATTTGAAATACGCCAATCCTCAAATACGATAACTACACTACAATTGCCAAAAAGAATCCCGTCACACCGCTTATAGCATTGGTTTAACAATTTTTGAAGTGGGCAGAAAAAATATCAAAAATTTTATGTTTTCTTGTTTTTTATATCTTGATCAGAATTAAATAGGGCATATTTATATATAGATAAGTATTGAACCACTCTGCATTAGCCTATCGCTATCGCTGACTTGGTCATTAAGTATAACTTCTTTTAGAAGTAAACCAACTAGTTGACTACATCAAATAGAATGAAAGATTAGAAAATTCTAGAAAAGTTTTAGTGTTGCGAATAACGATACTACATGTGATTATTTTATGCAGAATATTTCGTTTTTTTTTAGATTTCTTACTGTTATTATTGAACGGCGAAACCCCAATAACCAAGAACATTTTAATAACAGTGAAGTAAATCTTTTTTTCGTTTAGAGCGTTAAACGAAACTGCCAATTTGCACTGTAAAAGAGATTAGAAACTAAGCTAGTGTTGTTGTAGTAATGCATTGACCACTTTTACTTTATTTTCGGGAAAAATTCAACACGGAAGTGGAAGTACCATGTTATATACGCATGAAAAAATTTACATTCATACTTTCTGTTTCTTTTTAGTTTACTTCTTCTTCTCGGTGTGCTGTCTCCTAACGGAGGTTAGCTATCATCATAGCAATTCTTATATTGCTATTTTTTTTAGTTTACTAGATATTGCCTATAAGAAATTTTAGAAAATGAAATTGAATCTTCATTTCATGGTTCGAATGGTGTGTAACAAAGCCTGTAACAAACGTAGTTATTTATATAGACTTAGTTAAATACTCAGAATAAAAGTTTATTTATTTAAAAGATTAAAGTTATTTATAGAATTGTTGCGACCGCCGACTACTGATTTACCTTTAATTTAATAATTTTATATTGTTAAAAAAGTAGGCGATGGCAATTCCATGTAAGTCTTGAAAGGTTAGCTTTCAAAGTTAACTTTCTTTATTATGTAGTTGCAGATTTTGTTGTGGGATCTTCTTTTGTACGCACTAATTACGGCAAACTTCTAATTTATTGCTTTGCAGTATCGAAACGAAGTCCAAATATTTACTACTTAAAATACGTATTTACAATGCTATGATAAAAAGTAACAGAATAATTGAAAAAGAGTGCTAGTTTAGCTTTGCCCATTATGTTTTAAACGAATACTAGTGTTGCCCCAGCGCACAATGCACTGTCAGACAGCGTTGACAGAACCGGCGAAATGTCAAGTCACGTGATGCATTAGTTCCAATAATGACATGCGACGTTATTGTAGATGCGCCCCAAGTGACGCGCGTCTAGCCGACCTTCATATATATTATAAATTAAAATAATTATTATTAAAAAATCGACGTAGAATAAAAATATAAAAATGTTTCATGTTCCATCTGTGGATAGAGACCTTTCATTTAAAAAAAAATGGTCCACATTGGTGAAGCCGCTGGAGGAACCGCAGAAAAAACCCTTTGAGCTTTTATATATGTATGGATTCCACTCACATTGTAACACCCAATGGCAGCCGTTTATTTTCAGGCTCTTAACCAACTGCACTCTGACTGGCCGCTATAATACTTTTTTAGGAAACTCTTATGTTATTGTTGTTGTAACCAAAGCAATCACATCAACAACATTTTTTTAATTTTGTATTTAATAACACTGGTCAATAAAGGTT
The DNA here is from genome assembly GCA_958336395.1 of Ctenicera cuprea. Classification (NCBI taxonomy): domain Eukaryota; kingdom Metazoa; phylum Arthropoda; class Insecta; order Coleoptera; family Elateridae; genus Ctenicera; species Ctenicera cuprea. Next base: position 58,507,669 of record OY284490.1, read on the forward strand.
TTTTTCTTACACTCTAATACGTGTACCGGATGTACTTTTTCGTGCTCATTCTGAAAACATTTTAAATTTTTTCTACCACGTCAGAATTGTGAAAAATTTTCAATAATAGTTTTCTCCTAAAATGTATTAATATTTCACTGGATATGACATTTTCTGTTTGACCGCATTCATATTAAATACTGAAAGAAATCTTGTGTTGCCTGACTTGTTCGAATAGGTCTGAACAAGTTTTGCCATGTTTCCTACGTCACAACCGTAAGCCACACCTCTCTTTGCTTTTAAACCAATCATATTTCAGAAATTTGTAGATATGCGATTATGCGGAGATATAAGAAGGTACAGAAGGATGATTACGAGTATTAAGATTGAATTGAATCAGTTTGTGATAATTTATTGTGTTTTATATTGACAATGTCTCGTAAGTGTATAAATGATCCGAACAGTTTTTGTTATGTTTGTGGAGAATTAAATATTGAGCAGCTTAAGCAAAATATTACATCTACAATAGAAAAGGCGTACTACTACTACTGCTTTGGTGTTAAAATTAAAAATCAAGACAAATCTTGGACTCCTTAAACTTGCTTTTAGTTTCTGTTGTTCACATGAAGGAATCCTATGAAAATATGGTATGTCCTTTTGACAAAATTAATTACAGATAGTATAAATGGTACATCAGTGCTGACTTAAAAATTGTGACAATTCTGCTTGGTTTACAACTTGGATACACGAAGCATTGTTGCTTCATTTGTGAGTGGGACAGCCGATCAAGAAATTCTCGTTATATTGTTAAACAATGGCCACCAAGAGAGCATCATATTCCTGAGAGAAACTTTATCAAAACCATGAACACAAAAGGATATGCAATATCTTAAATAAAAATTTCTTAATATCACCGATGCAAAAATTAAAGAGGGTATTTTTGTAGGACCCCAAATTAATCTGTAAATGAGATACAGAATTTGAGAAGGCTCTAAGCGACTTAGAACTTTTGCTTGGAATGCTTTTAAAGCGGCGGTAAAACAAAACTTTTTGGAAAATACAAAACCTAAAAACTACCAAGAAATTGTCGGTGAACTTCTTAGCAGTTATCAAGCATTAGGTTGTAACATGATCCTTGAAATTAACTTTTTAGATTCTTACTTGAATTTTTTTTCCTCCGAATCTTGGTGACGTTAGTGATGAGCACGGAGAACGGTTCCATCAAGACATTGCCACTATCGAAAAACGTTAGCAAGGGAAGAGGAACAGCGAAATGCTTACTGATTACTGCTAGACAATGATATCAAAAAGATCCACAGCCCCATACAAAAGGAAATTGAAGAGAAAAACATTCTAATTGTAATGCAATAGTGTACCTATTAGTTATTATGCGTAATATGTTTTATTCATTTTTTTTTAATTTTTCCAAAACTTGACCTGCTAGAAGTAATTTATTTTTAAGATTGTACTTAGATCTAAAAAACAAAAATAAATTGTATATAGTGCTATGATATTTGGAGGTGTATGTTTTTACTGGGGTATTGTAGTTCCTGGAAGGCAATTTTTGGAATGCTTGCTACAATTCAATTTGAGATTGGAGGTTTGTGAAGGCTGTAAGGTTTTGATATTCTAACTTTTAAACTCAGGGTTGCGTATTATTGCTGTAATTTCTTGTTATAAATTCTAATAATTTATATTTTTCATATTTGTGAGGTTTGTTTTTACTGAAAGAAAAGAAAAACACAATCAGATTGATACGATTTTTATTTATGTTAGTCTTAATTATAATTTAGTTCAGAATTGTTCAAAAGGTTTAATTTATAAGAAGTTTTAGACTTACTTGTTTTGTGCATCGATTAATGTCATTATGGATGTCAGTGTCAATGTCACAAACGTATAAAAGAATACTCATTGTCATGAGATTTATTTGTTTGTTCAAAAAAATGGGAATCAAGAAACAAGACAAAAGAATGGAAAATTTGTTTAGTTAGTTACGGCTTGTCTTTGTAAACAAAGACAGATAATTTTATATCCTCTGGATGAATAAAGAGGAAAAACGAGTTTTAAAGTAATGTAAAAGTGATTGTGAATATAAAAGAAGAAAATACAACTAATTATCAACGAATTGTGAAAAGTCCAGAAGAATAACAAGTATAAAGCGATCCAGAAAGTTTTTCCAGTTGTGATGGTGGTAAAACCAAGTTTAAAATAATATAAAACAGACCAGAGGAAGATTCAAACTAAAGGCGAGTGTTTGTGGTTACTTGAGGAACCTGCAAACTAGTGAAGTAGAAGTTGGACATTCATCGTTTGCTCAAGTGAAGGATATCCCAATCAGGAGACGTTAAGATAAGTGTTCTCTTTTTAAAGGACGATAGTATTTAGTAAAATTTATTTGATTTTTCGCAAATTTCATTAGAAAATTGGTTTATTAAATAAAACCTTTTTTTTGTAACGTTGATATTGTTTTGTGTTTATCCTATCTCAAATTTATTTATTAATAACTTGTTTTACAAGCTAAATAACGACCCTGAGAAAGTTAATAAAGAGTCTCATAGAAAATATAATTTAGAATTGCGTGAATTGCGGGCATTTAGGGAATTGTTTTCTAGTAAGTACATGCACACGCATATCATTGCAATAGATAGTAAAGAAATAATAAAAAGTCAAAAATTTGTTGACCAGTGTAAATAAGTAACGTGTTCGTACGTCAGTAAGTAACAAATATTTATATTAACTAAGCGTTTTAAAATTAGGTTCGTGGGACATTCTAAAAAATTCCACTGGCATATTAAAATTCTTTATAATTTGTCTTTTATTGACCAACTGTTATGTATCGGTGGTAAGGCAATTAAACTCATATTTATCAATTCCAGCTTTACTTCGTTAAAGTCCATATTTAATGAGTATCTGTATATAAAATACTTAATTACTTTAACAATATCTATTTATTTTAACCTTATACGTATTTCGGCATGTTTACATGCCATTGTCAAAGGTTATATGAAAAAGTAAACAGTTAGTGTTGTTATAGCAATAGAACTTTGTTACTTATCTTGGTAATCGTCTGCAGATGACTTGATTTCTTATTCCAAAATGTCCAACATTTTATGGTGTTATTAGATGTCATTGAATGATTTTGTTCTAGTAAGTGTTTAGCGTAATTGGATTGATGTGGGTGTTTGTATTTGTAGCAACGTACGTGTTCTTTATACCTAATATCAAAATTTCTAATTGTCTGGCCTATATAAACCGAATTACAATGCGAACAATTTAATTTGTAAATGCCTTATTTTAGCAAATCGTCTGTTTTTGATTTTGCATTAAACAAAGTGTTTAAGATGTTCCTAGTTGTTTTAAAGCTTACTTTATATTTATTTGTTTTGTTTATAAATTATCAATTTTTTCTGATTTGTCACCAAAATATGGGATCGAAGCATATTTAATTGTATCGAACGAAGTTAGGGTATTCGGATAAATTTTTTGAATGGCTAATTTATAATCTTTTTCTTTAATTAATGTATCAATAAGTTTAGTATTATAACCATTATTGTATGCAATTTGTTTAATAATTGAAATTTCTCTATTATAATTAATTTCATCTAAAGGGACCGTCAATGTTCTTGTCACCATAAAACACATAAATTAGCAGCATACAGGTCTCTGATACATAGAACTTTGACGGTCCCTTTAGATTAAATTAATTATAATAGAGAAATTTCAATTATTAAACAAATTGCATACAGTAATGGTTATAATACTAAACTTATTGATACATTAATTAAAGAAAAAGATTATAAACTAGCCATTCAAAAAATTTATCCGAATACCCTAACTTCGTTCGAAACAATTAAATATGCTTCGATCCCATATTTTGGTGACAAATCAGAAAAAATTGCTAAAATTATAAACAAAACAAATAAATATAAAGTAAGCTTTAAAACAACTAGGAACATCTTAAACACTTTGATTAATGCAAAATCAAAAACAGACGATTTGCTAAAATCAGGCATTTACAAATTAAATTGTTCGCATTGTAATTCGGTTTATATAGGCCAGACAATTAGAAATTTTGATATTAGGTATAAAGAACACGTACGTTGCTACAAATACAAACACCCACATAAATCCAATTACGCTATACACTTACTAGAACAAAATCATTCAATGACATCTAATAACACCATAAAATGTTTACACTTTTGTGATGATAAACGTAAATTAGATATACTAGAAGCTTTTGAAATTCACAAACATTTAAAAACTGTACCGTTAATGAATGAGCAAATTGATCTCTTAAATTCTCCTCTACTGAACATTTTGGAATAAGAAATCAAATCATCTGCAGACGATTACCAAGATAAGTAACAAAGTTCTATTGCTATAACAACACTAACTGTTTACTTTTTCATATAACCTTTGACAATGGCATGTAAACAGGCCGAAATACGTATAAGGTTAAAATAAATAGATATTGTTAAAGTAATTAAGTATTTTATATACAGATACTCATTAATTAAACTCATACACCAGATATAAGATACTTTATTTAATATTCAAGGATGTTCGTTGTACAAAAGCTTAACCATCAGTGACGAATTCTACCTGCTAAAATAGGGTAAAATCCTCGGTACTCTAAGTGCACCGAGTTGTAAACTTGTGTCTTTGATCTGTCTTGTTGGTCCAACTGACGATTGCTTTATTTTACTCCTGAAAACACCAACCCAATTGTGTCGATGCACGGCAATATCACTCCTCCTTCGGGGACGTGATATTTCCTACCAATAAGACAAATTCGTTGTCAATGAAGCGACCGAATTATCCATAATTTTGAATTCATTTGTGGTATTGCTGTTGATTATTACACTAACACAGCGTTTTCAAATATGACATTTTTTTTTGTCACGTACATTACAGTTTGTTTAAATTAAACTAATGCACTTTTTTTTGTGGAATGACTTTAATATCTGGCTAAGGGTAAAGTGATAAGTGACTTTAAAGTTAATTGTGTTATAAAGTAAAATAGCAACATAAATGGTATGATGTTAGAGAAAGAACCCTTACTTTTACTATTAAATATCGGAAAAAACGAATATCATTGAGATTAGATAAGATTGTCTATAGAGAAAGTGTGAGATGTAGGGATAGTTGACTTTGCAAAAACATAATATCAATCAAATTCATGAGCAAACCGCAATTATTATTAAAAAAATTAATGTATGACTTTATCTTAGGTATTATAAAGGATATCCATGCTTTGTGGAATAATTTCTACTCACTTACCTAAGTTACATTTACATTTCTTGTTATTTTTATTAATGCAAATTGTTGCATTTTTCCTGTTCAATGCATTGTATGAAAACAATTCCTTTTACAATGCAATGTAATACCTACTTTGATAAATAATTATGAGAACGTAAGTCATTGCTAAATAAATGAGAATGAAAATAATAATATATCAGTTAAAAAAAATAATTTGCGTGCCACCAACTTCGCCATTGAATTGTTAATAATAAGCAAGTTGTAATATTTATATGTCTTAATATACAGCAGTGACTTGTGTAACATCCAGTACGCTACATTGTTGAAGCGAAACAATTAGTTCTCAAACTTGTGAAAAATTATGGTTGTGCACATTATTTTCTCATTTATTTACTACATTTATATTACGTGAAAAATAGACATTATTTTTCTATTTTATTGCAATTTCTACATTATTTTGTAATATGTTTTATGGTTTTTATTCTGGAGTAAAATTCAATAGCAAAACTGCCACCCAAACATACGAAAAAGTAGATGAAATATTCAATCGAAATTGTTAGTGTAAAAAGCGAAGGAATGATTGTAAGAGAGTTTTGATTCGGTCTATCAGTTTATTGAATCATTTTGGTAAATCTGATTTCCTTTATAGAATATTAAATTCATAACTTTTTTATTTTGTTCTTTCTCTGACGTATAAAAGCTGAAAAAATCTGCCTAAAATACATAATTTAGCAGTAATCATTTGAACCGTTTCAATAAAGCATATTAAGCATAAATATTACTCTTGATGTTTCACACTTTCCTGTCAGATTGGATATTGAATGTTTGCAGTATTAAAGGAAATATGAAAATTGGGGGTGTTAATACACTGGAAATAATCAGGGCCGTTCTAACTAATTTGGAGCCCCTGGGCTAAGAAATTGTAGCGCCCTAACAGCAGTGATAATTTTAAACTAAAGTTAAGGAACCAATGGGTATACTATCTATTTTGAATAAAAGACATACAACATAAATAATAACACAATTTTTAAATTGAAAAAACCAAAAACATAACTTTAATAATATATAATAAAAAACGAAAATATGTTTGAAAAAAAAATATTACTTAAATATATTTTTTCTACATTTGCTTTCTACAAAGCTTTTAACAGTTTATTCGCAATTTCTCTGCTGAAAATATCATATTCAAGATAATACGTTCAGATTGTTTAGTTTATTTTCTCTTAATGAAGAACTTAAATAATTTTAGACACGTTTCAGAACGAAGAAAAGTCTTTCACCGCTACAATTAGTTACAGCAATTCTTTAAAAAATGCGAAAATCAATAGCAGCATTTGGTAATGCTTTTTTTAAATAGAATTCTGTTTTATACAGAAACTTTTGATATTCCCAAAGTGTAATGCGTAGGAAATGTAGGCATTCTTCAATGAAATCTTCATCAAGATTATATATTATAGACAGTGCATAATTCAGCAGTGTTCTTTCTTATGGCATATTCATCTGAATTTTTTTAATTGATAAAACATTCAAATTGCAAATATGTTTCCTGTAGTACTGCAAAAAACAACTATTTCAAGCGATATATTTTATAAGCCATTGCATGGTGTCTTTTTGGGCCCGGCGCCCTTTTGGGTCCGGCGCCCTACGGCCACATTAGCCCAATGGCTAGGATGGTACTGGAAATGATAAGTATCCACATTTGCACAAAATGACTATTCAGTAACTATATAGAACAGCAAGCTAAGGTTATTTTTCAGATGCACCAATAGAGTCAGCCTTTCCCTACACTCCACTGTTTGGCGGATTAATTTCAGTTCTTTGTGGTTTTGCCCGATTGATATTGATAAATTATTGTAAATTGTAACAAACCTTATTTAAAAATGATAAACTTATGGTAAGTTAGATCAAATGCATATTGCATTTATAATTTAAAGTTTGTGCTGAGAGCGCAGCATTAAACATCTCATAGGTGTATAAGAAGTTTTTAAAATTTAAATCTTCTGTATAAAAGGTGGTTTCCTTTTATTATTCATTACACTTCAGATAGCACAAACTTGTAAGAAAAGCTTTAACTTTACCGAGTATGTAAAATTTTGATCAAAAAGGAAACTTTGTTAATGTTTCTAAAGAGATACAAACTTGTTACGTGAAATTCATAACTATATTGTTCAGTGCGACTTTATGAATAATTTTTGGAAACAATATCGGTTAAGATCAGCAACATTTTTTTACTCAAAATTTTAGGTTAAATTTCTTCATTCTCTATTACATGTAGTTCGTAAAGTGATATACCGCATGTAACGTTCTTTACCATTAGAAGTAAGTAAAAATCTAGTTTTAATTTATTTTGTATACCTACATAATTATATGCAAAACAAAACAGGAAATGTTGAAATCCTCAATTTCATAACATCCAATCGTTTTCTTTATAATATCAAGTTAGTTAAACTTTAACTGTGTTGCTGTGTGACACACAGTGTATGTGTGGGGGGGCAGTGCGTGCGCGTGGGCGTGAACGTGGGCGTGGGCATGGGCGTGGGCGTGAGCGTGGGCGTGTGCGTGTGGGTGTGTGTATGTTAAAAATATATAAAAGATTTTCTATACTACTAGAACAATTTCCTATTTAGCAAAGGATTTTGGTTTGGTTGCCTTAGATTAAAATGGTAATTCTAAATACAACCTTCATAACCTTTAATGTAGTCAATGACATTCTAAACACTAATTAATTATACCAAATAATAATGGCGTTTCGAATTCGAGTTGCCCAGTCAACAACTGCTAAAGACCATGTAGTTGCTAACATGTTAGAGGAATTGGAACGAAAATAATAAAAATTCGTTTTAAACTTGATACTTTAAATTTATTTTAAAATCGGAACTTGATCAAAGTTTGTCATATATACCAGTGTTATAACTAAGACAGAAATGTATGCTGTGCTTATTGTCAATTCTGCTGTGCAGCAACTTACCTTGCTGGTTTGCATAAGACTACCTCAATCAAAGGTAGTAAAATTAGCTAGTACTATACAGGGTGTAACAGACCACCCACGCACTATCTTTTACGACTAAACTATTGAACCTACATGAATGAGATACAAAACTTGTAATATAAATCGTACTTAAGATATTCAGTAAAATTTTCTGTTTTGGGGCTCCGGAAAGGGTAGTTTTGGGGGGGGGGAGTGTATCTCATATTATTACATAAACCTTTTCCCAACTGCACATAAACTACTGTAAAGTTGGTATTGATTATTAAAGTATATTAAATTCACAAAAAATTAATGTTAGTACCCCGTCTCCTCCTCACAAGAGTGGGACATTCAAAAGATATTATCTCAAAAATATTAAATAGAATGAGGGGTTAAGTGATACCTCATTGTTAAAGACATATTACAATTTATGTATTTAACGGTTTTCGATATATCTCACCGTTGCAAAATGGCGTCTCAATTTGTAAAAATTTACATCCTATTATCGGATGAATCGCTCCCTCTACCGCATCTAAAGCAGTGAAACAACATTTTTTTTTGTTGATTTATAAAGTCTATTCACATAACATTTTAATCCACATGCGAGTTGAAGTTGGAAAACCAACATCGCACTCGCGCTGGCCCTTAATTATACCCGGTGAAAACAGTGGCGTAACGCAAACCGGGCCCCACGCAGACTTTTATAATAGGCGCCCCCCTTCAGTTTTGTTTTAGGCAAATTAAAAATAAGATATATCTACGTTTACCAATCACATACCAAAACGATTAATACGAAAATTTAAATTTTAAACACCCCAGCGGGTATACCTTATTTTTGTTGGTGATAATCTTGTGCGGTAAAAACACAATATTGTCTATTAATAACCTTAGTTTATAGAAAATGACTTGCTTTAGTGCATTTTTATGGCGATTTCATTTAAACTTGCGTCGATGTTTAACCTTTTAGTATGTTCTACTACACTTCTACTTCCACATAAAGAAACACCAAGAAAACTGTCAACTTTTAGGAGTTTTTTAAATTTTTTGTTCTTTTCCTTGCTTAATTTTTCCTTATGGGCCCCACCTAGTGGTTTAGCTAGGATTCATATTTGACATGCATGTACTTAAAAAGTAACCATAATTTTACTATATTTTAAATTTTTAATATACACGCACGTTCGCGATTGAAACCGACACTGAAGTAATTATTTTTAAATTCAAGTATCTGATTATTTCGCTGTCATGGGGTTTTATTTTTTTATTTAGGCTGCAGATTTTTGAGCTTACTGACTTTTTATGGTTGTATGTTTTGAAGTATATTTTTTTTTCAATTGTTCTAACCACTGAGTAGGAATCTATTGATGCGTGTGTTGGTGTTTTTGACGAATAGAATGTGCACCGTCTCGTAATTGTTTTAAATGTAACAGCATGTTTCCAGTAGGCATCACTTTTGTATTAGTACCTATGATCAAGTATTTAGGGAAGTTGTTTGTGACAATTCCTGTTGATTACTATCGGTATGGTTATAGACTAAATACACCTCAAATATTTGACTAATGGTAAAGAAAATTTGGCGAGGATGGAACGTCCCCCACATCGCGACGCTAGATAATTTTTGTGTGACGGTCTTTCGTTGCGTATTCGGTGTTGCGGGTGGGATTGTACATTGGCTTGCATGTACAACCTCGGTGAAATGCTCGGGCGCCAGATTTTGTAATGGAGTTTACTCTCTGAACGGGCTTTCCTGGGCGAGGGCTTTTCTCTAGAATGGCACTTTTGAGGAAGGCTTTTCCCCAGTCGGTTGTAACGCTTTCCTCGTACCGAATTGCAAACCTGAGTAACTGCAATGAAGATGATGTTCTCCAGAGGTCTAAATAGTTTTCTTTCTTTCTTTCTTTCTTTCTTTCTCTTCTCCCATTGGTACCTCACGGTGTTGGGGAATTGAGCCACTTTCTATATTCTTTTCTATCCCTAGCTAGGGTTTTTAGTTGTTGCCAGGTCCTTCCCTTACTTCTGGCGATGTCCTTAATATTATCTTCCCATCCTATTCGGGGCCTTCCCCTGGGTTTTTGTCCCTCACACCTCATTTCGAAAATCTTCTTTGAATATCTATCGTTCGCCATGCGGATCATATATTTCTTTCTATTTCTTGTACTATAGGGTCTTCTTGTAGGTCTTCTCTTATGCTTCTATTCCTTATCCTATCTCTTCTTGTCTTCCCCATTACCCGTCTTAGATATCTCATTTCGGCCGCAGTTAATTTGGATCTATGTTTGTCTGTGATTGCCCATGACTCTGCTGCGTATAGTAGTGTGAGTTATAGATGGTCTTGTATAGGTGCATTTTTGTTTTTGTGCTCAGCTCCTTTTTTCCTATTAGTGTGTTATTAACTTAGTGATATATTTTGTTGGCCTTGTTGATCCTATTTGTTACTTCTCTGTCTATTCGTCCGTCTTTGCTAATTAAAGTTCCTAGGTATTGATATGCATCTACCTGTTCTAAGTTGTCTATATTTATATCTACCTGGCCTGCGATTTCCGTTTTTGTTATATGCATGATTTAACTTTTCTCTGTGTTTATGGTCATTCCTTTTTGTTGTAGGTGGTTTTTCCATGTGTCTATATTAGCTTGGAGCTGTTGCGGGTTTCTTGCTATTAATAATAGGTATGTCGTCCGCATAAAGTAAGTCATGTGTAAATATAGGATTTAGGTTGTAATATCCTATGCCTGTTTTCCTTAGCTCGTTCTTGCAGTTCTTGTAGATATAGTCCATGTATATGACGAATAGTAAGGGGCCGAGGCTGTCTTCTTGCTTGATCCCTCTAGACATCTGGAATTCCTCTGAATTTTGTCCGTTTAAACGCACCTTCCCTTTTATATTTTTGTGTAGGCTTTGTATTATTTTCCTCATTTTGTGGGTCACCTGTAGGTCTCTTAATGCCTCCCATATGTGTTCTCTAGGTACTAGATCGAAAGCGGATGTTAGGTCTAGAAAGGCTATGTATAAGTCTTTGTCTTTAGTTATTGATTTTCCTAATATAGCTCTTATTGTGTATATATTGTCTTGCGGTTGTCTTCCTGGTCGGAAGGCTGTTTGTTCATCTTGTATCTTTTCCTCGACTTCGGACCTCAGGCGTTTTCTATTATTCTTGTGTATGCTTTTAACGCTACTGGTGATAAGCATATTGCTCTGTAATTTTCGCAGTTTGTAGAATCCCCCTTTTTATATATGGGGACGATTATATTGTTTTCCCAGCTCTTAGGTATCTCTTCTTGGGTCTATGCCTGTTGGAAGATTTTTTTTAGCCATTTTCCTACTATTGCGTCTCCTTTCTTAAATAATTCCGGGGTTAGGTTGTCTTTTCCCGGTGATTTTCCATTTTTGATTTTTCTCAAATTTTCAAATAGTTTTACTAACCAAAACTATTTGAGCTCATGTAATGTTAATAAGCAAAACAACTAAAGCATTAAACTATATATTGTTAAATAAAGCAAAAGGTTAAATACAGATATAATCTACAAAAAAAAATATTAAATTAAAAGCGCAAGGTATTACAAAGCAAAATATAAACAAACAAAAAATACGGAAGCAATACAGGGCAAAGCAAGAGGTATGGTAGCAATACGGTAGCAGATAAAATACGGTAGCAAACAAGATACGTTAGTAATTAAGACACAGCAGCCTATGGTAGTAAACAGTAACATACGGTAGAAATTAAAATCTGCTTCGTATCAGACGGCTGCAATAGATTCAAAAGAAGAGAAAGGAAAAATAGGAGGTCAAAAACTGAAAGGGTAAAATTAGAAAACCTATGTCTTTAGTAAGAAAACATCAGTGAAAACAACTTATTTACATTATTTATAAGTTCTAGCTGTATTTACAATAAATTTATTTACATGCTTAAATTTTTTTTGTAACTTTATGTTGCAGTGTTTTTTTATTTATTTCCGTAGACGCGTTTCAGTAGATGAAAAACTACTACAGAGTTCATATCGAAATTTTCAACGGGGCTTAGTTTCTTCGAGGTAAACGGAACAGGTTCAGTAAGTTACTGGTACGTATTTTACGTTGTGTACAATTCTTGCGAAGCATATGAAAATTAACAAATAACTGCCTCATTTTTAAAAAGTGAAGCATTAGTTTCACGTTGTTGAAAATGATGGCTGGTTGTAATAGGATTTCTGCATATACTGTGTAGGTTCTATTTCTACTTTAAAAGGTTTAATTGGTGCTAGATCCTTCGAGGTAGACGGAATAGGTTCTTGTTCTGTAAGTTCTACTGGTAACTTGTCTTGCTTTCTATATAATTCTTGTGAGAAACATGAGAATACATATGGAACTGCGTCATTTCTGAGACGTGGAACACTAGTTCCTAGACGTAGTAAATAATTATAGGGTGTAAAATGATTGCTGCAAATAACCGTTATTGTGTAAGTTTAAAATTTTTACAGCTTCTATTCATTTGTTTAAATGTTCTTCAGTTGCCAAATGAAATCTGTGTAAACGAGTAACATAAAATAAAGAGATTTTAATTAATACCAACAGTAGTAATAGTAGTATTACATATTTTCAAAAAAGATTATGCTATCATTGTGTAAAAATCGCATAATTATGCCGTGATTTTTACAACCCACCGCACAACACGCTTGCGGTATGCCTCGAAAATTAAAGTTTTCAACTTAAATAATTATCTAGTAAAACTATTAGCAATATGGGCTTGAGTAAGTTATGGATAATAACGAGTACTGTGGTTTCGTCATTGTTTTGGCTGAAACCACTGTACCATGAAGTTCAGAGGTCTAAGGAGTGCCATACTACACAGTGAAAACTGAGGTACGTTTGTAGATGTGGCTTTTCTCTCGGAAGGCTTTCGAACTTCTTGCAGGGTTAACCCGACTTCGGTTTTTAGCACACGTCGTACACAGGCAACCGACCTTACAAGGAGGTGTAATCATTCATACGACCGCGTTCCCATCCTGGTAATACCCAGTCGTGTTATATGCCGCTGTGCGAAGATAGTCAAGCAGAACAGCATTTAGGATTCTACAAGCCAGTGAGGCCGAAACTGGCTTGCAGGCGGAAATGATGCTGCCGCACATAGTTTCAGCTTTTCAGTCGGCCGAGGAGCTCAATCAACAAGACCACTAACTTGACTTCGTGTTCTGTTTACATTACTATTATTATTATTGGCAGATTGGTTTCTAACAAACAGTATACGAATTTTGCGTTTAAGACTGCAAGAATGATTTGACAGTGACATATAAAATGACCGCCATACTTGTTTAACCTCTCTTTTAAGGTACGCATATTTTGTCATTTTTTCGGCATACTTTCCTAGTTGTTATTTTTAGGAACTCATATATCAATAAGCAATGCTGTATTTTCTCTTTATAAATTACAAGGCCGACAACCTTGCTTCGTAGAAAAATCTATGCCAAAAAAAAACGACAAACAAAACGAAGAAGACGAAAAAGAGAAGTTTCGGTTAACAGACAAAAGAGTAGAACTAAGGCCAAAAAAATTTAGAGATTAGTTAGAACATCAGAGATAGCGGAAGAACAAGATATGTATAAATTGAATATTATAGCTCTCTCAGGGGTTAGATGGAAGGGGCAAGAGAGGATAGACAATCCAAGCTTAATTAACACGTTTGTTATAATTACAGAGGTATTACTTTAATTAATACAACGTATAAAACCTTATCAAGTCTAATTAATATGAAGCTGACTCCATATGCGAAGGAAATAATATGTCATCAAAGTGTATTTCGTACAAACATATCAGGACAATTTTAATACACGGGTCGGCTCATGCTGTAGCGCTGTGGAGGGGATGACGCCCGCAAAATGCATGCGGTGTTTAGGGCGTTTTATATGTTTTAATTAATTTACTATATTGAAGTATAATAAAACGTCACAATTTTTTGAATATTTTTTTATTAGGGTTTACCTACATTAATAATTAAATAACACAAATGCAGAATTTCATATTTATTTCCATAAAAAGACGGACGTCGAAGATACATATATTTACTATAATGTTAATGAATCATTACTAAATTAAACATTTAAAGTGGAAATAAACAGTAATAAACAATAAAACATGGTAAAAATAAACAATATTTATCTACACTACAATTAATTTTAATTGACAATAACAATTCTTTATTATGTTAAATTATAGGTATTCAATTTTCTTTTTTTAGACTCACGTTTAACATCATTTTTAGGTTTTGTATAATTATTCAATAATATGTTAGAAAAAATCATTGTTACTATATCAACAACAGATTTTTTGCTGTTGCACCAACAGTTGTCAAGATCTTCAAAATTAATTGAATCGAAATGCTCTACACTTAATTTGCATAAAAGACCTCTTTGGTTTGCAGCAGCAATATATTGTTTTTCGTATATTTCACTAATAAGTACTTTAAAAGTTTTAAGCATTGTTATTATTATTTGTAGCAAAAATTCTTTTGGCACTTTAAAACCACCTGTCTAAATTTTTTATATAGGAATATGCTTCCGGGCTGCAGTCGTATTCCAAAACTTTGTGAGTAGTTAAAGAATTAATGCAATTTTTACATGTAAGTTTTGATCTTAAGCTATTAGCTATATATCCTGCTATGTAAATTAAAACCATACTAGTGTTACCCCAGCACACAATGCACTGACAGACAGCGTTGACAGAACCGGCGAAATGTCAAGTCACGTGATGCATTAGTTCAAATAATGACACGCGACGTTATTGTAGATGGCGCCCCAAGTGACGCGCGTCTAGCCGACCTTCACATATATTATAAATTAAAATAATTATTACTAAAAAATCACGTAGAATAAAAATATAAAAATGTTTCATGTTCCATCTGTGGATAGAGACCTTTCATTTAAAAAAAAAATGGTCCAAATTGGTGAAGCGGTAGCCGCTGGAGGAAGGGGAGAAAAAAACCCTTTGTGCTTTTATATATGTATGGATGGTCATTTTTTGTAAAATCAACGGCATCAATGTGCCTATCGAATTCTTCATAAATTATGTGTATATAATCATCTCCATTATCAATAAAATGCATATCGTTTAGTTCAGAAATCAGCGTTTTAATTTCAAATTGGCCTTTACTAGCAGATTTAATTTTCAGTAAACTTAATAGCTTAATTTTTTTTCGGCCTCTAATATTTGAGTTACAGAAACGTTGTAACTTCCTCCACTCATTTGTCTATATTGGCCAAACCTTCCTTCAAGAGAGTCTGTTTGAAATTTCCCTAACAACACATATTTAAAATTTAGTTCTGTTAATAAATACTTGCATATTAAAATTAACGTTTCACAAGTATGTACTAACGCCTCTTGAGTTTGTTGTGTAAGTTTACCATGCCGCTGTTCTACGTTTTCAACTTGTAATTTGTCCCAATTTTTTAACTACGATATAAATGTTTCTAGAATTGGAATATTTTTGTCATCTACTTGTTTTATAGGATTACAATATGGGTCTCTAAGGTGAATATCTTTGTAAGGGCTGTCGCAATTAACTATTTTCCACCAAGAAGATATTGTGTCTAAAAAATGTATGGTTCCATCGGCATTAATTTTTAATTCAATCCGAAGCACTCTTAGAGCTGATATATTTTTTTCATCAAATAATCTGACACACAATGATACATTTTGTCGTTGTATGCCATTAGGATTTAATACTGCAGCGTTTAATGCCGGAGCCATTTTAACAATCTGCGATTTTTCAAAAAAATATAAATTGCGCAAATGACAAACTTTAGCCGTTAAGTAATTTTTACATTTTTCATTGACATTTGTTTCATTTGAAGCATTTTCATCATTGCTTTCGAAATTTGGTATAAAAAAGGTTTGTTCACAATGTTTATGGTTTGGTTTAACCAATTATTTCTCGCACTCTTATACAAGTGAACAGTATCGAATAGCAATAATATAGGTTTATTATTATGTTCATTTGTTATGAGATGGTTCATTTTTCCATCACATAGAGTTACAAATGCTTTTCTGTTCAGCTTGTTATTATCTGATATGAGTGATAAAATTTCATACCCTGCGTTTGTAATATCTCTTATGACATTTTGAAGCAATTTTACTAAATATTCTGATGTTAGATTTTGTACCGGAAACAGCGCAATAACATCTCTATTTTTTGAAAGTACCGATGTCAACATGAACGCTTGTACAGTAGTTGCTTTTTTTGACGTGCTATTTCCATTAATTCTTTCTACATTGGCACCTTTGTACTCTATTTCTGGTTTAACATAAATTTCATCAAAGAGTATGTTTACAAATTTCTCATTGGCGTTTAGCATATTTAATTTGGTAGTTAAATAAATTACATGGCCTTCGTTTACTCCTGATTGACCAATAACTTCGCAACAACAAATTTTTTTTAAGTATGACATGTGAGGTAGTTTTAAAACATTTGAATTTCTAATAAGTTTATATGCTGCTGGAAACGAGTAAAATAAAGTACATGCCCATATTAGCATTTCAGGGCTGTCTCAGCGATTTCCCTGTTGAAAGTATTAATTTCACTTGTTCAATTACAAAATTTAATTTTAATATTATCTCCAAATCTAATTGCCTTTCCGACTTACAACAGTCTTTTAAAACAGCTAACATCTTATTTAATTTTAATTCTGTTAATTTTTCAGTGTTGTTATCCATGTCACTTTGTAAAAAGTCTATCAACTGTAGTAACTTGGGTCACGTATTACATAATTCGTTGTTTTCTAAAATATGTTTGTACATTTGCTTAGGAACCAACAGAGAATTTTTGTGGATTTCGACGGATAAGTCATTTCTCACTCTAAGCGAACTTTTGATTTCAGGGCAGTCATCTTCCAAATTAGTTATATTAAAAAAATTATTTGATGTTACGTTATCTGCAATTGTTAAATAATTAATATTTTTTAATTTAGATTTATATTTGCTTCTCAAATGATCAAGATTTTGTATGTTTTTTCTCTCATCTTGTTTTTGTTTTACATAGTCTAAATTTAATTGGTTTTTATATTCGCTAGTAAATGGATCTGTTCGGGATAGTCCTGCACTAGTTGTCATGTACGATGGTTGGTTAAAAAAATAGTCGGATATGCTTCTTTTTTAAGTGTGATTTATTTCCTGGGTATACTTGTTCCGTCTGGTTTAATGTATTTATCGTCTCTATTTAAAAATGTTTCGTCAAAATGCTTGATACAAACTACGGAACGATCTGTTGGTTGCCACAAATCTCGGTGAATTTGTTTTATCCATTTTTTTTCAATTCTTCATCTTTAAGAAATTTAAAAGCATTTAGAAACTTTTTATGAGCATAATGCCGGCCCGTGTATTAAGATGATCCTGAACAGATCTGCAATAGATGATATACAGATTATGAGGCAAATGTTAGAAAAATATATTAAGTACTAAATTCCAATACATAATTTGTTTGTGTAGACTTTTAAAAAGTTTTCGATTCGGTTAAAGAGGGAGAAATGGAAAACTATCATTGAAAATTTTTCAAAATTCTGACGTGTTCCAAAAAAATTAAAAATGTTTTCAGAATCAGCATGAAAAAGTACATACGGCACACGTATTAGAGTGCAAGAAAAAAAATTTTTGTTGACCAGTGTAGTCAGTCAACACCTATAATAATAATGAAGTAAGCAGTGAAATAAAATCATGGCTACCAGCAGGAAGGAGAAGTGTGTATGCAAACAATAAACTATTGCGCTCTTAATTGCTTAATAAGAATGCAAAACTAAAAGTGTACTATAGCTTCATAAAGCGAGTTATGACATACGGAAGCTACACGTGGTGCCTAAATGCGAAGAACTGTAATCAGTTGAGAACTTTTGAAAGAGTAATAATGCAAGAAATCTTTGGTCCGACTAGGAAAGGAAATGGAGAAATGAATCACGCAATATATATAAATTAATGGAAGGTGAAGACACAATGAAGTTTATAAAATCACAGAGGCTATGCTGCTCCGGTCACATTTCCAAATGCAATTACACCAACTAAGGTATTAGCCGATTAAAAAACCAGTGGCAGACAGCAATAGAAGAAGGCCTGAAAAGAGATGGAGAACAGACGCGTCTTTGCAGATTTATGCAAGATGATAGTCAACAACTGGAGAGCCGCAATAGAAGATCGAAAAGAGTAGAGAAAAATAATGGAACAAGCCAAACCCCACAGGGGACTGTAGCGGCAATGTAAGAAATAAGAAGAACTAAGAAGTAGTAAGATTACAGTAATGTCTGGTCTATTGGCAAATGGGAACCAGTCATGTTGCAGTAATAATTCCCTATCCCAGTAATTTTTAACATATTGGTTTTACTACTGGGCCCTAATAGCTTATAGATAACGTTGGATGGAAGTATTTCCAGTATTTTCAGGATCTCTAGATAAGTAATGGTTGCTAAAGCGTGCTGTTGTGTTATTCCATGTATTATGTAGCCGCTAAGTTTGGACAGCCTGATGGCACATGCTATTGCATTTTCGGAACTTTCTATTGGTAAGTTTTCTTGCAGCGTATAACTTCCTGTAGTTTCGCGTATTAACAATCGGTATTGAGTACTTCAAATACTAAGTATAAACCCTTCACGATACACAAGTCTTACTTCACAACCTTATTTTTTGTCCACGTTTTTTTTGCAGAGGTTGTAGAGAAAATAACGGTGACAACTCTTGGAATTAATTAACTTGTGTTTGTTAATGGTCATTGCAGGGAGCGGGAACGTAAACATGCATACGAACCCGCCCACGCACGTGCACAAGCATCCACGCACGCACACATAAACACACAAACACATATACACACGCGTATTTATATGCTAGCGCACTTACCCGCACATTCAATGAGAGAGTGAGCTGTTTTTTCAAATTCTCATATCTCGGTTCATGCAGGCCCAAAACGTGTATTTCCGTCAAAAAAGAATGTTCATGTCTAATAACTACAGCACGAACAATTAACAACGAAATCTCGGGGGGTAGCTTCCCCACCGAGCGCGTCCCCAGGTGGCGGATAGGGGAAAGGCCCGTGGATGATCGTATGTGACACAATTTTGGGTTAGTTCTGATGATATGATTGCTCGCTGAACGCATCAAACGTCAGCTAGTAGCAATTTAAAGCGGCACCGCGGACCAAGCTACCCAGCCCAACTGTCATGTCGTGGTTAAGGGCCTGCACTGGGTTTAAACGATGTCGGAGAGTGTTTAACACTTCCGAAATAACGTAAGCACTCTGAGCTGCAGCGACACCATGGTAGACAGAGTAAAACCTGTAGCCATGGATAGTATCTCAGTGAAGCACGGGGGTCTGGGCTTAACTACCCGAACCGCGTGGATGAGGACACTATAAACACCTCCCAACTCCCAGTAGTATAGTGCGCGCTGACGGGATGCAAGGTCGAGGGGAAGCTCGGCCATTGGCGACCAAATTCAGGGCACCAGGCGCACCCTGTTTTTCAAATGCCTTCCATAAGTGAAGGGGGCTCTGCGCATGGTGACCTTCTTTCCCCCATACTCGTGGGAACAATATGACCGATAATGTTTCTTCTATCACACAGGTACCAAACGAGGCAGAAGGAGGTTCGGATCCAACTGCCAAGGAATTCGTAAGAATGTCGGGAGCAGCCAGACGCAAGCTTGCTAAGCAGCGGAGGCGACAGCATACCGACGGAGGCGTACCGGGCACTAGTACCGTGGGCACAACGACAAACAAGGGGGGGACAGAAGCGCAACCGTTCGGATTGCAGCACCCTAGGTGATAAAGCTAGGCCGACTAAAAGGAGCAACAGGGACCCTAAGGGACCTGCCAAGTCCTTTAATGACGCCCTGTCGGACTTTCACCTGGCCATCGTACCGGGTGAATTTCCTGAAACTGTTATCACAGACGAGCAGGCGGGACTGATTAAGAACCATCTGCTGACAAAAATCGACGAGATGCAAGAAGGCGGGCTATCCCCGAGGTTTTCAGCAGTGAGACTAAGGGAGGGTGCCCTGATGATCTCTAGCCCAGACAGGGACACACGGACCTGGCTTGAGCAGACCGTCAGGGAAAGCTCACTCTGGGAGGGGGCTAAACTTAGCGTCATTGACGCCAAGGAAGTACCCAAACCAGTCAGGACGATGGTCTGGATACCGAAACCACCTGCGCAACCAGAAACGGTGCTACATCGCTTGGCAGTACAAAATTCAGGACTGACCACCAAGAACTGGAGAGTAGTAAATGAGAAGCCGGACCCCAAGGGACAGCAACTCATTATCCTTATGGAGAAAAAGTCGTGGAAGCTGATTCAGGAGAAGCTCCATGGCAAACCCTACCTGAACTTCTCCAAGGTCCAATTCAAGGTCCTCCAAAAAGCGTTGAAAAAAGACGATGCCAGTAAATTAGACTCGTTGAAAAAACCCGATGGGGGCTTTACGACGACCGGGGAGGAAACTCTAGAGCTCCTGCTCAAGACTCACTCCCCGGGATGTCAAAACCTACCGGGGATGCCCAATCAAACAGTCTAAATCTAGTCATACCACCACACAGGCGGGCGACAAGAGAAGACTGGGCTAGGGCGAACAAAATCTGCAATATAACAAAAATTGTATGGGCAATAAACATTTTTGAACCATACAAGTCAGCTGGAGTTGACGAAATATTCCCAGCACTATTACAGCAGGGCATTAAAGAACTGTCGTCTCTACTGTGCTCACTTTTTAGAGCCAGCATAGCGACAGGCTATACGCCTCATAGTTGTAGGCGGGCCAAAATGGTATTCATACCAAAGCCTGGACGAGATTCGTACGCCGAAGCAAAATTCTTCAGGCCGATCAGCTTAACCTTGTTTCTATTGAAAACACTGGAAAGACTGGTCGACAGATACATAAGGGACGATGTTTTGAGGGATAACCCTCTACATCAAAACCAATTTGCCTATCAAACAGGAAAATCCTGCGATCTCGCAATTCACGAGATAGTCGAAAGGGCAGAAAAGGCCATAAACAATCGTGAGATTGCCTTGGCAGCCTTCATGGACATCGAAGGAGCTTTCGACAATGCATCCTTCGACTCGGTGAATGACGCCGTGGTAAGGCGTGGGGTCTGTCCTGCTGTAGCCAGATGGATTGACTTCACGTTGAGAAATAGAGAAATAATCTCTACCCTAAAAGGAGGCACAGGAAGGGCCGTTGTCCTACGAGGCTGCCCACAGGGAGGAGTTTTGTCGCTTCTCTTGTGGTGCCCAGTGGCCGATGACCTTCTACAGCAACTCCAAAAATGCTGAGTATACTCGCAAGGGTATGCAGACGATATCGTCATTCTAGTAAACGGAAAGTTCGAGGGCGTCATCAGCAAGCACTCAACACCGTTGAAAGATGGTGCACAAAGGAGGGACTCTCGGTTAATTCCGCAAAGACCTCCACCTTGGCTTTCACAAGAAAAAGGAACCTCAATTTGAGGGGCTTGAAACTGTGGGGCCAAGAAATAATGAGGGTAACAGAGGTCAAGTACCTGGGAGTCATTTTAGACACCAGACTTACCTTTCAACTTCATGTTGCAAACATAACAAACAAAGCCACAAAAGACCTCTGGGCGGGCAGGAGAATGTTTGGGAAAAATTGGGGGATAAAACCCGCAATGGTACACTGGCTATACGCCAAGGTGGTACTACCGGTAGTTACCTATGCATCAATTATTTGGTGGCAAAAAGCAAATAAGGAGGCAATAAACGCCAAACTGGGTAAGCTACAAAGGCTAGCATGCCTGGGTATCACTGGCGCAATGACAACTACCCCAACGGCAGCCATGGAGACACTGCTGGACCTCCCTCCCCTCCGACTGGTAGTGGAGTTTGAGGCCCTAGCAGCGGCATACAGGCCCAGAGGCAACATCAGGGAAAGGACTCCCTGGAGGAAAGACTCTCACCTAAAGATCTTTCAAAAACTAGCCGAAAACTGCATACTACAAATGCAGTCAGATAAAGTACTCAAAAGTTATCACTTCAACAAACCCTTTAAGAGTATAATCTCGGAGGGGGGAGAAGTGCATTCACAACAAACCGTACAAACAATTTTGGTGTGGTACACAGACGGATCCAAGATGGGAGATAAAACCGGAGCCGGGGCATATGAAGAAACCACAGGGAATGAAATTTTCATAAACATGGGCCGTTATGCCACCGTATTCCAGTCGGAACTAACAGCAATAACCAGTTGCGCACAGGCAATGGTGGAAAGAAACTATGAGAACAAGCAAGTTTCCATTAGGTCTGACAGTCAGGCCGCCTTAAAGGCCCTACTGTCAGAGGAGGTCAACTTCAATACAGTAAAAAGCTGCCTGGTAGCCCTAACTGAACTGGCTGCCCGTAACAGAGTTACTCTGGAGTGGGTACCAGGGCATCAGGGAATAGCAGGAAACGAAAGGGCAGACTCACTAGCTAGGAGAGGAGCCGAACACACCCTGTTTGGTCCTGAGCCCACCTGCAGTATTGCTTACAGCAGGGCAAAGGGCTATATAAAGGACCTCCTCAGAGAAGCACATCGCAAGCATTGGAATGCGTTGCCTGGACTGAGACAGTCGAAACTGTTTATTCAAGACCCGTCCAGGAAGACTACCAAACAAATACTGAAGCTTGACAGGAGCAACCTAAAGAGACTAACAAGTCTCCTCACGGGACACTGCAAGATGATGAAACACCTCAACACCATGGGGCTAACAAACGACCCTACGTGTAGAGTGTGTGATATGGAGGAGGAAACCCCATTACATATAATCTGCCGATGCGAAACACTGGCAGCAAAACGGCTTAGGAGATTCGGAGTCCCCATTGTGGACGTAGAAGAACTCCAAGCCATCCCCCTCAGGAACATCCTGGACTTTGTGAAAGATACAGGACTGCTTGAGGGAGACTAACTATTACAGGGGGCACAATAGGCCTATTATGGCCGCAGTGCAGTGAGCAAAGACCCCAACCCTTGAGAAAAAAAAAACAAAAAAAAAACAAGGAAATTATGATACCAATTTTGTACTTTTTAATACATTTATTTCAAATTACATAGGTACTTTAGAATGTCATTGTATGTGGCAAGTTATTTAGAATAGTGAAACAGTTTTATTTTTAAATTTACAGGCTGGTACGTGTAACGCAAGGAATAGAACGGATTTTAGCAAATTAGGCAGAATTTTCTGCTGAATTAAATTCTTACTAGCATCCATTCCATTAACATTTCAAAAATTTCATTTTTACTACTACAATGGTCTCCAATCCACGCAAGGGAGTCTGCTAGCGCATCTGGATTCTGCAACCTAATTATCGATTAAAACCAGAGAGGTCAATCTTGTTATTCGCAATATCTTTGATGTGATTTAGTTCGACTCGACATTCTATATCGAGTTATCCTTCAAAGCCCCTTAAATAAAATTCTAGAGCGGTTCAATAATAAAATTTTCGAGCAAGATGAAATCTCAGTTATCGTAAAAAGTAATCAAAACTTTTAAATACGAATTTTCATTCACGTGTAAATTTAAAACTCAATTTAAGCAAATTTAGAGAATTAACTTACTATTTTTGTTTTCGTATTGGAAAAATTGTAATTTAGTTTTACGAATAAAATATTAATTAGAAGATACAACTACAGGCAGGCTTTTTACCGTCCTCGCTAGGGGGAATGTATTGTGATCGTTATGTAGGATTTGGAGCAAACGCGATTATTCAGCTATTTTCGCTTTGGACTTACTAGCCGTCTGGGTTATCTCTAAAAGAAAGGTACATTTATGGCAAACATTTTCCACCTAAACACTTTTTCAAAACAAAGATTCTGTCATGTCAACGAATGAAAACGACATATTGGATACTAACCATCAAGAGTTGCACGTGAAACAGCGGTTAATTTTAACATTCGTTCTCGACAGTAAACGTAGCATGCACAATTCACATAAGTCTTACCTTACTATGAATTTTTTGTGCCTTGCCAGCGAAATTTTTACCATCTTTTTTGGATAATACTTAACGACATGGCAGTTCATGAACTCTTAAATTAAGTTTCTCTTTGAATTCATTTAAATGTAAATTTATTTATCGTTTAGATACTGCGCACTAAACTAAAAAAAAAAGTTTAACAATTTACATATTTAAAAAATTTTGAATGTAGCTGCAGTTAAAAAAGATAAAATATTTGGTAAAACTATTACAATAATTTGTATATTATTCTATTTAACTATAAATTCTCAGGTTAAAGCACTAACAGTGTTGCCAAGAATATTTAGAGAACTATTAAAGCCAAAAGTAAGCACTTACCATGCTTAGAAAATTGTGTTTTTATATTTTCAGTCGTATTTCATATTATTGCGTTCTAACCCTAATTTTAAGATTACAATACTCTTAGCGTTTAGTAGTGAGTTGTCACTCGTATACCGCTAACATGAATTCTTCGATCATTTTGAATTTATTAAAACTGTTGTAGCAACAGACAAAAGATTAAAAGTTATTTAAAAAACCAGATTTATTTGGTAATCGAACCCTGGATAATCGCATTGCTCAGCGGGTGCTTTACCTACTACACGCCCTTCATTTAGACTGCTTGTCTGCAGGTAGTGTGATAAAACTCTGTAAACAACCTATCTTGATCTTGACTAATTACTACTCGGTGAAACGAAAAACAAGGAAAAATTTACCTTAATATGTATTCACACCATCGCATCGCGTTAACAATATCACAAACTCTTATAGTAGACTGATTCCTATACTGTTGTACATATTAGAGAACATTTCCTAAATAGCCGTGCAGGACAACTGCAATGCGGTTTTGTTGTAAAAAAATATTGTTTTTTTTTTCAATTGTACGTTAGATTATAAGCCTGTGAAATGTTATGTTTTTCAAAAAATACGCTTAATTTAACGTTAATGAATTCCTTACAAACGTTAACAGTAAACATTTAGCCGTATACAAATATTGCAACAAAGCAGTTATTTTAAGTGTTTTCTCATTTTTTTGGGTTTATGTTTTAGAACAAAAAAGCTTATACGGGGCATTATCTCCGCTTCGCAAGTGTATTATTATTCAGTTACAGCTTTGCATAATAACAAAACGTCAGAATTAAATGGCTGTAAATCAATGACGTTTCTCAAAAAAGTTTTTCCGCTTCTGCTAATATAAAATCGTAATCCTGGGGATAAATTACATAGGTCTAGTAAAAATTTTGCAAAACAGCTTTAATATTGAAAAAAAATGTATCGGTTTTTATCGTTTCTGGCTTCAGTAAACGGTAGGGTGTATTTTACGTAAAAAGTTAGTTTTCTTCTTCCTAAACCATAGATAAATGAATTTAGTAATATATGGGGCAGCAATAGAACCGAAAAACTTCCTCCTACATATACACAAAAAATATAATTTTATATGCGCATTGACAAACTTTCGACGATGAAGAAAAGTGTAAAATTTTGGTATTTTAAGATCGTGGAAATTGTTAGAAAAACGTAATTTTCGGCAGCTTAGCAATCCTTAATACGAAGGCGGAGTGAGAAGAAATACCAAATGACATTTGTCAATGCCATCTGTCACTCGGCCACTTTAAAGTTTTCAGACATCTGTCATTTAGTTCAGTTTTGACGGCCATTGAAAGCAGACAACCTCTCGTGTTTTTGCAAACATGGAAGTTCGTGTGATAATTAAACATTATTTTTTGCGTGGAAAAACCATTACGCAAAAACTAAAACAAAGCTTGATAAATATTATGGGAACTCTTCACTATCGATTAAAATGATTCACATGTGGTTTACTGATTTTCGTTGTGGTCGTACTGTAGCAGCCCTTGGTTTTAATATTATTCAATTGTATTTTGTAACTTGGCGACTGGTGTTGCTATTTACGTTGCTATAGGTGGTTATCATGATTATCTTGTGAAAAGTAGATAACACATTAAAATTCCTCCTGCAAACTAGTGTTTTATTTACAACAACGAATTAACATTACATTATTGGTGACGAACTATTGTGAATCAGAAGGTTGCGTGTTCAGATCACGTCGGGGTCACCAATAATGTAATGTTAAGTTCGTTGTTGTAAATAAAACACTAGTTTGCAGGAGGAATTTAATGTGTTATCTCCTTTTACAAGATAATCTTGATAACCACCTATAGCAACGTAAATAGCAACACCAGTCGCCAAGTTACAAATTACAATTGAATAATATTAAAACCAAGGGCTGCTACAGTACAATCACAACTGATGCCGAACGTTCAGGACGCCCAACTGAGGTCACCACACCAGAAATGATTGACAAAATCCATGATATTGTATTGCAAGACCGCAGAGTGAAAGCGCGCGAGATAGATGAGATACTACGCATCTGAGATGAACGTGTGAGCAATATATTACACAAACATTTGGATATGAAAAAGCTATCCGCAATGGACGCCGCCTTTGCTCACAATCGACTAAAAACGCACACGTGTGATAACTTGAGAGGCAGGTTTGGCAATGTTCAAGCACAATAAAAAGGAGTTCTTGCGTTGTTTCATAACTGTGGACAAAATATGGATCCATCACTATCCACCGGAGACCAAAGAACAGTCTAAACAGTAGATTTCTACTGGCGAACCTGCGTCAAAGAAAGCTAAGGCGGTTTTATCGGCCAACAAGGACATGACCACAGTTTTTTGGGATGCACGTGGCGTAATCCACATCCATTACCTGGAAAGGAAAAACAATCAACGGCGAATATTATTTCAATTTATTAGACCGTTTCAACGACGTTTTGAAAAAAAATGGTACCGCATTTGGCGAAGAAAAAAGTTTTCTTCCACCGAAATGCACGAGTGCACAAGTGTGTAGTTGCCATGGTCAAAATCCATGAATTACGCTTCGAATTGCTTCCACGTCCACCATATTCTCCAGACTTAGCCCCCTGCGACTATTTTCTGTTTCCAAACTTGAAGAAATGGCTCGGCGGAAAGAGATTCGGCTCTAACGAGGAGATCATCGATGCATCAAACGCCTATTTTGAAGGGTTGGAGAAATCGTATTATTCGGAAGGGATCGAAGAAATTGAAAAAACGTTGGACTAAGTGTATCGACCTAAAAGGCGACTACGATCAAAAATACATTGTTTTTTGGCCAAAAAAAGTATTCTTTGTTTTATTTTTATCAGACTTCTCATTCCGTCCTCGTAGCGTTTTATTGTAGAAATTCAAATTCAGCGAAACATTTTTACATCAGAACTCACCTTTATTATCCTTGCTACTGAGAGTACCGGGTTCAGTATCAATTTTAGGCATTTGTCCCTTGGCTATAAATTAGTTGGCAGATCAGTATAACTTTGATATCGTCGTCTGCGTTGATTTGTGAGAACTGACTTTGTCTACAAGTAAGTCTTATCAGTTATCACTAAGGTAATTTAGCGAGATGGCCATCACAGGATACGGATAAATTAATGGCTGGAACTTGTTTGTTCACATAAATCCATGTAAACACCTCGGTACAAAAATTAAAATTACAAATCAGTACGTACGTGAAATCCTTTTTTAACTAATAAATTGTATTTAAAGTTTAACAAAAACATACAACTTTCAAGTATTTGAAACTTGTCATTTTTCCTGTGTTTGTTGTGATTTGTCAATAATTGAAAGTTGACCAAATATAGGTTGAAATTCATATTTCCTGGCAACGACCGGTTTACTTAAAAACTGTATTTACCTTATTTAAACTTATCTGTTTTTCATGTCTTTGTTTTTTGCATATGCATCGAATAAATGTGCCATTTGACATTTTTCTTGAATAGGTTATTACATGTTTCAACAAACCAAGTTTAAACAAATGCACACAAAGTTCTATTTCGTTGCTAATTTGAAATTCAAACGTCGCGTCGGCATGTTTACTGTTATGTCTTGGGCTGCTATAGTTTAATATTAAATAAATACAGTCAAATATGTAACTATCACATAAAATAAACTAACGTAACGTCCTCACTTCTAGTAACCAAGATCAGTCTACTGCTGTTGGGGTCGCCTTTACCTTGTGGTTGGGGTGCTTTTACCTGTCCCCACTATTTCAATAATGATTACATTTACTACAAGATTTTGTAAGAAAAAAACTCCCGTAGTAAAACATAGTTTCGAAACCATAAGAGCTATTAGTTGTCAAAATTAGTTTTTAAAATTGTCCTGCCAAAAATTTTACATTGGCGTTTTTCTCCTAACAAATTTTTATATAATAATTCATAAAGGTAAACAAATTAAAAAAAAAACAATAAATGCTATCGAATTTCATCATTTTATTTATTCACAATATGTTATATTATAGTTTCTGCTTTATAATATTTTTGACTGCAATGGTTTTTGGAATATAAGCATTAATTCGCAAATTAATTTGTTTTCTCAGAGGAATAATTTATTTATAATTAAAGTAACTTTGTTAATTTAAGAAAACTTAAAACCTTGATTTAAGGTTTACTAAAGTAAAATCTTAGTCAAATTAAAAGTTATTTTGAATGTAAATTAAAATTAAATGAAAGGCGACTCGTACAACAAAGTTCTTCACTTTAGTTTGAGTACATTTGTAAAAATTTAGAGCAGCTAATTTGGATTAAATTGGTGCCCTATAAAATGTGCAAATGTTACAGTGCCATAATCTAATAAAACTTTTAAAAAGTTAGTTATAGAATTTACTTTATCTTACTTATGCATTTCGCACTTATTTAGAAAAAGAAGAATGTTTTAAAAAACCTGAAAAATAATGGTGTTTTTAAATATTAGAACATGATTGTTTGGAAGGTTTGAAACTTGCACGTTCTGGTAGTAATAAATAATGGATAAATGTGAAATACACATTAGTCAATTTTACATGTAATTATTTTGTTAAATAATGTTTAGCGAAATAGTTGAAAAGTGTAAACTGTCAGAATGTCATGCATATTTGTAATTCTGTGTAATGCATATTTGAATATGCGATTTACAACCGACATTAATTAGTATTTTCATTCACGCAAGGCTTAATTTGGCAACATATTAAGCAAAATATATATAATACATTCGTAAATGTATATTGACCATATAAAGAAACCAAAAAGTTCCAGTTGATTCACCCCATCGCTGTTCATCGACCTCGCGTTCATAAAAACTGTCAGCGCACCCAGTAGGATACAGATACAACATACCGCTGCCGAATATACATACAATGAAAAATACTTCGTCGAATGAAGTGTTTACAAAGTTTGTAGATACTTCATATCATATTGCTTAACAATATATTGATAGATAAGTACTGAACGTGTTAATAGAATGACTAGAAAAATTGTACGCTTAGAGAGTAGGAGTATAATGCAAGAGATTACCACAGTTATTTTAATTTATTTTATTATTTCTGTTGTTTAATAACATGTTAAGTAGAGAAATAAGAATAACTGCTCTGAATGTTTTCTTGCGCATATATATTCTTATAATCAAAAGATTTTATTTATACTGAGTCAATGTTACGTCTGGCACAAAGTTTTATTAGTTTAGTAAATCATTTTTTTTACAACGCAATTTATGTAAGGTAGATAGATAATACAGAATCTGTTGAAGCAAGTAATCAATATCCTACCTCAAGTTTAATCAAAGATATAGCATGTGCAAGGAATAGACAAGTAGGAAGAGTCGCATTTAATGTTTTCTAAGGAAAGGTTTCGGAAATTGAACCGCTAACTTACATTACGTGTTGGTGTTGCCACTAACAGGTGGTTATTTTCCACGAAATGTAATGTTTTCGGTTAGAAAATTTAATACGCGTATATTTTCGTATTTTCCTGGATCATTTAATTGTGTTGTAAAGATAAAATACATATAATGGTGCCTAATGCTTACGAGTTACAATAGATAATTCTTACTTAGGGAAAAATATAAGTGGTGCTTTTTGAAGTGTAGGCAAATGAAATATTATTGATTTTAATAAACGGTAATTACAAAGTTTAATCTCCTTTAAACCAGCTAAAAACAATAGTATATCTATGTCAGTGGCGGTTTCTCTATTGGGTCAAATAGTCATTGACCTCCAGTTTAAGTACGTAACATATATACACTGCAATATTAAAAAATACTTATAGTTAACTTTTGCATGAGATTTCTATGCGAGAACGTTTATTAAAGAGCTGCCGCAGGATCCGGAAACGTTTGAATGTTTGAGTATTTCGCGCGCATTAAACGAATCTATGCGTGGGTCATTTGGCTGTCAGTTCCCAATTCAGCTATACGCCACCGAATAAACCGCCGGCTTAAAAGGCATTTAAATGAATAAGTGTGAAATAGAAAGCTCATTGCAGTTAAATTCATATTACACAAGCTAAAAGAGGATAGAAGTATCTGCGTATTAAAGACTTCGGGGTCACGAACCCACAACTTCCGAGAATTATGCTGTCAGCTGTCCGTGGTAAGCCCATGCCAATAGCCGCCTAATTTGCGGGATTCGCACGTACATGACGTAGTAGTGTGGAAACAGTTGTTGGTTGTGTAATCATAATTGAGTGGTGTTGTACGACGTCCGTGCAAAATAATTTTGGATTGTGAATGCCATGTAAATAAATGCTTTCACATGTTTCTACTGTCTGCTATTTTGTGATAATTCATTGTGTGATATTCATTGCAAACAATTAAAAACTAAAATTCAAACGCATTTTTTATCGGTAAAACACATGAAAAATTTTGTGCATTTTGAATCACTGGCAATGTGGGTATCAATTTACAATAATTTTATTAGGGAGTGCTTATTGAAAGTCTACTAAAGACTTCAATGAAAATGTTGGTAAAAATAGATCATTTTGCCAACGTAAAGGATGGGTTTGAAATATAGGGCTACCTAAACTTGGGTAAAAACAAATTTTTTCCTAAAAAATACTTTAAAATGCCTCCCAGCACACCACACCACGAGCCGCTACTAAAACATGTACTTTGCAATTTTAAAATTTTGACGGTGGTACACACAATTGCCCGTGAACTGGGCCGTACAGAGTGGAATCCTGAGGCTGGTGATCCATGTGTCAATCAATGATATAGATATCATTAGTGTCAATGTGATATCTTTCGGAAGTTATATCAAACTGTAGGTTTCGTGTTTGCATAATGAGTTGAAATTTCCTACTAGTTATGCAACAACAGAGATTTATCTAACTTGCAACATGTACACCGTAGGTCGTATAAAGTGGGCACTTTTTTAAACTGTTATAAAATTCAGCTGTGCTTTGTTTTAAAACACAAATCTAAGCTGTCAATGTGACAGTGCGTACGTGCGTATGTTTGCGTGTGTTTGCTTTCTCGCCAGTCCGCCTATCCGCTTGCAATTGCAAAGAAGTGAGATAACGTATGATTCAAAATATTTCAGATCTCGGGCGGCGCTGAAAAAGAAGTCATGTCTTAGCTTAGAACAGACGCGATTTATTAAAGTAAACAAAACGTTAACCTAAAATAACCTAGAAATTAAAAATAACACGTGCATACAAAAACACAATTAAAATGATTAATTTATTATATCATCATCATCGATTTACAACAAATGTTTAAAGTGTTCACCATTCACTTCAAGACATTTTTGAACCCTTCCTTTTTAGTCCTTCAAACACATTTTGTAAGATATGTGGAGAATCGTTTAATTCTTGAACAAGGTTGGTAATGCGTTGTCTTAGCTCTTCTAAATCATTGATGCGCCTTTTGAACACTGAATTTTTTAGGTATGGCCAGACAAAAAAGTCCAAAACAGTTATGTCGCAGGAACGTGGAGGAAATGGAATCTCAGTGTTTCTACTTATTAATCGGTTGTCGAACAACTGCCTCAAATATTGAATATTTTCTTGAGTAACATGTGGTGTTGCTCCATCTTGTTGCATATACCCAGCATGTAACTCATCGTCGTGTAATTCATTTATAAATGGTTCCAAGATGTCTTGTCGATATCGCGCTGCTGTCACTGAACCGTTGAAAAATATCGGACCAATTAGTCTTCGACGGCTCATGGCTATCCAAACTCCTACCTTTTGTGGATGTAGTGGAGATTCCCTGTAAAAATGTGGATTTTCTGCAGAACACATCCGAATTGTTTGCGAATTAATATAGCCTGAAACATGAAACCATGCTTCATCCGAGAAAAAAGTTCTGTCCAGTACATCGTTGTTATTTAAGTTGTGAAGAAACCACCGACAAAATTGCCTTTTTTTCATAATCGGGAGGCAACAGTTCTTGAACAGCAGTTAATTTATAAGGATGCATCTGTAAATCGTGCTTTAAAATTCTTTGACATGTACTGTAAGAGAGGTTGGTTTCTTGTGAAATCCTGCGAATCGAAGTGGTAGGTGTTTCAATTACAATCTGATTAACAGCATTGATGTTTTCATCAGTTCTTTTTTTAGGACGGCCACTACCTTCTTTCCTAGTAACACTACCAGATTCTCTGAATAATGCCACCGAATGATTTAAACCATTTACAAAATTTTTATAATTTACTAGAATACCTGGAAATTTCTCTTGAAATTCGACCATAGTGCCTTGAATGGAATACCTCCAATTTCCATCAACTTTTTGAGCAGTACAAAAATAAGATTCTACGATGTAAGTCTTCTATTCAGTACTCAACGCCATTTTGTAAAGTTATATAATAAAAATTAGTTTAGTTGACTAGTAGTTTAATATTTAAGTATGATTGATACAAAATTAAACTTTAAATTCAAAATGTCAACATGACAGCAATGAGCAAAGTAGTTAGCTAAGACATGAAATTATATCCCATGGCCGCCCGAGATCTGAAATTTTTTGAATCACACGTTATTCTAAATGCCATCTTTTCAAAAATCTTGCACCATGCGATTAATCATTTGGAATCTATTGATCCTATGGATCTTCAGCTTTCTGAGTTTTGAAGCAGGAGTGAAGCGAAGTATCAAAAAAATGAGCCGGTGTCAAGGCTATTGGCTCGGAAGGATCAGAGCTCAACACACATAAGGGACGCGAATTCATCAGCGCTTCGATCTGTACGAGTAACGTATTGAACTCTTCGTACGTCAACAACTGCTTATTAACGACTTTATACAGATGGGTTTTCACGGATTTCACATTAGACTCCCATAGCCCTCCTACATACTGGGGCTCCGGCCGGAATCATTTTTCATTCCATTCCATAATAGGCGAGTTCTTGTTGCATTGTGTCTATATTCCGGAGATACTATTAATTTGTAAAGATCACCTAAAACGGCTTTAGCGCCAATGAAGTTAGTACCATTATCCGAGTAAATCTCCGCAAGTACTCCTCTTCTCGCAATGAAACGTTTAAACGCTTGAAGAAAATTGTTTGTAGACAAATCTGGTACAAGCTCCAGCTGTAACGTTTTGGCAACCATGCAAGCAAATAAACAAAAATATGCTTTGACCGGACGAACTCCCCGTTTTTGATAAAGGATTATTTGGACAGGACCAGCCTAGTCGCATCCAGTGCGCCGGAATGCTTTTGCTTGCTGCACTCTACAACTAGGGAGATTTTTCATTATGGGTATTTGAGACTTTGGTTTAAATCGAAAACAAATATTGCACTTTATGTGTATCATCTGCTTTATAAGTTGTTTCTTTTCGTTGTCCAATATTAAGTTAAGTAGTTTCCGTAGTCTAACTCATGATTATTTCCTCTGCATGTTTACTTAGAGCAGTGTTATCTTTATTCTTTCTGTCAGTGTTGTATTTGTAGGCTCTTATACAAATTAAATTGCTCGCGCTGTAACTCGGTTTATATAAGACAAACAATTAGAAATTATGATATTAGGTACAAGGAACAAGTACGTTGTTACAAATACAAACAACCACATAAATCCAATTACGCTAAACACTTACTACAACACAATCATTCAATGACATCTAATAACACTGTAAAATTTTTACATTTTTGTGATGAGAAACGTAAGTTGGATATACATATAAGAAGCATTTGAAATTCACAAACATTTAAAATCCGTACCTTTAATGAATAAGCAAGTTGATCTTTTAAATTCGCCATTATTGGGCGTTTTCGAATGAGAAATGAAGTCATCTGGACGCAGATATAGAAAATCAAGATTAAGTTATGAAGATTCATTGTTCCTGTAGGAACACCAACTGTTTACTTTTAATCTTGCGTCTGAAAATGACATGTCAACATGTTGAAATACGTATACGGCTAAAATAAAGACCTGTTCTATTTACAATAAATTAAAATGAACTTCAACGAAGCAAATTTCGAACTTATAAATAATGTGTCAATTTAATTACTTCAAGCACCAAAAACACTAAAAAACAGATTTATGCAAGTGTTTTTTATATGTCAACTTGATTCCTTTACATTTTCTGTATATTCTACATATATTTAATAGATTTAAAAAACCGCGGTAGCTAAAGAGGCAGCAGCTGAAGTAGCAACAACAACTTAGTATTTTTCACTTCAAATAACGATGCGAATTTATTCTGAAATGCCATTTTACTACTGTGATTAGAAGTAGTGTATGGCAACGACCGTATGAAGCGTTGCACGGCGTTGACATATACTGAATTAAAATAATTATTAGATAAGTTAAAATTCGTCCGTACTAACTCCTCCATTGAGTTTAGTGCCACCGACTTTACTTTACCTTAAATGAGTATTTAGGTATTTATGCTACTGTACGATATATTTTTTTTTTCACTACTTACTAACATTAAACGATATCATTATTTACTTTGTTTTAGAGCCAAGAAGATGAATTTCTTTCCTAGTGGTTAATAATATTTCATTTTTAACTACTAGTTAATAATGAAAACAATTGCTACCAATCTTTAAATTCACCATAAACTTTCATGTAAACATCTTTTGATTTTACTGGTAATAACTGTTCACCTGCACCTTCCCTAATTTCAGGAGGAGTGCAGTTTTCACTCAAATCATCAAAATTGGACATTTTATAACCACTATTATAAAATATATATTTTACATAAAGTCAATTGAAATTAACTATTCTCTAGTTTTCAAGCAAGGCTACTTTATTTTTGTGCATATTTGCATTTGTAATTTTATTTTTTATTAATGTAAAATCAATTATAAAAGGCATAAAGGTGCTAGTAGTGGAAAAAATAATATATAAACCACGGTAGAGAAGACTTATCAGCCTCGCAACTTATTTCCCTCGATGCTTCGCATCTCGGGAATTAATTCTGCTCGGCTGAGAAAAATGTCTTCTCTACCTTGGTCTATAATATACTATTATGATACCATACAAAGAACATTAAATCAAACAGTGCCCAAATGTACACAGTTTAAGACAATTAAGAACACTGTGAACTTGAAATAACTAAATTAATTTGTTCGAATCAATTCAGTATGAATCATAAAGCTGTGAAACTGTACTTTAATTTCTACTAACTAATTTTGTGAGTTTACCAATTATGAACACATAAAAATGCATTGTCAAAAGTTTCTTTAATTTACTGTTTAATCAATCACAAAGCTTAACCTATCTTTTCTGTAATAGTATTAGTTATTTATTAAAAATAATATTATTGCATTTAGCATTTCGATTAAGTACCTAAAAAAATTGTCATAAATAGAAAATCTATGAATAGTTTAGCTAAAAACATCAAATTAAGTCAATATTTATATTTAAGTTTAATTGTAGAATATTCTGTTGTTACTTGTTAAACATTACTAATTACTGTTGATATCATAATTCTTTTTGAAATTTATGGACGGTATTCGTTGCTAATTTTAATGGTGACAAAATAAATTTGTATAATTTTAAATTTAAATCGGGCTATTTTTATAACGTAGTACATGAACTTAAACAGTATTTTGATTAAATTTATTGAAATCAAAAATTTATTAATGTTTAAGAACGTTTGCAATGTGATGAATGCTTTTTGACAGCTTATTTAAATTTGGTGTCACTTATGCTCGAAGAGAAAGAACATTTGTAATCAGAAAAATAGCTCGCCAGCATATTTCCTTGCTCGTTTAAATTTATTCTCGTAATTTTAAAGCACCAAGGGAAATTATTTTTAAGTATTATCATTATACCGAGAGCTTTAAATTGTTAGGAAATAAATAAATGTTGTGTACAAAATGTTTCGCACTCACAACCAGTGCACAAAAAAAAGTGAAAACCATGAGGCCTTCTTGGCATATGCCCGCTGTTTTCTTTTCTAGTTTCTGCTTCAAACTATTAAACTAATTTCGATTGCAGTAGTCACGTTAACCCGCTCTTGTTCTTTTTATTAATATTTTAAATTTTCAGGGGTTTATAATAAAATTTCAAATTGTTATAATTTCAAAACTTCAATAAATTTAAAAAATATCGATTATTTGAATTAAGCGTTGTATCACGCTTACAATATTTTCTATTAACTAGAGACTGGAATTTAGCTAAAAAAACATTTTTCTTTTAAGGAATATTATCCTAGAACTTCTTATGAACAGAGATTTATGTGATTAACTATCAAAATAACAATATTTATTATAGCATATTTTGTACATTTTACTTATAAAGCCATATTTTATATAAAAAAATGTATCATACATAAAAACATTTTTTAAAGCTGCTTTCTAAAATTCAATGTAAAAAATTCAAACCATCAAAATAATGACCAAATGATAGGTATCTATTTTTTGCTTTAAAATATTTCTAAAAATTTATTCTTAATTTTTTTAAGTTTTTTGCTTAGTAAAAATGTCACTACATCGAAAGCAAAAAGTCATATTGGTAATTACTTTAACCAAAAAATTCATTTTTTTGGCAAACGACAACGCTGATGCATGTGCTTTATAAAACAGAATAAAATCAAGTCGATACCCCAACTACTTTTCGAGATATTACGTTGTATTTGTTAAAAAATGCTTGTTTTGAAAATTGGTGATTTGGGATTTTTTTATTAATAAATAAGATTGTAAATGGCCATTTTCTATATCAAATAACGTACTTAACAAGAATATAATCTAGTTCTACGCCAAAAAATTGTTTTTGTGTAGGAAGCGTTTTTTACCATCAAATTTACATGTAAATTTAATCTATTTCTAATTTACTTTTATATACAAATGTTATTATTGTTTCTAATGTCAATATTTAAATTGAAAATGGTTATTTTTTGTTTTTGTGGAAAGTTAATACAATTCGAAAGCAATTCAGTCTTGAATCAAATACATATAAACAGAGCCACAAAATATACTCGGTTAGAGGTGTGATGACGCAACTGAACAATAATCGCTTCAGTTTGCATATCGGCGACCTCACTTCCGTTCTTACTGAACCGTTCCATTACTTCCGTTCCACCACTTCCGTTCCATCACTTCCGTTTCATTACTTTCGTTCCAGCATTCGCGTGGTTACTCCTGTCGGCACAGAAGTGTCATTTCAAAAAGTCTTGGTAATAGTAGGTCGGAAAACGCTTCATTACTAAACTACACCCGATCAAAGCGCGGGCAGTCAAATAACTTCGTGGTCAATAACTTTAACATGTTTGCAATTTAAAATTTGTTACTGTAGCATTGTTTTCACTTTTCCATGCTTCTAACATGGAAAGCTATGATTTCATACAAAATTTTGGAATCTCATAGTTTAATGGAAATACGCCCTTGGGGTACAAGGAACCCAATAAATGGTTTTAAAAATATCTGTCTATCGGTAGGTAGCTGGGTGCATGAGTGTGTTCGTTCCCCTATATCTCCGGAACCCTTTACTAATTTTTATCAAATGAGGTATGTAAACGTTTTTTAGTGGCAGGTAGTTCTTTATAAGCTTTTTAAACGGACCTGGAATCGGAAACAGTAATTAGACATGATTCTTTGGTATCATTTTTGTTGTGAAGATTCTTTTTGAAATAATTTTGGAAACAAAGATAGTTGTCTCGGATCAAAAAACGACAAATGTTTTTTTTTTCGACTGTATCTTTAAAATGAAGGCCGCTACGAAGTTTTGAAAATGTTGACTTTAATGCCCGATTACTTATAAAGCAAATATTCAATTGTTAAAAATTTGCCCATCATTTAATAATGAAATGGTAGGTTTTCAAATTTTCAATAAAATATTCCTCAAAACTGATAAAACCATTTTTTTGCATTGCGAGCCGATGTAGCTTGTAGTGAACTACATATTTGTTTTTACCAATCTACCAAATTTTACTCCGACGCGTTCCAGGAATTTTTCAATATTTTAAATTGATTGATGAATTATTCAAAAATGCAAACGCAAATTGTTATAAACTGTAAATAGTATATAAACTATTGGAAGTAGTTTATTAGGATAGAGAAGAATGAAAAACAATTAAACACAAAAATATTCGATACAGAAGTTACGTGATTTTAACTACGTGTATCAGTTAGCTCTAGTTAAAAATATATTTTTCATGCTTTAATTTTTGATAATTTGTCAAATAAAGTATTTATAACTATTTTTGGTCAAAGTCGGTAGCGCGATATCTAGCTAGCGCCTTACGTGAGTTTCAGTGCCGTGCTAGCGCTTTGAGGTTGGAGCGGTCGGACGAGTCGTTCCAGTTTCAGATCGTCTGAGCCAGATGTAAATGCAAATTTCAATCTCTTATTGGCGCGAGAATAATTAAAAAGAAAAATCCAAAAAAGACACATTTAAAAAATAGTGTGAAAGAATATGGTGTAGCTTTATTTATAAGTTCTAGCTTTACTTCGTTAAAGTTCATTATAATTTATTGTAAATAAAACAATTTTTAACTTGAACGTGTTGACATGTCATTTTCAGAGACAAGATTAAAAATTAAAAACAGTTGGCGTTGCTATAGGCACACCAACTGTTAACTTTTAATCTTGCCTTTGATAAGGACGTGTAAACACGTTGAAACATGTAAAAGGCTAAAATAAAAAACCTGTTGAAGTTAAAAATTGTTTTATTTACAATAAATTAATATGGCATAGCTCCTCTATATGGACCACCGGTCTTTGACGTACGTAGATAAATATAAATAACAATATCAAATAGTTGGAGAAGGCATAGTTCAGCAAGACAGTGATTTCGGATATATGTTTAATGTTTATACTAAGACTAAGACTAAAAAAGTTTATTATATCTAGGCTCTAATAATCTAATTTAAAACCGTATCTCTTAAAAGAAATTAGAAGACTGGAGAGTTTTCTCTGGGACACCCTATATAAAAATTCTAATAAAATTATTCTAAATAACTAATATTCAGTTTGAGTTCTTAGGCAAAGTAAATGACTTACAATAGATATTTATGCTTTTGTGGGACACTTAAATGTTACTAAAGACTTAAACCAGTTTTTCCTTTGTATTCAATACAGAAGAGAAAAATGGCATATTATTTAAAAATAAAATATTGGATTTCCTGTCAAGTTCTTCAAGCCCGGTATAACCATCACAATAATGAAAATGTTAAATTATTTTCTTTGTTTTATAATTTTTTAAATACTTATCTATTCTGCTGATGAAGTAATTAATCAAATTTTTCTAGTTTATTTATTTTTAAAAGGCTCGACGATACTAGACGAAAACCTGGGACAAATTGTCGATACTCTTTGCAGTATTTCCTAATTTTCCATTTTAAGTTATGCAAAAGCAATTGACAGCAAACAGAAAATAACGGAACCAATGTTTCTTTTTCGCATAGAAAGTATATCCAACCTCGTAATGTAATGGAAATAAATTTGAAGAGCACATTATGTAGCATCCCTTTCTCAAAGCAATCTCCGTAGATGGGGTTCTATACGATTTCATTTTACTACTCAAGGAATCCAATCGAAGCTGTAGTGATCACACGATGGTTGGTCCGATAATCTGGTGAATGTGGCCAGCTCAATTTAAGCCTACATCCACAACTTACTACAAATGTTGAAGTAACGACTTGGGATTTATTAGGCGATCGCTTGATCTTTGTTAGGCACGATTTCATGTTCCTGGACCGTGGACATTTATCCCGAGTAACTTCCATCTTAAACGCCGTTGTCTGTCGAAGATTAAATAGGATTTAGTAGCGAAAATTTGCCAAGTTTAAACGCCGTTATTCTAAATCTATAATGTTAAACGTTTTCTTTGCAGATATTTGCGTCTTATAGTATATTGGACTTTGCCCCTTATTTATTTCGTACATGTACTCAGCTGATTACAATCATTTTTCATATATTTACAAGGGTGTATTTAATTTTTAATGTATTAGGTGTAAATTTTATATCATATAGCTATTGAATTTAGTGTCAAAAATGTTTTCCTGAAATATGTTATTGTGATGGTTCTGTAATTATAAGATTAAAAAACAAGCCAAGCACTTCGCCTATACTTTCTATTGTTACTCATTGTATTTACAAAAGCAATTTGTATAACATTATACCGTCCAACGACTGTTTACGTCGCTCCACTCATATTTGTGATCCGATCCCTGCCGCGCAGTCATCTGTTAGTTTATGCCTGCGGCCATATCTTATTATATGCAGAAACCGGAAATTTTGTAGTAATATGAAAAAAATCAAATTTATGTTTTTCTTTTAATTTCTTGGCATTAAAGAGAGCGATAAACAGAATCCGAAACGAAATTCGTTCGCTAAAATTTGAGTGGGAATGAACCTTGCTAAATATTGCTGCAAATAAAACTTAAGTTGTAAATCTTATTCTACTATCACTCCTGAGCAATTAAGGCTTAAGCTGAAATTTTTATTAACCCAATTTTTTTAACAAGGGGGCATGAATTTTCGATTTTCAAACATTTATAGAAGGCGTCACAAAGAAATTATCAGACCGGGGTACAAACCAAATTGTAGCTCATCTCAGTCTCTGTTAACCTATAGAATAAAAAGAAACGTGTACCTCATTTTTGAACAATGCTTTTTTTAATGTAAAAATTATAATTTTTTTTCTCTTCACAGTTTTAGTAGTTGCAAAAATTCTCCTAGTATGGGACATTTATATTACCAAATTTCATATCGGTCTGATAACTCGTTTTTGAGTAAATAGGCGTTAAAATCCAAATTTTTAGCGCCTGAGAAATATTAGCGAGCTGAGACCCTAACTAAATGTAGCTCATCTTGCGGTGTATTAGCCTACAAATTTTAAAAAGACATTTGTGGCCAGTTTGTGCCAGTATTTTTTTGAAATTTCCAAACTATTGAAAATATTTTTTTCTTTATACTTTTCATCTTTTTGGAAAATTTTGTGTATGGCAACATTTTGTCTCAAAGGGGCTATTACGATAACAAATTTGGTCGCATCTATCAACTCGTTTTTCAGTAATAAGGCGCTAAGCTTAATATTTTCAAAAATCGTAGCGGCCGCCATTTTACAACTACAAAGTAGGGAAACAAAGCATTGCTTTGCCCTAACATTTTTTAGCAGATTTCGCTTTCAGATTTAGAAAACTAGTTTTAGGAAAAAATGCTACCAAGCAACATCTATCTCTAACTTCCGTTGCCCGTTGTGGTTTTATTAAAGTTTATTTCCCGATAAATTTTTGATACACTCTAACATTCGCAAATTGAATTCGGACCATCCGTCCGGGAGTTATGGAGCGCACGCACCCACCTACTCATGAACAGACATTTAAAAATAATTTGTTTAAGCAATTGAAG
The DNA here is from genome assembly GCA_958336395.1 of Ctenicera cuprea. NCBI lineage: Eukaryota > Metazoa > Arthropoda > Insecta > Coleoptera > Elateridae > Ctenicera > Ctenicera cuprea. Next base: position 58,549,409 of record OY284490.1, read on the forward strand.
ATTCAAAACATGCATTTCCCTCAAAAACTCGAATTCGAAAAGTCCTCGTACTGGGATAACACACCAGGACAACGCCTTGCAAAACAGTTCATAACTGTTTCCCAAAAGAAAGCAAAAATAATACCTGACTTTTGTACTTGTGCACAGAGTGTTTGAATTATTGTACCTAGTTTTCTCATGTAATGAATCCACATAAAATATTAAAAATAATTATAAGTTTTGATTTAAAACTGCCTAATTGTACATAAGTAAAGTTGCAGATGAACAAATAATTACTATTTTCAGTTTCGTAGGATATTCAATGATCTAATTGTAAACCGAGGAGTAGCTCCAATGCACGTCTTTGCACCGAAATATCCTAATTTGGCGATCCATTGCAATGCTTTCGAAAACAAAGGAATGTATTTCACCATAGCAACAGCTTTGCTTTGTTAATGTTTACTAATTTGGCTTGTAATATTTTTGAAACAAAAGAATGGCTGTCACTATAGCAACGCCTTTACATTTGTTAACGTTGAGCTTGTTGTTCTATTGCAAGATTGCAACTGTGCCTTGAGTTTAGTAAGTTAAATATTAAAAATGGGTGGTTCAAATTATTCTCGAGAGGAATTAATAGACATGATGTTTATTTTGGACGAATGTCAAAAGAATAGTCACGCAGCAGCACGTTTATATGCAGATCGCTATCCTGATCGTAGGCATCCTCAATCTCTATCTCTTGAAAAGTTATTGGATAGATTTTTGAGAACTGGTAGTGTGAACTACCCTGTAAAGCATAAAAACAATCTTGAAAACAACAACGAACTTTTTGTTTTGGCTGCCGTGGAAGAAAACCCTCATGTAAGTCAACGTGAAATAACAAGGATGCTAAATATTAGCCAACGTAGGGTTAAACGACCGCTAAGAAAAAATAATTACCATGCGCGTCACATCTCCCTCAATCAAGAATTACACGGGTAAGATTTTTAAATGCGAATCCTTTTTTGTGACTGGATAGTAAACCCAATGCGACAGGATGAAACTACTTTACGAGGAGTCACATATTTACACTTTCTACAGAATGAATTAAACCGTTTGATGGAAGACGTCAATTTAGAGTTACGACACCCCCTCGCCAAATAGCTATAGTGAAAAATTATTTAATACAATCTTTTGGTTTGTTGAAGGGCGGTACAGTCGCGTGGCCACCAAGATCACCGGGGTTAATCCCTATGGACTTCTTCCTATAGGGTTACGTCAAAAATGCTGTTTATACAACCATACCTACAACAGCAGAGGACCCGAAGGAGACAATAAGGGCAGCATTGCCCCTGAAATGCTTAGGAATAAACGATGAAATTTTATTCAACGAATTAATAAATACATTCCCGAGAAAAGACAAACATCTAAACATTTAATTTAGGTTATCCTTTCTAAGTTACGTTTAGTTAAATTTGTCATAAATTTAGTTTTTGGTTGGCGTATGTAATAAAAGTGTTATGGTAATAATACAGACTGATTTGTTTGTTCTTAAACTATACACCAAATCAATGGGCACAATTAAGATCAAATATACAGATAACTGCCTCACCCTGTATAAGTAGAATTGACATATTCCCTTTTTCCATGTAGCAATTCATATACAATTACAACACAAAGTTGATTTATCTTTCATTAATTATATTTTTTGTGATCAATAAATAATTAATTATTGCTTCTTTCCTCATATTGAAAAAAATATACACCAGCAATTTTTTAAGAAAATATTTTAGCATCCCTGGAGATGGCTGGCGCTGGCTTCTATAAATTCTTAGGGATGCTACAATATTTCCTTAAAAAATTGCTGGGTGCAACATGTAGGGCAACGTTGTCACATGGTACAGAGGTGAATAACCCCTTATGGAAAAAACAATATTTTTTAAAAAAGTAAAGGTATTTTGTTAAAGAATCGTAAATTTTAAACGAATAAAGTATAATGTTTTTTTTTGTTAAAGTAAACAAAACTAAAGAAAAATAATAAATGAAATTATAAAATAAGGGAGAATAAATAAAAAAAACGTTGTCTTTAAAACAAATTTTTTTTTGATTCTTTTTTGGTAAAAACGTTTATTTTCCTGTAATCGAGGTTTCATTTTCTATATCCAAAAATTAGCATAAGCCTTTTGTTCGCTTAACATGATTGGCCGCTTTAGCTACTCGGCAGTGTTTCTTGAAAAATCGATTTATTTAACTTTTTCAGAACTTTTGGATTTACGAACACCAGACTGCAAAAAATATTTGTCAGTCGAAAATTAGTCAGGAGGAGAAAAATACATCCCCTTAAGTATTACGGCATCTAAAAATTAGGTATATAGAATCATATTTTACAGTCACTAATGAGAAAATTAGCTTCAACGGAAATGTACTGGTCTTTTAGATATTAAAATACTAATGGACGGCGGCGTCGCGGAGAAATTAGTGGTTTGAGACACTAACCCATAATAATGAAGTTCAATTGAACGCTAGCTCTAAGTATCTACAAACGTAAAATAGACGTAACCAGTTTTGAGCAATATTTTCTTTTACATTCACAAAATATTTAAATTAATTTTAATTCACAGGTTACACATTGCTACAAAACTGCCGTATGTTGTGTTCCATGTGCTAGTGCAACACCAAATTTCAGCGCAATCAGCAAAGTCTTTTTTTTTTTTTTCAAAAAATTGTAACGACCGCTAATTTAACTAGTAAGTTCAGGAAAAAGGATTTTATTTGTCTCAAAGCCTACTGCCAGATTACCAAAACTCGGATTTGAAAAAAATGAGACAATACCAAAAAATCATGTTTAACTTCCGCTTCCGGTTACGGATGTTCCTTAAAAATGTATTTTCGATACATTTTTGTTGTTATAAAAGTAGTTTATTTAAAATTTAATATAAAGTACAGCGTCAAAATTAATTAATTTTGGTTGCCACATACGTTTATTCTTAAAAATTTTAATTTAATAAGCTTTTAGTAATTCTACCTTTATTGTGGTTGCTTTAAGACTCCAGATTTTGATTGCATTGTTAGCTAAAAAGTCGCTTCTTATCTACATTTAATTGTATTCTAGAGAATAAAGAAAAGGAGATTGTAATAATAATCTAAATATGTTGGCGATAGTGATAGGAGTACATCGAGCAAGGCAGTGTTGGTGGGTAACAGCAGGAAACTGGTATTGTCACTGCTGAAAGCAAACGCATGTGTACGTTCAAGATATATCATAAATGGTTCAACATAAAGGAGCTTGCCACCACCACAGACCGAGGGTGACAAGATTATGAAACAAGACAAGGGGTGATGTAGATATATGGATGCACAACCGCGAATATAATGAAGAAACCGTTTCACAGTCTAAATGTTTTTCATTTTCCGCAGCTATTACAAACTCATATCACTTTTTTGTGTTTTATACCGTCGATTGTCATAAAATGAATATTATTTTCGTTAACTAAAACCTATAAACAAAACAGAAAGTGTTGTTAAACAAGACAAGTTAAGCTCATACTGAGATAATACTGACTTTTATGTTATATACGTTTAATGCCTTATCTTGTGGTCTTATAGCGAATAGTTGTAAGTCTTTATTTATCTTTCTTCCTTTAAATATTTGTATATTAATGCACTCTTTATAATATCAAAAAACAGCATGCATTCTTTTTATTATAAATGTAAATTTAAAAAGTTTTTTGGAATATATATCTGTATTGCTAATTACGAATATAAATTACCTACTAGATTTACCAACGAAAAGCGTGGGCTTAAAGTGTCTAACTCTATATTTGCTTCGATAAACCAGCCCACTTAATAGTAGGTAGATAATATCACTTTACTTTCCCATATTTCTACTGAAATATGGAAAGTTATGATTTCTTGCATAATTTCAAATTATAACGAAAATATACATTTTGGGGACCAAAAAATCCAAAACCGTGGTTGTTAAAAAATGTCTGTCTGTGGATGAGTGCGTTCCGTTCCCTATATCTCCGGAACCCCTTGACCGATTTTTACCAAACCTCGTTTCAGATCTCTCGTACCGAATGTAAATGTAAATTTTATTCACTTATTACCACGAGAATATTTAAAACGTATACAGTATGGGAAAGTACCAGCGACGACGTGTTCACACATTTTCTTCTGTTGAAAATGTCGCATAAACATGAGTCCGGGATCACATACAAAACAATTTTTTGCTAACGGGTTAAGATACATACTTGACATGAGTTCATTATTCGATACTACGTATCAAATAATGCCGGAGATGTGATGAAAAATAATTATGTAAAGAGGATACCTCATCAATAGTCTTTTGTTAATCTATCTATCTTCTATGTAAATACCATATGTTCAAATAAAAGTACATAAGTGTTGGCTACGGAAAATAACATTACTGTCTTTTCATGCTTTACAATTTATTAACTATCATCACTCTGCCAGTGTCACTAGAAATGACACACTTAACCTAAAAATTTTAGGTGACATTACGTTTTGTTTGTTTAAATTCTAAAGCATACAAAGACAGTAATTTTATTTTTCATGGCCAACACATGTATTTTTTATTTGAACATATAGTATTAAATCCTTAACTGTCCCACTATAACATAACACCACGAAGGGGCCTTACGTCTTCACTCAGTTTATGATTGTTTTCGAATAATGTTTATGTTGTAATCACTATATTATTGCTATAATTTGCTTATTTGTGGTTTACTTATTCTGTAAGGTTGAAAAAAGTAAACAATAAACATTCTCCGTTCAGTGTATTTATCGCGCTGACATAAGTATCTCGCACACCACATTTTATATAATTTTTTTCAATAACAGACAATTTATATAATAAAAGCGTTGCACACAACACAGGATTACAATTTTATTAAAAACAACATTCATTACTAAGGCTGCGATGTTAAAGCATTCTTATTATTAAAAAGCTGTCGGGTAATCGCCACGAGAACGATCTTCGCTTATACATTTATAAAATAAACAAATGCGCTCAAAATTTTACAGTTAATTGACACACACCGGAGGCTACAGTTACAATAACAAGCGTACACACTTACGCCACGATAATTAAAGCAATTGCACATTAATTTATAAAATTATCTGAACCCGTGGACTACACCCTATGCTTTTCTCTTTAAAAATATGGTAGTAAATTTATTGAAAGAGATATAATGAAATAATTTATACATTTCGCAGGTACCCTCAAACATAGTAAATAACCTGTGTCAAGATGTAAGACATGTTACTGATCACGGTCACTAACAGTTGTGAAAGAGGAGAAGGGAATCGGATTTAATATATAGAATAATAAATAACCTGTGTCGAGATGTAAGGCATGTTATCTTAAACGCAGTCACTGAAAGTTGTAACTAGAGGAAAGAATTCGGATTAAATATAGAGATGCTGCACTACCTACTTCATTCGCTTATTTATTAATAAACTAAAAATCGAGGGCTTAATCCACGGGTCACAGTAGATCTTTTAAAAATCTTGTAACACTTCTTTGCAAAACTAATATAATGAATCGTTTTTGAAAAAAACAAGTTTGATGAATTATACAGAGTGCCCATTTTAAAACTCCGAGCCTAAATTTTTTTAAATAGACAACTCACAATACAAGTCACTGCCGACTATTATTTTAAAACAAAATATTTCTATAAATTAAGATCAGGGCAATCATGTTTGCATTAACTTGACAGTTTACTAATTAAATTCGTTAAGCCACATTAATTGAACGGTGCAAAACAAAGATTATTGATCACTAATCTTTGGTACAAAATGTATTACAACGCTGACAAAGTGGACATGCTTCTAATTCTGTGTGAATGTCGAAAAAATGCGAGTGCTGCTAGTACTTTGTATGCGCAACGCTTTCTAGGTAGACGAATTTCAACAGACAAAACATTTAGAATGCTTCTTCTGAATTTACAAGAGTATGGGCAATTTTCAAAACCAAAAGTAAGGGCACGGCAAGTTTCGGTTGAACATAACGAAGTAGCTGTAATTGAAATGGTTACAAATAATCCCCATACAACTCAAAAAGCGATTGCAAATGCCTTAAACATTAGCAAAGGTTCTGTTTTAAATATTCTTAAGGCGAACAAATTTCACCCCTACCATGTTTATACCATATCTTGAAGATAGGGATTATGAGCATCGTGTTCAGTATTGTCAATTTCTTAGACGGCAATTAAACGGCAATGCGGAATTTTTAAGTATGGTAATATTCTGTAATGAAGCGAGATTTTCAAACAACGGCATGGTTAATCGACATAACTGCCACTATTACGCCCGCTGGATCAGGATAATTCATTTTCAGAGAATTTTTTCTCTTAATGTGTGGTGCGGTATTATTGGCGATTTAGTAATAGGTCCACATTTCTTTAATGGAAATTTAGATGGTGAAATGTATTTAAATTTCTTAATTATTGAACTACCGACTCTCCTCCAAACACTTCCTCAAAACGTACGGAATAGCATGTGGTTGTTAAATGATGGTGCACCTCCGCATTTTCATAGGGATGTGAGAAATTATCTTAACGAACGTTTTGAGGGACGCGTTATTGGACGAGGTGCATTGCATCCTTGGCCTGCCCGTAGTCCCGATTTGACTCCTCTAGACTTTTTGTGGGGCAAAGTAAAAAATGAGCGAAACACTTCGCCTGGACTTTCCTATACATTTAAATACATTGTTTTATATTTTCCAACACTTTCGATATACACCTGTCTAGACACGACTAGTTAAAGTAAATAGTTCTTATAAGTTGTAACATCTTGAAGCGGTTGAAGAAAGACCGACCGCTGCGCCCTGCAAGCATAAGGTTGGGTAAAATATTCGGACTGAATCAACGGAAGCGCGGAAATTGATATTTGAAAATATATTAATAACTCGAGAAGTATTATTTTTAGCAAGAAATTACTCTTATTAATTTGTATTTAGAATTTCAAAATCTTTCTGATTTTAAAGCCAAAATGCCACGTTTCCATTTAAAAAAAAAAGTTATCTTTTACCGTGGCCGCCATATTAAAATTGGAAACTCAAGCTTTTTTCTTAAATACAATCGAGAAGAATTTGCCCTACAACTTTGCTCTTGGGTTTGCGAGTCTATCTATTAAAATAAAAAAGTTTGCCTACACTGAACATTAAACGACTAGTACAAGAATACAACTGCTGTAGAAAGTAAATTTTTAATTTTGTAGCAAAAATTTTAAGGGGGAGGGGGAACAGTAGCCCCCCTAAATATTAAATTATCAAAAAAATATTATGATATTCGGATTTTGCTATCAATGATGAGCTATATTGCTTTAACAGAAATATTTTATTGCCCCCCGTTAAATAAATAAAAGGGTACCAATTTTCAATTTTCAAAAATTCATAGAGGGCGTCACAGTGAAATTATAGCAATGCGCAAAAAAACACATTGTAGAAGATTCCCAGCTCTATCAGCTTAAAAAGTTTAAACAAAAACGTATGGGCAGTTTTTGAGGAATATTTTTTTTTTAAATTCCAAAAGTTTGGAATGATGTCATTGCGATCGTTTTTATATTTTTAAAATTAATTATATTTCATGGTATAGTACCCTTGAAGGGCTATCAAACAAGATGTAGTTGATTCCAATCAGATAACTGGCTTTTGAGTAAATGGGCGTTAAAGTCGAAATGTTCAAAAATTCGTAGCGGCCGCCATTTTAAAGCTAAAGAGCTCAGTAAAAAATCGTTTGATTTGTCCTAAGGCCCTCTTCAATCTCCACTATTAAAATTTCCAAAATTCAGTTTCTAAAAAAAATTCTACCAAAAAAAACCTGTCTAACTTCCGCTTCCGGTTTCGGTTTTTTTATAAAGCTTATTTTGTCGGTGAATTTTTGTTATCCCCCTCATTCCAAAGCACATCAAAATCGGTCCAGCCGTTCCGGAGATATGGAACGTAACCCTTCCCTATACTGAAAGTATAGGAAAATAAAAATGATGTCTATGAAGTGCCTACTCGAAATGAAGAACATCTACGCGAAAGTATAATTCAATGTTGTCACTCTATCACACCGGAAATGTTAGCTCGTGTTAGAGGTTCAATGCGTAGACGAATTATACTCTGCGAAATCGAAGGGGGAAGGCAATTTGAACACCTGCTTCGTTAGTTTTTGTACTATGTTCCTATTAAGATATTGTAGTTATTGTTGTCAAATATTAAATTTGAGTTATTAAAGTAACCTTAAGTTTGTACTTAATCATTAGTAGATACATGCACTGTAAAACAACTCTGATCTCATTTAAAAAAATGGTAGAAATGCATAGTGATCTGGGGGTTATATTGTGTGTTGACTATTTAAAAAAATTTAGGCTCGGAGTATTAAAATGGGCACTCTGTATGCATAGTCATGGCCAAGGCACGGCTTTTATGCTAATGCATATTTATTAGTTTTGATATGCCAATAAAATGTTTCTGTTTGCGTCCATATCTAATAAGATGCAATTAAATGACACCAGTTTTAATTTGCATATTTTGGGTTTTTGAAGCATATTTTTATAATTAATGCATATTTATATATTTTTTTTTATATTCGCAAAAAGACGTTAAATTTTAAAATTTAAAATAGGAGAAAATGAGAAGTACATTGAGATTTTCAATAAATGCGTGCTGTTATTAGGTATTCTCGAGCAGATGTCCCGGATTATATAAGGTAGAATGTTATTTCCAAGCTTTTGAATGTTTACAATCATTTATAAGGATTATGCAATTGTGGTACGGAAAGTAGGAGATATTAGCTTCATTTTGTTTTACGTGCCTACCACTTTGTAAGAAATCGCAAAATAGTGGCTCGTCTTGTGTGTGTACTGTTTATACAAAAAAATGCCAAACGACAGTAGCTTGCCTTTATTATGGATAATAGGTTATCCGGAACTGGTGCTACAGAAAAACAAAAACTTTGCAAAAGTCTGCTGCAAAACGGTAAGAAATCTTTGACATTTTACAATGTTCAAATTTATTGAATATGCATGTAGGCTCGAAGTAACAAGGAATTTTTATCGTGCTGAATTTTATGCGATAAAAAATTCCAAGTAAATCAACATATTAAAACTTGCTTTACATCAAGGCAAAAATCTCGGAACCGACAAATGTCGATGTCGATTCGCGAGTCCATTGCTGGAATTTCTAAATTAAACGAAAGAGAAAAATTAAATTTCGATTTATGCAATGCTTTAGTGAGTGCTAACACTAACAAAATTAAACATATAATAATTTTATGTTATTCTTAGAAAAATACACTAGTAAACATGTTCTAGTACATCTTATTTTATTAGCACGAAAGAACTCGATATAACAGTGTCACTATTTCTAGATTCGTAAATAAAGGTTTCACAAAGTTTTTTCAGCTGGTAACAGTTCCTACAGAAAAAATAATATTAATGTTATCTGATGCTGCACCGTGTAGATAAAAGCAGGGCAAAGTTTAAATATTTTGTATCCCAATTTAATTCATACAACTTGTTATAGTGTAAATAGAGTTACAGAAGAAATTAGGATTCAGTTTCGCATTGTAAACCATTTAATATCTAATGCAAAAAAGGATGTTTGAAAAAACGCCCCTGAAAGTGCAATTATTTAAAGAAAAAGTGCCAAATATTCCACTACCTCCTAAACTACTGCTTGCCACATGGAGTACGTGGTTGAATGGTGCTTTTTATTATTTAAATAATTTCGAAGATCTTCAAGTTGTATTATACATTTAAAAACCATAATAAACAAATCGTAACTTGCGAAACAATTAGCATTTATTAAAGTTAATTATAGTTTTGTAAGTACAACACTCAATCAATTACAATAGAAAACAGTCTTGCTATCCGATTTAGCAGAACTTACAAAAACGTTTGAAAAATCAATTCATCAACTGTATCGCAGAAACTAACAGACGTATTCGATAAAAACGAAGGTTTTTACACTATTCTGAAAGTGAATGAGGTTCTAACTAGCAACTTTAATGATAATGACATGCAACTAGACCTGGACATTATTACTAATGTAAAAATGCGCCAATCACTGCACTTGACGTTGAAAGAAGCTTTTCTGCTTATAAGAACATACTGTCTGATAAAAGGCAGTCGTTTCATGTTGAAAATCTTGAAAAACATATTGTAATTCATTTCTATAATGCTACGAAATATAGGTATAGGTTTAAATTGTTATACTATACTAATGCTAGTTTTTAAAAATTGCTTTTTATAATAATAATTTTTTAGTGTAATATTATGTTGAAGGTGCTTTTTTTAATAAAAAAAATTCAAGATTTTTTTTGGTTTACATGATTTCACTTGCAAGTTTTGTATATAATGCTTGCATGTTGTGCATATAATGGGGCATATGGTGCATATATATGCGCATATTTTGACATTTTCTTGTGCATATAAATCTGCGCCATGGTTATGGCCAATGAAATTAAAAATGTTTAAAAAACCGTAAACCATCGATCAAACTTACATTTCTCAAAGGCAGCTCTTCTTATGACTAGGATGTTTTAATTACTTTATTAATAGTGAAAATAGTGTTTTTTGGGTACCTCCATTGAGGGGCTCTATCTCCGAAACGAATGAGAGTAGCAAACATGTTCATTAAACATTTTTACTCATACTTACTATTATATTGAGTCGGTTTACTTTCGGGATCACCGCCGGCTTTAGGGCGGGGCAGGTGGGACAGTTACCCCGTGCGTCACTTTCAAGAGGCGGAAATTAATGTAACATTGATGCTATTCTTTAATAAAAAATTAGTTATCGTAAGTGGATTAGGTGTCAAAACATCCTAATTTTTATTTATGATTGTATTATAGGAATAGTAACACATCAGCAAAAACTGGGGACCCAATTATTGCTATTGTTTGACTACAGTAAAGAAACGAAAATAACATAATTTTAGTTTAAAATTAAGTAAAATAAGTTAAAATTTACTTAAAATGTCCATTAATTTTTTTAATTTGTATAACATTTTTGTTGGTGTAAAAAGGGGCGGCCTGGGAGGCGGCAATATGTAGATTTATCCCACCAGCATTTGCTGCTCGAGCCGGCTCTGTTCTGCCCATTCTGTATACTAGAGGACAACAGCACAACAGCTACAAGCCGTAAATTGTAATAACACCGAAACAATTCATATATTTTACAATTAAGAAATTTAAAACAACATATTCTGTAGATTACAAATGCATTAACGATTATTATGCAACCAACGACGAAATAACTTGTATTTTTCCAATTTCTTTAGCAAAAACTATTGAAAATAGTGGCGATTCTTACACATCAAAAATTAGCGAATCTGCTACATAAGCTTAAATTATTATTATTATTATACCATGAACCGTTAGTTTGCTTTTAAATCTGTGGTCGCTTTATATAAAGCGAAATGCGTTTACTTGCATCACCCCTTCTTCTAATTTTTTTAAGCAAATTTGTAAATTTGCGCTGTAAACTTGGCGTTGAAGTATAAAAATCTCTTGCAACGTTAAATACTGGTCGATTACCTGGAATAGGGATAGGGATGGGGATGGAGATGAGGGCAGGGAGCGACGCAGAAAACACCACAGAACAAAAAGATAAGGTACCTAATTAAAAATAGGTAATGTTGACTACACTTTAAGTAGAGAATACAATCCCTAGACGAAATTTCATTACTACGATTTCGGAATACAAAATGAATAATTCCGAATCCCAAGTCAAAAATACTCAATTTTATGCATTAACTTTAATTATTTTTTTGACAACAAAATAAAAATAAAACTATAAACATTTTATTTTTTTTAGAATTTCGAAAATAATCAAACAAAAATAATAGTTAAAATAGCGTCACCAAGTCGAGATCTGATGCTGGTACAAAATTCTACAGCAGCAGAAAACGCTCTTTTCGACTCCGCTGAATTGTCAATAAAAACTCGTACATCAGCTGCATTATCTGCAGTAAAAAAAGGGCTAGTTAGTTTTGTGTCCCAAAAATCCAAAGATTGCAAGAGCTTCAATCCAGGGATCTTTGGGTCCAGAAAATAGCCGAGATACCGGAATTGTATTACCTAAATGTAAGTTAACGGGCGTCTACCAAGAATCTAGTACTAAATTACCTGTTTCCATTTTTTTTTCTATTAATGAAATGTGTCAAAAGTCAGAAAACTATTTGTATGTATAAAGTAGTAAAAGCAAAATAAAAACATTATACAGCGCCATAAAAATTATAGAGACAAACAGTTAATTAAATTAAGAAAATACGTAAGTTGAAAATGTGATGGATAAGATACGGTTTTAAACAATTATATGGTTAATGCAGTACTACCTATATAGTGTTCACATTTTACTTGAAAATATTAAAACTACTACCGCGAACAGAATGTTTTATAACCTTGGGAATGTAGTAGGTAAATGAAGAAAATGCGTATGTTAGGCCTTTGTAACGAGCAGTTAAAACAAGTTTTGCAGTTAATTTACAACATTGTTTGTATTATGCATTCTGACATAGGCTATACTTAAATGTCAGTTACTTAAAAATATTACTCATGTACCTTTTGTGAAGTTAGAGCCGCTAAAAATGCACCCAACGAGCTATAGACAATTCTAACCTTGGCAAGAATGCAAGTTAAAAGGTACTTAATGGTGACGATAATAAACTATTTTTGATCTGTTTTTACAATGTAATTACTCTATAAAACAATTTTAAATTACCTATAGTATTCAATTACACAACTTTCTTATTTAAAAATTTGAACGCAGTTTAAACTATCATTCGTATCGAAATGACAGCTATTTTGTAGTTTAGTCATCGAAGCAATTAACATAAGCACGCAAATGAGCTTTTTAAATTAAAAGTATTCAAAAATCTTTGATTCAATAAAACGCATATATTTAATATTGCTTTCCTCCAGCAACTAGTTAAATTTTATAACGAAGAGAAACTACATTTCCTACATTAGCTTTAAAATATTTTTTAGTGAAACAGGAATTTATTCAAACGATTCTAAAGTGGCACTGTAGTAATTTAAGTCCCAGGCGGCTGCTAGAACAGCTGTCCACTGCAGGAACAAAACCACAACTATTCAGGGACCGGACCACAAGAGGTCTACTGAATGTTTACTAAGGCATTAACCCAATAGGACCTTGCAATTAGGGTAGTAGTATTAATTGGCATTTGGTATATGGTAGATTAATTGAATTAACAAGTAGTACAAGTTTTTTTTATTATTCTTTCAAATTAGTAAAAAGAAACAACATTTTTTTTAAATATTGACATGGCTTGTTTAATAATACATTTGTGAACGTTTATCAGTAAAGATAAATTTGCTTTAAAATGCTATGTAGAAACAAAAAGTAATACCATATTATCTTTTCATCACTAGATGATTTATAAGAATTTATTTTTTGAAAATAAGCGCTTACGACAAGCTTGATAAATCAGAAAAAAAAACACAAAACATCACAAAATATTTAATTATTTATTTTTATTTGTTTTCAATAAGAATACGGTATTGTTACAATTATTTTAATACAAAATAAAAACTAAAAAATGTAATTAATAACAATTAAAAATTAACTTTAATATACATTTTCTTGCCATTTAAATCATGTTTTTATTAAAAATTTAACTTAAGCATATTATGGGAAAACGACAGAAATTTTTTAAATCAGCTGAAAAAATAAAAAATGTTACAAAGGCGTAATTAACGGTTTTCTGTAAATTATTTTGTTATATTTTCAATAACCAATTAAGGAAATTCTTTACGCCAAGTTGCCAGTACGGATTGATCCTTCACTTGGGGCATTTTATAATTTCAAAATAAAATTATTCACAAAGCATCACAACACAATGGAATACTCCGGATTACTGCCGTTAACAAAAAACAAAACATTGCTGTTAGCTTTTTTACAAATAAACACGATAGACTATTGTGTGTGACTTTCGATAGAACACAGAACTTGGTGATTCCCCGGGCGCACTATTTGTTTCTCTGAGGAATGTTTATTTGGTCTAGCATGGTAATTGGAGAATATGGTGTAAACATTCGCCGAGTCATTTAAACCGAAAATTTGCATTTTTAAACAAAAAATTGTAAATGCTTAATTCTTTAAAAAGCACCAACTAGCTGTATAAAAGCTGAAATAAGCACATATAAGCGGTTCAAGAAGCAAACTACGGAAAATACACAAAATAAATGTGGTGTCAAATGATTACATTTTTTATGAATCGTGGAAATACAGAAGGTTTTTCATTTGCTTACAATAATAGTGCATAATCAAAATGCTTGAAATTCGCGCTCTGTTCATCACAGCCATTCCAAACCTAAATGTAATGTGTTGGCGTTTCTGTTGTATAAAAATTATATCATTATTTTAATATAAGAGAATAAACACTTCCGTAGTTTATACAGAACGATAAAAAAACGTAATCAAGGAAGGTTGTAAAAATTAAACCGCATGTCTTAGATTAATACTACACAAATTTCTTTATCTGTCATTAATTTTTGCATAATGGTATTTAATAATTAACTTTAAAAAAAAAAACGACTTCAAATAAAAACACAAAAGTGACATAAGTTAACTAAAAAGCAAAAAATAAATGTTTTTTATACAACAGTTTATTACTTATTTGTTGTTCCGTATAATGTAATTAAGAAATTGTTGTTTAATATATAATTATTAATTGTTTTATAATTTTTAAGTCGGTGCCAAGAAAACATAAAAATTATATACCTTGCTACAATAACAAATTAGATTCGAATTTTTATGTTTTACTTGGCACTGACTTAAAAATTATAAAACAATTAATAATTATATAGTAAGCAACAATTTCTTAATTACATTAGACGGAACAACAAATAAGTATTAAACTGTTGTATAAAAAAAAATATTTTTTGCTTTTTAGTTAACTTGTCACTTTTGTGTTTTTATTTGAAGTCGGTTTTCTTTGTTTTTTTTTAAGTTAATGCACGGTAACATCAGCATATTAGATTTATAGTATATTTGTACTACTAGAAAATTGTATACGTAAGTAATTTAATTTTTTATTTTCTTATTT
The DNA here is from genome assembly GCA_958336395.1 of Ctenicera cuprea. Lineage (NCBI taxonomy): Eukaryota > Metazoa > Arthropoda > Insecta > Coleoptera > Elateridae > Ctenicera > Ctenicera cuprea. Next base: position 58,564,449 of record OY284490.1, read on the forward strand.
GCATGAAAAGCAATATTGTATCAGACATTCAACGTTTGCCTGCATCTCTTTTTTTTTCGATAAAGTAGTAATAAATCAGTGGTAATGGCATATTAAAATGACAATAGTTAAATAAATAGTACAAAATATCAATTGGATGCTGGTTTTGTATGCAAGATAGATTGATAACTTCAAACAATTACGTATTTTTACTTTCCCATAGTTCTACTGAAGTAAGGAAAGATGATTTCATGTCAATTTTAGATTTTAATATTTTAACGGAAATACGCGTTTTGGGGTTTAAGAAACACAAAAAATTTTTTTCAGAAAATGTCTATCTGTGAGTGGGTAGGTGGGTGCGTGCATTCGTGAGTGGGTTCGTTCGATTCCTATATCTCCGGAACCCTTTCATCAATTTTTATCACATTTAGTATGTGGAAGTGTTGTAGTAGCCAGGTAAAAGTGTAAAAGGTTTTTAGTCGGAACCGGAACCGGAAATTAGACATGTTTAGTACAGATTTTTATGTAAACAACTTTTTTGAAATTTTAAAAACCCAGAGTTGTACTGCATCTAAAGTCAAATATAATGTTGTTTTTCCGAATGCTGTATTATTAAAATGAAAGTCGTTACGAATTTTTGAAAATTTGGAATTTAATGCCCGATTACTCAAAAACCAAATATTCAAGCAGTACAAATTGCCATATTATTTAATAGCCCTTAATAACTATAATTAAATGATATAAAAACGTTTTTGGAAATATGAATATTGTAAAAATTCTAGCTGCTCAAAATTTAAGACATTTTCAAAAAGTCATTCCTCAAAAACTTATCGCACCATTTTTTTTAAACTTTCTAAGCCGATAGAGCTTGCAGTGAACTATAAATTAATTTAGAAATTGATTATAGGTACATAAAATACTTTATTACTTTAACAATATTTATTTATTTTAACCTTATACGTACTTCAACAAGTTTACACGTCATTATCAAAGGCAAGATTAAAAGTAAACAGTTGGTGTTGCTATAGAAACAATAAATCTTCATATGAATTTATTGTTTACTAATCTCCCGTATTTTGCTCTAACGGTCTTCAAGAATTTTTGAAGAATTAGAAATTGATTAATTATTTATACAAAAACGCAAACGCCCATCGTTAAAAATATTTAAATAATTTAATAAACTAATTTTTAAGTAGTTCATAACGACTATATTAAAAATTAGGGAAAAAAACGGTATTTCTTATATCAACAACGTGTTTTTCGGAAGTTACGTGATTTTAACTACGCTTATAAATTAGCTCTAGTTAAAAAAGATTTTTTGTTTCTTGCATATTTTTAATAACTCTTCAAATAAAGCTTTTAAAGCGATTTTGGTCCGACGTACGAAGCGCATCTAATCAGCCGTAAGGAGTTACCGTGCACATCCTATACGAAGTTATCGTAGCACCATTTTTATACTGTACGCGATATCCTATTGCACAGGCTGTCGGAAGTTCAAATCATCGCTGGGGCGTTACCTTTTTTATTCTATTTTGCTTTAATTTTTGTAAAAACGATGTTATTTAGTTAGTTATGAGCGCGAGAATATTTATATAATAAAAATTATGGGAAAGTACCAGCCACCTGTTTCGCTCATTTTTGTTAACAATTACATAATTTGCGTGCGTCCGTGCAGAGGCGAGCTTCCTTGCGGAGTGTGTGTGCGTGTGAGTGTTACCAAATGGGCGTGTGCTTGTGGAAGATTACCAAATAGTTTATTGGCGCAAGCATGATATTCTGTTCATTCACAGTAAAAGCCGGCTATAAAAAACTTCTGGGAAGTTTACTAACTAAGCTTTTTTTTGAGTGCGTTGATAGTGAAGCAGAGAACCTTTTATCACCTCCATTGTTTTTTGGAAGAGATAGCTAGTTATATGACATCTGATATTTTGTAATTGCAAATAATGTTTATCCGCTGAAAGTTAAAAATCGATTTTTTGAAAGTGCATGAATGAAATTCGCTTATTTTGGCAATTGCTGAATTAAACTATTGAGCTACAGAAAGTCCTCTGTAGGTCTTTTCTCAATCAAAAGTTGTTCCTATTGTGATTTAACATGTTCATGCCAATTTCGAAGACAAAATACGTAAATTAAAAAAACAAACAAAAAGTTGATGGTAGGGAAAATCTCGTAGAATACGAATTTAGGTTTCTTTTTATTGAAGGGTAGCATCCCACCCCTTTATTGGCGTACTAATCTTACTACCTTGCTGTTTAATCCCAGTTTGGTTATAAATCTTCTAAACGTAGATTGGGTTTTCTGGGTTAAGGCGTCTGAGCTGTAAAGTGTATACCCACACCCACACACCGACGACAATACCTTCATCTAGCTATACTCTACACAGCAAGGAAGGTAAACATATTTTTGTGTGTGATAGTTTGTTAAGTTCCGAAATCTTTGTTTTTCATGGTCAAGCCTTAATTTCTTTTATCTTTAGAATGCGTTTTATTGAACAAGCGAATTAAATAATAATAAATTTAATTGTTTAGTATTGACATATATTATTGTTGATGTGCTGCTATTATTTGTTATTGTTGCTTCTTGTAGTTGCTGTTGAGAATTGTTCAGTTTAGAGATGTAACTAGTTATGTACTTGGGATTTAGTAAGTAGGCGTAGTTATTGAGATTCCTTGACCTATTTCATTAAATGCAACCCCAGTGCGTATGTATATCTTGATGTGACCAGAGGGGGAAGCCAAAGTTCTCATTGTATTCCTTGTGGCTTGTGTGATTTCGGTGTAGCGGGGCCCCGACTGCTGAACACAAAGACATGAATTAATACTCAACTGATTGGTTTAATAATCGGTTAACATGGTATCCGGCGTGATAGGTGTTCTATCTTTCTCTTACGGGTTTTAGGTACGTCGAGCTAATGCATTGAAGGCAAACGTCGAAATTTACTCAAAGGGTTAACTACTAGAGGCCATCTGAGATTTTCTCGAAAGGAATTACATCCTCCTTACGTAACATACTTTGATCATGCTTTACTAATGTAAAATGTATATCTGCTTGTTTTACCTTCCTCGCTATATGTATTGTTATCCAAATTTCGGAAGTTGAGATTTTGACGAATAAGCATGTTTTGGAGTTGGAGACTGTTGGAACACCAGATACCTACGTGCGCGCATGAGTGAGTGATGCGTGCGTGCATGCGCGCTTTGATGGCGGTATAAACAAGTTAATAACTACCCGAACAATTTATTTAGTAATTGATGTATAAATAAAATATTTATTACTTCAACAATATTTATTTACTTTAACCTTATATTCGATATGTTCACAAGTCATTTTCATAGGTAAGATTAAAAATAAGCAGTTGGTGTTGCTATAAGAACAATAGAACGTGGCGACTTCCCTTAAATTGACAGTATTCTAAAACTTTTCAAAGGTATTGAATTTTCAATTTTTCAAAAACTTTTGATAATGTTCAAAAAATAAAGTCAAATTTTAGTTTCCAGCATTTTTAAAAAACAACTTACAGAATTGATTTACAGGAAGCTAGAGCTTTATCATTCACCAGCGTTTATCTTATGACCGGTCTAATCGATCCTAAAGATAAACTAATTTTTTTACGTTTCTGCATTTGATTTTATAGTCTTTTGTTACCATGGGTAACATTATTTCCGCGTTTTCATAACTCTCAAGTTAAACTTTGGTATTTTGTTTTTTGTTATAACGCAATTTTTTTAATGTTGTGAGAGAGTAAGACAGATCGGGGTTCTAGTGCAGAGGACCAGATAAGAAGCGGTTTGCATTTTATACACAACGTTCAATTCGTAGTCGTGTACGAAATTTAGCTACTTTTTCTAACTGCGCAAGTTTCTAGAATGCCGTGAGAGAACGAAACAGGCCGGGGTTGTGGTGCAGATGGAGAGAGGGAGAGATAGAAAACTATTTGCATTCCATACACGAAGTTTAATTCGTAGTTGTGTAAGGATACGCCCTCTCGGGGCCTTGATTGACTGCAAGTGCAGACAAAGGGGTGTTCTCATTCCTTCAACGAAATTCGTAGGATTCAGTTCGAGGTACTGCGCTGTTGACGGTTTCAACTGATAAATCAAACAACTCATTTTGTTTATTGCTTTTTATAAATATTTATCTATCACGTAACGTTGTTCCAGAATTTCTGTTTGCAGTGTGGTGTTTAGTAATATATAATTTCATCTTTAAATAAACATTGTTCTAAGCAGCATTAATTTGGATGGTGTTAAAAGATAATGTTATTTGCTAAACTAGTAAAGTGAACTTGTACCAGCAATATTACTCTCTAGATATAAATGCCCGTCACTCGTCCGTTATTTGTGTAAACAGACCTACGTAAACTTGGGGACTATGTTGATAAACACAAAAGTGTAATTTACAAAGCTACACTAGCATACATACCACATTCAGACACAACTGATAATCTTTAACAATAGATAAGCACGTGTAATTGTACCTTATACAGTAATATCATTTGTTTAATAACATTAGGTATACTGCAACAAACATTAATACTAAAACCAAAAACATTCCACTATGTTTCTTTATTATCTCAGGTTTATCTGTATTCTGATTTACTTTCCCGGACTTTCAAGGTACAGAGAAATTTACGCCATGCAACAATTACGAAAAATACCTATACGTGGCTGCCACCACTTTGTTTTCCACCTTTAGTTGAACACTTTTTCCAAATGTTTGTGTTACAGTTTTAAAGAATATTTAATGCAATAGGGCAATAGAAAAAATACAAGACAGAAAGAGTTAAAGTTATAGTACAATATATGGCTGGCTAACCACACTCATGTTATTTTCTTGTAAGATACCAATTTAAATAAATCGAATTTTTATGTCGTCCAGTCTTGTGTACAAAGGCAACTTTAACTGACGTGTAAATTCGGTAATTCATTGTTCACACTATATAACTTTGATATACTATAATGTTTAAATGACATCGTGTAACCTTCATCAAGTTATGAAATTGAATTCTGAAATAACAATTTATTCTTATCGTATATCTTTAAAATATAAATGACAAGCATATGCTACATACAATGAAAGAGCGGCATCTAAAAGAAGACACGAATGTAGAAACTATATCGTTACGTGGCAGGCAAAATTACATTATTATTATTATCTGATATGTAGGTATATTCAGAGTAGCTAATGCCATATGCACTGTGCACTTAGTAGGTTGCTTATTTTTAATAAAATTACAAAAGTCAGCTTGAATCGAACTTGTTTCAAAGCAATGGATACCAACAACCATAATTAACTTTCAATTGAGAGTTGCATAATCTCAGCAATTTTATTGTGTCTCAGAATTTTAGAACCTTTTAGAATCTTGTATTCGATTTTGCACAAACATATTTTACACATATTTAGTTTTAAAGAGGGGGCAAAAAATAACCATTTTTAATTATTAAAAATTAAATTCTTTATTTAATTTCTATTTACAATTAGCATAAGTTATCCATGAATTTTTAAAACAAGTGTTAAGTAATAGTGCAGACTCTGATAATTATAACTTATAAGGAAACACAATTTCTAAATATATTTACAATAGTATATTATAATACAAGTGTATAAGCAAGCCTTTAAAGCACGCGCGACGGGTTTTAATGCACGGGGCGAAGCCGAGTGCCTTTTAACGGAGCAGTGCTTTAAAGGCTCTTATACACGTGTATTATACGCTATTTTTTATTATACCTGCACTGCAATCTAAAATTTATAACAGAAAAAGGAAATTGAAATCCCTTTTTCGAAGTAATCTGTGTCATTAATCGTTGATATAGAATCGGTTAGCAATTGTTGCTATGTATATTTATTATAAATTTGTTGATTTGTAAAGTTTGGTTCGACTTTGTGTTTGTGAATTACAAAATGAACGGAAACATGGATATTTCATCCGAGGTTAGAATGTTAGCCGAACAAGCTGAACAGCGATTAATCCCCGAGTAATTTAAACAAGCGTATTGCAAGGAATACGAAAAATTATCCAACTGGATGGCCAGCAAAAACTACAAGGTGGTCGATGAAACAATAATTTACAAATTTCAAACAACACTAATTGTATGTTTCATATTCATTTAAGTAAATAAAGATTAGTTCTGATTACCTGTGTATTTATCATTGTTCAAAATTTGTAGGTGAATTTGTTGTTACCTAGGCAACTTTAAAGCACTAGTGCTTTAAAGGACCGATTTTGCACCCTTTTTAGTTTGTAAAACAGAGAAGGTATAATAAAAAAATATTAATTTTATACCCCTCGGAAAAGCGTCTACTTTTTACTGGCTCTCGAATTTCGACTTTTAAATCGGTATGAACATGTTAAATGGTAATAGGAACAACCTGCTCTTAAGAATAAACCTATAATAGATTTCTTTTTGGTTCTTTACCTGAACAGTTTTATTTAGTAATTGCAAAAAAGAACATCATTCGCTTTCAAAAATTCGTTTTTGAGCTTTCAGCGAGTAAACATTGTTTACCATTTCAAAATAGCAGATATTATAAATACAGATAACTTCTTCGAAAAATAAGAAGAGGGAGCAAAGCTCTACTACAATACAGGCGCGCTAAAAAAGGAGCTCAGATTCGTAGTCTACGCTTGTCGAATAACCGATCGGCACAACCGCGATCTTCCTAACCCCCCCATTATCTCCAGTCAGAAAACACATCTACAAGGTTCCCTTTTATTGCTTACCAATCAGTTTTAAATGGATAATCGCCCAAATATATAATTGATTTGGAGAGTTCGTCTGATAAAGTTTGTTTGCAGTTTGAAATAACTAAAAAACATAAAATTTTAAAAATTTTGAACTTTAAAATGTTGTGTATTTTGATATAGAAATTTAAACAATTTTAAATCTATAAATGTTGACAATCTAAAAATTTATAAAACCTATACATTTCATATGTTCAAATAACAATATGATTTTTAAAAATTATGAGCATTTTAAAAAAATGTAAAATTTTGAAAATTTTTTTGAAAATATCTAATTTTTCTAATTGTGAAAATATGAAAAATGTTTCAAAATTTTAGTATTTAAAAATCTAAATATTTTTAAAAATCTTTGATGTTCAAAAATAGGAGGCTGCTATTTAAAAAAATGACAATCGCGCCACAGCGTTGGTTGAACTGTTTTTAAGTAAGCAGAAAGAGGTCAAATGTTACCAAAAAACCTTTATTAACATTTTTCCCGTTATCTTGATTCGTTTTAGAATTACATAGGAGCGTAATAAATAATAATTTTGGACCACCCTGTATTTTTCTTTGTTGTTTTCGCCATAGTTGTTAATACTAATTATGCGGATGATGTACCTAAGTTTATTATTGTTTAATTATACCTTAACATTAGTACTAATTATTCATCTACCCTTTTACCCATCCTCAAATTTATAATATCGAAGAATATCTATAAACAATTTAAAATGTTCAAAATGTAAAAATTTTAGCTTTCAGCATTTTAATATTATCAAAATGTTTGGTATCTTAGTAATTTAAGAAAGTTTCAAAATTTTCAAGATTGTAATTCAAAATTATCAAAAATTTTTATATTTTTGTAATATTTATTTTAATAAAATAGTTTAGAACAGAGAAAAGGAAAGAACGCAACGGGCTTCATACGGAAGGTGTCGTGGCGGTTGCTCGGCAGCTTATTTGAATCTAAATTAAGTTCCGACATGAGCTTTGCGTTCCATGGCCAAGCTTTATTAGTTTTTGTTTCATCGTAATATGTTTCTAATTTAATTATATTAACAGAGTAATAACAATTAAAACAATGACGTTGCATAAATTTGAAAATTATAAGAATTAGACATTACTGTTATTGTAGAGAAAGTAGCAATACAGTACAGTACATGATTTGTTAAGTAGAGCAGCACACAACTCTTACATAACACATGGAAGGAAGCGATTTAACATAGTTTAATATCCTATTCATAAATACTTATAATGTGACACGCTAAACACATTTTAAAACAGTTATAACGTCTTCAATTCGTTTCCTATAAACATACACACCGGTCACACATTCTGCAAACTAAACTTGCCTTCATAGTTGTAATCTTAAAATGTTATATGAAGATAAATCAACAAACCGTTAAAAGTAATTTGAAATATTAGATGAACTCTATTCTTGTTAATCATATAATTCATATTTTAAACTGTTTTCTATAAAAAAAATTGAATTTGTTTACATTTTTAATAATGCCGTACTTTTAATAGTAGTAGAGGCCTAGTAGTGTAAATATAATGAATCGCCTAATTAATCTGTTCAAAAAAGTATAGGCATTATTTAACTTGAAATGTCATATCGTAATAGTTATATTATTGTTCTAAGTTTCAGTTTTCACATGTTTAGAGTGATACAAGCAACTTCCACAAAAGCGATTAGTGTAATACTAATTGCCAGCGGCGGTTTCTCCATTGGGTCAAATGGTCATTGACCTCCCAATGAAATAACAAAAAATAAATAATTACTTTTTGTTTGAGTACATAACATAATATTATACATCATAATATTCAACAAATACTTTATAGTTAACTTTTGTACGAGATTTCTATGGGAGAACGTTTATTAAAGAGCTGCCGCAGGATCCGAAAACGTTTGAATGTTTGAGCGCTCCTTAAACGAATCTATGCGAGGGTCATTTGGATGTTAGTCCCCAATTCTGACATACGCCACCGAATAAAGCCGCCGGCTTAAAAGGCTTTAAATGAATAAGAGTGAAATAGAAAGCTTATTGCAGTAAAATTCATATTACACAAGCTAAAAGAGGATAGAAGTATCTGCGTATTAAAGACTTCAGGGTCACGAACCCACAACCTCCGAGAATTATGCTGTCAGCTGTCCGTGATAAGCGCATGCCAATAGCCGTCTAATTTACGGGATTTGCACGTACACGACGTAGTAGTGTGAAAGCAGTTGTTGGTTGTGTAATCATAATTTAGTGGTGTTGTACGATGTTCGTGAAAAATAGTTTGGGATTGTGAATGCCATGTAAGAAAATGTTTTTACTTGTTTCCACTGTCTGCTATTTTGTGATAATTCATTGTGTGACATTGACTGCAAACATTTAAAAACTAATATTCAAACATATGAACAAATTCGTGTATGCGCGCGATTAAAAAATACACTGGAAAGTTTTCTTCTGGTAGCACAACTGAGCACTTTAATTGAGTAATCGCCAAAGAATCGTCCGGGAGAACAAAAGTGCTTAAAAATAAATAAATATTGTTAAAGTAATAAAGTATAAAACCTTCAACGAGCAAAGCTTGAACTTATAAATACATTTTTTCTATTTCGGTTTTTTAATGTTATTCTTAAAGCACTGTTTTAGCTACAAAACAGTGTTTTAAGAGAGTCTTTTAAAGCATTGTTTTTAGTAAAATTTCACCAACAAAGATTGGTATTCATGATATATTCATGATCAAATTTGGTAAATTTAGTATGTATGCCAACATATACATACTAAATTTACCAAATTTGATCGCAGCAATTTTTTATAACGTTTTTTCATTAATTCTCCTCAATAGAAAAAATAGTATAAACAACTCGTTTCATAAGGCGTCTTGACGCACTCGTCCATTGAAAAACTTGGTCGCTACGCTCCCCCGTTTTTCAATCTTGGACTCGTACGTTAAGACAATGCCTTATGCAACTTGTGTTTTAATATACTATTTTCTACTTCCATCTTTAAAATGCCATTTATCGCATATGTTTCCATGACGTTAAGTGACCTTTTAAACCCACCTCGACAAGCTGTGACTTTGTGAGTTTTAGTCACGGGCTGAAGTTAGCTCTAGGTTTTTAATAGCAAAAATCAAGTTAGTTGTCACTTGTCATCAATCTGTCAAAATAATTAATATGGCTTAAGATAATAAAATAATTTCCATATTTTAGTATTTTTATGATGAACGTAGAAAAAGTATAGTATGCAATTCGTTTTATAAACTTCTCTAGACACTCGTTTTAATAAACACTCGCTCCGCTCGTGCCTAATAAAACTCGTGACTAAAATGCGGTTTATAAAACTTGCTGCATAATATACTATTATGAAAGTTTAGAAAACGTTTAATAGTATATTATGCAACAAGTTTTAGAAACGGCATTTTAGTCACGAGTTTTATTAGGCACCAGCGGAGCGAGTGTTTATTAAAACGAGTGTCTAGAGAAGTTTATAAAATGAATTGCATACTATACTTTTTCTACGACCATCACAAAAATACTAAAATTTGGAAATTATTTTATTATCTTAAGCAATATTATTATTTTGACAGACTGATGACAAGTGACGACTAACTTGATTTTCAGTTGATTTTCAATTGTTTAAAAACCTAGAGCCCGTGACTAAACCGCCCAAAGTCACGGCTTGTCGAGGTGTGTTTAAAAGGTCACTTAGCGTCATGGAAACATATGCGATACATGGCACTTTAAAGACGGAAGTAGAAAAATATTTTTTTTCTACTTCCATATTTAAAATGCCATTTATCGCATATGTTTCTATGACGCTAAGTGATCTTTTAAATATATCTCGACAAGCTGTGACGTTGTGCGCCTTAGTCACGGGCTGAAGTTAGTTTTAGGTTTTTTAATCGCAAAAATTAATTGAAACTAAAAATCAAGTTAGTTGTCACTTGTCATCAATCTGTCAAAATAACCCGACGCGACGCGACAACAGACCAAGTGCCCAAATTTTAGTATTTTTGTGATGGTCGTAGAAAAAGTATGGTATGCAATTCGTTTTGTAAACTTCTCTCGACACTCGTTTTAATAAACACTCGCTCCGCTCCTGCCTAATAAAACTCGTGACTAAAATGCCGTTTATAAAGCTTGTTGCATAATATACTATTAAAATTTTGAAAATATTCAAAATTTTTAAAAATTTTCAAGATTTTGCAATTTATTAAAATTGTATTTAAAATATGAAAATTTTTCAAATTTAGAAAGTAAAAATGTGTTTATTTATAATTTAGAAAATTTTTAAATTGGCTGAAATTTTTTAACTATTTAAAATTTTCAAAAACGTTTTGAGCATCTATAAACTGTTTTGAGATTTTTGAATATTACGAATTTTTGAAATGTTTTTAGAGTTTTTTTTTGGAAACTTTCGAAATGTTAAAAACTGTTGTAAAAACATGATAATTAAAAAAAATTTTAAAAATTTATGAAAATTTTGACATAAAATTTCTAAAACTGTTGAAAAATTTTGGACCTTTTAATATTTTTCAATATTTTAAAAATGTTTTAAAAATTTGAAATTGAAAATTTTGATTTCCTTAACTTCATGAATATTATTGCTGATTTTCTCTTGCAGTTGGTTTTTTACTATGTTATGTTTTAATGTAGTGCTTAATCTTTTTTTTGCTTATTGCTGTTTCTGTATCTATTTCTGATCGTTATAGGATTGCTGACAGCATTTCATTTTGTGGCTTGAGGTGATCTCTACATATTTAATCTCCTGTCTAGTTGTTTGAAAAATGTATTTGTTATTACTAGTACCCTTTCCTAAATTAATTGCACTAATTGTTCTCCTAGTTCTTTTCTTGTTCCAAGCCTGTATTTTCCAATTAAATCATCAATTTTGCATTTAGATCTCATGACTATCAATATTTCGTATTTTTTGGTTGCTCGTAGCACCTCGTCAATATTTTGATAACGCCTTCTCTCTCTTTCTATATCTAGACAGCAGTACTGGCTTATAGGTACGCGTCTGCGCGAAATTTAGTTCGTTCAAGAAACATTCAATGAGCGATTTAACTAGCACAAGAACTCAACAGAAACGTTTAACCAACGTTGTTACAGACTACTGTGGACCAAGTTTAATTCGACTAAACTTCAAAGAAGGCGGAAAATCTGTTAAGCCATATATCTGCATACTTGTGCGCTTATCAACAAAAGCTATTCATTTAGAACTTTCCAGTAATCTTACCACCGAAGCATTTATTAAAGCACTGCAAAAATTTATTAGTCGAAGAAGATTGTGCACTAATTAAAAACTATTTAACATTAAAATTAAAAAGTGAAAATCTTTATTCTAAAAATTAAGCTAGTTATCCTTATCAAATATTACCAACAAAATATGTTATATGTATAAATAAATATTTTTTACAGAATCAATGCGCCTGGGAAGAAAGAAGTGCTCCAACAGCATCAATAGTTTCACTGAATATTTCATAAATTTAATATCACTTTTGCTTTTTCTTAAATTATCAAGTAATTGTGAAATTCTAGTTTAAAAATACGCTATGTCTAATTGTTTAGTTTAAATAACGTGGTACATTGTATCAGTCAAGGACAGTATGAAATTATAAATAAAAAGTAATTGAATAAATTCCAAATTTTCTAAGTGATTTTTTAATGCACCGCTTAGTGTATCTTTGTCATTTTTGAAATTATTAAAGTTTAATATATACTCAAACACTTCTAATAAAAGTTTTCTATGTTCTTTTAGCGTAAATACAACACGCGAAGAAAAGTTCCAGCGAATAGCTACAGCTCTAGGAACTCGTTTTGCATGTAATAAATCTAAGACATGCGTGAGCTTCGGCGACTTCGAAAAGAATTTTAAAAACGAAGAGATATTTACAAAAAATCGTTTTCTTTCCGAAATATGGCCTGATGATTGCTGAAGCACCAAGTTTAATCTGTGCGCCCAACAATGTACAAATAATGCTTGAGGTGCATTTTCTTTTACCTTTTTTGCAAACCATTTATTTCTGAAGACGTAACTAGCTTCTCATTATAATTAAACTTAGGTAACTGTTGGTCAATCAAATTTTTAAAGTCATCAGCTTTGTGGCTCGAGCTTAAATCGAAAAATCCTAACAATCTTTCGACTGCTTGTCCCTCCTTTGTAAACCTTATAATTATGGTACAAAGCCAAATTAATGCGTGATTTTTAAAATAATTTTAATCTAACAGTTGCAGATAAATGTTCTTTGGTCGACGCATATTTTTTGATTGCAGCTGGTATAAGATGAATAATCACACAATAGCTGCACGCTACTCTACTCCGCTGATAAAGACCTGCTGCAAACGTATTGAGAATGATAGAATGGCTGTTGGTCTTAGCTGGAATCATTCGGCCCGGTGAGATTGGCCTCGCGTAAACAAAACGTGTTTAAAAAGCTTGTTTGTTTATTTGCGGTCCTTTTGTTTCTGAACTATTCTACTATCGTTGCTTTAATTGTTAGTAAAATTTGATTACATGCTGGTTAATACAATTGCTCCCACTTTTTGTTCGGCGCCCAATTTTTAATGTTAAAAGTAACAATAAAAACTGTATGTAAAACTAACTTTTTTTATTGAAATTTAGAATTATACTTTTTATTTGAAAATGTATAAGTAGGCATTGTCTATCCTGCCTAATTGCACGGACCGCCACTGGTGCACACTACAAGTTACATGATCTTTACGATTTCCTTAAATCTAATACACGCATAGCGATCATCGAAAATTATTTATTCAGCCGTAACATTACTTGGTAGTTTATTCCCCCAAAAGCTTCACATATTGGCGGTCTTTGGGAGGCTGGAGTAAAATCAGTCAGACATAACTTATAGCGTATTTCCAGAAATACACCACTGACTTACCAAGAACTGTATACTCTTCTGGCTCAAATACAATCGTGTCTCAATTCTAGACCTTTGACTCAACTATCCACAGACCCAAACGATCTTTCTTATTATACTCCAGGTCACTCTCTCACAGAGAAACCACTAAACTTGCTCCCAGATTATGATGTAACAATAATTCAACTAAATAGATTTAATCGTTGGCAATGCAACAAATGTATTAACAATTTTGGAACAGATGGTCACGTGAATATTTACTTCAGCTACAACAAAGAACAAAATAGAAAATTTGGTTCTGCTTCACAATGATAATTTACCCCACCAGTCGTAGTAGACATTAAAAAACCCTTTTTGCGTTTCTGGAAATCGAAAACGTATTTCCGTCAAAATCTTTACTTTGTACTAAAGTATAGGAAAATACGAGAACCGAAATCGGCCACTGTTCAAAATTTATACCCACAACGCGTTGTAATTTTAGTGATATACAGATAACGGGTGCGTTTATTTTCCTTTATTTGGACAAGGCTGATGTAGGCAATAGTTTTCTCAGATAAATGTCTCCTAATGTACCTGGTCGGTAAAATAGGTGCCTGTTGTTTTAACTGCAATGGATATGGGTACTGGAGTTTTGGGTTTAAACATATTCAGTAAAACTTAGATTTGCATAACTATGTAGTAAATCAAAAGTCGAATTTAATTTTAAAAATAAGGCGAAACAGGTCGCTTGTACTTTCCCATACTGTTTACGTTTTAAATAGTCTCGCTCTAATGAGTGATTTAAATTAAATTCTAATCATCTACACCAGCTACAAGCCGCCCGCTCCAAACCCAAGGCGTTTGTGAGTCGCTGCACGGGATTACCGACTCGCGTAAGACGCTAGCTAGATTGTTATTACGCTCCCGAGTTTGGACTAGAAATGCTTATAAATACTATACTTGCATAGTTATCAAAAATATGAAAAGATTAAAAAATATGTCTTTTAACTAGAGCTAACTGATAGGCATAGTTAAAACATCATAACTTCGGGAAAACACGTAGTTGATATTAAAAAGTATCATTTTCTTTCTTAAGATTCAAAATGGTTGAAAATTCTTGTTACTTCTAACTACTTTAAATAGTCGACTGAACTGTTTAAGGTTTATAGCGATTGGCGTTTGTGTTTTTAAATAAATAATTAATTAATTTTAATTTTTTCAAAAATTCCTGGAAGGCGTCAGAGTAAAACTTGGGAAATTAGCAAAAAAAACCAAATTTGTAGTTCACTGCAAGCTCTATAGCCTCAGAAAGTTAAAAACAATTGTGTAAGCAGTTTTTGTGAAATAATTTTTTGAAAATGTCCAAAATTTTGTACAGCTACAAGTTTTATATTTGCAAAAATATTTTTAGATCATTTATACCTAGTATGGGCTATTAAATAATATAGCAGCTACAATTTTTATATTTGCAATAATATTTTTAGATCATTCATACTTGGTATGGGCTTTTAAATAATAAAGCAATTTTTGTTGATTGGATATTTATTTTGAGTAATTAGGAATTAAAGTCAAAATTTTTAAAAATTTGTAGCGGCTTTCGTTTTTAAGAAACAACATTGGAAACAAAACTATTTGATCTGCCTTTAGATATACCACAACTCTGTGTTATCAAGTTTTTATAAAATAATCTATATCAAAAAATTTTCGTTTTCGGTTTCTGTTTCGATTAAAAGCCTTCTACCATAGATAAGGTTAACACTACAGATATACGACCCCTTATACAATATGTCCGCTCATATTTGGAGGCGAAATTAGCGTTAGTTTGGCGGCAACGCACCAGACCAATTTTAGGGCGCTGCTATCGCCATTCGTTTATTACTGTTGAAATGTGTTGGAACCTGTTTTATCGGGGATTTGAGTGCATCTGTCACAGATAACGTTAAAAACCTAACCTTATTTGGCATCTGATTAGAGAGTGTATTTTATAGTTTCCTTGTGTTTACTGTTTACTGAAATTTGATATTTCAGAAAAAGTAAATTATTGTTGAACTTTTGTTTATTTCTTCTAAGGTTCTCGCAGACGTAATGTGTATATCTACGTTCACATTTCACCAAAAGCTAGCTCATTCTAATGTTTTTATGTTTAACACTGCATTCTGCAAGGTTCGGGTTACTTTATTAGTTATTACAGACTGCAGTTTAAATGCCAGAGCTGAAGACCATAGGTAAAGGTTTTTAAAGCTACGCCACATGAGGGTGACTTCAAAGTGATGTTTTACCTAGATATTTACCTTATAAATTATATTAATTATATTTTAAAACTGTAATATGTAATGGTTCCAGAGGTATAACATAAAATATATTTTGAGGTTACAATTCTACTTATTTTATTATTAATACACTAGATTCCAGAACTGTATCATACATCTTTGTAGTCTTATTTACTTGGAGTCTGTCACATCATGAATATAATTTAAGTAGAATTGGCTTCAATATTAATTATTTACGAAAAATTGCGATTTGACAATTAAACATCTCAAATGAAACCGTTAAATATGGCAGATATCTGTCTAACTTTTGATTTGAATATGTGCTAAATAATCTGCTGAATCACAGTCATCTGTGACTTAATTATTTGTGAGAGTACAAATTGTCATT
The DNA here is from genome assembly GCA_958336395.1 of Ctenicera cuprea. Taxonomy (NCBI): domain Eukaryota; kingdom Metazoa; phylum Arthropoda; class Insecta; order Coleoptera; family Elateridae; genus Ctenicera; species Ctenicera cuprea. The sequence continues at coordinate 58,580,659 of OY284490.1, forward strand.
GTAGCGCCATCTTTTTGCAGATTATTAATCATATAAAACAAGCTGTCGATAGCTCACATATTTACCGTATATCTGTAGTGTTAACCTTATCTGTGCTTCTACAAAACTACCTGCATCTAAAACGTTTGCACATACCAAGTTTGATAAAAACAGGTCTAGGGGTTCCGGAGATACAGGGAAACGAACGCGCTCACCCACAAACGGACATTTATTAAAAAACAATTTTTTGGGTTCTTTAGACTCCAAAACGCGTATTTACATTAAAATTTAAATTCGAAAATTTGCAAGAAATCATAGCTTTTCTTACTTCAGTAGAAGTATGGGAAAGCAAAAAACAATTTGCTAATTAAAAACAACGGTTGCTACATGCAATTTACGAAAAAGTCAACATTGCGAATAACTATTATGTTGTATTTTACTTATAATGCATTCTTAGAATTTTTTAACAACAAAAATGTTAAAATTAGCTAAAACTAAAAGTCAGTATGAATACTAATTACAAATATTTAGTAATACCGGCAGAACGATTAATATCTCTTATGAACATCCTAAGTCATTTCAGTACAGGAAATTAATTTGTAAATCGCCAAATCGACAACGCGTTGTGGGTGAGAATTACAGCCACTAACTATTTTGGTTTTTCGGTGTAACATACACAGCAGTTTTATTGTGTGTGGTTCAAAAAAGCCTTTAACTTCACCCCAACATAAATCTTGAAACACGTAAAATACATCTTAACTTTATAAATTAAACACCTACCTCATAAACCTGTCGTTAAATTGCAGGTAGCATTAATGTCATATATGTCGAATTTATTGCCGGGACTTATATATCTAAAGGTATACCTACCTATACATACCGCCATCATAATTTCATCAATGTTAAGGTGTGATCATGTAATCCCTAAATCAGAGGTTGTTGAGTTTTCTTAATCTCATTTTGGGAGTCCACGCTCTTCACTTACTACATCAGATAATTAGTTGGTGAAAGTAAGTTTATTAAGAGCGAAGTATGTGACCTTCATACAAAATTTTACATACACCTAGCACAAGATTCTTGCAACACAGCTTATTATGAAATGAAATTCATGCGTTACGCTGCCATGTTGCACATTTCCTGCACACATTTAACTTTACATTAAAAAATATTTTCGTTTATACTGTCGTAAATAATAATTTTTGCATACTGTTTTATCTTTAAAAAAGTGTATAGCGTGATTTGATGATTTGCTACTTTGTACGGTATGTACTTAACTGTTTAGCATAGATTTTCTCGTAATAGCTCTGAATACACTATCTACTTAAGTATTGTTATTACTATTATAAGAAAACAACGCATGAAAATATCTTTTCAGCTAATATTCTCTAATATACACTACTTGTAGAATTTCACAGCGAAACTGAACTAGTTTTGAGGAAAGCTTTGTAATTTACTACTTGAATGCAATTCGCTAAGATAGGTATAAATTTGAACAAACAAAATTATTTGTCTAATTGTTTACTATACTACGTATATAGATGAATTTTGCCAAAAAATCGATCTCTAAATTTTGACAAATAATGGTTTAATCATTAGACATACAAACCAATGCTTGAAATTTCTCCCCCTCTCTCTTTGATGTTGAAGTTCGGTTGTTTGTAGTTAAAGCAAATAATACTCATTCAAGCCGTTGCACTGCCTTTAATATCATGCTTGTAGTAAGTACAATTTGTATTTCAATATTTATATTAAGAATGCAACGAAATTAATCTTAAATTGCATTCTATAGCTTAGAATATTATTACAATGTTTCATTACTCATTGTTCTGATTAAATAAAAAAAATGCAATGGTAGCAGCAACAAGTCTTTACCACAATATTCTCTACGGAGAATGTATTATCTATAGTATGTACTTAAACTGAATGCTTTCTACCTGCCTCAACTTTTAAATGCGAGGGGTCCCCACTACTACAACCCACATGTTTACGCGTGCATTATATACGGCCCAGATTTGTTTATACAACGGATCAAGGTACTGATCAACAAAGATAAACAAATTAGTGTGTAATATTTATTTGGACGATAACACATCGCATCTCTCCCGCGAGCTGCATCTACCGACTGGCCTTTACTGTCCACCGCTGAGGCGATAAGCAATTATCAAAATGTGCTACAAAATGTCATACGATACCACTGAAAAATACGACAATTCTAAAGATATAAGCAGATCAAAGCAGCAATTGGGCAAACAGATATTCACCAACATAACACACGATTTTTGCTTAGAAATATCTAAAATAAATACATCCAGTTTGGATTTACTTGCGGCTATGAGATGGAACTGAACAAATTCTAGTTTTGTTTGTCGTGTTTGGACGATGTTGAAGTCATGTTTACTAATAAATAAACTACATTTTACTAACCCAAACATTGGGAGCAATAACAAAAGCTCGCATTGGAGAATACGAATATAAGAATTAATGCAATCGCAAATTAATTTACAATACTAGCAGAAGCCGCGAACTACGCCCCAAACTTTTCTTTATAAACAATTAGTAGTTAATTTATGATCAGAGATATTAATTAGTACATTCCGCCGGTATCGCAGTTTTATGGCCCTGATTATTCTACGTAATTTTTACGTAAACATCTAATTTCTGCAAACATCTATCTATCTATCTATCTTATCTATCTATCTATATATTAAATACTGATTTCTTCCGTCTGTCTCAACTTTTAATATCAAGGGGCCTCCGCTACTAGAAGCCACATATTTACGCGTTCATTATATGAAGCGCAGATATCAACAAATCTGCGCCTGGTACAGCTGGCCGCTACAGTTTTTGGTAAAGATAAGCAAAATGTTCTATAGTTTGTGTGTATGATTGGAACATAATATGCCGATAGTTGGCATTCCCACTTCAGACTCCGCTAGAAGCACACATGTTTGGCTTACAGATCTCTTCCATCCGGCAAGACTTTTACTTACGGCAGGATTCGCGACAGCTCAGTACCAAAATCAACTTTGGAGAAAGATGTAAGTCAGATCCTGCAAACGAAGCCGCGCACGAAGATAATTATGTTTAGCTCAAATCTAATTTTCAAGTAGCGTTGCAAATTTCAAGAGAGCAGATATCTAGAAATGTTGTTTTATTACCTACAATTGTTTGATGACCCTCGGCACTGGATTATTATTTACAGTTAAAAAAACAAAATTTCAGCTAAGACTAACTCATACCTAACCCAACCTACCATACACAATCACCAGTAACAGGAATCAAGGACAGACAATTATTTCTACAGTTAGAAAAGTTTCAAATGATAAAATTTAATTAGAAAATACTAATGAAAGAAAATTAAAGGCTAGTAATCACTATGAAGCAAAATAACTAAAAAGCGATATTTGTTCGTCAACAAATAGGTAGAGGGAATGTTGTTTGTTGATGTAGCTTACATAAAAAATAAAGAAATCCAGAAAATTCATTATCACGTGTGTGGGCATATATGAGTGTTCATATACCCTTTGCAACCAAGATGCCTCAACCCAGACAAATTAAACTAGCAACACTGGAACAAAATAACAACAAAACAAGTTTAATCTGCCGACAAACATGTGATATTCTCCGTTAATTTAGCCTCAACTCCAGCTTTTTATATTTTGTTATTGTTTTGTGAAACAATAAACTAACAGTAAAAAAGAAACGTCGATGAGAGTAACTTTGATACATTACTGAATAGAGAATTTAATACTCTAGCAGAATGTATCATGATAAATATAAAATGTTATTTAACAATAAAAGTTGATGTCAGTTCCGGTGTAACCAGAAGTGGCTGAATAAAAAAGAATGTCCTATAGAAATTGCATTGTCGGGTAATTAAACACGTCCAAGTTTTATTTTATTATCTTGAAAATTTTTGAAAAAATTGGTGGTGCACCTGGTTTCGTTATCACCATGTATAGTATATCGTTGGCCCGGGGGTTGGGATACCTACCGAGCGCGTCTCCAAGTGGCGGATAAAAGAACGGCCGAAGTTCTCGAACTAAGGTAAGTGGTTAGTTAGTAGGGTCATCCCAGATCTAAACCTCGTGTGATGAAATGAAAGCTGCCGCCGCAGGCCATTCTCCCTCTCCAATGAATTGTGACCGCTCAATAGATTTCACAGGGTTTAGGTCACCCTCGTGCTTGTGTTGTGCGAGGCGACCCGTGTCGGTTGGATAAAGGGATTTTGGTGATTGCGCTGCCTCTAAGACGGCTATAGTTTCCTGGAGTGCAGTAATACATCTCTTTGGCCCTGATTTCACCTAGACGGTAGGTCGAGAAACTAACCCACCCTGATCAATCGGCTGCATAGTCGGGTCAAACCGCCGGTAGAGCGAGCTCCTTGGGGGTGCAGGGACGCACAGTGGGTCGCTAGTGTCCCTAGGGGTTCTAATTTCTGATTACCTAGGGTTTCTCTGGAGGTGCCTCTTTGTGTGCAACTGCTCTCTGAAAAGTATGTCTCTTTACTAGCATTGGCGTCGAAGTTAAGCGTTATCTTGCTGGGCTTCGTGGTGGGTAGCAAGTTAGGGAGATGAACTTATTTGTTTCAGCATGGACCAAAAACTAAAACCAGAAATCGTACAGGGTGCGTCCTTGAATACATTTGAACTCACCCAACAACAACAGCAGCAGCAGCAACAACAGCAGCAGCAACAACAACAGCAACAACAAAAGAAGGAGAACCAGACTCTTTCGAAGAGAGAGAAGATTTTTGGCTCCAAACAAAAACGCAGAAGGAAGGCTCACATAGCTACAGAGAACTCTGGCACTACTGCATCTACCGCCACCCAAGAGCTGGCTCTTGAAACTAACCCTAAGGCGGCAGGCCAATGCAAAACAAAGAGCAGAATAGGTGGGGTCTCCTCAACTGCTTTCAAGAGACTGGCTCTCAGAGCAAGCCTTAAGGCGGCCGGTTACGGTGGCCCTACACCATCCATAAGCAAAAGGATTAGATCGGATGGAAGCAAGCCCTCTACTTCCAATCCAAGGAAGAAGGTCAAGCCAGACCAAAACGTCACCGAGGCAACAGGTGGCTACAAAGAGGCCCTAACCAGGCACCTCCGCGTGGCCATCGCGGACCTAATAAAAGCCTAATTGCTCTAGACCACTACATGTTCGCCCAAGTCGAAGGCTAAATTACACCCACTTTTAGGGGCTGCCAGTACTCCAGGGAAATTCTCCGAATTACCTGCGAGAACGGCCAAACCCTAAAGTGACTGACGGACGCGATTGCAAACCTGCCTGCTTGGTGGAAAGGTGCCCGCCTCAGCGTCGTCCAGGTGGATCAGCTGTCTTAGTTGGCGAAAGCAGCTCTGTGGGTCCCGGGGAAACCCGAACCTACGGAGACTGTCTGTCGTCGACTGGCAGTGCAGAACCCCGGGATAGGCGTTGGCGACTAGCTCTTCTTTCATACGGCCGAAAAGAAGGAGCCACTTGATAGGCCCCTTTTGGTCTGCGTAGAGAGGCTGAGACGGCCCTTAAAAGCAAAAAGTGGTAAACGAAAATTAGTCTAAGGGGCAGGGTGCGTTTACGAACACCCCTTAACCCTCCTCTATTACAAGTCAGGGTGCGTCTGCGGACACCCCTCCATCACCACCAAGAGTGCTGCTACCAGAGCAGCCATCCGAAGAGAACACCTAATTATTGGTTGTGATGCGAATGTTCATCACGTTTCGTGGGGCAGCGGTACCATTAACACCAAAATTAAGTCTTCACTTGAGTACCTAATAAGTACAAACCTAGAAATACTAAACCATGGATGTGAACCTACTTTTGTCACAACGCGCAGTCAGACGGTGATTGATGTCACCCTGGCATCGTTAGGTATTTCCAATAAAATTGTGGGCTGGCATGTATCACCTATTGTATCCTTGGCAGACCATAGATGGCTCTGATTCAGATTATCTGGAACTACGGCCATACCAAAACAATATCGGAACCCTAGGCAGACCGACAGACTATCTTATAAAGTAGATCTGGAAGCCCATCTGTCGGAGTTGATTTTCTCAGATACGATTGCTTAGGTAGAGGACTTGCAAACCAGTGTGAATATTCTCCAAAACTCGCTCCTACAATCTTATGAATCATCATGCCCACTGAAGACACTCAGGGCGAGTCGCACAACCTCTTGGCGGTGCAGGAAACTCGACAGCATGAGATCAGTGCTGGGTAAACTTTTTAATAAAGCAAAGAGAATTAGAATTACTAAAAACTGGGAGGCCTACAAGGACCAAAAACGAATATTAAAAATAAATCCACCGGAGGCAGAAGGATTTTTGAAAATTTTTTGCAGTTCTATAGAGACTCAGCGGCTAGATTAAAGAATCCTGAACCAACAAACAAGGGGATGGTTCCCTTACAACCAAACCCAAAGAGACAGCACAAGTGTTAATTCAAACACATTACCTAGGCTGTATTGTTACCCCTGACTATGTAAGTCCAAGGCCCGACACTCTACCTCCCATCGAGGAGGATTATAAAGTGGCGGACCGAGTCGTACGGGGCGACAAAGTAACTTGGGCTATAAACACCTTTCTCCTCTTCAACTCGTCATAAGGGGACGGTTTCTTCCCAGCCCTATTACAATGGGGACTGAACCTGATACTTGCTCACCTGATGCGCATCTACCGGGCATGTATCGCTTTTCGATATATACTGGAGAGCTGGAGAGAAGTGAAAGTAGTTTTTATACCTAAACTAGAGCGTGTCGAATATACCCTGGCCAAATCATATTGTCCCATTAGTCTTACATCTTTCTAACTAAAGACGCTTGAGAGACTTTGTGACCGAGAAATGAGGGATAAGCTGCTTGTTTCATACCCACTGCACCTGAACCAACATGCTTACATCCCAGAAAGATCTACCAAGTCGGCGCTGCATGCTGTAGAAAATCGGACCAATAAATGGTTGGACAATAAAATGTCCACCCTGGAAGTTTTTATTGATATTGGAAGAGCCTTTGACAAAGCTTACTTTGAAAGTTTAAATTCTGCCTGACGCAGACATGGTGTTGCACCTACTCTTTGTGAGTGGATTAAGCACATGCTTGCGATGAGATCAGTACAATTTAATTTAGGAGATAGCTTTAGTAAAAGTGTTGTGATGAAAGGCTATCCACAAGGCGGAGTTCTGTCTTTACTGTTATAGAATGCAGTGGTGGACAGGTTTATAAGCTCACTCACGGGGAAGTTTGAGAGCAAGCTCTGCACCTTAATGCAGACGGCTCTTCGAATAACAAAAACATGGTGTAATAAACACTCCATCTCTGTCAACCCCTTGAAGAAAGGAATGGTACTTTTCACCAAGAAAAAGAAGGTTAGACCTTTACGTACACCTCTTCTATTTAACACATCTTATTTTCTTAGATAATTTCAAATACCTAGGAGTTATTTTTGACAAACAGCTGAACTGGGAGAAGCACTTGACAGCTAAAACTGAAAAGGCATGCATGGTTTTCTAGCAGTGACGCCGCGCTCTAAGTAAATCCTGGGGACTTTCTCCTAGAATTACCTTGTAGCTGTATACCGCCGTGATTAGGCCCATGCTATGCTATAGAGCACTTGTCTGGTAGCACAGGGTCAGACAGGCTACGGCAGCAACTAAACTAAGACACGTGCAACGTCTCGCCTGTCTTAGTTCTGCAGGTGATATATGCTCAACCCCCACGGCCGCATTAGAAGTGATCTTATGCCTTCCGCCACGTGATCTTTTTGTAGAGGAAATAGCTGTAAGGACTGCTTGAGACATACCCGCATCCTGTATGAGACAATCGTCAAGACTCCTCTTCTGGATGCTATGGTACCTCCCTTTACAATATGCCTTTAATAGACACTTTAGTGTTTACGCGGATGCTGGACCAACTTAGCATATGGATATATTATCCATCTTCATCGACGGATCTAAAACAAGGCATGAAACGGGTGCCGGAGTTTTCTCCGATGACACAAACCTACCCCAAAGTATACCACTAGACGAAATTTTCACTGTCTTTCAAGCAGAGGTAGTGGGAATATTGCATGGTGCAAATGCAATTCTTGAACTACAAATCAAGAATTAACGTATTGGTTCTATCTATAGTGATATCAGAACCGCTTTACTGGCCCTGGGCAGTTGCCAAATTACCTCAGAGTGGTACTGCAGTGTCGTGACGCTCTCGACGATATCTTAGAAGATAATGTCGTTTTCCTCGTTTGGGTGAAAGGACATGACGGCAACTACGGTGATGAGGAGGTTGACGAGATTGCGAGACTGGCCTCTGAACACCCTCTTTGGGGGCCAGAACCCGTAATCCCCATATCCCTGAAGACATTAAGCTTTATGCTATACCAAGAAACCTTAAAAAGCTTCACACGAAGATGGGTTGACACTCAAAGCTGCTGTTACGGCACCCTCGCCAAAGACAGCCAAATACTGCGTTCAACTGTCTGGAAAGAACTTGCGTCTAGTTGTGGGAATCTTATCTGGACACTGCACCCTAAATGGGACTGGTAGACAGCTTAAACTGCCTTGCAAGCAACGAAGACAACGATTCGGCAGAACATATCCTATGTCACTACCCAGCTCTCGCAACAACCAGAGGATCCGTGCTGATCTGGCCTAACACGGCCGAAATCAGCAACAATCCAATTGCGGATATCCTCAAGTACATCCAAAAGGTTGGATGGCTTGGGTGATGTACAACTTGGAGAGCTACTGGGGAGGTAGTACGATGGGCCCACCTATTGTGCCTTACGAGCGCGTGAGGTAACCCACTCTCCTAATTCCTAATCCAGAATTCAGTATAGCGTTCAACAAGAAAATATTCGCAGTAAAAGTAACAATATTAAATTTTTTAACGTATTATCCGTATTAAGACACAATAGAAGTGTTCACAAACATTTTCCAAAAGAAAAAATCTATCGAGTGAAAAATAGTTTCAAAATTTGGTAAATTTTCAAAAACATTTTGCTCTAAAAGTGGCAACACAATGGTTTTAAATTTTGTAACCTCGTAGAGCTAGGAATAAGCTACAATATTAATTGTGTATTACCCCGCTAATTTCTCTGTGACGACTTCCATGAATTATTGAAAACTTTTGTTTTAACGTCTATTTACTCAAAAACTGACTATCATATCGTGATAAAATGAGATATTGAATATGTAGTAGCGATACACAATGTTATAAGCTACGGAAACGTTTGAAACTACTAGAACTGTGAAATGAAAAAATAACAAAGTTTTACTTGTTTCAAAAGCATCTTACTCAAAAACTAACAAAACGGTAATTTTTACAAATCTATAGTCTAATAGAGCTAGAGATAAGCTATAATTTAGTTTACGTCTCAGTTCGCTAATTTCATTCTGACGTATTTTACGAATTTTTGAAAAATCGGAAATTCATACATCTTTGTTTAATAAACGGGGATAATAAGAAACTTTTGTTCAAGCTAAATTGCTCATGACGGGTAGTAGAATAAGATTCAGAACCTAATTTTTAAGTGCGGTAATATTTAGGTGCGGTAATATTTAGTTAATTTTTCCTCTGTTGCAAAAGGTTTGGGGAACGAGTTTGTTGTTCTGTTTTTGATTTTATAAATTCCAGGGAATTTTTTTTTTCATAAAAAGAACGGTAATACTGAAACACTGTTGCAAATATGATAAGTATAAGTATTTCTAAAGTAATAGGAAGTCTAAGAGAAATGTTTAAATTTTTTATGCTGATGGAGCTGGGGAAGAGCTACAATTTGGTTCGTTTCCTAGCCGCATATTTCTCTGTGACTCCTTCTAAGAACTTTTGAAAATTTTGGCATTAACGCCTATTTACTCAAAAATAAGTTAACAGATTAGAATGAAATTTGATATTGCAAATGCTTACACAATCTTATAAATTAAGAACTACTAAAACTGGGAAGTAAAAAAACCACAATGTTGACATGAAAACAAAATATTGCTCAAAAACAGGAAACTCGTTTTTTACAATTCTATACTCTTAATACAGCAAGGAATAAGCTACAATTTGGTTGGTGTCGCCGTCTGCTAATCTCTCTGTAAAGCTATCTATGAATTTATGAAATTTTATAATTTGCTTCTTTATTTAATAAATGGGGGACCATAAAAAAGTTCTAGTTAAGAACCTAAATTGCCCATGAGTGTTAATGGAATGAAATTCACAACTTACTTTTTAGATGCAGGAAAATTTATAGGTGTTAATTTTGACCCTCCCACAAACTTTTCAGCTAACGAATTTGTTCTTTCGTTTTTGGACGTTTAGGCGCAGGAACATTTTGGCGCGAGCCGTTTGGGCACAGAGACGTTTGGGCGCAAGCGTAATCTATTGTAGGTGATTTTATAGAAAATTCAATATTTGCATTCAAACCGTTGATCCATCCAATTTGAAAAACAAATTGTTAAATGTTAAAAAAAAAGTAAGACAGGTTCGTGTTAAAAGTTAATAAATAGTTAAGTTGACATTAAAATGTTAATTAATTAAAGAATAAAACAAAATTAAATAATTTCCATTATTACGCCGAAACGCCTCTGCGCCAAAACGGCCCGCGCCGAAACATATCTGCGTCCAAACGGCCCTGCGGTCAAACGGTTCCGGGTCCAAACGTCCCTACGCCTAACCAACCCCGCTAAACGACCGCGCCTATGCGTCCGCGCCTAAACGTCCTACACCGCAGAAATATTTAGCTGTGCAAATGATGAATTTGCTATGTTGTCTTAGGTTTTCTTTTATAATACCAAGCAATCTGTTGTAAAAATTAAAAGATTGTATTTTTACTTCGGTATAGAGAAGTATTTCATAAAAATATTCGAAATCGAGATTTGAGGCTCAAACAATCCAAATAAATGGTTTTTAAAATGATCTGTGGGTGTGTGTGGGTGTGGGTGTGTGGGTGGGTGGGTAAGTATGTAACGCCTCTAAAGGCGAAACTACTGGACCGATTTCGATGAAATTTTAAATAAAGACGTATACCGCAACATGTATTTTCTGTTAAATTTCAAAAAAATCAGAAACTGGAAGCAAAAGTCAGTTTTTTGGTAGCGGTTTCTTTTTGCAAAACTAAATTTTATCAGTATGAGCACAGCATCTGATGGAACAATGTAAGGCAAATCGAAAATTTTTTTACTGAAATCTCTAGCTTTAAAATGGCGGCTGCTACGATTTTTTGAATATTTTGACTTTAACGCTTATTTACTCAAAATGAAGTTGTCTGGTCGGGATCAACTACAACTTGTTTGAAAACCACTTGTGGGTAGTATACGACGAAACAAAATTAATGTCGAAAATCTGAAAACGGACGCAATGGCGCTTCACCAAAAAGTTGAAAATTTGTAAACAATTATTTTTAGAAAACTGTTCACGCGATTTTTTTATAAACATTGTAGGCTACTAGAACCGAAAATTGGCTACAATTTCATTTTTTGCTGAAAGTTATAATTTCACTGTAGTGCCTGCTATGTATTGTTTTAAATCGAAAAGGGGTAACCCTTTATTTATTAAACGGGTTTATTAATAGTACATTACTTTAATTCTAATTTTTTGTTTACTATGAAGGTGTATGAATAAACTTTGAAATAGTGCAATTTTTTAAAACTTTTTTGAGCTGTTAAGCATTATGAACACTACACGCGTCTAAATGCTCCGCATAAGTCTTTTTGAAAATATAAACTGTAAAAGGTTTAAGGTATAGGAAAGTCCAGGCAAAGTACTTCGCTTATTTTAAGTATTGATTTCATGAAAATTTTCGAAATCTGTATTTTAACGGAAATACACGTTTTGGGGCTCAAAGAACCCAAAAAAGTGTTTGTTAAAAAATGGATGTCTGTGGGTGGCTGTGTGGGTGACGCCTCTACAGGCGAAAGTACTGGACCGATTTTGATGAAATTTTAAATCAGGAGGTATATTAAAAATTGTAGTTCTAGTTAAGCTTTTCTTAAAATCCGAAACCAGAAACGGAAGTTAGATATGCTTTTTTGGTAGCGCGGAATCTGAGGGAAGAACTTAAGGCAAATCGAGAACCATTTTACTGAACCATCTAGCTTCAAAATGGCGGCCGCTACAACTTGTTTTTAAATCTCGACTTTAACGCCCATTTACTCAAACAGTAGTTGTCTGACCGAGATCATCTACCACTTGTTTAAAAGTCCTTTGTCGGTAGTATATGATGAACTCAAATTAATTTCGAAAATCTAAAAATGATCGCGTTGCTTCATTAATTTTAAAAATTTCCAAAAAAATATGTTTCAAAAACTGCCCACTACAGGTTTTTTTTTAGTTTTTGGGCCAGTAGAAGTTGCATTGAACTACAAATTTGTTTTTTACTAATCTCCCAAATTTTATTCTGACGTCGTCCAGGAATTTTTGAAAAATTTGAAAATTGATTAATTATTTATTTAAAAACGCAAACGCCGATCGTTATAAACTTTTATCAGAATTTTCAACTATTTTAAAAATTAAGAAAAAAAAACGATACTTTTTAATATCAACAACGCGTATTCCGGCAGTTATGTGATTTTAACTACGCCTATCAATTAGCTCTAGTTAAAAAAATATATTTTTCATTCTTTGCATGTTTTTGATAACTTCCCAAATGAAGCTAATATAGCCATTTTTGTCCTGCATCCGAAGCTGAATTTGTAATTTGCTGAAGCGCGGCGGGCGCTTACCTTCCTTTCATGCAGTTAATCGCTGCTTCTATGGGTAGAGTTACGGTACGGAAACCAATTAAACAGGCTATCGCAAATTTAAACTCCCGGTGCTTGTTTTCTTAGAAATCTAGTACTCAGTGAACTGTACTACGTTATAATTATTAAAAGTTACACGTTTGCAATTAAGGCAAGTATTAATATGTAGTATGGGAAAGTCCCCTCGAAGTCCACACTTCAGCTTTTTTTAAAATTAATATATCAGAAACTTTAGTCAAAATCTCAGAACCAAATGTGTTTTGCTTTCATGACAAAGTAAAACCGGGCAGCATACTAAATTGCTGAAAAAAAAATAAAATCTTATCAGCCTATTTTCTTTTAATTGTCTTTTATTTTATTATTTTTCGTACTTTCTTTAACTTTTAAATAGAATTTACTATTTTGAAGATGGCAGTGTATTTTGAATTTTACTCTAAATCGTCATGTTCGTACATTGAGTAGTAAAACACGATTTTGAAATAGAAAGTTGCAGATACATATTTCACGACATGCTAATATTTTACTGGAATACTGTTCCCGCTGGGGCCAATGAACAATTGAACATCTCGTGTAGCATTTGGTCAAGCTTGTTTACGTTTGTACTGGTACGTCCTTTTCTTGTATGTATTTATAAGTGGGTGTGCGCAGTCTATATTTAGCTTTGACTAAGTTACCGTTTAAATATTTATACCTGTTAGGGCATTGTGACTTTAATGTGTGTTGCTGCATTTCTCTTAGGTTACAATAAGATTTACCTTTTCAAATTATAGTCTGAATTACAAATACGATTCCGTTACGTAAATCTTTACAGAATGGTTTGGTAGATTATCCATACATATATAAAAGCACAAAGGGTTTTTTTCTCCGGTTTCTCCAGCGGCTACCGCTTCACCAATTTGGACCATTTTTTTAAATGAAAGGTCTCTATTTACAGATGGAACATGAAACATTTTTATATTTTTATTCTACGTCGATTTTTTAATAATAATTATTTTAATTTATAATATATATGAAGGTCGGCTAGACGCGCGTCACTTGGGGCGCCATCTACAATAACGTCGCGTGTCATTATTTGAACTAATGCATCACGTGGTAAAAGGTAAATACTGGGACAATACTTTCCGCGGAAGTTCTCTATTATCCAAATTCCTTGTCCTTACCACCCTTTCTCGGCTGAAGAGGGGCTTAAGACTCCAGTGCGGAGTTTGAAAGTCCCCTATAACGGCCCACTCCTTCACGGGGATTAAACCGACACCGATTTTCCTTCACATAAAAAAATGACGACGCAGCTACAGACATCGATGTTTTGGAATTATTCGCCCTCTTCGGTGTAGCGTATCCACGCTGTTGTTTGCCCCTTTTTCAAACTTTCCTTTCAGCTACATTTTACGTAAGCAACCCCTTTTATTAAAGCAAGTTATGCAATCCCCCTCAAGGGCACCCCAACCCCTAAAAATGAAAATTTATTACAATTACAAAAATCATCCCCTTTATTAAAATAACATTTCTTTAAACCACCCAAAAATGCATCCAACTTCTAAGAATTGAAAATTAGTAAAATGACAAAAATCAGCCAACTTATTAAAGCAATATATCTAAATCACCCGCTAGTGCACTCTAACCCTGAAAATCACAGTGTTGTAAAATTGCGAGATTTGACCCCAATATTTCTAAACCGTATAAAATCGTATAAATGACAAAAACCACCTCCGTTATTAAAGAGAATCGTCGATACCAGTCTCATGCACACTCTAACCCTTAAAAATTAGGCGTTTGAGAACGAAGCTGAAATTCGTATTCTACGCATGTTGAACAGCAGATGTGTGCAAGGGCGATCTTCCTACCGCCTTCCGGTCACCCCATCACCATGTTAAATGACAATATGAACAAGCTTTTACTGAGAAAAGTCTTATAGAAGGTTTGCTTTTGGTCGCTTACCTCAAAAGTGTAATTGAATAATTGCGACAAAATAGTGTTTTTCTAAAATCACTTTACAGCTTTCAGCAAATTAAAACTGTGCAATTAAAAAATATCAGCTATTGTAAAAACAGATAATTCGTTTAAGAAATAGACGTGCTCAAACAAGAAGCTTATCTCCACCAACAATTTATTGTGTTTTTAAACATTTATTAATTTCGACGTCAAAATCGGTATGAACATGTAAAATAACAATTGTAACAACTGTCCATTAAGACAATATAGTAGAGAAGCTTTTGAAATTCCCAAACGTTTAAAAACTGTACCGTTAATGAATGAGCAAATTGATTTAAATTCATCTCTATTGGACATTATGGAATCAGAAATTAAGCCATTCTGCAGACGATCACCGAGATCAAGTCACCAACTTCTATTGCTATAACAACACTAACTGTTTACTTTCTAATATAACCTTTGATGTAAAATGTTGTAAACATGTCGAAATATGTATTATGTGAAAATAAATAAATATTGTTGAAGTAGAAAAATATTTTATGTATACTCAACATGTATTTTTATTTTACATGGGTTCTGTTTAGAGCTGACCAATACTGAAAATTTGATATTCAATATCGATATTGATTTTATATCGATAATATAGATTTAATTATAATATCAACAATATTAATAGTTTCGACAATATTGATATCAATAATATTTCTGCAACCGGCAGGTAAGTGACTACCTACAGGACTCTTTTGCGGCAGGGAGTAGCTCATTACAGTATTTGAATAATGTAATGAATTATTACTGTACTGTTATGAAATAACATGTCTGATTTTTAGATATTAACTTGGAGACACAAACGTATGTCTACTTAACATACTTGATTAAACGTTTTCCCCTGTCAATAATAACTGTCAGTCAAAATTATGAATTGATGACTTAAACTTAATTTTTAGGTAATTAAAGCAATTACAGAGAAAATAGTATACATAATACGTCAGGAAAATAATTTTTTCGCCGATGGTCAGTAAATGCATGATATTACAGACAGTTACAGACGGTCGGTAAAGTAACACATTTAGTGATTAGGCAGTAAATACATTGATATAATGACTAGGCAGTAAATTAATAATAACCTAAATTATTATGACACAATTAATGTGGAAAAGAACAATATTATTTATTGTAAATATTAACAGTTACATTAGTACAATCATTGAGTACTACTGGCCTTTGTTCTTCAATATTCGTTTTCTTCAATTCACTTTTATAAGTTGTATTTACTACCAGCTTTTTCGTATCACATTTGACACTAGCTTCACAAACATAGACAATTGAGAAATAAACAAACAAAAAATTTAATAGCAACGACGCTGTATAAGCCACCTCAGTGCAATCGTATTTTAATTTGAGTACAGGAAAAATGATCTTAAAAATGTAAATCTTAAACGATCGGCGAAAAAATTATATGTTTGATACGGCAATAAAGCAGATTTAAAGCCTTAGCTGCCTCAAAGCCTCGACTTCGTCTCGGCTGCCGCGGCTTTAAATCATATGCTTTATTGCCTTATTAAACAAATAACTATTTACGGGACTTGGAAGCTTAAAATACTCGACGTAGGGTTTCGTACTTCAACGAACTGTCCTGCAAAGCATCACTGTCATGACTTGTTATGTAAATAACTATTACGTATGTCTACAATATTATTCTCAGAATATAAATCGTATGTCACGTGACGCCATTTAAATCAATCCGATGCATAAAAATGCCTTGCTACATTTTATCACAGATCCTATTGCCTTATTTACGTATGTTGCGTTGGTAATCACCTTACGATCATAGCAACTTCAATAAAATGACACTTAGTAAAATAATTTAGGGCCAGCGGGTGGTCTAGTGGTTAAAGTCCCAGGCTTTGAAACTAGACTCCCAACGGCAGTAGGTTCGAGTCCCCTGCACGTCGGAAATTTTTCTGAATAAGTTAAATCCGGCGTGTCCATGGATGGTGTATATGGTGTGTATGTTGGGTTGCATGTCTTTCAGGGATGGGGCATGTTAGACCGGTGTACAGCGCAAGTCCGCTGAGCCCGGGTAAGTGGGATGGGAATCATGGAGTCGTGCTCGCGCACGGCCTCATGATTCTTTAAAGAAAAAATAAAAAATATATTTAAAAAAAATAAAAAGAAATTAAAAAAAAGTAAAGTAATTTAAGTTATCCATAATTTTTAATTCATTATATTCTCTTACTAAATATAACTCGTATTATGATTCATTACACTGCCTGGTCAACAATTTTGTACTTTTTATTTTTTCTTTACTATCTATATACAATTTAGTTTTGATTTCTAGTTCTAATTACAATCTAAAAAAAATTACTTCTAGCAAGTCAGGATAAATTAACTTATAGAATGATTAAAAACTGTTACACATAATAACTAACAGGTACACTGTTGCATTACAATTAGAATGTTTTTCTCTTCACTTTACTTTTGTATAGGACTGTGGAACTTTCTGATATGAGTGTCCAGCAATAATCAGCAGTTTTTTGATAGTGGCAATGTCTTGATGAAACCGTTCTCCGTGCTCATCACCAATGTCACCAAGATTCGGAGGATAAAACTCCAATTGGGAACTAAGAAGTGTATTTTAATGTTGTAAATCAAGCAGAATTGGTACAACTTTTAAATCAACACTAATATAGCATTTATTGTTTTTGTAATTAATTTTGTCAAAAAGGCATATCATATTTTTGTAGGATTCTTGCATGTGAACAGCATGTTTAACAGGAACTGAAGATTAAATATTTCCATTGTGTAGAAGAAGCTCAGTTTCGAGGCATTGATGAAAAGACCCCATTCTTCTGCGCTGTGTTCATAGCCTAATGCCCTAATGCAAGCATTAAATTGTCAGTATCATCGCAGAAGGAAAGACCCGCTTCAGTTGAGAAATACTGTGACAATTCTTTCTGACAACTGCGTTATACTGAAATACACGTATCTGAAGCTAACAACTTCCATCCTTGTAATCTTGATTCTAGTATCTGTGCTTGAGTTTTTGATAAATTCGAATTTCGAACCAGGTCATTTAGTTCTGAGTTATTAAATGAGATTTGTCTTCTTGAGATGGTAAAAATTCCTCATCATTTTTTGACAGTTTTTCAGTTGCTTCTTCTGTTCCTGTATCAACTTGTTCTTCTTGCAAAACGTTTAGACAGGTTGCTACCGGAAAGGCTGTTGAATGAGGTACTGACGAGTAGCAGAAGGCAAACTGGGATAAGCAATTTTCTTCTTATTTTAGCCAGAAAACCCGAAGATTTTGGTGCAGCAAAAGTAGCAGTTCGTCGTATGGTCCGTTTGCTCATGCCAAATCATAGAAACCGCAACCGGCATAGCAGTGATTTTACCATTCTTCTTACCAGCTTAGAGTAACAGCACAACGCGCACAACATGTTTTAGGAGTCCAAGATTTTTAATTTTCTGTTGTAGATGTTATATTTTGCTTAAGCTGCTGAATAGATAATTCGTGACACGTTTGTGACGTAGAAAACATGCCAAAACATGTTCAGAACTGTTGAAACAAGTCAGGCAACACAAGTTTTCTTTCAGTATTTAACATTAATGCGGTTAAACAGAAATTGTCAAATTCAGTAAAAAAATAATATATATTAAAAGAAAACGGTTATTGAAAATTTCTTCAAAATCTAACGTGGTAGAAAAAAAATGTTTTCAGAATCAGCATGAAATAGTACATACGGTACACGTATTAAAGTGTAAGAAAAAAAACTTTTGTTGACCAGTGTTATCGATGATTTATTCTCGTTACAACCAAGCAGCACATTCAACACGTGCATTTGCACTCGTTGAATCTGCAGCTCGGTTTTAACTCGAAAATATCATTGATATTAATCATATCACTTATTATATTATGAGTAATTATATTTCGACTTTCTATAGCACTATTATCGGTATTGCGATATTTTCGACATTGTTGGTATTACGATATACATATAGATATATCGATAAATGTTCTTAAATTATCTCTATTCAATTATGCGAATAATGTAACCAAGATTATTTTTACTTAATTACACTGGTACTAGTTATTCATCAACAATTAAAAAACTTAAAAATTTTCACCTTTTCTGCTGTCAGTGAATAGAATATATGCTCCCATATGTCACCAAGAAAAAGTGATGCTCATGGCCTTGAGTTAAGATTTTTAGATAATAGCGATTATTTTATTCATGCCTATTACAACCAATCAGAATGCAGCATTGACCAACCTATCTGGTGTTGCTTCGGAAATTTCTCATGTAACTTTTTTAACACTCGATAGACAAGCGTTTAGAAATGTCTTAGAAACGCCTTAGTTACGTTAATAAACAATCAAAAAATTATTGAGTTACACTTAGTTTTTTTTTTGTGTTTTAAATTAAACAAAAAACACTATATTATTGTTGTATTGTGTATTCATAAAATAACCTTGTCAAATAGCATTTGAGCTTTGGTATGTTTTGATTATACTTATATTACACAAACTTCCTGGACAGTACCAGATCGTGTCAACTCTCGCTCTGTTCGCTCGTGTTTTCTTAACTATCAAACTGAGACTCTTTGTTACTGTGCAACAAGTATTAGTAATACAATCGGTAATTTAAAAACCTTTATGTTATTACTACAAAAATACAAATAAAATACATCAAAAATTCCGGAAATCTTTCGTACCAGTTTATAAAATTCGTTAAAGACAGTTTCATAAAACTTATCTATCAAATTAACATACAAATAGCATATTAATATGTTTCTATTTTATAGTTTTTAATTCATCTTACAGACGGTACTTCTTTGGGAAAATACTAAAAGTAGGTGTTGCAAAAGGTTATACGGATCTTTTATGCACTCAATAGAAATTTATTGGTTGTAGGTTAGTTGTTGGGTGATAGTAGCATTTATTTACTGCATACGGCAACCTGGATAGGGCACTTCGGCTAACTGAGCAAATTGATGAGGGCATCGGTATATACGGTGCCATTTATCACATTCAGTAAATAATTTACTATATGTCCTTTATTCCAACCTTTTATCTCATTCTTTTTTTTACGTTCTGCTCAAAAATAAAAATCGTGAATAAAAATTTAGTGTTATAGCTCATTTCAAACTAAATTCCATAATACATTGCACATGCATTTGTAAAGTGCATCTTGATCAATGATTAAATTATGGATTCTACATAAACAAAAACTAATGAGTACGACACCCGATTAGGTATGTTATATCTTATAATAAATCGCAAATCTTCAGTAAAAACTATTATAGGCAGCAGCAGTAATACTTTTTAATTCCGATGAAAGACCAATACAGACAGTAACCTAGGGAACTTCCGTTTGGGTCGTTTTATCTGAAATTCGTCTTAAAAACTACAGGTACTAGAAAACAAAATTTTAAGATTAATTGTTGATGCTCCTTGGTTTTTGAGAAACAATAATATCTACCAAAATCTGTATATACCTACTATAAATGCACATTGTAAAACAAATTAATAATTTGGTTATTTTCATAACAAGTTCAGAAAGTAAGTGTTTCACAGACGAGTTTGAAAATTAAAAGAGTGTGGGAAACACGCTTCCCAAATGTGGTTTAAACAACGGTTTTCTGCAATCATACAGGAAATACAAAAAATATCGAAATATTAGAATAATTTTGCCGCCTTCCTCGTATTTTCAATATGTGTGACAGTTGTCAAAATTCGGCGAACATGAATATATTGACAAATTAAACAAGTAATAGTTCATTTTTTCACTTTCCCGCACTGCGTGCTGGTGTAGTTACTTCCCGCACTCGTTTTGCCTTCGGTAGCGACTGCTTTCAGAACTATTGTAGAAAAAACTTTTTACTAAAATACACAAGTGCGCTAACTCCAAATATTATTCAATTGGCAAATAGAACGTACATATAAGATTAAAACGCTAATATCCTTAATAAGGCAATACATGCAGCGCAACCATTGACTCGTAGACCTCCAGGCAGACCTCAGCAAAACAAGATTGACAACTAAAACGAAATCTGAAGGCCTTAAATGTGCCGAGGAAATAGGAACCTATAGTCCAAAATCGTAGAATGTGGAAAGGCATCACGGACGATACTCAAACACTTAAAGGTATTATTTAGTCATTATAAGTAAGTAATATCCTTAATGCAGCAGTCATCAGTGATAGTGAAAACGACTAACTCGTAACTAATACTTATTAATATACCTTCATCTACTATTTATTGGATTGTTATCTTTACTAATAATTGATTATGCTACACATTATAACATTAATATAATTACAGACACTCTTATTCTAGATAATAAAAGTGTTAGTTTAATGCTTCAAAAACACTTAGGTGACAATGCCTCGGAAAAAAACCTGAAAAAGTATAGCCTCTCAAAGTTGCAAAGAAAAATAATAATAACTGCAAAATGAAAAAAGCGTTTTAGGGGTGGTGCTTCCCCTCACCACACTCAACGTTTGTTTAATTTATTAAAATTTAAATAATAGCTACACCATTAAAAACGTATTTCAAAATAAGCATATTGTGTTTGTTTCTTTTTCTTCGTAACAGTAGCTATTTAAGAGAAAAATTAGAGGTAGATAGGCAAGTGTTAGTGCTTTATAAGATCATCATCATCATCATCATCATCTGACATGGAGCTGACTCGAGGGTCGATCCTGGATTACGCCAGGCCCACCCCATGCCAGTAAGGTGGGTAGGAAGTGTTAGTGCTTTATAAGATCTATTATAAAAATAGATATCTAGTTGTCGTACATGCCATAAAATAAATGCTATTGACAGTTTTAATTATATTTCTGCATTTTTAATGTTTTTAAAACATTTGCATTGAGTTGTTTAATGTGTTATAATTAATACAGTTTAAATTAATTAGCTGATAATTTATTTAGTATAAGTAGAGCACAATTCCCCTCCTCTTTTGCGGACCTACTTCGTTTTTTTGCCGGTACATACCAGTGCGATTAAGTGATTACTGATCACCAGAGCACGAATTTATAAGATTTTTTTTTAAATAATCGCTTATCATAAGCTTGATAAATCAGGAAAAGCGCATGAAATATCACAAAATAAACAAAATTTAACTAAAGCATATTATGGGAAAACGAGAGACATTTTTTAAGTCAGCTTATAAAGATATAAAATATTACAAAGACGTAACTTACAATTTTCATGCAGCTTGTCAAAAATATTTTGTATTTTCAATAACGAATTCAGGACAATTTCTACGCCAATCTGCCAGTACAGATTTATCCTTCCTTATCCTTCATTTTATAATTTCAAATTAAAATTATTCACAAAACATCACAACACAATGGAATGCTCCGGATTACTGACGTTAACAAAAGACAAAACAATGTTTTTAGCCTTTTTACATACAAAACGCGATAGAATATTGTGTGTGGCTTTCGATAAAACACAGAACTTGATGATTGCCCGGATTTGTAGAATGTGGTGTAAACATTCGGTAAATTATTCGCAGAGTCGTTTAATCCAAAAAATAGTAATATAATTAATACTGCTACATTAGATTTTTCAAACTAACAATTGCAAATGTTAAATTCTTTATAAAAAAGCACCAACTAACTATATAAAAGCTAAAACAAGCGCATATGAGCGGTTTAAAGAGAATAAAATAAGCAAAATAGAGAAAATATGCAATACAAGCAAAATATAAGTGGTATCAAATGATTACATTTTTCATGAATCGTGGAGATACAAAAGGATTCTCTCATGTGCTTACAAAAATAGTGCATAAGCAAAATGCTTGAAATCCGCGATCTACTGATGACTAATGTTTTGAGCCTAATTTGGTTTTGCTGTATTACGGCAAATGAGACTGTAACACACAAACGTACACACAACAAACACACAGGCGCACACAGACACACGCACGCAGACGCACGTACGCACACGTGCGCTTACACGCACATAAAGGCACTGCGTGTTAGTCAAAATGTGTAGATGGAAAATATTTTCCACAGAAGTACCTTTCTTTTAAACATAAGTCGTATATCGGCGAGAGCCTAAAGCAAAAAAAACTTTGATGAAATTCGAAATACTTGAACCTGAATACACGTCCTTCCTATAGGTATACTCCGTATAGAGAGAAAGGTAAGCATGCTATACATTTTGCATAAAGACGAATAATTATGCTATATGTTTACATACATAGAAAAATAATAATTCTTTACTCTCATTTCTGCAAAAATTTATGTTTCAATTTGTCATTTCCTACACTCTATAGTTTACGAATGATAGTAAGGTAAAGGTGAATGAAGCGTAATTTTATAGTTTATATTTAAAGTTAAAATTACATAGAAATAAGTTTAAATCAATTCGAATATGAAAATAGATCTACTGAGCAACAACACAGACGAAAAAAAATATGTGCAGACCTTAATGGCTTCTGTAATAAAATGTTACAATAAAAGTACAAATCATCTTTATATAGCATTTGTTATTTAAACTTTTGCAAATTTCTTCCCTAAACGGAAACTGTTTGGAAAATTTAATTTTCCTATTTGAACCTTGACTCCAATAGACTTCTAACCCCACCCCCTTAGTAATCCGCACGTGTCTACAATTTATTTAATGTTGCTTCAGAACCTCACAAACTAATCTGAGAGATTTAATTTTCAACTTCCCGCCACATCACGTTTTCAGTTACGTTTAGCATTGGTAACTGGACTGAGGAAAAGCCAGCAAACGTGCTCTTCTATATCCATGAAGAATTATCCAGATTAAATTAAATAGTGAAAAGTATTAAATTATTATTGAAGTACGCAATTTATTAATTAAGGATATTTTATTTTTGCCTTACGATTGAAATGATAAATTCAGGATTTTTATAAGGTATTGTTTTCGTCTTCTAGGATTAAGAGCAAATGCGATCTTTTATTAAAATTGTTTTCGCTTCGAGCTTACTAGCCGATGCACGAGTAAAGTCTAAAAAATATACTTTTATGGCACAAACTTTCTACGTAACCATTATTCCTTTTATTAAAGTTAATCACGCTCCTCAGTGCATCCTCAACCCCTAATTTCCTAAATTAAAGCAACCTCAATAAATCACACTTAAGTGCACCCCAACCCCCAAACTTTAAAAATTTGTAAAAACGGCGAGAATTGTCTTCTTTATTAAAGCAAATGCTGCAAACCACCCTTAAAAGCAAACCTTTAACCTGCAAAATTTAAAAATTAATAAATATGACGACAACCATCCTCTTTATTAAAGCAAAACCTCCAAACCACTCTAAAGTGCACTACCAACCCATGTAAATTAAAAATGAGTAAAACGGGTTAATATGACATCTACAATAGAAAGTAATGTAATAATTCCAATCAGAGAATACAAAGAATAGCAACGGACGTATGCGAGGAAAGTCTCATGGCGGTTACCCGACAGCTTTTTTTTATAAAGTTATTTCTAATTTACATTTTAATGTTTAATATCAAGTCGCATATAATAAGACGTAAATTAAAATCAAATCACTAGCATTGTTAGCAAATTCAAAACGATCATTAATTAATTAAACAAAAATCAATACAGCAAAATCATTGAAATAAAAATACGGCAGTTAAACTAAGAAAGACGCTACGAGATTTCTTTTTATTCTTTGGTTAATTCAGTAATTGAAATGTTAGAACCGACAATGAGAGCTAACACAAAAGATCCGGCAATCCAACTTGCGGTGAGGAAACACACATCTTGAATTTCTCATTTTGAAATACTCATAAACTTCGGGAATGTAATTTAATTTCAACAACTGTCATGTCTTACCGCCTAGATGGCTGAAATTGTTTTCGGATGTTTTATAACATAGCGGTTTTCTACGGGTTTTAAAAGAATTCAGGCACACTCTAAGCTTTTATTGAATATGTTTGTAGTCTAATGTATTTAAAATAAATGTATTTAACAATGTTGTCGCTACCCATTAAAAAAAGTTACTTTGTGAAAAATTAAAGCTGGAAAAAAGTAAAAACAGTGTAATAATTCTCTGGATTCATCGAAACGTCGATTTAGCTTTTTGTAATTTTTCGAGTGCAATGAAATAACAAGAGAAATATGGGATGAACAACAGATTTTTCAGTATTGTAAGTTAAAATATATAAATTTTTCAGTAGGGATAGATGCTTTAAAAGAATACTAAAACCTTAATATTTCACGTTCCGATTTAATTACACTGTTGGCCAAAAGCTTTTTAAATGCCGTAATATTAACATTTTCGTCACAGTAACGCTTCTAACACTACTATAAATTAAAATCTGTCACTAAAAAAAGCACAGTTGGTTCAAAATTTTTGGTTGGGCTCTTAATTAAAAATATATATAAAACAAAATAAAATATGTAATGTATTTGGAACGTAGTTTAATAAAGAATGTACTTTTTTGGCCCACAGTATATAATATAATACTAGGGATATTTAACAAAAATTTACTCCCCAAGCATATGTCGTCGTAAACCCATTCTTTGTAAAACAAGCAATTTATTTTGATAAGGGTTATTTGAAATACGAATATTAGTGAGTACGTTTAGGTCGCGACCCATGCACCAAATCTTAGCTCAGATTCTGAATTCTCGGGTGATGATATTTTGGATCCATCGCCTAGGCCATAGCGAATACGTTGACTAATTCGAGTCTAGTGATAAAGATTTTTCTTTTGACAATCCTGATGGTATCATTTCGTTGTCGAAACTAGCACCAACAACCTCAAAAAAGGTCAGCCAAAAAACAGCCAGTCAAAGAAAAACAACCAACTATAGTAGAAAAATTTATGAATGCATGAATACGCAAATTTTTTTTATTAGTTTAAAAAAAAAATTAAATTTATACAAGAGGGAGTTAAAAACTGTCGTTTTATTTGTCATTACTTTTAGATCTCAAGAACTGTCGTACATAGCATAGTAAAATGCAGTATTAAAAATTTGGAACCGCCAAACAATAAAGAAAGGAAATCGACGTAAAAATTTTAGATTATATATTTAGAAAAGATTTACAATCGAAAATTTGGGGTTTGAATGCTGTTTAAGTTTCTTAAGCATATTTATAAGTTATTATTTTAATCTTAAATACAATTAATACCTATTAGATAAATGACATGTAATACTTAACAATGCAGATCATATTTCATAAAATGAAGCTTACTTTGGTTACACATTGCATGTTTTTTATAAACGTAGTCAAGGGTGTGTAATTACAAATCTATGGCAATTTAGACATTTAAACTTCTACGTTTTCAGTTGCAGTATTTAAATTGAACTTTGTTAATGGATTTTAAAATTTTACTGCCAGACAAGTAGTTTAGAAATGTATAAATAGTTTGTGATGTTTTTAATAAAGCACTTGTTTAAGAGTAAAATTAAGACAACCAACGTCGTAATTCTTTGCTGACTCTGGCAAAAGAACTCTTAGATTAGTCAAAATCAACTCTTATTATTGTAACTTGGCACAATAATAAGAGCTACAAGAAACTGCATCGACGCCTCCGCACTCACTGGATTATCTTCAAATCAAACCCCCAAACTCACTTGGATCTTCGAGCCAGTCCCATTGGTTCCAAGATTCACAAATGCAAAAAATTAATATTTTATTCTAAATAAAATCTTTGAATACGCATTGGATGAATTAGAATACAATTTGTTTAATTTGTCGCTCCAAAGACAAAACCGACATCAAGAACCATAGTCGCATTGAATGTCCGCGGTTGTTCAATATTTTTAATTTTAATCGTCTATTATAACATTTTAAAGAACGATAATGGTATGATTGTATATTGGTTAAATGTTAATAGAAACTCACTCAATACTCTGTTTGTATGTATAATTAATTTATTTTAAAGTGAATAATATTCTTATGACTTTTTAACAAATGTTTACTGCCTCTGAGGTAAATATAAGAAGATCTAATTGATCCATATTTAGTGCATATATAAACACTGAAAATCGACACATCATTATCCATGTCAACTGCAACGTAACTGCATAATGCAACTCTGCTACAAAATCATGATAAAACGATTATGACATATTCTCCTTACTGTGGTATTTAAAGACAATTTCACAGTATCAAAAATGCGAACTAGAAAGTACGATTTACATCACAAAAGTTACTAAAGTTAGGTTTTAAGCTGAATGAACAAACCATACGTGTTGATAAAAAATAATTGAACTGTTTATTAAAACTTATACAAAACCGACCTAATCATACAAAACTACCTAAACCCATAACAGTACAAACCCAATAGAATTTATATTTCTACAACTCCTGAAGAGAAATAAATTTCTTAAGTGTAAAATAATTCTGATGTACAATTTAACTAAAAATTAACCGCGACCTAAGAACATTATCTGTGGATATAAATCATACATTTACATTATTCTATTTTTGATTTCAAAGAATTGCGATTTAAACATCAACTTCGTGTTTATTTAAGAATATATAAGTGATTACCAGGGCCGTACCAACATCTTTGCGGGCGCGTGTGCGGTACTAAGTGACCGAGCCTCCTATCCCCACTATTTTTAACCAAAGCTAATGTTAGGAAAGAGAAGCCTGTATAGTTCTGCATAGTCGCATATGAACACAAAACAAACAGCTATGCGTCATCGTCTGTCGTATCATCTGAATTCTGAGAATATTTTTGTTTCTACATTTTGTCTATTATTTAAATGCCCTAATTAGTTATTTAATTAAATAGGTATAAGTTTTAGTTTTGCTTCTAGTATGCCTATGATAAACCAATTTTTAACCGACTTCAAAAAAAGGAGGAGGTTCTCAATTCGTCTGTATATGTTTATTTTTTATTTTATTTTTTTTTATGTATGTTCGGGCATAACTTTTTTGTTTACGAACCGATTTTAGTGATTCTTTTTCCGTTGGGTTCACTATAGTTCCAAGGTGGTCTCATTATAATTTCATTAGTATTGGAGCTTGAACTTTGAAGATACTCCTCAAAATCTATTTTTTTAACCAACTTTTTAGTGTTTCCGTATTTCATCTTCCGTTTCAACTAGCCGTCGTTTCCTCATTCGAGAAGCATCCTTACTAGGTCTACCCATCACTTAAAATTGTAAAATAATTAACTTTAAAAAAAAAAGAAAACCGACTTCAAATAAAAACACAAAAGTGACATAAGTTAACTAAAAAGCAAAAAATATATGTTTTTTTTTCACTACTAGTAATATGGCGTAGTATTTTGACACATAATAGAATGCTGTGAAATTCAATTTCTCTACCTTTGCTCACTGACAGGTAACTAATTTTTCATTATTAACCACTGGTAAATAATGAACAAATTTATATTTTTTGATAATCCTGTGACAGTTTTAAAGAGAACGTTTGTATAGCACGATTTAATATAATGGAGAGATTCTATTTAATGGTATTTTATGCATAAAATAGTTGTTTAAATAAATTAATTTAATTTTAAAAACTTTGGTGTATTTGAATATACGTTTTTCGCGCCGTAATAAATGACAACTCTGTCAATATCAATTTCGCCTATAATACAACCATACAACGTAAAAAAGAGAAAATTGTTAATAATTTCAGTATTTTAGATAAAAACCAGTTCTTAAAAACAATGTTTTTGAATACCAATGATGATTTAACAATTTTCAAACAACTGTCATGCCAGCAAAACAAAAAACTGTCATTTGTTTTATAATGTGAAATAAACAGGGATTTAAGTTAAAATAGTCATTTTTCGACAATTATAAGGGTTTATATCACTAGTAGTGAAAAAAAAAGTATATACGCCTCGGTAGAAAAGTCTTATAGCCCTCGGGCCTTACATCCCTCGGCGCTACGCGCCTCGAGATCTAACCTTAGCCCTCAGGCTATAACAGTAGACTTTTCTACCTTGGTGTATAATATACTATTATACAACACTTATTTGTTGTTCCGTTTAATGTAATTAAGAAATTGTTGTTTATTATATAATTATTAATTGTTTTATAAGTTCTAAGTCGGTGCCAAGTAAAACATAAAAATTATATACCTTGCTGCAATAACAAATTAGATTCGAATTTTTGTTTTACTTGGCACCGACTTAAAAATTATAAAACAATTAATAATTATATAATAAACAACAATTTCTTAATTACATTAAACGGAACAACAAGTAAGTATTAAACTGTTGCATAATAGTATATTATACACCAAGGTAGAAAAGTCTACTATTATAGCCTGAGGGCTAAGGTTAGATCCCGAGGCGCGTAGCGCCGAGGGATGTAAAGCCCGAGGGCTATAAGACTTTTCTACCGAGGCGTATATACTTTTTTTTTCACTACTAGTGATATAAACCTTTATAATTGTCGAAAAATGACTATTATAACTTAAATCCCTGTTTATTTCAAATTATAAAACAAATGACAGTTTTTTGTTTTGCTGGCATGACAGTTGTTTGAAAATTGTTACTATTTGACATAAAAGTTAAATTTCTAGTGTTTTG
The DNA here is from genome assembly GCA_958336395.1 of Ctenicera cuprea. NCBI lineage: Eukaryota > Metazoa > Arthropoda > Insecta > Coleoptera > Elateridae > Ctenicera > Ctenicera cuprea. Next base: position 58,609,780 of record OY284490.1, read on the forward strand.
AGCCTTTTAGTAAGTTTTTTGTGGCTGCTTTGCAACAAACATTGTTTTTAAGAACTGGTTTCATCTAAAATACTGAAATTATTAACAATTTTTTCTTTTTTACTTTGTGTGGTTGTATTATAGGCGAAATTGATATTGACGGGGTTGTCATTTATTACGGCGCGAAAAACGTATATTCAAATACACCAAAGTTTTTAAAATTAAATAAATTTATTTAAACAACTATTTTATGCATAAAATACCATTAAATAGAATCTCTCCATTATATTAAATCGTGCTATAAAAACATTCTCTTTAAAACTGTCACAGGATTATCAAAAAATATAAATTTGTTCATTATTTACAAGTGGTTAATAATGAAAAATTAGTTACCTGTCAGTGAGCAAAGGTAGAGAAATTGAATTTCACAGCATTCTATTATGAGTCAAAATGCTACGCCATATTACTAGTAGTGAAAAAAAATTTATTATTATTTGCTTTTTAGTTAACTTATGTCACTTTTGTGTTTTTATTTGAAGTCGGTTTTCTTTTTTGTTTTTAAAAGTTAATTATTTGTCATAGTTTTGACCAATATAATTAATCAGGCAAGGATTATTTGTAATGGTCAGCGGCACCGAACTCCAGGGGCCCCGGGCCCGTGTTCAATAGAATAAGCGCAACACTGGTAGCTACGGCCTTGGTGATTACGATTATAAAAGGCATATGTTTTTATAATAAAATAAGATATCAAATTCATTTTCCGGTGGACCTTGTTAAAGCATTTATTTGTATTGTATTGTAACTTCATCAGCGATGATCTTTTAACCAAATTAAGAAAGAAGTACTGCAATTATTGTTCTATATTTATTTGTTTTTAATATTTTATGTATTTAAGTTCTTAACTAACTCTGGGTTAAGGTTACTATTTAGTATTTAGAAACTTGTATTTTAATCTAAAATCGTAACTTAGATACATGAAATAAGTAAAATACATAATAGTATATTAAAGTATAAGTGGATAAAAAGGTCTTTAAAACACGCGCGATTTTTCGAGCACGACGGCGCAGCCGGAGTGCTCGAAATAGAGCAAGTGTTTTAAAGACCAGTTATCCACGAATACTTTACGCTATTTTTTTTATTGGTGCACTTTGAAATCATAAATACTGGTATTATTACTACAAAAATGGAAATAAGAACTAATAATGTAAAATGGTTGAATTCGTGATGTGACATCAGTATACCTTTCCATGGAAATGACAAAAACAGAAATTAATTTGCAATTTGTCATCAAAGATTAATTGTTGTCACCGCACTGCTTAAAAATGAATTCTAATATCGATTTTTAAATAGTAAAGCAGAATCGCGGTTAATACCGCAAAAATCTAATGATGCGTATAAAAAAGAATATGACAAGTTCATCAAATGGATGGAAGAGCAAAAGGTAACAGATATAAATGAACGAGTTGTGCTTGCTTACCTTCAGAAATTTGTTAGTAATATTTTATTTGACGTTACAAGGTACTCCTGTCAGATCAATAATAATCATCAAATTGTCATTTAGACTTCACGTTTCTCGAGTTGTTGATGTTGCCATGGTAACTTTAAAAAACGCGCGTTTTTGAAAGTTCGATTTAAACACGCTGAGGCGTGCTTTAAATGGGTAAAATGGGGCACCAATAAAAAAAAATATGAAAGGATTGGTACCGTGCTCTTTTGTAACTTTCGAAGTAGACCAGACAAATAATAAGTAAAATTAACAAAAAATGACGATACAAACTTTAGAAATATGACTTTAGCTTATCAATTTAACATTTTTCATTTATAATGCTTAATGTCATAGAAGTACACTGTGCTTAGATACAAAAATACATGAAAAACATTTCTTGAATAAACGCGGAAAGCATATATTCTTCGAGGCTTTCGCGGTTTCTCGAACTGTCAATATTACAATTTGCTTTTGGCTTAAACCGCGTCGTCGTTTCCGGATTACACCCAGCATAATCAGGTAAGGACCGACCTCTAACTTGTCTGTCTTTACAAGCATTTGCTCTAAAAGTTAGAGTCATAGTGGTTCGCGGGCCCTGCCTGCCTAAACAAGGCCGTGTCTTAGATTATTTAAACCTTGGGGCAGACAAGGATTTGGTCTTAATGTATCTTGTTTGCAAGAACAAGAATACTTAATCGACCTATGCCTGTTAACTGTTTGTGCTTGTAAAGGCAGACAAGCTACAGGTCGGTCCTTACCAGATTATGCTGGGTGTAATCCCCAAATTACGACGCGGTCTAAGCGGAAAGCATGCTACAAGTTTCTTTAAATTTATTTGGTGAACGCGCACAATTCTAAAATCATGCAGTGGCGTATGAAGAGAAGGAGACAGAAGAGCCCCCCCCCTGACATCTGAAGCAGGAGGCCCGGCGTCTCTTTAAAAAAAACCTTGATAAAGAAAACATTTAACACGCTTGTATTTTAAACCAACTATATTAATAGCAAATGTTTTTATGCAGATACTAGCCCTGTGTTTTAGGTTATACATTTATTAGTGCAAAAAAAGTACTTATCGGAAATCGGGCATGTGTTGTTAGGATTTTCGGCCCCCCCCCCCTAGAAAAAAGTGCTTCCTACGCCACTGAAGTTATGCAAAAGGCGTAAAATGTACCAATTAACTTAATATTATTCGTGTCTAGTTGATTTTCTGTACATCATGATTATAGTCCGGATTTCTAGTTTAGTATTTTGCCAGTATTTAAATTATGGAGCAATCAATTATTAACCAGTATTGGCATTAGTATTTCTTTAAATGTATAGTTGGCGCATACCTAAACTTTTAAACGAAATATTTAAAAGCTTTTTACGTTTGACTTTAATATAGCTTGTGCAGGTAGTTGTTATTTATTTGGTCAACTGGAATTGAAGCTTATGTAATAATAAAATTAAATAAAACAGGGTTCATAAGCGTAGAATATGAATGGTCATGAGTTTTAAAACTACTTCACGAAACAATTTTATGAAACTGCAAACATATTTTTTTAATTGAAATGTAATATAGCAACCACGAAAAACTGGAAATAAAACGTATAAATTCATTAATACAACAAGAAAGTTCTACGAAAGAAAAGTTTGGACTATCAACATTCATAAAAGACGGAAAACCACCGTTGAATAAAAAACTTAAGAATTGCAGTACACAACAACAACTTTTTCTAAATTCTCGTCAGAAAAATTAGTTATCTTATCTAATATGTTCACGTATAATTTAATAGATTTGAGTACGCCCATGCTTTTTGTTTACTTATTGAATTTTAACAAAATTTTTTGCTCTTCTGCAACTAAAATCTGATCATGATCATTGCCTTTATTTTTCAATGTTTAGTTATAATAGGCAAAGAGCTATTTATAATAAATTAAATGCGTATTTAGTTTAAAAAATAGCTAATTTTAACAAGAATTTGTAGGTGAAGCATATCATTAGAATTAGAAACTAGAATTTAGTATATACCAAACTTTATTAAATGGTAGTGATAATGTTGACTAATAATAGAGAAAGAAAGAATTGAAGTAATTATTCGTCTTTTTGAGTTTTATTATATAATGATATAGATTTAAAAAAAAGAAAAAGACGCTTAAACAGTAGTTTTCTCTTAATGACAGTGATGGGTTATTATATTGACACCTAACATTTATGAAAATAAAAAATAATTCAAACTGCTTTGAACTATTTTGCGTTTTGCTTTAGACTTTACCAAAGAAAATTGAGTTACTATAAAAAACACTCGATCTGAGATGCGGTATCCAAAAAGTAAAAAATATATGCAGTCGTACTTGAAAGGATCTTCAAATAACACTTGCTTGCAGGTTTTTCAAGATATACACCAAACATAAACGAACAAATTTATCACTGCTTTTGTCCTTTAAAAATTTATAGCACTGGTTTTCATTTTGTTTTTTTACCAGTCACGTTTAGTTTATCTTATTTTTTATTTGAGTTCACTTTCGTTCCAATCCGTGTTGAGTTTTTCTTTTGCGTAAATCTGTATTTATGGCAGCAGCGAGATTATACATATACAAATCTAAAGGTGAGATGAATGCCGTCTGCTATTAATCTCAAGTTATGCAAATTCACTACAATTATACAGTCGCGATTTCAATACACTATTGAGGAACCACGGTATTCTGCTTTACAGGTATATTTAGTTGTTAGAGAATAGCGAGTAGTTTGCTATAAAACACAATACAAGTAGTTTTATAGCAAAGTCAATTATCGTCTTAGAAAAATTTAATCTAAAGCTAGATCTAGTATGTATATTACACAATACACATAGATATATGAAATATGAGTTAATTTATTTTAATAAAAAGTATAAAATTTAATTTTGCGTTGAGCTATTTAGTACTCTCTATTAGACTGTTTTTCTTTCTTTTAAATTTGCACTATAAAGCATGTCTAACTTCCTCCCTCGGTTCCGAATAGTTTAAAAAACTCTTACATTTCATGATTTTTTGTTGTACCTGAGTACTTCAAATTTAAATAAGTTCGGTCTAGTGCTTACTGGAATATCGAGCACACCCAGATACAAAACAAAAATATTTAAAATGATTATTTCCTTCGTGTTGGTAAATCTCGCTTTTAACCAACAATGATAGCTCTTTATTTGTCATCGCATGCACCAATAATGAATTAAGGATGTTCAACCTCGATTATTTCCCTAAAAATATAGGGCGCGTAAACAAATGCACGCGCTGTTCACTTGAACCATTGCACTTAAGATGCAGTGAACAGGGCAGTATCGTTCAACACGCGACGACCGGGCGCGTGCACCAGGGCAAGATTTGCATTCAAACGCTAAACGAAATTGTTTTCGAGCGCTCTATCTTGGAAATAAATAGACTATAAAATTTTAATCGCTATTAAATGTATAGAACTTTATTGAAACTTTCAGCATGGTACCAGCGACCGCCGACACTGTTTTTCAACCGCCATAGACAATATTACAAAGGACATAGTCTTGCTTATACCTCTCCAACTACCAATTTTGTTTGGTTAAATTGTCCGCGGCCAACTATTTGCAAAATTTTGTTTTTTAAACAATGCTTTCGTACATAATAATTTTTTAATAAAATACCTCGACCGCGATAGGTTATAAAATTAATATGCACTAAATACAGCTGCCAAGCAAGATATTGTAAATAACCAATGCCAACTCAGCATTTGCCATGACATGCGAAGATTTCCCTAAAAATTTAATCAGGATTGTGTTATCCATGTACATTACAGTCAATCAAAATGCAGAATTAACCTGCCTACATGAAAATTAGACCAATAAAATCGATAAAACTTCGTATTTACAGTTGATTACCTTGACAACGCCTAGTTTACTAGCTACGTACTAGTTACTTTATGGTTACGCTAACAAACAAAATTCGCGATTAGTTTAATTTTGTATTCATAAAATAATCTTGTCGAATACCACTCAAGCTTTCGAATCTCGGTTATTTAACTCAAATTTCCTGCAGATCGACTCAAATCGTGCAAATTTACAAGTAAAAACTCTCCAGAGCTACGTTTTGTTGGGTTTTTATTGCTTGTCAAATTTGCATTTTTTTCATCGATCTGCTACAAATTATTGGTAATTAATCGATAAATTCAAAGCTTATATGTGGTATTACTACAGATTAAATGTCTAGAACATTATTCACATACATATCAACTGCCCACGTTGTTTTTCAAATGGGTTAGACAGTATTATAAAGGAAATAATCTTGCCGTATACTCCCCCCCCCCCTTGAACTACAAATTTTGTCTGGTTAAATTGTGCACGGCAGACTATTTTATTTACAAAATTTTGCATTTATAACAAACTCTTTCGTAAATAATAATTCTTAAATAAAATCCTTGCGATCTCGGAACTTTATTTAGTTATTTATCTTACTAGTGGAAAGAGGCGTTATTATAACACGACTTTGAAAGTTGCACGACGAGATCGTAGAACGAGTCGTGTATTCAAACGAGTGCCATAATAATGCATTATACCACGTGTGACATACAACCTTTTATCTACGACTGCTCAAAATTTGTTAAAAATATTTTTTTTGCTTGCAGTGTATTTGACATTTCGCATTAATTTATTTGAAAATGTAAAGTCACTTTAAATATACATTTGTTTCAAAATCAAAGAAATGAGATAGGTACGATTTGTTCAATACTATGGCAACCAGCAGCTTCATTATAAACAAAGCTTCAGTTTTGTTTGCATAACCAAAATGAGTTAGGTAATGAATCTATTATCTCACTAGTGCGATAATGACCTTCATTCTCTAACGCAAATGAATGGCATAATAAGTCCTTAACCAAGCAGTCGTAGATAAAAATTATTATGTACACAAGGCAGTTGCTAAGCAAAATTTTGTTAATAACCTGCCGTGCACAATTTAACCGACTAAATTTGTAGTATTCGGGATATAACTATTGATTATTTTTCTAATTGATATTTTGGGCAGTTTACATGGCTTAAGATGGTAATTTGTGGTTTTATGGACCAGCTAAGTGATTCTGAAGACCACTTTACGTTTATATTTAAAAACAAATTCAGTAGGAGTTAAATTTAATTAATTTAAATAAAAACAATTATGAATCATACATGTACAAAAACTTATAGTTGGAACAGTTTATTTACAATTTTTACTTTCCTATACTTTCAGTATAGGGAAGTATTGATTTGATGCAAAATTTCGAACTTGAAATTTTAACGGAAATAGTCGGGGGGGGACCATGGACCCCAAAAATGTAATATTTTAAAAAATGTCTGTCTGTGGGTGGGTGGGTCTGTGGGTGGGTCCGTTACGCTCCATATCTCCGGAACGGCTGGACCGATTTTGATGTGCTTTGGAATGAGACGGTATATCAAAAATTAAAAAAAAAACGAAACCGGAAGCGGAAGTTAGACATGTTTTTTTGGTAGCATTTTTTTTAGAATTTTGGAAATTTTAATAGTGGAGATTAAAGAAGGCTTTAGGACAAATCAAACGAGTTTTACCGAACTCTCTAGCTTTAAAATGGCGGCCGCTACGAATTTTTGAACATTTCGACTTTAACGCCCATTTACTCAAAAACCAGTTATCTGATTGGAATCAACTACACCTTGTTTGGTAGCCCTTCAAGGGTACTATACTATGAAATATAATTAATTTTGAAAATATAAAAACGATCTCAATGACATCACTCCAAAATTTTTGAATTTTTCAAAAAAATATTTCTCAAAAACTGCACACACGTTTTTGTTTAAACTTTTTAAGCTGATAGAGCTGGGAATATTCTACAATTTGTTTTTTTGCGCATTGCTATAATTTTACTGTGACGCTCTCTGTGAATTTTTGAAAATTGAAAATTGGTACCCTTTTATTTATTTAACGGGGGGCAATAAAATATTTCTATTAAAGGAATATAGCTCATCATTGATAGCAAAATCCGAATATCATAATATTTTTTCGATACTTTAATATTTAGGGGGGCTACTGTCCCCCCCGCCCCCTAAATTTTCGCTACAAAATTAAAAAATTGATTTCTTCTTTTGTTTGCTCTAGGAGAATCTTTTTACAAAAAATCAAAAAATCGAATTTTTTGCCCATTAATAATCTTTTTGTCCTTAGAAGAATTTCACATACTTTCTACAGCAGTTGTATTCTTGTACTAGTCGTTTAATGTTCAGTGTAGGCTAATTTTTTTATTTTAATAGATAGACTCGCAAACTCAAGAGCAAAGTTGTAGGGCAAATTCTTCTGGATTGTATTTAAGAAAAAAACTTGAGTTTCCAATTTTAATATGACGGCCACGGTAAAAAATAACTTTTTTTTAAATGGAAACGTGGCATTTTGACTTTAAAATCAGAAAGGTTTTGAAATTCTAAATACAAATTAATAAGAGTAATTTCTTGCTAAAAATAATACTTATCGAGTTATTAATATATTTTCAATATCAATTTCCGCGCTTCCGTTGATTCAGTCCGAATATTTTACCCAACCTTATGCTTGCAGCGCAGCGGTCGGTCTTTCTTCAACCGCTACAAAATGTTACAACTTATAAGAACTATTTACTTTAACTAGTCGTGTCTAGACAGGTGTATATCGAAAGTGTTGGAAAATATAAAACAATGTATTTAAATGTATTGGAAAGTCCAGGCGAAGTGTTTCGCTCATTTTTTACTTCTCTTTTTAAGGGAAACGACCCTAAATTTTTCTATTTCCGGTAGAACGCCCTATAGCCGTGTTCACTATGAATAAGTAGTGTGACGCATGCGCGAGATTTGCAGTTGTCAGCTGTTCAGAGTTCGTACATTGACATCAAATTGACAGTTTGTTTTGCTCTGTAATAGAATGGATTTCGATAAAAATAAGTTGAAAAACCAACTGGTCGCCCTAATTTAAAAGGTTTAGGTGCAACCAAACATTGTGTTTACGGAACCTGCTCGAACGACAGTAGGAAAGGTGACAAAAGTTATTATTTTATCCCTTTTCCGAAACCGTGCATCAAGTTTAAAAATGGTTTAAAAAGAACTTGCAAACATATTAATAATTGTGCAAAGTGCTTCAAAAGTTTAAAAATTTTTAATAATGTAATTACCAAAACATTTTATCAACAACACTACCGTTTACAAGTAATTAATACTATTATATTTTGTATTTATTTATGTTTATTTTCAACTAATTAATGTTAATAAACCTTCTGATTTTTCTAATGCAGGTTATTCAAGACTATAGAAAACGATATCCGGGACATAGCTGCGAAACGATATCACAACCTTTCGAATAAAAAACGTATCAAAAAGTAAAACAATTTTTTTTATATTAAGTTTATTTGTTAGTTTGACTAATTTTCCTTACTTTTTGCATTAGGTAGGAAATTTAATTATTTTAAAAATTTAAAGCAATAAACAGTATTTTTATTTAAAATGAATTGCATCCGGATCTGTATTTTCTCCATTATCTACAAATTATACCTATGTAACATCGATAATGTGCTTTTACATTCAAAATACAATAAGTTGTGATATGTTCGTTCGATTTTGATGAAATATGAATGAAAATATTCGTAATTGTTTCAAAAATAACAAAATGTTAGTTAAATAGTTATTTTTACTTTCAAGGATTCATAAAAAATTAAAATAAACGAAAAATTGTAAAATCAAAATTATTTCAATGTTTGAGCCAAACGAGGCACGTTTTAATATTATTTTTTTTTGGCTGAAAATTTTACAGGTTTATTTCTTTGTGTTTGTATAATGGAACAAAACTGGGGGGCGCATTTGAAAAAATTCAGACTTTCATAAATAAGGACCACCCTACTGTTTATATTATACAGTAAATTTACTTACTTATGGGAAAAGCTGGAACAGGAGCCAATATTGTGTTTTTCAATTGCCTTACATCGTTTTCTGCAGCTGATAACCAAATGCCGTTATCGATATTTAAACTTATTTTTATGTTCTCTTTATCATAGTATTTTGTTCTACAATTAAAGATTTACAATTAATGTAAAATGGATAATTGGCGTAAACTGCGAAGTTAATAATGGCAAGCACATAACCTTACTTACATCTCAATTAATTCTTGTTTTTTCCCTTTATTCTTAATGCCGCGGCATTCTAAATATCTTTTTAACTCTGTAACACTTAGTTCTTCAAAATTCTTATCGTTTAACACTGCGGGTCTAATTCTGCAATTTTATAGGATGGCTGACTCGCTGCCATTGCAGTTAAATACAACACGCAGATGTCAATGTACGAACTATTTGAAATTGGGCGCGCTTCTACCTACACGCGCATGCGTACTACGGACTGTGAACAGTCCTATACATTCTCTCATTTTTTGGCTGCGAAATAAATTGTAAGTACAATGGTATTACAAAATTGCATATTTAAGAACACAGAATTACAAATACAATTTTCATTAACACCAATCCGGTCTGTTCTGAGATTTCAATGCATCTTTTCTCATACCCATTTACAGAGGCTCCATAGATGCAATTCAATAACTTGCGATTATTACATGTATTGTGATCGTGCAGTTTCGCTGATATTTTTATTTACAAATTTTAATTGTATTATTTAAAATGTATCAAGTATTTATGCTTGATTACTTATTTATTTGCGATGATCGGTGTCGGACCTACGTTGTGTTTTAATTATTTGCTCGTGGCTGATTTACCCTGTCTTTATCGAGGTTAAAAAGGATAAGATTTTAAGCTGATTTAAACAACAGTAAACCTTTTGAAGAATTTATTTATTCATGTGTTGAAAATATTGGTGTTATGAGTGCTAGAACCATTTACATAGAATTTGCCCGTTAGTTGTATCGAATATAGTTGCCAATCTAAATATTTACCCCAGTTTTACCCATACTGATACTTCTATTTGGGACTGTTTATAAATGTCGAGTATTTTGCAGTTTACGTCAGTAAAATGTGTAACTACACGCGAACAGAGCTTGCCGCAACCAATATGGAAATAGCGCCGTCACTCACCCCAATCGGCTTCCCTGCAATAGCGCCTCAATTGCTACGCCTAATTCCCTCCTAAGAGGAACAATAGCGCCGCTTTTGATACGCCTAATCAGGTACACCGACAAGAATGAGTCACTACGCCTAAGCCTATTTGATTTTGGCAATGTGCTCCTCGTAGCCCCAAAACCCCGTGCCGCAACCAATATGGAAATAGCGCCGTCACTCACCCCAATCGGCTTCCCTGCAATAGCGCCTCAATTGCTACGCCTAATTCCCTCCTAAGAGGAACAATAGCGCCGCTTTTGATACGCCTAATCAGGTACACCGACAAGAATGAGCCACTACGCCTAAGCCTATTTGATTTTGGCAATGTGCTCCTCGTAGCCCCAAAACCCCGTGCCGCAACCAATATGGAAATAGCGCCGTCACTCACCCCAATCGGCTTCCCTGCAATAGCGCCTCAATTGCTACGCCTAATTCCCTCCTAAGAGGAACAATAGCGCCGCTTTTGATACGCCTAATCAGGTACACCGACAAGAATGAGCCACTACGCCTAAGCCTATTTGATTTTGGCAATGTGCCCCTCGTAGCCCCAAATCCAAGAAGATTATATTTTATTTTAAAGTTGCAAGTCCCAGACTTGTAATATTGTAATAGAATGTTAGCAATAATGCTTTCAAACTGACGTTCAGATTTCAGCGAACTGAGTCATCTTTTTGAATTCGAAGATTGATCCCTTCCTTTAGGGAACATACTCTTTTATTAAAATTCATGTCCATCCTTCAAGAGGTTGGACTTGTTTCTTTTTCCAATAAAATTACAGCCCCACTCTTTTTTAACTTTTGATTGGATAGAAGTATCAATAAAATTTTGTCTCACACTCTCAAGCTTTCTTGAACACTTGTGCTAATTGAAGCTGTCAAGTTTCCCCAATTTATGTTAATTACTACAACCCAATATTTACCCTACTCCCTAAAATGCGAGAGCGTGAAATTTTAAATATTAGATTGACCCCAATAATCCACACAACAGGCGGCAAACTCATTGATACGTGTTAACATGTGTTTTACAATATTTACATTTATGTACAAAAATGTGTGCAGCTGTTCTACAACGACCACCTGCTTAAAATTAACTATTAAATCACAGCAATTTAGCTAAGTCAAGTGATCACTGTTAATTAAAGTCTGTATTTGCTGAAAGAAATATAATATTGCTGTAAATAAATCAAAGTTATTAGACAAGTGCATTACGTATTCTGGGAGCTCCCACTTTAAAGTATAAAACAATACAATTAAATCAAAATCAGATACAAATTATTTATTCTCGGGCAGCGCACCTTTACAGTATTTAAGTTGTATAACTAGTGACTTAACTATATAGAAACCGTCAAAGCTCAAATATATGAATGTTAATAACTATTGATTAATTTCAATTCTGGTAGATATATTACATTTCTGTCTTTTTTATTTTCTGAAACATAATACAAGCAAAGAACACTTTCCACATATGCGTGTATTCCTTCCTACTTAAAATGATGTACTGCAATCTTGCTGTCATAATTCTAAAATGTTATATTGTTTAAGGTTTTAGGATGAAGAAGATTATTTAAAATGGACGAGGACATTTCCCCGAATAAATTAATTTTATGTTAAATTAGCGAGTTGACCATATTTTACAAAAGCCAAAAGGTTTCATGTGAGCAAAATTTTTCTCAGTGGACTATTACAGCTAACATAAAAGTTCGCAGCCAAACACGTCTGTTATAATGCACGTCTAAGCACGATATTTCCAACAGAATTTTTTGTCAAAGATGTCACGTATATGTGCCACTACGGTTCTTGTTTGACAACTTGATAATGTCGAGAAAATTTTATTTAGCAAGATGGATCCAATTGTTTGCCTTACAAAATTTAATATAGTAGCAGGTAAACATTGAAAAACTGAAAACAATTAATATTTTTTGTTTGATATTAATTATGTTGTAACACTGTAAAGAAGATTATGCTAATTTATAAAATATGGTAGTAAAATTATAAGTTTTTTTTATTGGTGTCCCATTTTACCTATTTAAAGCACGCCTCAGCGTGTTTAAATCGAACTTTCAAAAACGCGCGTTTTTTAAAGTTACCGTGGCAACATCAACAACTCGAGAAACGTGAAGTCTAAATGACAATTTTTTGATCTGACAGGAGTACCTTGTAACGTCAAATAAAATATTACTAACAAATGCAAAACATCATTCTTACTAATTGCCTTCTGTTGGATACTATTTTTATAATAATAATTCAATACGTAAACTATTTAAAAACTCTTTATTTAACTTTATAACTATCAGGCTAACAACCACAAAAACCACAACTTCACACTTTCGCTTCTCAATTCTTAATATCCATGTCTCACCCTAATCTTTTAAAACTAAACCCCAATGCTATATTAAGAAATTCCCCGTTTACTCTGCTGCCCCACATTTCAATCAGTTTTTGGCACATAAACACCATTAGTCTTTAAGGACCGGAACGGCGACCGAATCCAGACGTAGGCGATTCGATATGCCCATATGGAACCCCTCACACTCGGCCATTCCTGACTTGTAGGTCGTCCCCGAACTACTTCCAGAAGGTCCGATATCCTGATTCACATTTTACTTATTCGGTCTGTGAAACATAACAATAAAGGAATTAGAAAGTAAAACCAAAATAGCAATTAAGTACTGTAACAGTAGCAGCACAGTACTAATGAGAAAGAATCCCCAATAATGTACTAATTTCCATCTCTTAGGTATGTGGTACACCAACCAAATACCTATCACATACCAAAAGAGACCAGACTGCTAACAAACAGCATCTGCACACCTAGTCCACTGCTTAGGGTTCTAAACCAACTGCCTTAGGTTATAAGCACTTGTACTTTTGTTTTATAAGACCCTTAGTAATTTGCTTTGCCACAATAACATCTGTTAACAACTAATTCAAACACATCTAGCAACAACACATGCTAGGCTTCCAATAATCATTCGATTTGCATCGAGAACACTTCAACCACATCTAGCAACAACACATGCTAGGCTTCCAATAATCATTCGATTTGCATCGAGAACACTTCAACCACATCTAGTAACAACACATGCTAGGCTTCCAATAATCATTCGATTTGCATCGAGAACACTTCAACCACATCTAGCAACAACACATGCTAGGCTTCCAATAATCATTCGATTTGCATCGAGAACACTTCAACCACATCTAGCAACAACACATGCTAGGCTTCCAATAATCATTCGATTTGCATCGAGAACACTTCAACCACATCTAGCAACAACACATGCTAGGCTTCCAATAATCATTCGATTTGCATCGAGAACACTTCAACCACATCTAGCAACAACGCATGCTAGGCTTCCAATAATAAAAATTATTAGGCATCCGATTTGCATCGGGAACACTTCATACTGTAACATTTTTCTGGCGATCACCTCTTTTCAATACTGATCTCGATTATCTTTCCTAATAAGCGGTATCTAATAATGTAGTTTTAACGTACTATACATTGACTTATGAAAACCAACCTTTCTACATTATTATTATCGTTTAGTCAATGAAAAAATACAAATAGCTAAACCTTGTTGATTAAGCATCCCTCGTTGTAGGAGGGCATCCTATCTTACTTACTCATACTCGGGCCTATAATCAATTGGTTGAGATTCCGGATCATTCATTACAATCCACGGCTTTAAGTTATCCACCGCAATAACAGCTTTTGACTTACGATGACCCCGTAAGTCTTCAACAACAAATCTGTCGTTGGGAAGAACATGGGTAACTCGAAATGGTCCTTTGAATTTCGGTAACAATTTCTTACTAGTGCCCGTGGCAGGATAGTTTGTTTTCCGCAGCATAACTAAATCATTAACATTGTACTTTTTCGCTGGTTTTCGGGAAGCATCAAACCTTTGTTTAGACTTTTGCTGACTCTTTGCAGTTTTTTCGGAAACTTCAGCACGCAAATCTGTCAAATTAGCTTGCATTAAATTTTCACCCACTTCATTTAAAATAAATGAGTCCGCCAATGGTTTAGGATTAACTCCCATTAATACCATATAAGGTGATTTGCCGGTAGCTTTATTAACACTAGAATTCATACTAAACTGTACTGATTTAACATGAGTGTCCCACAAAGTTTCATCATCATCATTTACACTGAAACAGCGTAAGGAGTCTAAAACTGTTCTGTTGTATCTTTCGTACTGTCCATTTGCTCTAGGCGTTGCTACGGCATTCAGTACATGTTTAATGCCATACTTTTTACAGAAGTTTGACATTGTAGCTGATTTGAAACATGAGCCTCGATCTGAAATTATTCTAGTAGGATAGACTTACACGTTTTGTATTTTGTTTAGCTTGTCTGCAATTCATTGCTACATGATTAGGTTTGTTACAGTTGTAGCAAACCTTATTGTAATTTTTAGCGCTACTACTGCTAGGGTACCCCGCAGACTTAAATCTATTTTTAGGGCAATTAATTTTCTTGTGCCCAAAGTCATTGCACAGAAAACAACGAACTCTTATAGGGCCGGCTGCTTGAACTACAGAGCCGGCTTGGAACTTTTGTTGCTGATCACACGTTCGTAAATAAGTCGTGAGATCCTCCAAGCTACTGTAATTACAAGCTAAAGCTGCTTGTCGCACTTCCTTAACCGTAATACCAGATATAATAATGTTTATCTGATCTTTAACTGGAATTTGCCACTGCAGTTTTTGAATGCGATTTAGTTTGTTTTATAATAAGAGAGAAAATTCGCGTCTTTAGCCGACGAATATAATGCGGCATCTTTAAATAAATCGCCAATCGCGCTAACATCCACATCGAAAGTACTTCTTAGAGCTTCTTTAAGCTCTACCCAGTTCCTGCAAATACTGTCTCTGGCTAAATACCACTCGCGTGCTTGACCGATTAATTTGTCAATTGCGTAACGCGTTGTCTGCACATCATCCCAACGGGAAAAATATGCTTTTTCATCGATAAGTCTTAACCACTTATTTACAGATAGTCCAGACACTACTCCAGGATCAAACGCGGGAATGTTTTGCCAATTATAGTCTATGTCAGTACATACCGATTGTTCCTGAAGTAACCTTACTTGCTCCTGTAACTGATTTAAGCGCTGCTCTACTGTCAACGGTGGCGTCATAGACCGTTCTATCTCCATGGTTACAGGCGATGTTAACTTCGAAAGCGACGTGAATACACAAAACCGTAAACACACTGCTTTAACTTATTTTTAAAATTAATTTATTTTTAACACTATTGTAGTTAATAAATAGTGCTAATTAATCCCACTTCTGACAAACTGTTGGATACTATTTTTATAATAATAATTCAATACGTAAACTATTTAAAAATTATTTATTTAACTTTATAACTATCAGGCTAACAACCACAAAAACCACAACTTCACACTTTCGCTTCTCAATTCTTAATATCCATGTCTCACCCTAATCTTTTAAAACTAAACCCCAATGCTATATTAAGAAATTCCCCGTTTACTCCGCTGCCCCACATTTCAATCAGTTTTTGGCACATAAACACCATTAGTCTTTAAGGACCGGAACGGCGACCGAATCCAGACGTAGGCGATTCGATATGCCCATATGGAACCCCTCACACTTCATGAATGCATGCACTTTTACAAATGATTTTATATCGACTCCTTTATTTATCCTCAACAAACATTGTAATTTCGAATGGATAGCCCACATAGTCGACGCCTTGTACTGCTCTGACATTTTCTGAAAGTAAGCAAGCACAACTTGTTCATTTATATCTGTTACCTTTTGCTCTTCCATCCATTTGACGAACTTGTCATATTCTTTTTTATACGCATCATTAGATTTTTGCGGTATTAACCGCGATTCTGCTTTACTATTTAAAAAATCGATATTAGAATTCATTTTTAAGCATTGCGGTGACAACATTTCCATGACAACGAAAGGTATACTGATGTCACATCACGAATTCAACCATTTTACATTATTAGTTCTTATTTCCATTTTTTGTAGTAATAATACCAGTATTTATGATTTCAAAGTGCACCAATAAAAAAATAGCGTAAAGTATTCGTGGATAACTGGTCTTTAAAACACTTGCTCTATTTCGAGCACTCCGGCTGCGCCGTCGTGCTCGAAAAATCGCGCGTGTTTTAAAGACCTTTTTATCCACTTATACTTTAATATACTATTTTGCTTCCGATAGTTATTACTTTAAACATCACGCAGGCTAAATTCAAAGAAAATACGTCCTTACGTTAACACAACAATTCATTAGTACCTTACCTCAAGGACTTATTAGTGATATGTTTAATACTAATAGTAGTCACTTAATTATAAAAACAAAATACACCTTGAACAATATTGAAACGTGAATGCAATAGGTTAAAGTAAATAATTACTTTCAGGGTGTCCCAGAATAACTGTGCCTAACTTTCAGAAGTGATAGAGGGCGTGTAATTAAACATCTTTTACTAATAAACTAGTGTCCGGAAATACTTCCGTATCGAGATAATACGACATTAAGGAAATGAGTACTTGAAATAATCTCAATGTAGAAAGTAACGATTTTATTTATTTCCAGCGGTTGCAATTATTATTATTAATATTAAGAAAATGGTATTACACAAAAATTATAAAAATTGTTCAAAATTACGGCCGCCATTGTCGACCCACAAGTTATAACAACGTGTGATTGACCGACGATTTCTTCGAAATATCTGCGGACGATCACGAATGTCATCAAAAGCAAGAATAATTCGAGCCACTAACTCCTCTACTGTGTCTAAAATAACATCTTTACTTTCTACATTGAGATTATTTCAAGTACTCGTTTCCTTAATGTCGTATTATCTCGATACGGAAGTATTTCCGGACACTAGCTTATTAGTAAAAGATGTTTTATTACACGCCCCCTATCACTTCTGAAAGTAAGGCACGGTTATTCTGGGACACCCTGTATACCATTTGCATGCATATTTTCAATTTCTTTCTATACAGTTCATGTTTTGCTAAATGCTACAGTGATAACTGAAACGTTACGTAATTGCGATTTATTATAACGAATACATATATACTATATGAAAACTGATATATAATTGTCAAATTTTAGGTGTAAGTAAAGTGTAAATATATCTCCCTAAGTCCCTACTGTCCAATAAAAATCAAGCCGCAATTAGTAGATTCATTTTTAAAAACACCATAGTTATATCGAGCAACTCTAAAATTTCCCCACCCCATTTACTCCTGATCAGCCTATTCTGGTCTACCCACTTACCCCAACACCAAATTAGTCCAGATTCTGGAGACGTTTATCTTTCAGTCCGAAGAACCTATCGAACATACAGCAGGAAAGTGTCGTATTCGATGTAAAATTTTCTGCTAAATTCGAATCCGAAGGCGGGTAACAATCGGATATTGCCTTTAACCTTTAATTCGCAAATTTATCCTTATTTCGGAAATTGACGAAAACTGAATTTTGTAAATGTAAATTGCGTTTTCTCCCAGAAGACATAAGCAAAAGATTTAAGTTTTTTTTATTTGTAGTTCACAGTCTGGACTGTAACAGTTTAGTCAAAACATTTCTATTGTTTATAGAAACTTTAGAAAAAAATATCGCGTGAATCTCAACGCCGCCGGCGCAGTGAAAAATGTTACTTGGTAGATTTTTTTATATTTAAAAATTAACAAAAACTAGACCGTAAGAAAGTACAACTAAAGTCCAAAATTATTTTTAGTGTTTGTTTCGTACTGATATCTGATGCGAAACGATAGATATGATTTTTTTTAATTTAGCGCAGACATCAGTATCAGTACACCTTCTTTCAAATATTTTTACGGGTCAAAAGTACAGCTCTACTGATTTATCGAATGCCAAGCATTTAGGTTTAGACGCCATGAAAAATGCAGAAAAAGACGGATCTGACAAACTCGCAACTCTAAAAATTAATTTTTTTTTCTTGAAATAAAAGATTACGAACGGGCACGGATGTTTAAAAGCAATTCGAGAGAGTTTGTACCCGCTGATGGAATAGATACTCCTGAATGGAAGTTTCATTTTAAACTGCAAAAATAAGCGGCACCTTCTTCATTATTTTGCAAATAATTGTATGAAATTTGACAAAAGATGTTACGGTGATAAATTCTGGAATGTTATATGATGGACCAGCAGTCACTTGTTGCACTTCCAAATGGGCTTGTATCATAAAAATGCGCAGATTCCTAACCATGAGAAAGCCGACACAATAATATTCTCTATGCTAAAATTTTGTGTCAGGATTTTAAGTTTCGAAAGAGCAATAATAGTGGCAAGTAACAGACATATTTTTGTCGTCATTTTTTTTGCACCAAAATCAAAGTAAAGTTGTGGCTTCAAAAGTTTGATATGTACTTATTCTGCAATAAAATTGAAGACGCGGCAATAGTCACTCATAGTTCTGCTCCTTGCATTGCTGCATTTTTTATGTCTGCCTATGTACTTTGTAGATGCGATAGCACAAGCCACCCATTTAGACACAAAAAACAGCATTTTAGACAGTAATTGGAAATTTGGAAACACTCAGTCCTTTGGCCTAATATCCAAATGGCGTGGAACATTGCAACGTGACGCAGTTTATAAACACTGCCTCCACATTTTCTGCATAGTCGCTCAGATTTCCACGGAAGTCTTAACAAATTAAGGACACACTTACTTCAAAACTGCAAGAGCGATATTAGAGTTTTACCACCGACTGAAGACGCATTTTATGAGTATGCTAAAAGATGCGCCTATACACTTCTTATTTGAAAGAAAGCATATAGTATGTCGCCATAACTACTAGATGTTCTACAGTATGGTTGGGCATGGAAAGAAGGTGCACTGATACCTACAATGTTTACAAAACAACCTATACCACAAACTTCTAACGCAGTCGTTTGCAAGTGTAAGAACAATATTTGCAACAAGATGTGCTATTGTAAGCGAAATGGAGTGTCTTGCTTTATTGGTTGTATGTGTCTAGGTAAATGTCCTGGTGAAACTTTAGACAATTTCTAATTAATATTTTTAATTATTATAATTGCTATTATTAATGTCTAATTATTATATTTCGCTTAGCTTAGGTATTCAAGGGTTTCTAAAGTTATAATGAAGTAAAGTTAAACACAAAGAATTTTAAACGACGTACTACTATAACAATGTTAATAACTACAGTTTATTTATAAAATAAAGCCGTTAATACTTAAAACAGGAATGTTATACAAACACAGTAAAATTTACCAACGCGAACCAGCAACCGCATTGCCCGACTTTTATTCATTACTCCAGCACGCGCGCTCAATGCATGTCAACGCCAAATTTAAAAAATCATACGGTTCCTTCGACCCCAAAACGTGTATTTCAGTTAAAATCTGAAATTCGAAAATTTGCACGAAATCATAACTTTCCATACTTTAGTAAAAGTATAGCAAAGTAATAAACCCTTGCACACAAAAAAATTATTAAAATCCTTCACAGCATTTTTATAGATTTTTGGAAATAAACGAGTTATAGCACCTAATAGAAATGGTTACGGAATGAGCAACAAATTTGGATAGTATTTCGACTAGCTAATTTCTCTGTGACGCTTTTTTATTTAATACACAAGGAGCGATAAAATATTTCTGTTCAAAATTAATTAGTCATAAGTGATAGTAAAATAAGATTCCGAGCCTAACTTATAGGTGCAGCAACATGTACGTGTGTTAATTTTTCCCATTCCACGCAGTTGTTACTTGAGAATTTTTATTTTGCTCCGGTTTTCTTCAAGTGCGAGGAATCTTTATCCCAAAAATACTAAATACGATATCTTTTCTCACAGAAAACTACAGTGCGACGTGCAGCATCCGTGGCAAATGCTAAATGTTACCAAACAAAGTAGGAGATCAATAACCTATCATTGTAAAATTTTGCCGACGTAATGTAAAAACCGAAATATTCCATGCCAAAAGAAGATTCAGGGGGACAAAGATAATTGTAAGAGAAGACCTCACCCACAAAAGAATGTTGGTCGTGAAAGAAGCAATTTCGAAACATGGTAATAATAACGTTTTTACTAACAATGGAAACATTTTCGCGAAAACTAAAAATAAAATCAATAAAATAGCATCTTTCAACGATTTAAATTCCATTAAGTAAATTTTTAGTAATGCAGTAGAACTCGTTCTGGTCTTGTTTTTATCTGCCTTTGTGTGTGTATGTGTTTTTTTTTGGTATTGTATAAACTTTTAAAGTTTAAATTACTATTACTTATTATTTTTGTTATTAAATATATTTTTTGGTTGTGATGTACTTCTATCTACAAGAAATTTTATAGCCGAGTTAAAGAACCTTGTCTATTAACAATGGTTCGTACAAACATCAGAGTAGCACATGTTAATGTCAGGTCATTGTTCCCTAAAATATCAGAATTAAAAACATTCATCCTTCAAAACAAAATTGATATATTAGCTGTATCTGAAACGTGACTTAATGCAAATATTTCAAATACTGATATTAATATTAAGGATTACTTCTTTATACGAAATGATCGTTCTGGCCGAGGTGGTGGTGTTGGTATTTACATTAAAAAATGCATTCGTTACTTTCGTATCGATATTGGTCATGTTACTTTTGAACAAATTTGGTTATCTGTGAACGTCTCAAATAAAAATTAATACTAGGTGCTCTATATAATCCTAAACAAAGGGATTATAAATTATTCCTTGATGAATTTGAAAACTCTATCACTACGTCTATGTCTTTTTCTGATAATATAATATGCTTAGGTGATTTCAATATTGATTTTTTTAAACCAGATCACTCTGCTACGATATACATGCAAAATATGCTAGAATCTCTTGATTTAAATCAAATTATTAATTAACCCACAAGAGTATCAAATAATTCTCAATCACTTATAGATCTCATTATTACTTCAGATAGTTTGTTAATTGCTGATAGTGGTGTAATTGATTGTCATCTAGCTGATCATGATCTTGTCTATTGTGATGTTATTATTGTTGCGCGTCCTGAGTTGCCGTCAAAGAGAACGCTCAGAAATTAAAAAAAAAATTGATCTCGACTTATTTACTGCCGACCTAGCAACTTTACCGTTTCATTACATATTTCGAATCACTGATGTAAATGCAAAATTACAATTCCTAAACAATTTAATTTTACAGCTGTTTGACAAACACGCTGCTATTAAAACTTATAAATTTACTAAACCGTACCTTCCCTGGCTAACTGACAATTTGAAGTATCTTATGTCGTTAAGAAATAAAGCTAAAGCCAAGTGTCGCAAAACCAAGCTACCGGAGCATTGGCAGTATTATAAATCATTACGTAACTTAACTAATATATCTTTAAAGAACGAAAAAAGAGCATATTTCAATTTCATATCTTCCAATCGCGATAATAGCGCTTTAAGGAAAAATTTAAGTATGCTTGGTCTTGGTAAAGACAAACAAGTTAATTTACCAGACAATCTGCATGATCCTAATATGATTAATGATTATTTTGTAAACGGTGTTCCTAAGGTTAACGGTGATGGACATACAGTACCTCTTGATATTTATGAACAAAACACCTACCAAAGTTTAAACTTTAACTTTTCCCCAGTAGATACCAACATTACTTTGGATATTATCAATAAAATCAAATCAACTGCATTTGGAAATGATGATATAAACATAAGTATGATAAAACTGTGCTGTCCATCTATTGTTCCTTATGTGACACATATCATTAATTCTTGTATTGTTGATAATACTTTTCCGCAGTGCTGGAAGCATGCGATTGTCAAACCACTACCTAAAAATAAGCAACCTACTGGAATTAAAGACCTACGACCTATTAGTCTGCTTCCTGCATTGTCCAAAGTATTTGAAAAAGTTATTCGTAATCAACTCAATAATTTCATCAATGATCACAATTTTTTACCTACACTTCAATCTGGTTTTAGATCTGGCTATAGCTGTACAACTGCTTTACTCAATGTTACTGATGATATTTTCAATGCCACTGACCAGGGAAAGATCACTGCTCGTTCTGTTAGATTACAGTAAGGCATTTGATACAGTGAATCATAATACTGTTATTACAATTTTAAAATACTTAGGAGTTGGCCATGCTGCTACTTCGTTAATCAGAAGTTATCTCTGCAATCGGACACAATCGGTTCGATTGGATAAGCAGGACTCACGTTCGCTATCGGTAACTCAGGGTGTTCCACAGGGCTCAATTTTAGGTTCCCTGTTACTTTCAATATATACATCTGTTTTCACGAAACACGTTAAATTTTCGAAAATTCATGTATACGCGGATGATACTCAGTTATACCATTCTTTTACAACTGCAAATTGGAGGGAAGCTATTGATGAGGTAAACTTGGATTTGCAATATATCTACGATGCTTCTGTTCGTCATTCGTTTAAGATTAACCCGGACAAATCTGCTGCGCTATTGTTTGGAAATAAAAACTGCTGTCGTAATTTAAGTAATGTAATTGATATCAATATTAATAACATTAAAATCCCTTTTGTTACCAATGCTAAAAGTCTCGGTTTAACGCTAGACAACACTTTTCGTTATAGACACCAAATATCTAAGTATATCTGTCAGAGTTATCTACATCTCAAGAAACTATATCCTCATAGGTCCTATTTAAACCGCGAAATTAAAAAGAATTTATGTGAAGCTTTTGTGTTATCGCAATTTAATTACTGTTCTCCGATCTACCACCCAGCACTAGATGTCATTACTGCTCAAAGAATTCAAAAGATTCAAAATGCTTGTCTGAGGTTTATATATACGGCATTAGAAAATATGAACGTATATCTCACAAGCTAGCTGATGCTGGTTGGTTAACAATGCAGAATCGTAGAATATTGCAATGCCAATGTCTTTTCCATCAGATCTTATTAACAAAGAAACCTCCTTATTTATACAATAAAATTACTTTTAGGACCGATATCCATAATATTTCTACTCGGTTTAGAGGCCAAATTTCACCTCCCTTTCATGTAACAACTCTGTTTGAGCGGTCATTTTCGTTCCAGATGTATTCTATGTACAACAGTTTATCTACGGGATACAAATCTTACAGTTCTAAATTATTTAAACAAAACTTCATACAGAACTTTTTCAGAATCAGTAGCTTGCTTTGTTTATATCGACCTACTCTGATGGGTTCAGGTGGCAGTACAGTTTTATGTGGATGGTGCCATCACAGAATACTTTAGGTTTAAATGTAACTCTAGGTGTAGGTATTTTACTTAATTATGTTTAATTTATTAATCCAAGGTTTAGATGGTAGATCAGGAGCAGGGTTACCCGAAACTGAATCTCGCCTTGTGATTAATGTGCTTCACTAGGGTTGTGAATTAAAAATTAATTTTTAATCAAGTTGTTTTTTTTTGTAATTTCCAACAACACTTTATATTACTATTTATGAGCACGTTAATAAAGAAAGATTATTATTATTATTATAAGATATTGGACCTGAACGTAGTGACCGGCGACAACCGCGTAGAGGCAAGCTATAATTAGAAATTGGACTTCGGATTTCGGACCAAAAATTGCTATAAATCCATTGTTTAAAGAGTTATTAAAAATATGCAAAGAATGAAAAATATATATGTTTAGCTAGAGATAATTGATAGGGGTAACTAAAATCACGTAAATGCCGGAAAACGCGTTGTTGATAATAAAAAGTATTGTTTTTTTTTCTTAATTTACAAAACAGAATATTCTTGTTAATCCTAATAAATTACTTTAAACAGACTATTAAACTGTTTAAAGTTTATAACGATTGGTGTTTGCGTTTTTTGAATCAACAGTTATTGAATTTCAAATTTTTCAAAAATTCCCGGCGGGCGTCAGATAAAATTTGGAAAATAGGTAAAGAAAATGTATAATAGTTCATTGCAAGTTCTATCAGCTCAAAATGTTGTAAAAGAATAGTGTGGACAGTTATTGAGAAATAATTTTTTGAAAATGTCCATAACTTTAAGCGGCTATAATTTTTACAATTTTGCTATTTTAAAAAATATTTTTATTACGTCACTTGATTATACTTATTAAGAGTTATTGTTTTGTTTTTGAGTAATCGGGCATTAAAATCAAAATTTTCAAATATTCGTAGCGGCCTTAGTTTTAACGGTACAGAATTCGAGAAAAATCATTTGATTTGTTTTTAGAATACAACGCTATGTTTTTGGTTTTTAAAAAGGTGTTTATAAAAAAACCCACTTATACCTAAAAAACATTTCCGTTTCCGATTCCGAATAAAAACCTTAAAGTGCACTACCTGCAACCTAAAAACTTCCACACAAACGCACGCACCCACCCACCCACTCACCTACCTACAGACATACATTTTATAAAAACCACTTTTTTGGGTTCCTTAGACCTTAATACGTGTATTGCCGTTAAAATCTAAAATTTGAAAATTTGCATATAATCATAACTTTCCTTACTTAGAAGTATGGGAAATTAAAAACACTTTACTGGTATTACTATAACGCAAATTGCTTAAAAGGCGGGTACTGCAACCCCAAATAGTTTCAAAGTGACAAGCGCGACAGACTTATACACGACTAACGAGGATAGCGCTACAACGCTTGCTTGTTACCATAGCGGCAGTATTTAAACTTAAAATCTACGTACAATTTTCCCAAATACATTATGGCATCGGCCCTGCGTTGTTTAATTTGTTACTTACAAACCACTCTAAACAAAATATATTTATTGTAAAGACATAAAACCAATCTATGATTCTTATTTATTACAATTAAATGTAGGTATGTGCCACATTTCCATATTTATATCACGAAGCATAGTTCTTTCTCTTAACTGTAAAACTTAAAGCCTTATAATTTTAAAAGTAAGCGCGCCATAAAAAATTATTTTTGTTTTTCATTCAAACCTTGTGGTTGAGCATGTGGTTTCATTTTTAACAGCTAGTTATAAATCACGCTTTATACCAATTTGTGCTATTCTTAAATCTGTGATAATTGGGATCGACTGAGACAGTTACAGTATGAAACAAAAAAATTATATATTATCTATTATTTGTATCTATATAGCATTATACTAACTTATCTTTTATCTTTATCTAGATAATTTTAGAGAGCGTTATCTGATATCTGTATCTAGATAAACTTGAAGCACTTTAACTTTTATCTTTATCTAGATAATTTTTGTTATCTGTGCACAACACTGGAAATAAAGACTGTCCAAAAAGTTTTTCAGTCCTGGGCGGCTACGGATTGTAAAACGTATGTCTTTACTATCTTTACAATTGCAATTACAATCTTTACAATCTAACCTCAATCAAAACGTCGTTTAAGATGACAATTTCCGTTTTCTAATTGTTGACCATTGCGAAAATAGGATTTCACAATAAATGTTTTTTGTTCTTGCGTAAACATTTTATAAAAAGAAAGCTTTGTAAAAAGATACAGAATGTAAATATTTCAAAATAAAACGTTTTAATTTAAATCGACTTGGGTTGCGAAAGGTGAGTGGCGGGTTGCGGCATAGATTTGTTTTGAAGCCATGCAGCAATAAAAATCCATGCCGCAACCCGCCACTCACATTTCCCAATCCGGTGTAGGCAGCCGGGGGTCTTAATGCCTGAAACCTTCTCTGGCATTTAGTCGTTCGGATTCGACGTTAAACTGTAGGTCCTCCGTACTCCACCTTAGCGCTAATGAGAGTACATGGCAGAGAAGAGTGCCGTAGCCCAGCATTGGGACGTAAAAGCTGATTGCGTTGACTGAAAAAAAACGTGCGTTTTATAATCCATAGCCGCCCATAAAAGACTTTTTAGATACTCGTTACTTTTCATTGTTTAGAAACATCACACTAGTTAAACTTGTCAAATCAAAAATTTTAAACTTAAAAGTGAAACGATAAATTGATGATATAGTCTGAGAATGTAATTTGTAAAGCCTACCTTGAGCGTTAACGATGAGACATTTTGTTGCAGTTATTGCCAACAGTGTTGATACTAAAGGAACGAATAGCATGCTGAATATTCATATGCTAACACAACATAATACTAGAACCACAAAATCACTTAAACATATTCACACATTACAGTTAGAAATATTTTACGTGCTTTAGAAAGTGAAACTCAACGTTAGATGCATAGACGCGATGCCGTTTTCTGACTGACTGGAACCGGAGTCTGAGGTGGTATTCGGAGACTCCGGGAGAACGTAAATGAGACACGAAAGAGATTGCGCAATCCTGCCAAAAAAAAAAATTATTCTTGATTTGTTTATCAACATTGTATGGTTAAACGAAGAATTTTGAAATTATTGATTTTGCTTTCAGTGCCTACTTATCAGTGAAAAGGATATGGATTTCGCCTCAACTTATGAATGAAATTGTCATTTTGCTACTTTTTTTTAAATTAACAAGTAAATAAGACCAATATATTCTAAAAACACACAAACATGAAGAAATAAACTTCTAAAAGTGGCGATAGAAAAGTGAAAGTAACCTAATTTAGAGTTTTCTGTTTTTACATATATGTTATTAATACAGTATTATTCATTTCTTCATTTCAAAATAACCATGGGCCAACTTCTTGTTTAAACAAATAGATATAAAGTTTTCAAATCAAATTAGAAGGATAAGCCCCAACTAATAAAAATTACGAAAAAAAATTTAATAGCCGTTTTCAAGCTGGCTGCCACCGAAAAATAATATTCTTGTAAACGGCGAATGTTCTCGAAATATTCACTATTTATTATCAGATGCAAAGGATTGAAGAATGGTTATTTAAAATTGTGTTCATTTTAGGAGGATATGGAAATGATCAAGAAACAAAGAAAGCTGCCGGAAAATTTATGAAACTGTTCTAGGAATTGTTTCATTTTTTAAATCGATTTTTACTGTTCTTAGAAAAGTATTGATTTCATGTAAATTTTTAAAATTGCGATTTTGACGGAAATACATGTAATTTCTCTAAAACGAGTTAACAGATCGGTATAAAATTTTTGTCGTAACAGCTCTATACAGACACAATGTTACTGTGCCAAAATTTTCAAAAAGATACAAATTGTGAAGTGAAAAGTTAGTTCCAAATTTTGAAAATTTTCAAAGTAATATTGCTGTATGTATTTATATTTTACTGGAGTTGGAAATTAAAAACAATTTACCTTCGTGTGTTACGAAATTAGGTATTACGCGATTGTCTCAGAAGTGGATTAATATTTTATGCTCAGCATAGACATATTTATTCTTTAAGTATTTACGCCGGGAATGACAGTTTGGTATTTTTTTTAATCCCAGACATTTTTATTATTAAAAATTGAACGTGTAATCGTAAATTTGCAACAATAAAGACGTCATACGAATTGGTTCAAATTTTTTCATTATCTGCACCCCGAATTTTCACATTTTTTGATGCCATATTTAAGATGTATGATTACATACAATTTGATTAAATTTTGAAACATCCCTAAATAATAAAATAAAGCCAGTTAATAACATAACAAGTAAAGGTGTTGGAAAAAGCAGATAAAATCTGTAGACAATAGTGGGGACTAACCCTTACTGTTACTACACTAATCCTTTGAGGGTCTTCTGAGTTTTAGCTGGCCTTTCTTGGTCACTATGTTATTGGAAAATTAAACTTGATACATTTGCAAGCAGGTACATAATTATATAGATAATAATAGCATTTTACACACTTTTATAAGATTTCGCGGGCGGGGCTGTTAAAGGATGTATTTAAATCAACTACATATTTTTACATTTTAGAATTTGCGGAGCAGTTTTTACTTGATTTTTAAACGTTTATTTATAAAATATTTTTATGATAACTGATAAGAAAGGTAAAAAATTAAAACATTTAAAATTTCAATAACAAGTAATTATATATTTTATGCAAAAAAGGAGTAGTAATTCGGCTTTTTAATATAAAATGCAAAATATTTATACATATTACATACACAGTATTGCTGAAAAAAACTGCAATGTAACTGTAGATGAAAATTAGCTTTAATCAGAATGTTAACAGTAACAAGTTGCAAATATATAATTCTATACAGTTTTCAAATTTTACCTTCCTCGCTATATAGTAGAGTAAAAAGCTTCTTCTATCGTGTCATCCCGTTTGCACTTTGTTGCTAAAATGTAAGACCCACTTCAGATCATTCCCCATCCCTTAAGAATGCAAAATCGCCTGGTCGTCCAAAAATCGTCCTGTGCAGGGGATGGCGGGGGGTGATTTTTGAAAAATTTGCAAAAATTTTTTTTGCGTTTTTTACATCCACGTCACCTGGGCATGTATCTGCTAAAATCTTAAATCAATATTTTATTCAGAAATATATTTTTTTATTTTTTAAAATTACCATATACAATGCTTTCATATGGAGCGCCTTAATGAATAAACGCTCGCCCTGAAACGCCATAACTGTGATATACTTTAACTTGTCCTAAGTCGAGAACCTTTTAGTTAATCAAATAAATCGTTTCTACAAACGTTGTAGATCGAAGATCGAGAATTACATTGCTTTTTCCGAATTCTTAATCCGATGGCTAGTTTCGTAAAAAAATTGAAAATTGTAACACCAGGTCGTGCCGATCGCGGTCGGGCGTGGAGACGCGAGGAACGTTCAGATTACCGTGGCGCGTGCAGCCGAAACACGACTCTATGTTTCAGGGCGCATATAAGGTTGATACTCGCCTATTAACGTGCTCTTTCGGCGTCTTGGACGCTTTTAACGCGACTTTTTTAATAAATCTTTTGTTCAATGAATTGAATTTATTACTTTTAATGGTAATTAGATTTTCTTTTGATTTTTTCAATAATAATAATTGTAAATTTGGAAAAAATATATAGGTAAGTACCTACATCAGTAAGCAGTGTAAAAGTTTTATTGAATAAGTATGAAGTTAACAATAACAAAAATAGTAATATTTATTGGTAATATTGCTTCAGTTGTCAATACAGCTACTAGTTTTCCATTCTCAATATTCCAGCCGCAATTTAATAAATTAGATAAAGATGGTCTGGGTATGGTACTGTTCAGCCATATTTTTGTCTGATAGTGAACACGACGACAGCGTTGTTTTAGACTATCCAAAGTTGGAGGCAATTTGTTGATAGGCTTAGAGGAAGCCAAGATTCTTTAAGATATCTTTAAACATGAACTGACAGCTTACCCAATGTCTCTTGCACCTAACGGAGTTATATCCACCCCTTCACATAAATCTGCTTTGGGAAATATTTTAGAAACATTTACTGTTTGTTGTAAAGACTTGCCATTGGGAAATTATAAAACATCCACATATTTGATGGGATGGCATTGGTACAGGGCCTTCGCAAACCTGCCAACATCAAATCGTTCGGAGATTATGGAAATATTTTTAAATCAATTGTATTTAAAAATGCCTACAATGCGGAAAGAATAAATTTAGAATTCAAATGTGCGAAAATAATTACTGATCTTTTCCAAGCGGAAACATCTCAAAAACGTTCCTTACGGACAATTTCATTTGATGTGCATAAGTGCGTATTTTGCCAAAAACGTTTAAGAAATCAAAAACTGTGCCAGGTCATGACCAAGAACATAGAAGACAAAATTAAAACTATATCGCGAAACAATTCGTTATTTTATTCCAGAATAGGCGAAAATGATTTAATTGCATCTGAAATAAAATATCATCCCTCATGCGTTTCTACAGAATTACGCAATTCAAAGGAGAAACCTAGCGCAAGTGGAAAAAGAAAATGGTAAATGGAAAATGAAGCATTACAACAATTATTTAGTGAAATGGAGAAAGGTTTCGAAAAGGGAAAAGGTTATTCCACAACATCAGTTAGCAAAAGATATAGTGAAATTGGTGGAAATTTAGAGTTGAGTGATCGATTTCTAGTTAAAAAAATTAAAGAACATTTTGTCGACGATATTGAATTAGTGAAATCGATCAGACATAACGAACCAAGAATGTTCTTGAAACATTTTTCCAAGGATCAAGCTATTGAAACAGTACTTCAGCATACTGAACGCGAAGTTTCCAATTTATCCTGTGGTGCGTCAGAACTACAAATTTTGACCAAAATTTGCCAAAGTATAAAAACGGAAATAAATCAAATACCTACACACGCTGAATTCAAAAACTTAAACATTAATGAATTTAAAAAGTATACACCAAACAATTTATACTTTCTTATTAGTCTTCCTGTTTGCAACGAATCAAGCAGTGACATAAAAGAAACTCAAATACTTAATATTTTTTCATGTTCAAAAAATATACTCCAAAACATATTGGTCTGGGAATATTAGTTCACCAGAAGACAACTGAAGCAATATTACCAGAGGATACTTCTGTACTGAACACTTGAATTGTAAAAAGGGTAATTAAATTACTTCTTGTAGTGGTACCTACCTAGTAATATATTTAAACTTTAAATTACCAAATTTTTATTTCAGGGTGTACAGGATCGCTGTGTTCCTGTAAAAAAAGACGAATTAGTTGTATTGGCTCCTGCAAATGTATGGCCCAATTAACATGTGCTAATAAGGGCGATAGAAATACTCGCCGTATAGTTGCCCCTGATGATATGTTATCTGACAATGAGACAAGTTCGGACTCTGAATAATAGCTGTAGGTAAATAAAATTTCTTATTGTAATAATTAACTATTATTAATTAATTAGGTAGTCGTCTCTAACAGGAGGAAGTTTCTACCCCGGTATTTTTGATTTTAAATCTAATGGACTGTAAACCAATAAATATTATTATTTTTGTTATTGTTAACTTCATACTTATTCAATAAAACTTTTACTGATGTAGGTACTTACCTATATATTTTTTCCGTATTTACAATTATTATTATTGAAAAAATCAAAAAAAAATCTAATTACCATTAAAAGTAATAAATTCAATGCATTGAACAAAAGATTTATTAAAAAAGTCGCGTTAAAAGCGTCCAAGACGCCGAAAGAGCACGTTAATAGGCGAGTATCAACCTTATATGCGCCCTGAAACATAGAGTCGTGTTTCGGCTGCGTTAGCCACGGTAATCTGAACGTTCCTCGCGTCTCCACGCCCGACCGCAATCGGCACGACATGGTGTTACAATTTTCAATTTTTTTACGAAACTAGCCATCGGATTAAGAATTCGGAAAAAGCAATGTAATTTTTGATCTTCGATCTACAACGTTTGTAGAAACGAATTTTTTGATTAACTAAAAGGTTCTCGACTTAGGACAAGTTAAAGTATATCACAGTTATGGCGTTTCAGGGCGAGCGTTTATTCATTAAGGCGCTCCATATGAAAGCATTGTATATGATAATTTTAAAAATTAAAAAAATATATTTCTGATTAAAATATTGATTTAAGATTTTAGCAGATAGATGCCCAGGTGACGTGGATGTAAACAACGCAAAAAAAATTTTTTGCAAATTTTTCAAAAATCACCCCCCGCCGCCCCCTGCACAGGACGATTTTTGGACGACCAGGCGATTTTGCATTCTTAAGGGATGGGGAATGATTTGAAGTGGGTCTTACATTTTAGCAACAAAGTGCAAACGAAGTTTTTTTTGGTTTAGGCTTACTAGCCGATATACGAGTTATGGCTAAAAGAAAGGCACTTTTATGGCAAACGCTTTCAACTTAAACTTTTTTATAATAAGCACATTTTAGGCTTTTGGGAGACCGATAAAGCTGAGGCTGCAGTCTGTGTATGTGTCTGTCTGTGTGTCTCTTCGTCTGCCTGTGTGTTCGTGTATACTTTGCAGTTTAGTCGCCTTAACGCAGAAAACCCAATTTAGGCTCAAAGAACTGGTAATTCCACTCGGATAAAACCGCAACAAAACCAGGCTAGTCTGCCAAAAAAAAGGGGGGGGGTTACTTTAATATAGACGCCTTCGTTTTTAGTCCAGGATCTGTTATTTCTGGACGCTCTTTCCAAAAGTTTCAGCAGCATTTTGTCTGGCCAATACTTTCGTTTTTCTTAATTTTTACAAACTCTAAATCAACATCTGTATATAAAACCACATAACCAGATGAAACTCATCTACTCTTAAATTTGAAAAAAAAAGTAGCGATGGTGTTCTTTAATACTCAGTGCACTTAGCCGACAAACAAATTATTAATTTGCTGTAACGGTTTCTCTAATTATTTTTTACCTAGCTGAATAAGGTCATTTGACTTCGTTTAGCCCACTAAACGACTGAAACTGTGAAATAGAAAAATCATTAAAATTTTTACTTTTTTAAAAACCTACTTCTCAGAAACTGGCAACACAATTGTTTTTAAATTTTACGGGATTATTAATATTATGCAATTAATTTAGATTACTGCCAGTCCATTAATTTCTCTGTGACGCCTTCTATGAATTTCTGAAACCCGAAAATTCATGCCTCTCTCTTTAATAAACGAAGACGATAACAATTTTTGTTTAAACTACGTTGCCCGTGACTAATAATACAATCAGATTCAGAACTTAATATTTAGGTGCAGCAATATTTAAGGGGGTTAATTTTCCGTCTTTTTCCCTAATTTAATTTGTTTAATCCTAAGGACTGTTTTTGCAAAACATCAAAAAATCGATTTTTTTTTTTCACAAAATAATTTCCGTCGTAACATAGTCAGCAGAGGAGCATCAATGATAACTTCAGAATAGGCGAGGTAGATTGTGAAGCACGTAGTGCATAAGAGTTGAACATAGTTGTAATTAAAGATAGGGTTTAAAGGCAAGCAGCTAATTATTTAAAGTCAAAACTAACTAAATTACGAAATTACGTACACCCAAAATTTCTACCCAGAGCAGGTGGTTTAGTTGTCCTTCATGCAATGAGGGATTAGCAAGGTTTTATGTATAAGTACCTTACAAATGAAAACAGTTCTTAGTTAGATGTGCTGTAATTGTTGTCATTAGATATATAAAAGTAATTATTTTGTGTAAAAGTATAGGAAAGTATTTAGTAACTTCAGCGAGAAGAAAAAAAATTGTCACTGGTAGATCCCTACAAAATGACCTTCGACAAGTCGAATGGACTATAGTCAGCTGCATAACCGTGTTAAGAAGATCGTGTGTTTGCTATAGACGGCCTGCTATTAAGCCAATTTTAACCCTGGTGCATCTTAGAGCGCGGTAAATGCTCCGCCATAAGCACTTGAATTGGGGAAATCAAGAATGAGACTCGATATTGTTCACTGACGAATTGCGATTTGGTTTACTTACGAATGATAGACGTGATAGAGTGTGGCAAAGATCTGGCAAACGATATGCTCAATGGGCAGTCCGTCGTAGTAGACAAGTACGGTAATGGGTTAATCATGGTAAGGGCAGGTATACGTTTAGGAGCACGTACGGATCTTTCTCGTTCTGGTAGATGGTGGGTCATTGACTGCTACAAGATATAGGAACAATATTATCATACCACATGTGCAGGCGTGCAGCCTACGGCAGAACAGTTTGGGCATGGGGTCGTTTTAATGCAAGATAAAGCTCGCCCGCACATTGCTTATATTGTAATGAAACATCTTAATCGTGTTAACATTGAGACTATACTGTGACCTGCTAAAAGTCCCAATCGAACATACTTGGGACATGTTGGGAAAAAGAATTGTCATTACCTGCAGCTGCACCAACTTCATAAGAGCATAGGGAAGTGTAAATGGAATTTGATACCTCAGGAGGAACTCGACCGACTTGTTGGAAGTATGCCTTCTCGAATAGAAACTTGTGTAGCCTCTAGGGCAGGCATGGACAATCTACGGCTCGCCGCCCACGTACAACTTTTTTCCGGCTCGCCGGACATGTTTCATTTAACCACCAATATGGCGCGCGAAACCAATTATTATTTTAAACTGATACAAATAAACGACAGTAACAAATATTTTTTTTGTTTGAGAGAAGAATGCGGACTACGCCGGTTTTATGCGAAAGTGAAATATTCTGTATACTTTTTTAAATTTTCACATTTGTTAAAATTTCTGTTTTTGTTGAATATGTTTCTGTGTACTTTTTTGAATTTTTTTATTTTTTTTTGTTGTATTGATTTTGTCAAATTTGTTTTTGTTGATTACGTTTAATAAAAATATTTTTCCAAAAAAGTGAAGTCTTTTATCTCATTTACGGCCCTCGATACATAAATAGATCTTCAGTTGGCCCTAGCTACAGCTACTCAAAAGGTTGCCCATGCCTGCTCTAGGGGTAGAAACATTCGCTACTAACGATTAAGTTAGTTGTTTTTCAAAGTTGCGTTTCTTACTCGTTATTTTTCATTTTAACAACATTTTTGTGTGTTTGCTTTAAAATGTAAAACTATTCGATTTTGATATTAAATACAGTTAACAATGTCTTTATAATTAATGCCTATAAGTTTCATAATTTCAGTAATAGTGGAAGGGTGTACTTATTATTTTATTTACTTGATTTCTTAATTTTGGCGGGTAGTGTAATAATTAAACTTCCGTTTCATTGGTATCAAAATGGTAGATGAGATTCAACAACAAATAAAATGATGTATCATCTAATGCGTATTGTTTGCATTATAAGCTATATAAGAAACTATATTATAGCAAATAATAATATTAACTATATCCATATTCGCAAGAAAGTAGTGAACGAACTTGTAAATTAGATTACAATAAGTTGCACAGAAATTTCTTTTAAAGTTGGCTGTTATCCACTTACGCTAAGGATTCAATACAAAATCTTTCGCAAGTGAGTCCCTGGGGAAGCCTGTTCACATCTTTCTTACAAGTTTTCGGCCACAATTCAGTGCGCACACTTGCCACCAGGGACTTTTACTTTGCTACTTGATGTATTATTATTTTTGGATAAAAAATGATAAGTTTATAGCTCGGTCATGAACAGTGTCCGGATTTCTAGTCTAGTATTTAGTCAGTATGTAAATCATAGGGCCACATAGCATAATATATGTATAATTAAGAGTATGCACGAATCTTTGTTGCTATGGCCACATTCTGCAGTCTTTTAGAAAGAGAGCACCGAGACAAGGAAACTACTAAATGTACTATTTCAAGGATGTGCTGATTTGCACTAATATTGTCTTTTTGACAATTAACATTACAAATCTGCCAGGAATTTTAATTGTTTTTACAAAAAACGAAAAGATGACAAAAAACTTTAAAATTGCCATGGTGTTTGCGAAAAACACTTTGAAGAATACCAAATTATTAGAAAATGGTCAAACGGCGTGGTTACTGTAAGGCCTGTAAGGTTTTGATTGTTAGCACTTAAAGGAATTTAATTTAATTTTATAAAATGTTTTTATAACAGCTTTGTTTGGAAGAACCACGTTTGGTAGAATCTACAGTACCAAATATTCATACATTTCAGAGTATGTTAAATTTATCTACCAATTAGAAACTCAAATGATTTCCAACGCAGAAGATTTGACACTGTCAAGAAATTAACTGACATAACCTAAAAAGATATCGCCTTTGTTGACAATTAAATATAAAATATTGACCAATGACGATCGAGTACTTTTTATAGATTCCTTGTCTCGGGTCTCTCTGTCACATTAACTGCACAATTAGCATAGTTAAACCTTAGCAACTAGCGTTTCGTACATCCTGCTTACGTGCATGATAGAGTATAGAACATGGTATGCTGTTGCTAAGACCAAATTTCGTCAACTTCTGCGCAAGTGTGAAAACTTTTATAAGAAACCCTCTTTTTATCAGTGCGCAGGCGCAGTACTTATACTTCTGCCAGTTTCTTATGTCAAGTGGAATGATAAAGAGGTTAGGTGCTTTTAATTTGTCAACAAATTAGTGTTTAAAGTAAGTTGCATTTACTTTATATACTTCATTATGAAGCGCTATGTAAAAACTTGCCCTAACTATGCTAGTAAGACAAAAAGTAAGTAATAAATTTTAAATCTACTTAATTTATTTTTTTGTTTATTGAACATTCGTATTATTATGACTTATGAGCATAGGTACATCCAATGTGAAATACTTTAGTTTTCCAGGACAATTTTATTTGTATTTTATCATTGTAACTAAATTATTATATTTATATGTTGTAAAAACGATTAAAATTCACCGGCTGCGAACTTGCCGCGAATTAATTTTTAAGTTTGCCGTTGGTTTTTGATGACGTCACACAGTGGCTCTTAAACTGTGCGCTGTAGCATACCATCCTTTATACTATATCATGCTTACGTGTATATTACTTCGTGCATGATGCTAACAGATAATAATAAATTCTAGCATAATTCTTTCAAATATATCGTTGGCGCATATCGACAATTTGAAACGAATTATTTACTGGCTTAAAATAGCAACACACCCACATGTTCAACCTTGGGAGTAGGTTTAAATAAGTATCATTCATCTGACCAGCTGGATTTATTATCTGGAGCTATTTTATAACGGAGATGATAATCGTAGAATATGCATAGTCAAGAGTTTTAAAGGTAACACACGAAACAATTTTATGAAACTTTGCTAAAATATTTTTGAGTGCAGAACCTCTGACTTAGCTCAACAGTAACACTAAACGACATGATCTACCCAAATATTGCAGTTGTAGTTGTAACCACTTTGCAAAATCGTGCAACATGTTTCACGTATAACCGAATGAACTTAAGTACGCCCATTCTTTTTGTATTGTATTTTAACGAAATTTGTTACTGTTCTGGGACTAAAACTTCTGTCTTTGGTCATGAAACTAAATAAAACATTTTAAGTTTTTTTTTTGTTTAAAAAAAGAGTTTTGATACCCTTAAAAATACTAGTGTATCAAGCTAAGTTTTTGTACTATGACAACAAATACAAAAATGTAATAACAGTAGCGCATTGTCATTGTATATGATACATAAATAGTATATTATAGACCAAGGTAGAGAAGACATTTTTCTCAGCCGGGCAGAATTATTTCCCGAGATGCTTCGCATCTCGGGAAATAAGTTGCGAGGCTGATAAGTCTTCTCTACCGTGGTTTATATATTATCTTTTCCACTACTAGCACCCTTATTCTTTTTATAATTAATTGATTTTACATTAATAAAAAATAAATATACAAATGCAAATATGCACAAAAATAAAGTAGCCTTGCTTGAAAACAAGAGAATAGTTAATTTCAACTGACATTTATGTAAAGTATATATTTTATAATAGTGGTTATAAAATGTCCAGTTTTGATGATTTGAGTGAAAACTGCACTCCTCCTAAAATTAGGGACGGTGCAGAGAGTGTTGGTGAACAGTTATTACCAGTAAAATCAAAAGATTTTTACATGAAAGTTTATAATTTTAAATAGGCATGTGAGTACTAGACAGCAACTGTTTTCATTATTAACCAGTAGTTAAAAATGAAATATTATTAACCACTAGGGAAAAAATTCATCTTCTTGTCTCTAAAACAAAGTAAATAATGATATCGTTTAATGCTAGTAGTGGAAAAACAGTTTTTTATTATACTTATCTGAAAACACCTTGTTTTCATTCGTTTTTACAATGATGTAAAGGTGACATTTTCAGAACAGCGCACGGAAAACTTTTCCCGATTTCCGACTTTTTTTCCGTGCGCTAAATAAAAAAATACAATTAGAGTTAATTATAAGAAAAAACAATATTTATTTATAATACTTTTCTGAAAACAACAACAACAACATAATTGGCTTTTTCGACAAAATAAACTAGAAGTTAACTTTTTTGAGATCTCGCCATTTCATAAAAAAAATGATACTCGTGTTCATATCTCGACCTGGATTTTGCTAGTAACAAATCAGCACTGGCTTGTGCCGCTTGCTCTAATATGTTCTTAGGAATATCTGGATTTTCTTCCAAGTACATTTTTTAAAACTGACATGAATTAAACTGACAGAAAGTAAAACAATGCCGATAATAAATAAATCGTTGCTATGGAATGTTAATAAAAATGTTAATCGTGTTTGGTACTAGTACGATGTATTATTATTACTTTGAAAATAAAATGTTCTAAATTTACTTTTTGCGTTGTTTTCAGATAAGTATAATAAAAAGTATCGTTCATTAGTCATTACACGTCCAGAAATGGATTTTCCGTGCTTGCATTACTTTCCGTGTTCGGCTTCGCCTTACACGAGAATATGTCACTCGCGCACGGAAAAATCCTTATTTCCAGACTCTTAATCAAATATACTATTACAACACAGAAAGAAGCAACTATTACTTGCCTACAAGAATCGTTTTAAATTTTAATGCCTGAAGTATCCGAAGAAAGGCTTTTTTCGTTTACTGTTTATAAATACCCTAACAAATTAGATAGTTAATAGTAAATTCAGCAAAATCAGACCCGTTAATCATATTATTTAAAATTTTGAAAAAACATAACATTAAAACACTAACGCATTTAGACATGTAATAGTATATTAGGCTACAAGGGTGGTAAGTGAAGCTTACCAAGTCGAGGGTAATGTTCGTAGGACCGAGACTTGCCGAGGTCTTCAAATTACCAGTCACGAACTTTTTGCACAATCGATATGTTAATTAACAAAAATTTGTAAAGTTTAAATTCACATTGATAATATTTTGTTATCAAGTCAGCTCAAGTCAGCTAAATTCTAAATTTTTTAAACTTCCATGCTGCGGTTGCTAGGGTTATAACGTATAACATAATTTTGTTGACAGCAACGCTAATTAAAACACAAAAATGCCCGATCGTCAAAAACAAACTTAAAGCGTGTCAAAACATTTATATGATTATTCAACGCTATATAACAAGAGCCAATAAGATGCTTCCATTTTCTACATTTGGCCAATCCAAAAAAAACTGTAATAAAATTCAACGTGTAGAATTTTCACTATTAAATTAAATAATTAGGCAAGCGCTTGTCAGCTGCTGACAATTTTGCAATTTTAATAATAATTATTTTGTAAATAAAGATAATTAACGTTATATTGTTGAATAATCTTTCCAAATACCACTCGCGACAAGAATCTTTTTAGAGAATGATTTATTAATTCCATACAAATTATTGCAAATTTCAGTCGACAAAATCACCCTGAAATCCAACTCGACTATTGAGCGGCTTGTTGGAGTTTGAAGCTGATTTTGTTTCGTGAAATTTTGACGCAACAATTTCCATGAAAACTACAAATTATTCTCAAAAAATTCTCGACACTCGTATTACCTAATAACATTTTCGCACAATCGTGTTGTTATAGTATGTATTTATTGTCATCGTTGACACAAGCTGTAAATGGAATATACAACTACAGATAAGGTTAACACTACAGATATACGGTAAATATGTGAGCTATCGGCAGCTTGTTTTATATGATTAATAATCTGCAAAAAGATGGCGCTACAATGACAATTTATAATTAAGTCACAGATGACTGTAATTGGGCAGATTACTTAGCACATATTCAAACCAAAAGTTAGACAGCCATCTGCCATGTTTAATTGTCAAATCGCAATTTTTCGTGAATAATTAATATTGAAGCCAATTCTACTTAAATTATATTCATGATGTGACAGATGCACTCAAATCCCCGATAAAACAGTTTCCAACACATTTCAACAGTAATAAACAAATAGCGATAGCAGCGCCCTAAAATTGGTCTGGTGCGTTGTAGCCAAACTAACGCTAATTTCGTCTCCAAATATGGGCGGACATTTTGTATAAAGGGTCGTATATCTGTAGTGTTAACCTTATCTGTGATACAACACTGTGGCTAGTCTCCATAGAAACAAAGAAAGAAAAGTGTTGTTTTATTTCATAACAGCACTAATGCTGTAAGTAATTATTAATAGTTTTCACTAACAGATGGCTCATTTATTTACAAACTGCCTTAACCTCTTTATTTTGTAAATACGATTGTGCGAAAAACGTTATATTCTACACGGTTGTTAAGTGCCTAACTGAAACTCGGAAATTTTCCTCGATTCTGTTATAGCGCACTTACTAACCTAATAGTGTAATATACTGTATGTAACACACTAGCTTTTAAAATTACATTCTAAACAGTTTTTTTTTTCATTTTCATTCGGTCAAGAAAAGTGTAACATATAAATCTCTAAACCTCTTAATGATTAAACCTGAAGTCTTAACTCGAATTTAGATAATTGGAGAACCTAATTTCGCAGAACTTCTCAATGTGAAGACGCTGAGAGTGTATAAAAGTAAATTTTCTGAATCAAACTTTTAGGGTCTTTATTCTTGTTTTAAGAATAGGACTTAAACTAATGTTGAATTATTCAGATTACGCTAAACATTATTTTAATTATAACATTGTAACGTTTTTTTTTGTCTAAAAAAGCTGCGAGGTATAACTAGAAGGTCGCCACTGAAAATTCGTTGTCCAAAAATTAAATTGCAGAGAAATAATAAATAAAGAGAAACCGTCGTAAGACCAACACTAAAAATGCGTATACTTTAACTTAAAGCGGTTTAATAGAATAGAATGAATCATTTTTTTCTTTTTGGAGTAGTTGGTGAAATATATAAATTCATATAACTTCTAGTCTCTGTTTATGTATTAAATACTAGCGGGAGACCAGAAAGGGAACAAAATATTTATTTTTAAAATTATGGTGTAGCCTCATAACCGCAAAGATGTTATTATAACTATTATTTAAAAAAATCTTTATTAATTTTTTTTTAACCGACTTCAAAAAAAGGAGGAGGTTCTCAATTCGTCTGTATATATGTTTTTTTTGTATTTATTTTTTTTATAATGTATGTTCGGGCATAACTTTTTTGTTTATGAACCGATTTTAATGATTTTTTTTGTGTTGGGTTCAGTATAGGTGGTTCCATTATAATTTCATTGGTATTGGAGCTTGAACTTCGAAGATACTCCTCAAAATCTATTTTTTTAACCGACTTTTTAGTGTTTTCGTATTTCGTCTTCCGTTTCAACTAGCCGTCATTTCCTCATTCGAGAAGCATCCTTACTAGGTCTACCCATCACTTAAAATTGTAAAATAATTAACTTTAAAAAAAAAAGAAAACCGACTTCAAATAAAAACACAAAAGTGACATAAGTTAACTAAAAAGCAAAAAATAAATGTTTTTTATACAACAGTTTAATACTTATTTGTTGTTCCGTTTAATGTAATTAAGAAATTGTTGTTTATTATATAATTATTAATTGTTTTATAATTTTTAAGTCGGTGCCAAGTAAAACAAAAAATTCGAATCTAATGTTATATCTATGTTATAATTGGCACCGACTTAAAAATTATAAACCAATTAATAATTATATAATAAACAACAATTTCTTAATTACATTAAACGGAACAACAAATAAGTATTAAACTGTTGTATAAAAAACATTTATTTTTTGCTTTTTAGTTAACTTATGTCACTTTTGTGTTTTTATTTGAAGTCGGTTTTCTTTTTTTTAAAAGTTAATTATTTCGATTTATATATTTACTGCATATTTACAACTAGTCCAATGGACCAACAAGCAAATGAGGTGGCATACATATCATGTGGGGAGAATCACCATAAGGTGGTTTCCTATTACGAATTTAGTTAGTTAGATCACTGAACTTTGATCGTTTTAAGCGTCTTGTTACATTTACTCTATTTAATAAGTCTGTCACTAATACACTGGGGTGGTCACTAATCCGGCCCTCGTACCTGTTGCAGAAGTCTTGGATTACATCTTTAATCCACGGGATCTTTAGGTCCTTATGTATTATGCGCTTATTCACATACCATTCGGCGTTTACCATTGTACGAAGTGTCTTACTTTGAAAGCGTTGAAGTATCTCTATGTTTGATTTTTTAGCACATCCCCAAAACTGGATCCCGTATGTCCATATCGGCACTATTATGGTCTTATATAGCAACACTTTGTTTGTTAAACTTAGTTGAGATTTCCGTCCGAGGAGCCAGTACATCTTCTTCACGTGAATGTCTAATTCTTTCCTTTTTAACCGACTTCAAAAAAAGGAGGAGGTTCTCAATTCGTCTGTGTATATGGTTTTTTTTTTTTTTTATATATGTTCGGGCATAACTTTTTTGTTTATGAACCGATTTTAATGATTTTTTGGTGTTGGGTTCAGTATAGTTCCAAGGTGGTCCCATTATAATTTCATTGGTATTGGAGCTTGAACTTCGAAGATACTCCTCAAAATCTATTTTTTTAACCGACTTTTTAGTGTTTCCGTATTTCATCTTCCGTTTCAACTAGCCGTCGTTTCCTCATTCGAGAAGCATCCCTACTAGGTCTACCCATCACTTAAAATTGTAAAATAATTAACTTTAAAAAAAAAAGGGAACCGACTTCAAATGAAAACACAAAAGTGACATAAGTTAACTAAAAAGCAAAAAATAAATGTTTTTTATACAACAGTTTAATACTTATTTGTTGTTCCGTTTAATGTAATTAAGAAATTGCTGTTTATTATATAATTATTAATTGTTTTATAATTTTGAAGTCAGTGCCAAATAAAACATAAAAATTATATACCTTGCTGCAATAATAACAAATTAGATTCGAATTTTTATGTTTTACTTGGCACCGACTTCAAAATTATAAAACAATTAATAATTATGTAATAAACAGCAATTTCTTAATTACATTAAACGGAACAACAAATAAGTATTAAACTGTTGTATAAAAAACATTTATTTTTTGCTTTTTAGTTAACTTATGTCACTTTTGTGTTTTCATTTGAAGTCGGTTCCCTTTTTTTTTAAAAGTTAATTATGGTTTTTATATGTGTCTTCCAAGTAAGTTTGCTATCAAGGTATATGCCAAGATATTTGACGTCTTCTTTGTATGGTATACGCTTTCCATTAAAGGTTACTGGACGTGGGTTAATTTTCCGTAGGGTGAAAGTAATGGATGTTGATTTATTTTCGTTGATTTTGATTCGCCAAGTTGTTGTCCATCTCTCAAAAGCCTCTAGTGTATTCTGTAGATTTATTGTTGCTTGGAGCGGGTCATTGTGTGAAGATAGCATGGCCGTATGGTCCGCAAATGTGGCGATTAGAACGTCATCAGGAACAGGTAGGTCTGCCGTGAGTAGTTGGTATAATATAGGGCCCAGGAGGCTACCCTGCGGTAGAGTGGATTGGAGAACGACTATTGTTTAGTTTGATTTGCAAACATCTGTTTTCTAGATAAGATTTAAATAGCAGGTAGTATTGACAGGGAAGGTTTTTCTTGATCTTATATAATAGGCCTGTAATCCACATTCGATCAAATGCCTGACTTACGTCCAGGAACACAGCTGAGCACACACGTTTTTCTTCAAAATCTTTTTCTATAGTATCCACTATCCTTTGCACTTGTTCTAATGTTGAATACTTTCGGCGGAAACCAAATTGATGTTGAGGGATTAAATGGCTTTTTTCTATAATAGGTCTGAGTCTTCTTAATAGTGTTCGTTCGAATAACTTAGAAAGTACCGGCAATAGTGAAATCGGTCGATAAGAATCTGGTAACTGAGCTGGTTTGCCTGGTTTTTGTATAAGAATGACTTCCGCAAATTTCCATTGAATGGGAAAGAACTGAGTTCGTATGATAGCATTAAGTATTTGTGTTATAGTTACTAAGGCTTTCTTTGGCAGCTGCTGAAGCAACTCAGCTGTGATGAGATCGTAGCCTGGTGTTTTCGGGTTTTAAGGCATTTTATTTCACTTTGTATTTCACTGGGTGTACAATGCTTGACGGGGAGATCGAGTTGGAGTGGCGCTTCAAGGAATTCAAGTATTTCAGTGTCATCTAATGGATTTCTTGCTGTTTCGTGTGTCTAGAAAGTAGCAGCTAGGTGTTTGCCAAATACCTTTGCTTTTTCTTCATCGCTGCAGGCCCAAGTGTCATCGAGTTTACGAATAGGAGGAATATGAGTCATGGGTTGTTTCAGATTCCTGGTCGCTCGCCATAATGAGCAATCATAGTTTTGTTTGGGAGATAAATTGCTAATATAGTCGCTGAATGTTTCGTTCTTCTGTTCTTTTATTAGTCTTTTTAGTTGCATTGTTAGAGTGTTCAGTTTGTTTTTGTCAGCGGGGTGTCGTGTTTGTTGCCAAATCCGTCTTGCTCTTCTTTTCTCAGCTATCTTTTGTCTAATATTTAATGGGTAGTTAATGGCGCTATTGCAGTTTTGTCGTAATTTAATTGGCGTAGCGGCCCAAGATGCGTTCTGCAGGATGTGCGTTAGTTGCTCCACAGCTGCTTCGATTTCTGTTGCAGAGTTAAGTCCCGAATGGACCGATAGGTGATCGTTAACATATTGTCTAGAAACATCCCAGTCTGTAGGACTGTTATGTAAGTGCGGTTTTACAGGCTTTTGTATTATTGATGAGCTTAACGTGCATATTATATCTGAGTGATCTAAGCTTAAATCGTAACAGTCAGCGATTT
This sequence comes from Ctenicera cuprea, assembly GCA_958336395.1. NCBI lineage: Eukaryota > Metazoa > Arthropoda > Insecta > Coleoptera > Elateridae > Ctenicera > Ctenicera cuprea. The sequence continues at coordinate 58,654,619 of OY284490.1, forward strand.
CCATATAATTGGGTGAATAGTTGTTTGTTATGAATAGATCTAGAGCATCCGGTAATTTATTCAGGTCACTTGGCCAGTAGGTGGGATTACCTGTAGCTACTGCATTAAAGTTATTATCGATGATGGTTTTATGTAGCTGCCTTCCTTTTGGGTTGATTAATCTGGAACCCCAAGAGGTTTAGAGTTAAAATCACCACCTGCTATAAATCTATTCCCCAATGTCCTGAAGAACTCATCAAACTGATTTTGTGTTATTGCATGTCGGGGTGGGCAGTACACCGCTGAAACTACCATCTCTCCAATGTGGTCTTTAATTTTAATATTTGTCGCTTGTATATGGTTTGTTTCAAATTTATTCATTTCATAGTGTGATATTTTATTTCTAATAATTATTGCTGTCCCAGCGTGAGCTGTATTATCGGGATGACAGGTATAGTATGTTCTATAATTATAAATTTTTAAGTAACTGTAGCTTGTGAAGTGTGCTTCGGATATTAATAGTATATCAATTTTTTGGGTATTGAGGAAAACTTCTATTTCCAGACGGTGTTGTAAGAGTCCATTTGCGTTCTTGGTGTATCCATTATTTAGAAATTTTGTTTATCAGGCTTGTAAGTAGGTTGAGCATCATAGAGTTCTGTTGCATTAATTGGGTGAACATAGCTTCAAATTTTGATAGAAATTATGACAGCGATATGTCATTATTCTTGTGATTTTGGTTTTGAATGTTATTATTTGTATTTGGTGTTGTCGTGGTCTGTTGTTTTCCGTAGTAGCTGCGGCATAGCTTTTTGAGTGTTTGTACATTCTATTTGGTCCTATTGTAGCTGTCCTTGGTGTTTGTGGCATTTGCATTCTGGTTGTATTGTTGGTATTTCCTCTTGCAGATTGGGGTTGTTGGTAAATCAAGCATCCTTTGTAATTAGCTGGGTGAGGGCCATTGCAAAGCGCACACCTAGCAGGTGTCTTCCTGGATTTAGCACATATCGTTGTGTTGTGATCACCTCCACATTTTACTTGTTTAATAAAAGAAATTTTGAGTATTGCTTGCGCTTCAAAGAGATTCTATCTAATTTTATTTTTGTTCAAGCTATATGAATTATTCAATTTGTGTCTCTTAATTTAAAATGCACTTTCTCCCTGAAAATAATCAGGCTCATAGTATTAAATTTGGCCGAAACATAAACTGTACCATTTGCAGTTTTTAATTTATCTAATTATTAGAATTCTTCAGTAAACCCAAAAATATAAATCATATTTTGAAAGAATTATTATTATTAACTAGTAACATTTTGTTTTATATTATACGTTTCTTGTAGTATTAATGAATTGTTTTGATAAAAATTTTGTGTAACATACTTTTTTTTGTTAGTTAATGAGTAATTTAAAGTGTGTATCTGTAACAGTGTTGATATTATAGTCCCCTTTTCAAACACTTTTAGCATTACGCAAACATTCAACGTCTTTAAAGTATATTACCGCGATTTTATTTAGTTATTAAAAAATAATTAATGGTAAATAAATAATTCTAAAAAACAGCTCTTTTTATGGAAATATTTATAACTACTTTCTGCTATTCCTGAAAAAGACTGCGTTGGATTCTACGTTGCAAAGTGTTTCGTTCGTAAATTTAAAATTCTATTAAATATAATTGTCTTCTTTGATTTGTATTTGTGTTCTTTAATTACAGACTTTTTACTCTTGTTAAAGTGTTAATATATTTAAAATAACAAAAGAATAATAATCAATAGTACTTCAGAACTACGTTCAGGAAATACTAAAATAGATTTTACGTTTTCCTGATACTAGAAGTTTAGATGTGGGTTTTGCTTGATACGTTCGCTGTCAAGAGAGTTACAAATTAGGAAATTCAAGCCAGCCAAATACCACTAGCATACCTGACTTAACTGATTAAGTTGTCAGTTTGTGGTAGAAATAAATGGTCGGTTTCCACGTTAAATTGCAAACTGAAGTGCATCTGGCCGATTTACAGATTTACTGTAACTCGAGCCATAATATTCACCACGGTCTAAAATTTTTTCACATACCAATATAACAGCTACAGTCTGTTCAATAAAAAGAGCCCTACGCTGTAGCAAGTTCATTTTTAATTTAACCCCCAGTTAACCATACATATATTATCAAATGGGGCAGTTTTTTACAATTTGAGGAACACTAAAATTTTGTTGCCGCCTTAAAGTTTTCGTGATACATTTTTTTTAAATTGCATGACATGATTTTGTAGAGAATTTTCTTTGCTTTTCATCTATCTAACAATTTAATAAGGTTAATTAATAAAATTTAAAAAAAGAGAAATTTTGTGTGAAAGGTCATGAAATGTAATTAAGTATAAATAAAATACTTCTTAGTTAAAAAATATTTATTTATCTACTTTCATTAGGTAATATCATTGTAAAGGTATATAATCAAAGGTAATATCAATATTACAATACTAAAAGGCGTATCGTAATGAGCTCTATTACGATACCCAAATTTCTATCCAATAATTTATCTCAATTTGTGCAAGCGACGTAATTATTTTGCAACAAACTGACAGATGATGAAATAAAAAATGGAACCTAGATATTAATGAAAATTGAATAACAGCTTACTAATAATAATGAATGTCACTAATGACATTTCTCAATGACAATATAAAATTTATTCTTAAATTTAAAATTTCATAAAAGTAGATAAAACATTGTACAATATTCTTATCGTAACATCATATTACTATATTCGATAGGTTATCAAACTCGGCCTTACGGCCTCGTTTGACAATTTTCCTGTCTCATATCGTAATATGATTTATTACGATACTTATATCGTAAATATCTATTATTTTAACTTTATACGTATTTTGACATATTTATATGCCATTGTCAAAGGTTTTATTAAAAAGTAAACAGTTAGTGTTGTTGTAGTAAGAATAGACTTGGTGAATTGGAAATCTGAAATTATCTTGAAAAAAATCAATTCAAATAATTTTATGGTAACTAGTAACTTCTTTGAGGTTTTAGTTACCATACAGTTACTTGCTTGTCAGTAATTGTTTTATTCTAAACAAATTTAGATTCCATGGTCTTCCTCATCACTTTTGGGTGTTTTTTTTTAATTTTTTTAAAAATTTGTTTTCCAACCATATTAAAATGTTAAATAAATGAAAAGTAAAGAAAATTCTCTACAAGATTATGTGAAAAACATTATGCCATGCAATTTGAACAAAATATCGCATTATCACGAAAAACTGGTGTCACTATAAAAATCTTCTTTTTTGTCAAATTGTAGAAAAAAAGACTCCCCTATTTGATAATATATATTGGGGCTGAAATTAACAATACAGTAGCTACAGTGTTGGTTTCTTTTTATAAAACAATCTGTATTTATAAAAATTATTGTTATTCCACTCTGTTACTAATTTTTATTTGGATTAAAAGTAATATTAAATTGAATTTGGTAAGATAACTGAAACAGTTTTGTTATTAGATGTTCCTGTTATGCTTCAAGAAATGTATTTACAAACGACTTTCGCTCATTGTCGTCCCTCAGGTCGAACTTATTGAAATTAATGTAATATTATGTATTACTTTGTATTCTATATATTTGTAACTGTATTGTGTTTGTTGACTTACTTTTGTAAAATACCACCGGTTTTTTGTGTACTACTGCTATGCAAAAATTGCATTAAATTGAAATTAAATAAGTTAAATTTAAAAAGTGCATAATCACAAAATCGACAAGTGGCTTCTTCAATCTTCAACACTTCAACAAATTCCAATGTAAATACTGAATTATAAAATTTTCCCTAAACCATTATCCCCATTTTAATTTCAGGAGAAAATTATTATATTCATAACTTCCAGTGTTAATTTTCAAGGTCTAAGTGTAGAGAGAGCCTTATGTTAGTTCTTTTATTATACATCGATGCACAATGATACAGCAATTTACACCCACCAGTAACAATCCAGTATATTATAATGGAACGAGATACCATCAGACGCGTATAATTGGATACGGCTTAGATGGGACAAGATATAATAACGTTAATTACTACAGATCTATGCAAACATATCCTTAGCAAATGCCCGCTTCGATTTAATCGGGCATACAAAACACATTCCAACCAGGTAAGCTCCAGGATTTACCCTTGCTGCAGTCACGTATAATCAACATATGTAACCATTTTATTACGCACTTTAAGAAGGAAATAGCTGTAAAATCTCTTCTTATTGATTATAGATTTATTAATAACTAGGAAAGAGGTTTGGATACCAACTATTTCACATAACTTGAGATGTTTGAAGATGTCACAGCCGCAAAGTTTTCGCATTTTTACTTTTACATAATTCTTGTATGCGAATGTATTTTCATTTTGCAATTTCAGTTAATAAACTCATAGTAGTTCGAAAACAGTAACAAAAGAGTGCCATTCAAAGGAATGCCGCTCCCATATCTTAAACATGCCATTTTATATATTGTACCATAAATTTTGCTTATAGTATTTATACAGATCGCAAATGGTTAATTTAAATATAAAAAAAATAAGAGTCCAAAGCCGATAACGCAAGTTAGACATGTTTTTTGATAGCAATGAATTTTTTGAATTTGAAGATTGAGCTAATAGGGGGCACATCGATATTTTTTTTTAACACTCTAGCTTTAAAAAAGCAAAAAAAATGAGTTGGCATATTGGCATTAACTTTGGTTTTTGAAATAGTCCTAGGGGAGCATAATGTTACAAGAATTTTTGTAATCATGAAAACTGCAGAAAGAAACTTTTTAATATTTTGAAAACTTGCCGCAGCGCTCATGCTACATTGTCTCAATGTGCTACCACCGTTTATTCAAGGATCATCTCCGTTTGATCGGTTCCTAGACCAAAGGCTAGCAGCTTGCTGGTGGAGGTAATACGTAATTCCTCTGACTTCGGGATGCAAAACATTACCTGGGATCAGCGACTAATGCCGAATAAGTATATGTATAAGTAGTTTCGACTGGCGCATCTCTGGATACGAGGTCTTGCTGATATGAAACTGGGAGTAAAATCAGTTCTCAATATATAGCCTTATAGTAAACTTGGGGAGTTCGAGGGCGGGAGGAATAGCGCAGCTGCATGTTCCAAGAACCCTCCTTCGTCTGGTCACTGGCTATTGTACTTCAGCCTATAACTACTTTCCAAGCATGAAGAGGCAGAAGGTCCAAAGGTGCTTCTAGAGCTACAGTGCATTAAAAACAATGTGCTTCGTTTCCATGGCTTCTGTTTGCCAGCTTTATTTTGCTTAACTCTCCTAGCTGTACTAATGACTATGCAGTTCAATAGCGTTTAGTCTCTTCGACAACAATTGATCCCACCAAGGTAAAGTTTTTTATTTGTGCATTTCTATTGGGCACGCATTCAATAGGCACTTATTTAGCGATAACGGGCAGGTTCGTAGTGGCACAGATAGATATGCGGGTGTGTTCGGGTGTACTGCCGTTTTACTGCATAAGTAGTTGTGGGGTCGAGTCTCGGTCGGGCCCAAAATTTTATTTTTATTTTATAGTTTGTTTGAAAACACTGTTGTTGCGTTTTGCTGTTTACGCGAGATTATTTTTTAATAGCAGTTATATTTTTAAAGAAAAATTACGAAGACAAATTAGCATTCACTCACTGATTGACGGCATACTAACACGCAAGTCTGACTTTGATGAGGTAGGATCGATTGTAGTCCAAGGGGCTAGACGCTAGTTGCAGTTCGCGTTTGCATTGCGCCATTGCCGGATAAAATTCAGTTTTTGAAGCTGGGTTAGGCGCAGTTAAAAACTGTTATGTAAATTTTCCCTTTCAAGCTGCCCCTGGCGCGCGACGTCACTACTCGAGTTCGCTCTCCGGGTAGCGGGCTTAAATAAAGTGAGCTTCAAACGCTTCTAGCGTGTAGTCGTATTTTTGCTGCTCGAGTTTACGAACTACCCAAATGTAAATTAATCACCCTCTTCTGGGAAAGCCTAGTTGAAGGCTTTGTTAGTGACGTGCCTGTCCCTGTGATACCCCAAATTACCGTATTTACTGTTAATACTTCGCTCGACTTAGTCGGATTAAAGCAATATTGGTATGTATTCATTTGTGGAAATAAAGGGCTCGTTTTCTGAGTTTCGTCTGCCGTTTTGAGCTCGATACACAGCCGCCAAGTGCGGATTTTAACGTCACTGCGGGTCAGCTTTGAAGCCACCCCAGGATCTCTCGAATTACTTCTTACCGTCAACTGTAAGCTGCCCTTTGTATCAAATATCTCGTCAGAGACTCCCAAACCTTCTCAAAGCATCCCATCTACACTTTTAACCTGCTGGTGAGTTGCAAACAATCTTTCCCCTTAGTTGCTAAGGGCAGAAACCAGGTGAAGTATTCTTTGACTTTGTAAGCACGTTTGCACCGTCTATTTAAAGTGTTAGCGATGCAGAAAAACCTCTAAATATTTTGTATGTGTTCCGGCTTTTACTACCTTTGCCAATCATCTAGGCAATGTCTTCAAACCCTTCCAAATGAAAGTCTTGTCCGAAGGGGAGGATCACATTCTCAATTAAGCCATTCAAAACTGCAGAAATCAGGCCACTGACTGCAAACAATCTAAATCCTAAGAAAGACCCGGTGTGCAACCTCATAACAGGCAAAATTCTAAAAACGCTACCACCAGAAGGCACGAAAACGCTTACCATTACCTTTAACGCCATTCTAAGATTGGGCTGCTTCTCTTCGAAATGGAAAATAGCCTAAATAATCCTGTTCCAGAAGCCGGGTTAAGGATTCGACAGAAGCAGTTTCGTACCGTCTTATAAGCCTATAGTGTCCAAAGTGTTTGCAAAACTTGTTCTGGGCAAGCTTAAACCTTTCTCTATAAGGCCATAACAAAATCTGTATGAATCTTTGGCATACAACTATGAGGGTCAGCAGGTGACTCCAACATCTTGAAGATCCCAGCGATTTCAGTCAAAAATTCTGCGAGATATTTGCAATGCACTCTGGTACGTTCCAAATAATGTTATACCTGGAAATGGATACTGTCAAAGAAGTAAATTAAAAAGATTCGAGCCGCTAGACCTGCCCCAGCGCATATAGTGCAGTGCAAATCTGAACCATGTAGTCATAGCAATAAAATGTAGAGAGTTAAAGAGATACTGTTTTGTGAATCAGTCAACTGTGTTATTCTTCCTTTTCAAGACCATTATTTATTGCCCCACATGAGAGAGATTATACACATTTATGACTGTTAATAAAAAAATAAATAAAAACTAACTAGTTAACAAAAATTAATAGTCAAAATAAAAAACATGTTTACTATAATCTAAGCTACAATTTTCACTTAATTATGAATAATTTAATAAATAATAAAAATAATTTCCTTTTTGTAATTAGGTCGATGTGACGAATTTATGAGTGTCGGATTCTCAGGAGTAACTGATTCATGCTCCGTAATGCCTAACTCAAATGCCCTGCAAAATTTAATACAATCGGTCATTTTTGACAAAACGTAGCAATTTCCAATAAACATTTAATTTAATATATGCTGTTTACTATTTTAAAGTATCTTTATTCTGTCACTTTAGTGTACTGAATCACGAATTCTTGCAGTGGTCAATTTAGCATCGCCGTCAAAGAAAATGCATGTTAACATTTAAAAAAAAATGGTTAAAGCTACACCCACAAATCCATTTATTTCGCTCGTAAATTTTACTTTAAACTTTCCTTACATACTGCTTTCCTCTGATATTTTCATGTAATTCAATAATATTATCAGGTTCTGGGATTCCTTTCTATTTAATTTAAAATTGTTTTGTACGAACGTTTATAAAAGTCACAAAATTTCTAGGCTATAACAATTGGTAAGTTAACGCTGCCGGACCATCAGCATCAATCGACTGGTAACGTATGACTGCAGTTCACCCCAATGAAGGATAACATTGCAAAACACTAACGTGGCATATTCAGTATCAATTAATTGATAATGCAGAGCGACAGACCCGTCCGCAAGTTAATATTGCAATGTTGATGTTGTAGGCCGAAGACGTCCCGCGTCTATCCGTCTAGTCTCGCGCATTAATATTTTGTTAATTTAAATTTTGCGGGTCACTTTATACAAATTCGCGCTTTGTTTTGAAATTAAAAAGGAATATTATTTGTTCTATTTAATTACTAAGAAGTGCCGGTTCTGCAGCACCGCAGCTCCTATGAAATATCCGCCAGTATAATTGTGTAATAACAATTCAATTTTAGTTAATTTTTAACTCAACAAAGAGCTGATCCGAGTACAAACGAGCGAGAGTTTTGTGACAACACCAGTTCTAAACTAAACTGGCATAGACAACTCAACTTACACTCAGAGTGAGTAAGGTTGCACCGTTACAGTATACGGTATGACTGGTCTAACTATAGCAAAGTAGATCCACAAAGTGCTTCTGGAATTTAGCTACCAGGTCTTCTCAAAGTTCGTATACAAACCCAGAGACTTGTAGTGGCTCTCCGTAACTGTCTGTTTCTTTCAAGTAAACTTAGCATTAAGAATAACCCCTAGATGCTTAACCGTGCAAGAGGAGTGCAATCTAGTTTCAAAAATCTCTGGTTTGATGAAACCGTTCACTCTTCTTCTTTTGGTTAAATGACCAGCTCGGTCCTGAAGGAATGACCCTTTACATTGTGTAATTTTCACAACCCTAGAAGTCATCCTCTAGTGCGCCTTGAAAACAACTGCGCGGGGAGGCCTATGGGTTAGCGCTTTTTCTGTCACTAAAATAGATTCAGGGAAGTATACTTCTATAAGATGCTTAAGACACTGCTCAATGGTAGTCATAAGTTTACCAGATAGAAACCTCGGGGTCTCGAATTTGGATTGGCTATCGTTTTGAAGAGCTTGCAAAATCTTGCGGCTTCTGGTAGGACTTCAGTGCTTTTGCAGAAGTATATACTTTTTTGCTGAATAAATTTGTTAGACGCTGAAACCATTGATAACTATCCCGTCTCCTACAAGTTGAGAACACATTGCTCAGTTAAATATCCTGCAAGTTTCTTTTGCGTAACATTTAGAAAGTTTGGTTTCAGTACGAAACGTTTTTCTTTGTCAGCAAACGATTGCTCTCGTAAACAGCGATAACCTCCTCTTTGCAAGAATGATGTTAGAGTTAACCCTCTTGATATTACGAAGACCAGGTTTGTTCATCAATCTACTTGATAAGACTTGTCTATTGACTTTCCGGTTGGCAGATATAAGGTCTCAGTAGCAATTATTCGCTTATAAAATGTGCGGAGCTATGTCTAAGGTAAACTTTATATGACTGTGATCTGATAAAGGATGATGGCTACGTAACAATCTTTTGCTAGCTGGGTCACAAATGTTAAACCCAGCGTGATACCGATTTCTTCTGCGAATGACAAAATCGTAAAATTTGCTTAATTTACAATTTCTACCTTGGTAGAGTAATACAGCAGACTGCCACCTCTGCGATTGAGATTCTGTAATGAGCCCAAAAATAAATAAATATGAACAAACATGAATCGGCCGATATTTATTTATTTTTTCGCAAATTGACGTGCTGGTGTCGCCACTAGTACAAGACGCCAGGCCGAACTGCGCACAAGATTCTCATACGACCCAAAAAGCGATAATTAAGGGTATAAAATTGAGAGATTAGTTGTACCAGGTGACAGACTACAATTTGAAAAACGAATGGACGGTGTCAACCATAACGAATTCGTGTAGAATTTTAATTATAATAACGTATAAATTTGTTTTCTTACAGAATTGTTTATTTTTATTTTAAAGTAGAGAAATATTTTATTTAGTTGAAATACATACAGTAAGTAGTAAATAAGTAGATTCGTAAATAACACAGTGAAAAAAATTAAGTTAAGAGGTTTAATCATATCTAACTATTTCCGCAGTATCTGTAGCGATCGAACCTTGCCTCTAGCTCTGGCGTCACATCTAAAAATCAGAAATAGATGTTCATTATTGTAGTACCGAACTAACCCTTCCAGGTCAAGTAGAGTAAAGGGTAGCATCATGGAGTTATACGGGAGATAAACAAATCAGACAGCAATGTCTTTTTTCTTAAATCTCGTTTAAAACTTACCTTAATAGCTACGTGGGTCGTGACTGGATTGAAAATTATAAGCAAGAAAGCGGTAGAAAATTAATAATATAGGTGGCATGTCTCCAGTGCGAATGCACTGGAAAAGTGCCATTTTTTGTATATACAAGCAAAGCGTTAATCGCAATGGGTGTTGAATACGTTGCCCAATTGGTGTTAAATCTATATGCTGTGTATAAAATTGCATGATAATGAAAATCTATATTGTTCGACCATAAGTATTGCAAAATAATTGATGGAAGATTGAAGTTGATCCACATGCTATAACAGCAACTGCTTGCATTAGAAACGGAATGTATCGTTTGGAAAAAGCTTCATTAAAAGAGCATTATTGTTTAAGAATTTCTTAAATCGTTTTCACAAATCTGATTGTAATGGGGCAATAATTCCGTATTCCAAGTCAGTTTTGAATTAAAAATGCAACCAGTTGCCAAAGAGAAAACAAAATAGATGAAAAAAGTTTCATATTAAGAAGCAATTGGTAGTGTAATATATGCTGCACTTGAAGCCAGATATTGCTTCTGCAGTGGGGTAGTAACTTGCTTTCATTGCCAGCCTGGGCGTTCGCACTAAAATAAACGCCCGTCTTGGAATAACGATAACTTGTACATCTTACATCCAGGTAAAATAGTGAGAAGAATGTTACTATTTAGTACTGGATCTATTCACAGCCGAAAAACTCAACGAATATGTACGAATCCTCCAATTGAGGAAGCTTTTAAGTACAGGTGTACAACAAATAGAAGCGACCCAGTCCTATATTCAAAAACTGCTAAAACTGACGTTAATATGACTGACATTTTTCCTAAAAAAAGACCCAGCTATTATAAGAAAAACTGTTAAAAGGAGAACACAAAATGATTACGCCAAGGCAGTAGGAAATATTGTTAATTTTTTTAATATACGATTTACTTCAAGAATGTCACAAGGACGTATTGGTATATCTTTGTATCAAGCAAGGAAACTGCAAGTAACTTAACCTCTCACCGTACAGTCGTAGAAGTAAATGAAGGAAATCATGCAGTCCGCCTTCTAATTACTTCCACTAAGAGAATAATTATCTCAAATGTCTTTCTATTCCACACGTATAATAGTAGCAGCGTTAAAAGATAGTGGTCTATAATAGTTATTTAAGTATCAAGGAATGTAAGGACGTAATAACATCCGAGGTAGGCGAATACGAGCTGAGGCGGAGCCGAAGCTTGTCGCCTGCCGAGGATGTTATTAGTCGATACATTCCGTGTTACTTATTAAATTTTTCACGCTACCGGCAATGTAAGTAGGCCTACAGGTAGAAATTTAATCATATTTTTAAAAGTTCGTTTTGACAGCTGTCATCGGAATTATTTTTTAAAAGCCCCATTATTCTAAGTTGTCTGTGCTTGTTACCATATCAACGAACAGTTAAAATCAACATTATTTTCCTAGGAATGTAAGTGACACTATTAAGTTCCGTCGTCAAGGGTAACTAGTACACGAATGTTATCAGCCACTTACGATCCCTGTAGCTATGGTTGTAAGGCCTACTTACATTGCTGGTAGCGTGAAAAATTATATTAATTGGATTTTTAATAGCAGGGATTTCTTAGTTTTCTACGCTATGTATTTGTGGTAGATAATAATACTATAATTACAGATTTTGCCGCTTTTTCCCAACAAAAAAACAAGAAGTTATAGAAAAAACAAAAGAATAAAATTTAAAAATACGTTTCAACAGAAAATCTTTATCAATGTATTGTAAAGCAACTAGAACCCATTAAATCAAAACCGATAAAAACCTAAAACAATACATTTTATGTTATGAAAAATTTTAGTGGCTAATCTAAAATGTAGATGGTTCAGCAGAACCCTTAAGAGTGTGGCCAAAACTTACCCTAACAATATTATATCCCTTATTAAAATGATAATAAGTTAATATCCGAATTTAACTAAGCGAATGATTAAAAACAGATGTATAGGCGTATAATAAACAAGATAAAAACAGCTTTACAAGAAGATCAGAAAGACTCGATGTCAATTTTTCAGCAGCTGTTCTAACGAGTCCAAACTGTAATGGAATATTAACGGATTTTCTACCAGCCTTGAAAACTAAACACATTGGCATATCTCAAAGCAACCGTATAGTTACTTGCTTAGGAGACAAATTTTAAAAACAATTTTATAGCGGATACACAATGCTATGTCGGCTTTCATAAAAACAAAACAAAAACTAGTTAAGCGATTGGTGGTGTAGCTATATACAATTAGGAATTACTTCTTGTGTGAAAAAATTCCTTAAGTGTCTACACTACAAGCCGTTGCTATATCTGTTCTACTTTTAAGAAAAATCTGTATATGTAATTATGTAATGTTTACATACCACATAGCCAAAACCTCGATTACAGTGAACTGAATCAATTATTCAAACATCTACCTAAACCTTTGGTCGTTCTGGGATATTTCAATTGTCACAATGCGTTATGGAGATCAAACTAAACAGATACAAGAGGATGCATGCTAAAAACAGTAATCGATAATCCAGAGATACAGACTCGTTCGGAACACTGGAGATTCAACTCTATTCAACTCTGCTTCTGGAAACCTTACTAAAATTAACATAGCTATGTGCAGCCTTTACATTGCATGAATTCTATTTTAGTAAATATACTTTTACCCCTTTAGTAGCGACCACTGCTCTATAAAACTAAAAATAACGGATGTTCAAATATAATTGACTACAACATCAAAATAGATATTATAACACGCTGATTGAAAACAATACTCGGAATTTATCCAAATTACTTTAGAAAATCTAAAAGTAACTAACAATATTGTTGAAAAAGTATTAGAATTTACTAATTTATTAAATTCATTAGCGGAATCAGTCATTGAAAAAACCCACATTCATCGTTGTCAAGTGCCTTGGTGGAGCTTAGAATGTAAAGAAGCACTTCAGAACAGTAAACTGTAAACCGTTGATAACAACATTAACACAAGAAAATATCATTATATCATCATTCATCATCATCAAAAATAGCCGACTTACGAAACTAGCAGAGCCCGTGTGCTACGCTCTCGATGTTTTTCTTGGTAACTTAATAACCGGCGCTTGCTGCTCCAAATGTTTCCTCCGCTGATAAGAGTTGTTCCAAGAAAAATCTGTAAAAAAACAAAAAAAGCTCGGAATAGTGCTTAGGAAGAAAAACTAAAAGAAAATCCCGGAAAAACAAATTCGTAAAAAATGTAAAGAAAGGAAACCTAAAATTTCTTGAAAAAAACGAGAAAAAAATTAGTTACACCAATCATTTGTTCTCATTTACAAGTTAATGGTAGGAACCCAAACATGTAGTTTTTAAAAAATGTCTGTCTGTGGGTGGGTGCGAGGGTGGGTGGGTGGGTGCGTTTGCTTTTCTATATCCTGGAACCCCTCTACCAATTTCTATAAGATTTGGTGTGTGGAGGTGTTTTAGTTGTAGCTAGTTCTTTGTAAGGTCGTTAATCGGAACCGAAGCCGGAAACGGAAATTAAACCTGTTTTTTCGGCATAATTTTTTTTTTAAACACTTTTTTTAAAGTTTTGAATACACAGCGTTGTAGCGGAGTTTTTGAAAAGTTTAACTTTAATGTCCGATTACTCAAAAACAAAATATCCAATTAATACAAATTATCATATTGTTTGATAGCCCTTAATAAGTATAATTAAGTAATGTAAAAATATTTTTGGAAATATGATAATTGTAAATAGACCAGCGTCCCAAAATTTTGGACATTTTCAAAAACACTTTCCACAAAAACTGCCCACACCATTTTCTTTAAATTTCTGAGCCGATAAAGCTTGCAATGAACTACAAAATTGGTTCTGTGCTAATTTCCCAAATTTCACTCTGACGTAGTCCAGGATTTAGAATAATTATTTATTCAAAAACGCAAACGCCGATCGTTTTTAACTTTCATCAGTTCGATAGGCTATTTAAAGTACTTTATTAGGATTTGCAAAAATTTGTAATTATTTTAAAAATTAAAAAAAACGATGCTTTTTAATATCAACAACGTATTTTCCAGAAACTTTTGAGAGTAAGCAAGACGCCTTAATCAAATTTATTCCACACACCTAAACAAAACGGGATCACAGATGCGTAACCCGTATTGTCCAGTATACTTTGAAAAGCGGTATAATTGGGTAATCCTTATTCATTCAAGGGCATTTGCTGCACTACTCAAACATGATAAAGCGCAATAACACTTACTAAACGCAATAAGTTAATATGTTTTAGGGGCCCTAAGGCGCTCGTCGGTGTTTAAAATACTTTAGCGTTTAATAGAAAAAAGAAATTATAAAATTAGTTTTTATTGCCGTTTGCTATTTTTATCTAATGTAATTCTAATTGAAAAAGACGATTGATCTAGCATAATAGCAAAGAGCTAATAATAGTCACATAAATATTGGAATACTCTACTTTTAATAGCACAAAGATTGGTAAGGAAATTTCAATAGGATATTTTCGTAAAAAAAGTAAAAGATAGTCTGTTCTCAAACGAAGAGCTACACTATAATATAGTAAATAATTTGTAACGCAATAATTTAATAAACCACCTTAGCCATATGAAAAATATAGTAAAGCACAATAACTAATAAAATAAAATAATTAATATATTTTAATACGATTTATTTTCTAATCATAGTAAGGAGCAGTAACACCCACTAAACCCCATAAATTAATATATTTTAGGGGCCCTACGGCGCTCGTCGGTGTTTAAAATACTTCAGCGTTTAACAGAAAGAAGAAATTTAAAAATTAGCTTTTAATGCCGTTTACTGTTTACTATGTAATGCAATTCTAATTTAAATAGACAATTAATCTAGTATAATAGCAAAGAGCTAATAATAGTCACGTAAATACTGGAATACTCTACTTTTAATAGGTACTACAAAGATTGGTAGAGAAATTTTAAGTAGGATATTTTCGTAAAAAAGGAAAGTCAGTAAAATGATAACCTGTTCTCAAAGTAACAGATACACAATAAAAAAATAAATATTAATTTGTAATGCGATAATGCAATAAACCACTTTAGTTATATGAAAAATATAGTAAGGCGCAATAACACCCACTTCCACTAAACACGGCGCTGGTCGGTGTTTAAAATACTTTAGCGTTTAATAGACAAAAGAAATTTGAAATTAGTTTTTAATGCCGTTTGCTATTTCTATCTAATGTAATTCTAATTAAAAAAAAAACAATTAATTTAGCATAATAGCAAAACGCATATAATAGTCGCGTAAATATTGGAATACTCTGATTTTATTAGGTACTACAACGATTGGTAGGAAAATTTCAAATAAAATATTTTTGTAAAAAAGTAAAATTAATAAAATGACAACATGTTCTCAAAAAACAGATACACAATAAATTTTAAATAATTTGTAATGCGATAATGCAATAAACCACTTTAATTAGTTTTATGAAAAATAAGAGCTAAGAGCACTTACCAATATACACCCACTAAACACCACAAATGAATAATATGTTTTAGGGGTCCTAGGGCGCTCGTCGGTGTTTAAAATACTTAGCAATAGAATGAAGAAAAACTAACACGGACAGATAGATACTTCCTTTAGGGTACAAAATTTGAGAACTATTAATCAATAATAAAAAAATGTCATAACTCATAACTAAAGACTGGATTTATATGCACTCACAGTGTTGCCAGATATATTTTTCCTGTAACAAACACGATAACGTACCTGGTTATACTGTTAGTGTTACTGTATGTAAATCCGACTTGCACTAACAATGTTGTCAGATATCGTTTCCCTATTACAACAGGAAAAACACATTTGGCATTATCACTTTGTTATATAATAGTTATTTAAGTATCAAGGAATGTAAGGACGTAATAACATCCGAGGTAGGCGAATACGAGCTGAGGCGGAGCCGAAGCTTGTCGCCTGCCGAGGATGTTATTAGTCGATACATTCCGTGTTACTTATTAAATTTTTCACGCTACCGGCAATGTAAGTAGGCCTACAGGTAGAAATTTAATCATATTTTTAAAAGTTCGTTTTGACAGCTGTCATCGGAATTATTTTTTAAAAGCCCCATTATTCTAAGTTGTCTGTGCTTGTTACCATATCAACGAACAGTTAAAATCAACATTATTTTCCTAGGAATATAAGTGACACTATTAAGTTCCGTCGTCAAGGGTAACTAGTACACGAATGTTATCAGCCACTTACGATCCCTGTAGCTATGGATGTAAGGCCTACTTACACTGCCGGTAGCGTGAAAAATGATATTAGATAACAAAGTACCTGTTTATTATACACTTATAATGTTTTTTTCAGATTTAACTAAGTATAAACTTTAAATTTAAATTTTTTATAGATAATTATAAATACACCTTTAAAATTTAAAAGAAGCCCGCCCAATTGCCGTTTTATTTTTAATCATCAGAGAAGTGAAAAATTTTAAATCTTTTTATCAAATAACCAAGAATATTAGAACTACAAAGCAAACACAGCAATCTAGAAACTAACTTGAAATAATTTAATTAATTTTTTGAAATACATAATAATTATACTAGAACTTAAATATAGAATGCTATTTTAATTACTAAAATAGTACCTACTAATTAATTGAATTGGGAAAACCTTACAGTTCTGAATGAAGGTTGCAACAAAGAGATAAGCAAAATAATTTACAGTAAAATTAAAATAGTTAATGAAATACGCTTGAAGTCTTTTCTGCAAATGCAGTCAATTACTACGTAACTAGAATACATATTTCGTAATTCCTTTACGCAAGCCATAACGACAAATCAGAAATATGTATAGATAAATTGTTATACGACATATTAAACCTAAATTGTGTTAAGTATTACTACACATTGTAGTATTATGTAAAAGCTCTTTCTTTCATCATTTTAATTTATAATGTTGCAGTATAATTACAGAAATCTTGCTTTGGAGTACTACGTCATCTTCAAAACGTTTTTGTTACAACTTTGTTACGATAAAGCAACAAACTTTACTGAGTAATGTAGATTTTCGTTTTTAAAATTAAGTCAAATATTTAGCAAAATAAACCCATGCGAGAAAATACATTTACGTAATGTAATTTTCATTTATACCCAGCTTATTCAGTATTCAGTTTTTTTTAGATCCCTTGTTTCAGTTTATTAAAAATACAACTTCACTTCATCTACATAACCAATTTGAATTTTTTATGGCTTGGGTTGATCTGTAGCTCCTCATTGAATAAAAATGGCCACCTGCTCAAGACAAAAAAATAACATAAGAAAAATTTCCAACAATACAAATATAATTAAACTGGGAACGTCTACTCAAATAAGTAAGTTTATGTGCAATACTAATATGCAATAGTTATTAATGTTACTAGCTGGATAAAGGCGTTATTATAACACGAGTTTGAAAGTTCATAGTAATCAAACGAGTGCCATAATAATACATTATCCCACGTGTGACATACAAAATTCTATCTACGACTACTCAAAATTTGTTAAAAATCGAATTTTTTTGGTTGAAATGATATTTGACATTTCACATTAATTTATGCAAATGTCAAGTCACTTTTAAATACTTTTGTTTTAAAACCAAAGGAACGAAATAGATTCGGTTTGTTCAATACTATGACAACCAGCCAGTTTTCTTATAAAGAAAGCTTCAGTATTGTTTGTGTAAATAAAATGAGTTAGATAATGAATCCATTATATCACTACTGTGATAATGAACTTCATTACCTAACGAAGATGAATGACATAATAAGTCCTGATCCAAGCAGTCGTAGATAAATATGATTTTATAATATAGGTTTTTGTTGTTTTTAGCATGAATTTTACAAACATAGAAGATGCGACATTTGAATCATCTGATGACTTAACTCCTAAGAATCAACAACTAAGTGATTCTCTTTATATTGAATTTGCTAACACACCTTCGCTACAAAAGTTATTCTTAACTATCATAACCAGATTTAAGAAATATATTGATGAAAATTTATTGTTACCTAATTACGATCAAGATATATTATATGCCTTCTTTGAAGAAAACAAATATGAATCTACAATGAAAGAAGTGAATAAACTGGATGTAAAAGTTTAGGTATATTTACATCCACTGTTTCCTGTACTTAATATTGCACCTTCTTTGAAACATCCACATCAAGTAATTACAAAAATGTGCGAGATTAGTTATCAGCACCTGTAGATGTTATCCCCTATGACAGATACTTAGAAATCTTCAAATACTAACACTTCAGATTCAGATTTGGGGACATGGAATTGTGTCTCATTAAAGAAAAAGCTTAAAACATGTCAAAAAGCTATTGAAGTTGGTTGTAAGTCAATGTTGAAATATCATCATAAAAATTTCACAAAAATTACTAGAACCACAGTGTATGTAGATATAATAAAATTTATCGATAAATCAGTTTGTAAGCAACTATCAGAATATTTGGGCTTAGTATATGTGGACAGTGTTTACTTCTGTTTAAAAAAAAGGCTAAATTATATAGACTTATACAAACTTTTTTTAAAGGCTATGATAATAATATCTGTATAATTCACACTTTACCGTTGTGAGAAGAATGTTAGTGCTAATCAGTGGCGGAACAAAAAGTGTTAGGGCCCCCCCGCAACAATCCAGTATGGGCCCCAGGCCCAAAATATGAACGTAAAAAAGTATCATAAGAAGCGGCGTGTTCGTCAAGAGATTTTTTTTTCATTCACGTTCTATACTTACCAGAGATAGGTCTGAAAGGCGCTGTTGTCCCATAGTATTGCATAAATAGGTTTTTATTAGTTTAGGTTTTGAAAAAGAACGTTCGGCCGTCGGCCGAAGATACACTCACGGGAAGAGTTAAAAACAGTAGCACTGCACTGCTTACATCCGGTAAATTGGATGCAAGACACCTATTTTCAATAAATAAATAATGTGCAAAATCCAACATTGTCTCTAATTTTGATATGCCGTCGCTTTAAACCTTTTTTTAAACTAATAATTTGATGTTTAACATCGTTTGACAAATCTTTGTTGTAAATGGAAATGCAATTTTCTTGATCTACGGTCTAATTCATCCTCATTTAAAGTGATAAAATTTTGTGGAAACAAAAAATTTAAATTTTCTAAAATTGGGTTAACACTGTTAAATCTTTCTTCTAATTGAGTAGTTAGAATGTCAACTGTGCAGTAAAATATTTCCACTTTAAAAATTTCTTCAGCGTAATTTAGTCTCTCATCTTCAGATAACTCATCAAAGAATTTCTTAATTTTCTTCTTTCGTCTATTTTCAAAAATAGGCATTATTTTGTACGTGTTAGCTATGTCCACTGCCTTCTTTTTAATTTTTGCGAAATCTTTTCTCATGTTTTTAACTCTTTATAAAGTATTTTTTAACTGTTCATTGGCGAGTCTAAGCTAGCATCACTTTTTTGTAAACTTTTTGAACACAAGTGAATATTTTCCAAAATTTCACACTGAAATGTTAACATAAAAATAAATTCAAACATTTTTTTTCGGATAGCTGGAGCTTCGTCTATTTCGTCTCTTTTTCTGCTCGTTAAAATAATATTATTGAGAACTTTGAGCATGGAAACAAAGTTGTACCTTATTGCTGATACCGAATGCCATCGCGATGACCACCTAGTTGTACATAACGACTTAAGTGTTTGTTTTGTACCCTCGTTTTTTGTTAATTGTATATCGCCCCACCTTTTAATACTGTATCGTAGAAGAAACAAAATAGTGGCGCTGGCGCCACGCGCTAATTAACGTCTCATGGATAACTAACGAATTATATAAACAACTAAATCCAGGGGAAAACATTTGTAAATCTTGAGTAATGCACAAAATTTAATGATAAAATCATTGTTAATTCTTCAGCTAATAAAGTTAGTTGAAGAATTAACATTGGTTCTATTATTAAATGTTAAATATGGACTTTAACAAAGTAAACTGAAATTTACAAAAAAGCTTAAAATTATTTTTTGTTTTTGTTGTGGTTCCCTAGACGCGTGGGCCCCTAACTGTCTGCCCCCCCCCCGCAATGTGGGGGTTGCGGGGGTGTTTGTTCCGCCACTGGTACTAATGTCAGAACTCTTATTAGTAACAAGAATGATAAGTTGCTTTATCGGTAACCTAAAAAGACAACAAATTTTTGCATATAATTAGGTGAGAATCCATCAATTTTAGAATATGTTAAAGCAGTTTCTATCATCATTGATAATGCTTTAAGTTGTGAAAGTCATGTTATTGCCAAATCATTGTGATTATGATTCATATTGTAATATTAAACTACCACTGACTTCAATTGCCTTTGTACATATTACGATATTTTACTCAGTGTGAAATTAAAGAGCAAAAGCATAAGTTAAACTAAAATGTATTGTGTAGGTATTCTAATTAGGAATAAGTATTTTTGTATTTTTATTTTGAAGTTTCATTTGAAGTTGTCTAATAAAATTAATTGAATTTGCAGAAAATGTTAAATTTAACTTTATCGTAATTATCTACTATTAAAACATCTACTCAATTTTCACTAATTATGTTGATTTCATATTTATTAAATCCAAGACTATCAAGTTTATCCTACACAGCATCAATCATTGTTAGTGCTGTTTATTGTATTTTATTTTTTAAATTAAATTAACTAGATCTTGTAGCACGTAATGATAAATTTAACTTTATCAATATTCGACATTTCCAAAATAAAAAATATTCATTATATTTATACTATTAATTGAAATAGCTTAATCTCTTAATTAAGCCCACTGACCTAGGCCAGTGATTAAATCTCATGATGCTATTTTCTTTACCAGCAAACTGCGTTCACTACCACATATGAATGAACTATTACATGTACATGCTTATCTCCGCTTTGTTCATTTATCTGTCCTATCTCCTTTACGTTATTATATTATCCCTGACCCACACATTCCACATTATTAGAAGTATTTCTGATCATAGTTTGAGCGATTTCAATTTAAAAGTATGGATATTGACTCAAGTAACGAAGATTTTATGAAATCTACCTCACCGAGTGTCGTCGAAGCAGCAAAAAACAATTCGTTAAATCTATTACCCAAAAAGTCGCAACAAAGGTACGAAACTGTTCTTTTATGGATTGTGGAAAAAATATTGTACATGACTCGCTGGAAAGTGACAAACACACTTTTGCAATCTCTGCACTTGGCCTGCGGCCTTGTGCATCGACATACCCACTCGCGTGTTAAGTGTCACTTTAATGCTCGTAGCTCGTTATGTAATATACAACTATTAAATTCAAGCTATTACCTAATTCTCTAAACTGAGTTCAGTGATGTAAGGAAGAGACTCTGAGTTCATTTAATGCGTTCGGAGCGCTCAGTACATTATTTTTACGCCGCGTCTAGCCTCACGTTAATGTGGAGCATTAAAATATTTTTAGATCCACGCGATGACGTCACAATCCTGCGCACTAGTTTATCGGTGAGTGAATGCAACTTTGTTTTCGTATTTTTTCTTTAAAAATATAACTGCTCTTAACCATAACCTCGGGCATATAGTAAAGACCAACAACATTGTTTTAAAATAAGCAGTATAAAATTAAAAAAAAGTTTGGTCGCAACCGAGATTCGACCCATCAACTGTAAATGCAGTAAAGCGCTGTACAGCCGCATGACCACCTGAGCCACTACGAAGTACAGGCAGACGCTAAAACACGTAATATAAACTTCAGTCAAACCGTGCAGTTGACGTTTCGCGTGGATTTAAAAATATTTTAATACTCCACGTTAACGTGGAGCTAGACATGGTGTTATTTTTATTACTCTCTCTTGTGTACATCGACAAACGTGCATGAGAGAGAGATAAAAAACGCTTGAAGTGCGGCAGCGTGTATGTTTTATGTGCGGCAGTGCGCAGAACGCCTAAAATGACCGCTGTTGCTCTAGTAACTTTATTTTAGGATGAATATTAATGTTTAGTAAGTAATTCACTATTAATTTCGTTTGTTGCTCAGAAATCATTTTCGACCAACAAGATTACCTACTGTTCGGTAAAAATAGCCTAAACTTTTTAGGTTATGTAGGTACTATTTTCATTATTATGACGTAACTACCGAAGGTATATTATTATATTTATCTACGATAGCTACCTATTATGTTTGTATGTGTTACAGAACATAAAATGCCTTCTACTAAAGATAGAAAATCGAAGAGTAATTTGTTAAAAATACATGTTAGTTCAGATTCAGATGGTGATGGAAGCGAGCATGAACTTTCTTATCATGCGAAAGATAAAGTTAAGTTGATGAAAGAAGTTTTAAAAATTATCAAACCCAAGAAAATTAAATCTATGGCACCAGACTGTATAAAGGTATGACAATTTTAGGTTCTGGTTTCCCGTTGATTTATTTTTACATTTTCAATATGCCCTATAATCTCAAATTTCATTTCAGGATTTGGATATTGTTGAAATTAACTCGATGCTACTTGAAGAACTCTTGGGTATATCGAATAAAAGGTTACAGTACATATTTAATGGTGAGAATGTAGATAGGGAAACCAGTTCATCAGAATCGGAAGAAGAAAAACCAGTAGATATTATATCACTTGATGACATATCAGATGATGACGATATTGAACTGTGTGTAAGTCAAAATGAGGAAGATTCTTTACAGCCTGGTATGTTGTTGCTAAGTAATTCTTGTAGTTTTATTTTAATTTGTATATATCTATTTTATGCAGAATTATTCAAGAAAAATAAAAAACTGAAATCTCGTGAGATTAAAACCGAAGTAATAGATACAACTGTTAAATTAGAAAAGTCTGAGAAATCTAGAAAAGAGAATAAAAGGAAACTAAAGAAATTAAGTGAATCTAAAAACAAAGATGAGGATTTAAAGGAAGCCGACAAAGATAAATTAATGAGTGTATTAGAACTATTAGAATTGCAAGCTAGAGCTAGGGCCATTCGATCTCAATTAGCCATTGAAACTGAAAAGAAAAAGGAAACTGAATTCATACAAACGAATATAAAACATGAAGATGGCTCAGACTCTGATGATATAATAATTGAAAGCCCCCAACATAAAGAAATTGTCATTACCTCTAGTGATTCTGAAGAAGAAGGTTGTAGCAAGATATCACCAATAAGACACAATCAAAACAGTTCAACTCCAGGGATATCTCAATTATGTAAGTATCAACAAAATACAGAGTCTGATTTGGCATCGCCACAGAAGAAACCAAAACTTCATACTACTCAAGAATGGAATCTCTCTAGTACTACTAAAAAGGAAAATCAAGAGGAAGACATGGTTGTGAACCTTATTAATACAAGTAAAGAGTTGGAAAGAACAAACAGAGCACATGCAGAAGCTGATAATAAAAAGAGGATGGAAAAGCTGTTGGCAAAAATACAAAAAATTAAGCTGGTTCGAAACAGAAACACTGCACAGAATCCTGATGCAGAAGTAAGCAATACAAATGAAAAGATCAATAAATCTATTGATAAAGAACGTAATAATAAAACGTCAATTGAAACTCGCATAGTTACCAGTGCAACAACTTCAAAAATTAATGAAGGAAATCAAACAAGCTTATTACAGAGAATTGGAGAAAGTTGTGGAGTACAGTCAAATAATAAAGATAGTTGTGGATTTGAAAGTGGACTTGAAAATGATAATATAAATGATACACAGAGTAATGCAAATGATGGAAGAAGTGAAGATTCCACTAGGAAATTGAAGGAAGATTTACCAAAAGTAGTGCACAAAAAAAATAATTTCAGTTATTGTGACAATGATGAAATTGTGATAAATTTAGATGAATGTGAAATGGATGGAATAGAAAATGATTAGGCGTAAAAGAATTGCAATAAAACTTAATTATTAGGTTTATTTATCAATTCCAGCTTTACTTCGTTAAAGTCCATATTTAATGAGTATCTGTATATAAAATACTTAATCACTTTAACAATATCTATATATCTTATATGAAAGTAAACAGTAGGGTTGTTATAGCAATAGAACTTTTTTACTTATCTTGGTAATCGTCTGCAGATGACTTGATTTCTTATTCCAAAATGTCCAGTAGAGGAGAATTTAACAGATCAATTTGCTCATTCATTAACGGTACAGTTTTTAAATGTTTGTGAATTTCAAAAGCTTCTAGTATATCTAATTTACGTTTATCATCACAAAAGTGTAAACATTTTATGGTGTTATTAGATGTCATTGAATGATTTTGTTCTAGTAAGTGTTTAGCGTAATTGGATTTATGTGGGTGTTTGTATTTGTAACAACGTACGTGTTCTTTATACCTAATATCAAAATTTCTAATTGTCTGGCCTATATAAACCGAATTACAATGCGAACAATTTAATTTGTAAATGCCTGATTTTAACAAATCGTCTGTTTTTGATTTTGCATTAAACAAAGTATTTAGGATGTTCCTAGTTGTTTTAAAGCTTACTTTATATTTATTTGTTTTGTTTATAATTTTAGCAATTTTTTCTGATTTCTCACCAAAATATGGGATCGAAGCATATTTAATTGTATCGAACGAAGTTAGGATATTCGGATAAATTTTTTGAATGGCTAATTTATAATCTTTTTCATTAATTAATGTATCAATAAGTTTAGTATTATAACCATTACTGTATGCAATTTGTTTAATAATTGAAATTTCTCTATTATAATTAATTTCAACTAAAGGGACCGTCAAAGCCATATGTATCAGGGACCTGTATGCTGCTAATTTATGTGTTTTATGGTGACAAGAATCGTGTGGTATTGTAATGTCTGTTTGTGTAGGTTTTCTATAAACTGAGTACTCAAATTTATTGTTGAATTAATTTTTATGTTTAAATCTAAAAAGTTAATGGACTTATTTTGTTCAGTTTCTAGTGTAAATTTTATGTTTGGGTGCAAGCTGTTAATAAAAATTAAAAATTCATTAATTAAATCAAATGAACTATTAAAACATGCTAAAATGTCATCAACATAACGAAACCAAAATATAACTTTCTCAGATTGATTTGATTCGAATATTTGATCTTCTAGATTTTCCATAAATATGTTAGCTAAAAGAGGTGAAATTGGACTTCCCATGGGTAAACCATCTTTTTGGAAATAAATTTTATTATTAAAAGTAAAATAATTTTGATTGGTGCAAAGTTCAAATAATTGAATCAACTCAGTCCGTTTTATTAACTCAACATTTTCTTATTAACAAAAATGTTGAGTTAATAAAATTTACAAATTAAATTGTTCGCATTGTAATTCGGTTTATATAGGCCAGACAATTAGAAATTTTGATATTAGGTATAAAGAACACGTACGTTGTTACAAATACAAACACCCACATAAATCCAATTACGCTAAACACTTACTAGAACAAAATCATTCAATGACATCTAATAACACCATAAAATGTTTACACTTTTGTGATGATAAACGTAAATTAGATATACTAGAAGCTTTTGAAATTCACAAACATTTTTAAAAACTGTACCGTTAATGAATGAGCAAATTGATCTGTTAAATTCTCCTCTACTGGACATTTTGGAATAAGAAATCAAGTCATCTGCAGACGATTACCAAGATAAGTAAAAAAGTTCTATTGCTATAACAACCCTACTGTTTACTTTCATACAACCTTTGACAATGGCATGTAAACATGCCGAAATACGTATAAGGTTTAAATAAATAGATATTGTTAAAGTGATTAAGTATTTTATATACAGATACTCATTAATTATTAGGTACTTGCATTAGTAATAAGATAAATCATTTTTAACAGTATACAACTTTAATTGTTTTAGTAGAAGCAATAGTGTTGATCCAAGGTATGGTATAATTTTCAATTGTTGTAGAGTCCTAAATATTGATGTTGTACAAAAATATCTGGAATGCAAGTGTTCAAATTATTATTAGCTACATTTTAGCTATTAAATTTTTTTGCATTAATATATGTTTCTATTGTAATTGTGGCTATTGCTGCAGTTTCTGTAGCAGGCTGTTGTTGAAAATCATGGACTACTTCCACAGAGCATAATACATATCCATACATATACATATAAAAGCTCAAAGGGTATTTTTCTCCGGTTCCTCCAACGGCTACCGCTCCACCAATTTGGACCATATTTTTTTTCAATGAAAGGTCGCTATCCTCAGATGGAACATGAAACACTTTTATATTTTTATTCTACGTCGATTTTTTAATAATAATTATTTTAATTTATAATATATATGAAAGTCTGCTAGACGCGCTTCACTTGAGGCGACATCTACACTAACGCCGCGTCTCATTAGAACTAATGCATCAGGTGACTTGGCATTTCGCCGGGTCGGTCAACGCTGAGTCTGCCGTCGAATTCGGTGAGGTAACACTAGTATATAATTAAGAGTACGCAGGAACCCTTGTTGCTATCGCCATATTCTGCAGTCTTTTAGAAAGAGCATTGAGACGAGAAAACCAATAAATGTACTATTTCAAGGACATGTTGATTTGCGCTAATATTGCTTTTTTTTGACAATTAACATTCCGATCTGTCAGCGAATTTGATTGTAATTACAAAAAAAAAATTTAATCGAAAAGATGACAAAACTTCAAAATTGGCATGTTTTCTTTGCAAAAAACACTTTCAAGAACACCAAATTATTAAAAAATGGTCAAAGGGTGTGCTTGGTGTAGGGTTTTGAATGTTAGCAAGTAAAGGAATTCAATTTAATTTCATAAAATGTGTTTGTAACTGCTTTGTTTGGAAAAAACACGTTTGGTAAAATCTGCAGTACCAAATATTTATACATTTCAAGATATGTTAAATTTATCTATCAAATAGAAACTCAAATGAAATTTGCCAGTCTCAAGAAGTTAACTGACATAACCTAAAAATATGTCGCCCTTGTTGACATTTAAAATAAAATATTGACCAATGAGGATCGAGTACTTTATATAGTTTCCTTGTCTCGGGTCTCTGTCACATTGACTGCACAATTGGGGGATTAAACCTTGGCACCTTGATAGCGTGTCGTACATCCTTCTTACGTGTATGTATATTACTTTGTGACTACTTCTAAGAAAAATTTTGTTTGTATTTTCTCAAAAAATGAAAACTTTATGGTTGAAAAGAGAAATCATGTGTATTGAATGATATTTCCTGTAGGTACTGTAGATAGTTTTACTAACTATTTGAAAATGTACATTTGTATAGCATTATACTGCCCAATCTGTGTGCCCAACAACTACATGTTGCTCCACTCGTAACTGTGCTTCTTACCCCGGCCGTGCAAACACACTGATAAATAGGGAATACTCTGCTTGGAGCATTCGCCCGGCCGGTTCGGCCTACGTGGTTAAGTTAAAACTGAAAAAGCGGCTTTTTTATTTTTTGAAGAAAGGTTTCTTGGGATTTAAAGAACTGGAAACCAAGGGCTAATTCGTCCACCAAAAATTGGGCAGAGGGGGAGAATTAATTCTCCTACATATTGCTGCACCTGAAAATTAAGTTATGAATCTTATTCTACTATCAGTCATGAGCAATTTAGTGTAACTTAAGTGATTTATTGTCCCCCGTTTATTAAATAAAGGTACATGCATTTTCTTCTTTAGCCATCCTTTCAATTTTTTTAAATTCATAGAAGGCGTCAAGAAGTTAGTGGACTGAGACAGGAACTAAATTGTAGCTTATCCATAGCACTATAAGCATGAAAAATTTTTGAAAAAGTTGTGCTGCTAATTTTTAAGCAATATTGTTTGAAAATATTTTTCTCTAGATAGTTATCATCTTTTCGAAAGTTTTTGTGCGTAGTAACATTGTGTTTCTATAGGGCTATATGCCATACAAAATTTGATCTTTGTCCCAGTCTATTCATTTCTGAGTAATAAGGCGCTAAATTAAAAATTTTTTAAACATTGTAGCGAGCGCCATTTTAAAAGTAGAATGTTCGGAAAAACAGCGTTGGGATTTGCTCTTTTCCATACTGAAAGTATGAGAAAGTAAAAATGTGTCGTACTGCCGCATCCTATTACGGTACCTGTTAATGCAAACAAAATACAAAATCTAGCAACAGGTATAACCTATTCTGAACAGCAAAAACTGATAAAATCAAGCAAATTTTCAATACACAATAACTATATTATATGCAATTTTATTTCTTAGCTGCAATGCACTGTTGTAGCCTGCTCCAGAAATTATGCATAACTCTGTTACAGTGCTCAAACACTTTCTGCTTGAGATATCTCCACAGGATAAAATGAGCAAAGCACTGCACCTTGACTGTCTTATACTTGAGATATTGTTACTTTATCATATTGTCTAAAGTATTTTTATATCAACATTGTACGCTAGGGTGGTTCTACGTTATA
Organism: Ctenicera cuprea; assembly: GCA_958336395.1. Classification (NCBI taxonomy): domain Eukaryota; kingdom Metazoa; phylum Arthropoda; class Insecta; order Coleoptera; family Elateridae; genus Ctenicera; species Ctenicera cuprea. The sequence goes on from OY284490.1 coordinate 58,683,082, forward strand.
CTTAGTAGAAAAAAAAATTTCATTTTTTGTTGTCGCACCCCCGAAAGTTGTTTCAATGCCGAAAAAACTAACCTATAAAAAATTTGAGCCCAGTCGAATAATATTAACACGTGCCACCGAGCCCCGGAAGTTCTCAAATTGCGGATTTTAATTGAATTCGACTATTATCAAGTAATATCTCATGAACAGTAAGTCTTATCGAAATTTTGATAATAATATAAATAAAAGAAAATTTAATTTGCTACAATTTTTGTTATATGCGATTTCTCCGCAAACCTATTGGATGCTCAAAAAATATACGTAAAGTATTAGAAAAACGTAAAAATATTTAAATTTTTAATTTCTATTAATAATAATTTTTATTTTCTATTTATAATTTAAAAACAAATATATGTATTTACCAATTAATAAAAAACGAACAATAAAAATGAATTACCGAAATTACATAAATTTAAAGAATTATATATACATACTTAAGATTAAACCAAATACAGCAAGAAATATAAAATAATGAAATATACATATCACAATAATTACTTTTTTGTTGCTAAAGAAGCTTTACTCGACACCGGATATTGACGCCGATAATCACTAACAACTTATAGCGAGTACTGCTTTTGATCCTCTTTTTTGGTAATTAAGCTGTTATATTTTTCTATCAGTTTAATACCTCTTTCCGCAATATCATTTGTGACGTGAAGACTTTTTACTTTTTCCAAACCTTCTTGGAAACCTTCGTTCACATTCCATTCTGATGGTTCTAAGTTCAAGAATTCTTTAGATATCTTGAAACGATCGAAAAAGTTAACAGATTCTGTTGTAATAAACTCGTCGATATCTTTTTCCAGATATTGTAATGCATCATTCGGATTTGATATAATACGTTTTTTACTGCCTTCTGAATCTTTCTCTTTTGAGTTAATTGCTTGTACCATTTTTTGTTTTGTTTCACAAGTCACATTTTCGCTAAAAAATGACAACGCTGCTGCTTCATGATTTAAGTACCATAAGTGGCCGCAAAATTTTGTTAATGTTGCTCGTGATATCTTTGCATCTATCGCTTCATATTAAATTAAATTTTTAAGAAATACTAAATCTTGATGCGGTGCCTCAGCAGCAACAGGTGCGCCAAACCATGCTTTAATATATAATTTTACTAAAAAGATACAAATATCACGGTGTGTAATTTCGTTTATTTTTATTTCTTTGATTTGGCCGCGAAATAAAAACATCTTTAAGCTATAAATTGCCTTCATCATCCAACGAGCATGATGCATTGCTCCTGGGGCGCGAAAAAATATTCGTCGTGGAGGTGTACCACCAAGAAAAATTATTGTTAATTCTAGGAGCTCTCGGTAGTCCTCTCGTGGCTGCTGTTTGCGTAATTGATCCATACAGAATGAAAGCATCTCATGTACTACATCTTGTAGTGCTTGGCTAATAACTGAATCATTTATTCCCGGTTTAAAAACTGTAACGGTAATTGTACTCCACGCTTGTTGAAAACGTTTAAATATCAATACATCTGGACCTGAAGTTGCTCCAAACTTTTCTTCAAAAGCACTTCTCGGTACAATTTCGTAGATATGGTGCCTGCAAGGAAAGTATAGGATGTCACGTTCAAGCAATTGTTCTAATATTATACAGGCTCCTTTTAATCGCCCTGTGTTAGATGCAGTCGTATCACAACACAAAGCTTGTACTCTATCTGTAACACCCCATTCTTGGAGAGTTTCATAAACTGCTGTAGCTTGATCCTTACCAGTACTAGATGTTAATGCAGGGACACCAAGCAATTTCTGAGACCCTTTGAACGATAAAATTGTAGGTAACCGGTCAACATGGTCTTTTCCTGTTAATGCTGGAAGAATTTTGCCGTCCCAGTGAACGACAACTACATCCTTTTCAATAAACTGAATTCAGCTCGAAGTTTTTCAGCGTATTCTGTTCTCAGTCGTTCACGGCTTCGATAAATAGATGATCGACTAATTAACAAATTATTTACATCTACTCCAAATGCTTCTCCAGCTGCCATTAAAGACAAACAAAGAACCAGTGTTTGACCGTTCGACTCTGTTTTTTTTTTCGTAACTGATTCATAGTTCAATATACAGGCTGAGTCAAGCTATACGCCTTTTTTTTTAGTGAGTTTATTATTAGGAATTTATTAAAAATTTTTGGTGTGCATATGTTTCGAAGGGTGCTCTACAACCTGGCGCAGTCAGTTTTTTGATTGGACGTCAAATGTCAAAATAGCGATTTTCAACTGTTTATTTTTAAATGGAATGGTACGACTTTTTTTGGCTTAAACGATGCTGTATGATGTTTACAATATGATCCTTACTGAATTTTTTCCCAATTTTCACGATTCAGCCGTAAAATATGCATTTATTATGTTAGTCTAGTAGGCCGAGACCTATGATGTATTTGCACAAAACGATTTAATGGTTGTCAGTATGCATAGTGAAATCATTATTTTAATAAACATAAAAAAACAGAAACTCAGGTATTTAGATTACATTAAATAATAGTTACTTCAATATTAGGATAACATCGAATAAAAACTATAAGACTATAAACTAAACAAAATGTAAATAAAAAACTAATTAGTTTTTATTCAACAAGAAACTCGAAGAAGTAGAAATGTTTACTTACAAGCAATTGTTTCATCAAAAGTTTACTTATTTTACGCAAAAACATGGTGACGCCTGCGTACGTACCGGCCTACTAGACTAACATAATGAATGCATATTTTACGGCTGAATCGTGAAAATTGGGAAAAAATTCAGTAAGGATCATATTGTAAACATCATACAGCATCGTTTAAGCCAAAAAAAGTCGTACCATTCCATTTAAAAATAAACAGTTGAAAATCGCTATTTTGACATTTGACGTCCAATCAAAAAACTGACTGCGCCAGGTTGTAGAGCACCCTTCGAAACATATGCACACCAAAATTTTTTAATAAATTCCTAATAATAAACTCACTAAAAAAAAAGGCGTATAGCTTGACTCAGCCTGTAGTTAAAGTAGGTAGAAGATTGTTATTACAGAACGACAAACATTTATATGTCACAAGATCTATTTACTTGTATTATCAAATTTTAGCCTAAAATTGAATAAATGATTGAAATTTACTTGCAAATTGTAATACTTCTACATTTTCAAATTATTAATAAAAAAAATTGTTTTTTCACGATTTGTTTACGTTTTTCTAATACTTACGCAACTTTCTTGAATATCCAGTAGGTTTTCGGAGAAACTTCATATAACAGAAATTGTAGTCAATTAAATTTCCTTTTATTTATGTTATTATCAAAATTTCGATAAGACTTACTGTTCGCGAGTTATTACTTGATAACAAGTGAATTCAATTAAAATCCGCAATTTGGGAACTTCCGGCGCTCGGTGGCACGTGTTAATACTATTAGATTGAACTCAAAATTTTTATAGGTTTGTTTTTTCGGCATTGGAACGACTTTAGGGGGTGCGGCTAAAAAAATCCGAGGTCGCAAAATTAGAACCACCCTATTGTACGCCTAATAGTGACTATAGATCGCAGGGGCGTAGCTGGTATGTATGTATATTGAATAGAAATAGTTGATAAACAAAGTTATCTCTTAAAAATTAGCTTAGACGAGTTATAAGTTATTTTAAACCTCAAATGCCTATTGTGAATGAAATATGCAAAACCTTTTTTTTTATTTAACCTGTGTTTAACACCTTCCTGGGCTTTAAACCTATAGTCAGGTATTACTAAACACACACTGTAGGTAACAGAATTCATAAACGTTTTTTGTGACAAAAGGGTCGATTTATGATTTTTTGGAAAAAGATTTTAAAAGAACAAAAAGGAAAGGACAAATTCGTCGACCAAAAATTTAGTGGTGGAGGAAAAATTAACCCCCCTAAACATTGCTGCACTTAAAAATTAAGTTGCCAATGTTATTCTACTATTACTCATGAGCAACTAAACTTAAATAGACGTTTTTTATTTATATCATTTATTAAATTAAATTGCAACGATGCATAAATTTTCGATTTTCAAAAATTCATAGAAGGTGTCATAGAGAAACTAGCGGGCTGGTGCAAGAACCAATATATAGCCCATCCCAATCTCTATTACCTTATACAATTTAAAAAAATTGTTTTGAGTTTTTAAGCAATATTTGTGAAAATGTGAAAAGTTTTAGAAATTTTCGCTTCACAATTTTACTAGTTTTCGTAGCTTGTAACATTGTGTACCCATAGCGCGTTTGCAATATAAAATTAATTTCATCCCGATCTGATAACTCGTTTATTAAATTAAAAGACAAAACCAAAATTTGCGCCGCCGCGCCCTAGAGCCGTGATTAAAAAAAGATGCTGCTCATCTAGTCCAAAAATATCCAAACGACTTGATGATGGGGAGTGTATTCTATTCAAACATTTTTTACTGCAAGCAAAAATTGTTGCCACTGCTGCTGTAACCATACTAAAATACATAAAAAGGTTTTCTGGTTTCTGCAGGTTATACAAAAATTCAAAACCATTAATTTTACCTGTTAACTAGCTTACCACAAGATAATCAGTAAATTTGAAAAAACTAGGTCTGTTATTTATAAAACAAAACATTTAGGCTGAATTGAGTATTTGTTAATAACATTACTTTATGAATACAAACGTATTGTAATTATTTTCAGGGCCGGCTTGAGCCGCAAATGCTGGTGGAGCAAATCTACATATTTGCCGACCTCAGGCTGCCTCTTTTTACAAAAACATAGATTTTATGCAAATTGTAAAACTTTTAGGGGTACTTTAAATAAAATATTGTTATTTTGGAGCTAGTTGGCAAGGTCGTTCGAATGCTTGATGATAGAAAATAGCTGGTAGGAATTTATTTTGATCTTACACGTGCATTTGATTCAGTAAATCACGATATTTTGTCACTGAAATTATACAATTATGAAGTTGGTGGAGTGGCAATTAAGTGGCTCTCGTCCTACCTTTCTAATAGAAAACAAAAAGTAGTTACCAAGCTAGAAGGTCTTATATACCACTCAGAATTAAGATCTGTTAATACTGGAGTCCCCCAAGAGAGTATCGTGCGACATCTCCTCATTATTTTTATCAATGACATTGTTAGGGAACTGAACGTTGAATTTTTAACCTTGTATGCAGATGATGCTTCTCCTATTGCTTCAGCAAACAATTTTAATGATTTGAGTATGTCACATCTAACATTACGAAAAAAAATGCAGAACTACTGTAATAATAATTGTCTCGTACTAAATGCTGCTAAGACTGACTTCCTACTTTTTTCGGTAACCAATGCTTAATTAAGTCTTTTTGTTAAAACAGATAATAAATGTCTGATTCAGAATCAAATTGTAAAATTTCTAGGTGTGTGTTTAAATTTAAATGAGTCATGGAATGCTCAGGTAGACAAGCTTATAAGAACTTTATCAATACACCGTTTTGTAATCTGGAAACTTAGAAATGCGGCCAACAAAAATATCCTTTTGTCATACTACTTTGTGTATGTACATTCAATATTAAATTATGAAGTAGTGGGCTGGGGCAACTCTAAAAGAGTTTCAGAGGTTCTAATTCTCCAGTTCTCGAGAAGAAAATTATGCGAATTATTTGTTTTAAAAATCTTTTAATTTTTTATGTAGGGGTCTTTTTGGTGATTTAAAAATGTTAACTGTGGTGTCACTGTACAACAGCAATCTATATGTTAGATTTAAACTAAGTAATCACATTAAATCTAGTGATGCGCAGCCATACAACCTTAGAAATAATAATAATTTTAGAATTCCTCCTCATCAATTTTCCTTAACTGGAAATAGTTCCCTGGTCATACCGTTTAATTATACCACCATCTACTAAATAGAGTTAAAGAAATTTTTTGGAACTTCCTATACTTAACCTTTTTTTCACTTTAGTTTTAGAAAAAGTGTAAATTCGTTTTTTATGTTCTTTGCTGTTAGAATAGACCTATTGTTATATTTTTTGACTGGTTTCAAACACATGTAATCTCAGATTTTCTTTTTCTTTGATTTTGGTAAAATTTATACTTATCCTTGATAATTTTCTTGCTAACCTTGTTAAACAAATAATGTATTAATGCTAATCTGTAGATATTTTTTCCTATGTTCAGTGCCTTTGTATGGGCCTATTAAACGAATGTAAATAATTGTAAACGTGTTAACTGTATTATTTTTATCAAATATTTAACTATTAAAAAAGTTAATAGTTTATTAATAAAATAAAACGATTGGTAATTGTTTTACAATTCGTTGGTTTTTATTTACTCAACTCGAGTTTCAACCATCACGGTCATCGTCAGGAGTTTACAAACACAACTAAAACTAAAAACCTACAGATGTACAATACTACTCATTCTGTCGTCGCCGATTTTAAGTGTTAACACGTGTTTTTATACTTTGTATACTGCAGGTCCAGGAGGGGTGAATTACCTAAATCGGTGTGATCGTTTACTATATTTTTATTATTATTTATTGGCTTTTTTATTTCTAAATTTTCCAATTTATTTAAACGTTTGCCCTTGTTTTCTAAGTGTTAAATTTTTGTATCTGTGTGTTTGAAAAAATGATTGTTTGTAATACAATGTTGGGAGATGGCGGTTGATTTATGATTGTATTTAATTCATCTGATGTGTTCTTTAATTCTTGTATTAAAACTGCGGCCAGTTTGTCCTATATATACAATATTGCATCACAATTAGAACAGTCTATTTGATAGATACCATTTTTTGAATATTTTTCTATTGTGTCTTTATTGTTTACTAGATGTTTATGGAGTTTGTTCGGGTTGTGCATAGCTACGTTAATATTTAATTTGTTGAGCCTGTTAGAAACTTTATAGCTAACTCTACCTATATAACTGATTTTTGACCATATTGTTTTTTCAATTGTTGTCTTTTATTCGTTGTACAAAAGATGTTTTACATTTTCTTTTTGTTTTTTCTTTAAAATTTTATCGACAAATTGCTCCGTGTATCCGTTTTTTTAGGGCTATAAATTTAATTGTGCTAAGTTCTTTACTGAAATTTTCGGTAGACAGTGGGATATGAATGGCTGTGTGTATCATAGTACTGAAAGCTGCTTTTTTAATTTTGATTGGTTGTTTAGAATTTGAATGTATGACCATGTATGTATTTGTGGGTTTTCTGAAAATATTGTACTCTAAATTGTTCCCTACTTGTTGCATTATAGCCGAAATTGATATTGACAGAGTTGTCATTTATTACGGCGCGAAAAACGTGTACTCAAATACACCAAAGTTTTTAAAATTAAATTAATTGATTTAAACAACTATTTTATGCATAAAATACCATTAAATAGAATCTCCCCATTATATTAAATCGTGCTATAAAAACGTTCTCTTTAAAACTGTCACAGGATTATCAAAAAATATAAATTTGTTCATTATTTACCAGTGGTTAATAATGAAAAATTAGTTACCTGTCAGTGAGCAAAGGTAGAGAAATTGAATTTCACAGCATTCTATTATGTGTCAAAATGCTACGCCAGATTACTAGTAGTGAAAAATAGTATATTATAGACCAAGGTAGAGAAGACATTTTTCTCAGCTGAGCAGAACTAATTCCCGAGATGCGAAGCATCGAGGGAAATAAGTTGCGAGGCTGATAAGTCTTCTCTACCGTGGTTTACATATTATTTTTTCCACTACTAGCACCTTTATTCCTTTTATAATTAATTGATTTTACATTAATAAAAAAATAAAATTACAAATGCAAATATGCACAAAAATAAAGTAGCCTTGCTTGAAAACAAGAGAATAGTTAATTTCAATTGACATTTATGTAAAATATATATTTTATAATAGTGGTTATAAAATGTCCAATTTTGATGATTTGAGTGAAAACTGCACTCCTGAAATCAGGGAAAGTGCAGAAAGTGTTGGTGAACAGTTATTACCAGTAAAATCAAAAGATTTTTGCATGAAAGTTTATAATTTTAAATAGGCAATGCGAGTACTAGATAGCAATTGTTTTCATTATTAACCAGTAGTTAATAATGAAATATTATTAACCACTAGGAAAGAAATTCATCTTCTTGGCTCTAAAACAAAGTAAATAATGACATCGTTTAATGCTAGTAGTGGAAAATAGTATATTATAGACCAAGGTAGAGAAGACATTTTTCTCAGTTGAGAAGAATTATTTCCCGAGATGCGAAGCATCGAGGGAAATAAGTTGCGAGGCTGATAAGTCTTCTCTACCGTGGTTTATATATTATTTTTTCCACTACTAGCACCTTTATTCCTTTTATAATTAATTGATTTTACATTAATAAAAAAATAAAATTACAAATGCAAATATGCACAAAAATAAAGTAGCGTTGCTTGAAAACAAGAGAATAGTTAATTTCAATTGACATTTATGTAAAATATATATTGTATAATAGTGGTTATAAAATGTCCAATTTTGATGATTTCAGTGAAAACTGCACTCCTCCTGAAATCAGGGAAGGTGCAGAAAGTGTTGGTGAACAGTTATTACCAGTAAAATCAAAAGATTTTTACATGAAAGTTTATAATTTTAAATAGGCAATGTGAGTACTAGATAGCAATTGTTTTCATTATTAACCAGTAGTTAATAATGAAATATTAGTGACCACTAGGAAAGAAATTCATCTTCTTGGCTCTAAAACAAAGTAAATAATGATATCGTTTAATGCTAGTAGTGGAAAAAATATTTTGTACGGGTAGGCATGTCTGACTGTATAAGAGCAGGTTTGACTAGGTTGAGTTGTCACATTTGTTGTTTCGTGCTTTTGCTGTTTTTTGAATAGTCATTCTTTCACTTGCGAAAAACTTTTTTTTTTCAAAACTAGTATTTTTATTGTCACAATTTACTTGCATTAAGTGTGGCAAAATGGTTCGTACGGTGGAGCAGAAAGCAATTCTGATCAAAGCTTTTTCTCGTAACTGACATAACAAGGTAGACAAGGTTTCACATAAAAAATAAAATATATCCTTGCTTAAAAAACTAAAAAAAATATTTCCGTGCTCCCTCACCAATAACAAAAATAATGAAATATGGAAATCTGTGCATAATACAGGGTTTTTGTAAACCTCCTACCATACCAGCCGATTCCTGACGCAAAAATAAGTCGAAAATGTCTTTACAACTTTTGTCCTAAACCGCTTCCTGAGGAAGCTACACGTCTTTGAAAATCGTGTTAAAAAAAACGGAAAACAATTGCATTTTAAAAACGGTATGAGTAAAAAAAACCTAATTTTTAGAGGCAGTCTAAGCTATTGTAGACCTAAATTTTCTGCTATTTTTTTTACGAAAATGAGCCGTGGGGGTTATCGCCATTTTCTTATTACCCACTTTTTTTACCTTCTGTTTTTTTTTGCATTTTCGTTTGCAGATTTGGAATTCTCTGCTGTCTAATTAACAAAAAAGGTCCTCTTGTTGAAACTCGCCTAGACTAACCGTTTCCTATAAAATTCAAGTTTTCTGTTTAACCAAAATCAATTTAAAAAAAATGCTGTATTTGTGTTTAAATAAATTAAATCTATTTATTGTTTTTTAGTTAATTTAGTAGATAGGACGGGGTAATGATGTTCCGATAAGGTGGCCCCCAAGATCACCGGATATGAATCCTTTGGATTATTATTTCTGGGGTGCCATGAAAGCTGCAGTTTACAAACAGAATGTCGATACCAAGGAACAACTTTGGGAACGTATCCAAAATGCGGCCAATCAGATTCGCTTGCAGCCGGGAGTTTTTGAACGGGTTAGAAATTCTTTAAGAAGGCGTGCTGAAGCATGTATTCGAACCAACGGAGAACACTTCGAACAGTTACTGTAATTGTTTTAATTCAATTTATTTTTTACTAAATTAACTAAAAAACAAATAGATTTAATTTATTTAAACACATATACAGCATTTTTTTAAATTGATTTTGGTTAAACAGAAAACTTGAAATTTATAGGAAACGGTTAGTCTAGGCGAGTTTCAACAAGAGGACCTTTTTTGTTAATTAGACAGCAGAGAATCCAAATCTGCAAACGAAAAAGCAAAAAAACAGAAGGTAAAAAAAGCGGGTAATAAGAAAATTGCGATAACCCCCATGGCTCATTTTCGAAAAAAAAATAGCAGAAAATTTAGGTCTACAATAGCTTAGACTGCCTCTAAAATTTAGATTTTTTACTCATACCGTTTTAAAAATGCAATTGTTTTCCGTTTTTTTAACAAGATTTTCAAAGACGTGTAGCTTCCTCAGGAAGCGGTTTAGGACAAAAGTTGTAAAGACATTTTCGACTTATTTTTGCGTCAGGAATCGGTTGGTAAATTTATGGTAGGAGTTTTACAGACACCCTGTATAGACAATAACAATATATGCACAATGCAGAGGTTGTTTACTGTCAGCAATCACTTTTAGTTTAAGAACTAAAATTTTTACGACTCGACGATAGCGGTCATGTGCCTATGGCACAGGATAGAGTGCACGTTTTGACGTTTATAAGATCTAATTTTTTCAGAAACAAATGAAAAGCTTGTTTCACAAAGTCACTGACAAATTTAACGTTCAAAAAACCACAGGGTAATTTTGCCGTAATGTAAATTATGGTATTCATAGTATGGTGAGGTGCTGTTCACCTACTTTGCCTTGAGCCCGCCCGCCCAGCAGTATAAAGCGCTGTTTGGGTCATAGTTAAATGAGGTAAATATTTTGTTAATAAGTTTTTTTTTCGGTCGAGATATACTTTTTTAAACAATCAATGCTTTTTCTCAACAAATAATATTTCCTCACTTATTACGAATAAATATCTCACGAAATAAAGATATTTGAAGTGTGGACTTCGAGTGGACTTTCCCATACTAGATATTAATACTTGCCGTATTTGCAAAAGTGTAACGTTCCCGTACCGTAACTCTACCCATAGAGACAGCGGCTAACTGCACGAAAGGAAGGTAAGTGCCCGCCGCGCTTTGCGAATTAAATTCCGCTTCGGATGTCGGACAAAAATGGCTATAATAGCTTTATTTGCAAAGCTATCAAAAATATGCAAAAAATGAAAAATATATTTTTTAACTATAGCTAATTGATAGGCGTGGTTAAAATCACATAAATGCCGGAAAACGCGTTGTTGACATTAAAAAGTTTATGTTTAGTTTATTCATCATAAAGATGTTTACAAGAAATAATCCATTACAGTTTACATATTTCCTTAACATAATTTGAACAATAGTTTTTAAACCGGCAAACACTATTGCTCTGCTTGGCTTCGTCTGGCAGTTCATTATAAAATTTCAACTCTTTATAGTACAAACTATTTTGTGAGCAACTTTTCGTGTTTAATGGTAGTTTAAAATTATTTACATTTGTAGTTTCATAAATAATGAATATTTTTATTAAATATTATAAACTGATTCAAGTAATCAGACATTTATTGAGAAAAAAAAAATGGGCGAAACAAGTCGCTGGTACTTTCTCATACTTTTTACATTTTAAATTATGTCGCGTCAAGAAGTGATGGAAATTTACATCTAATCTAGCCGGTAACAGCCCGCTGCAGACCCAAGGCGTTGGTTACGTTTACTTTACGTTTTAAATATTTGTGCGTCAATAACTGAGTAAATAACATTGTTTCTACAAAAATTGAAGCAAGAAAAAAAATGAAAAACTAATAACACCCCAGCTTCGATTTAAACTTGCGACAGCCTGTGCAATACGATATCGTGTACCGTCTAAAGTATAGCGCTATAACTTCGGCTAGCCGCATAAGAATTTGACTTGCGCAGTTAGTATGCCGTCAATCTCAGTGTTTAAAAATATAACTGCCCTTAACCCAAACCTCGCGTAAACAGCAAAAATCAACAACACTGTCTAAAAAAAGCAGTATAAAATAAAAAAAAAATTTTTGGCCGCAACCGAAATTCGACCCTTCAACCATTTATGCAGTAAAAAGCGGCCCAGTTGTACCACTAGGAGGTTGCAGGATATTGCTGAAGTGGCAGCTGTTTCTGCGCAGGGGTGAATTTTTGCAGATTCGGTGTAGCTAGACGCTTCTGTCGCACGGACAGAAGCACGCAGCCGACCGCTACCGCGTCTTACATTTGATTGATGCGCTTTGGACATCGGACTAAAATCGCTGTAAAAGCTTTATTTTAAGAGTTGTTAAAAATAGGCAATAAATGAAAAATATTTTTTGAACTAGAGCTAAGTGATAGAGTAGTTAAAATCACTTAACTACCGGAAAACACGTTGTTGATACTAAAAAGTTTTTTTTTGTCTTAATTTTTAAAATAATTAATAATTCTTGCAGAGCTTAATTCTTAATACTTCAAATAGCCTATCGAACTGATAAAAGTTAATAACGATCTGCGTTTGAGTTTAGGAATAAAAAACTTAATTAATTTCAAAATTTTCAAAAATTCCGTCAGTCAAATTTGGAAAATTAGTAAAGAACAAATTTTGCAGTTCGTTGCAAGCTCTATCGGCCCAGAAAGTTAAAAAAAAAAGTTATGGGCAGTTTTTGAGAAACTTTTGTTTGAAAATGTACAACATTTTGAACCGCTAGGACATATATTCACAATTTTCATGTTTTCCAAATATTTTTGCATCACTGGATTATGCTTATCAAGGGCTATTAAATAATAGAATAATTTGAATTGATTGGATATTTTGTTTTTGAGTAATCGGGCATTAAAATTAAAATTTAAAAAAATTGTAGCGGCCTTTATTTTGAAGATACAGCATTTGAAGAAAAAGCATTTGATTTGTCTTTAGATGCACTACAATGCTATTTATTCAAAATTTCAAAACAGTGTTTAGAAAAAACTCTGTACCAAAAAAAACAGGTCTAATTTTCGTTTCCGGTTCTGATTAACGACCTTACTAAGAACTACCTGCAACTAAAACACTTCTACATACCAAATCTTATAAAAATCGGTAAACCTTATAAAATGATATTAGAAAAGGAGCCAAAAAATTTCCCTTAGGACAAAATTTTCAAAATGGCAGACATTTAATATAAAAAATAAACGTTTGTCAAGAATAATAATAAAAGAATTTTTTATTTTTTATTTTTAAAACATTAATGAAGAGTTTCATTGAGGTAGAAATTCACGTATTAACAGTTTTCTTCAATAATATTGTATAATATATTCGAGAAATGTGAAATTGTTAAGATTTAACTAAAACGTCAACATATTTCATTAATTTATTAGTACATATGCATCAACACTTGTAATTCAGTCAGCCTCCACGATATATTCTTCAGTTGATAATTGATATGTTGGTACAGTTTTCACTGCGGTTGGTACATAGCACAGTGCATCTAAATCCGACAGGAACAACTTGTTTTACATCATTTGTACTTGACTAGTTCTCGGCATCCCAATTTGTGGAAGTGTTATCCATGTTGGTATTCATTGTCCTATCTGCATTTTCCATCCCCAATTAGCTGGTGAAGCAGGGACACCTTCCCTGTTCAAAGCTTGTCTCCAAACCTGACCTGCTTGGCGAGCTGCACGAAGGCTATGCAAATGTTTAGAGCATCCAGAGTGGGTGGCAGATTCTGCAGTGGATTACTTTTTGCAAAGAGCAATTTGCGAGCATCATTTAGATTTGCCACATTCCTATTGTTACAATACAGCTGTATGATATATTTTGCTAATTTATTAATAACATCTTCATTTAATGACTCCACTGGGTGTGACAGCTCTTTAAAGACGTCTGGGTTTGATTCCCAGGTCTTCTAAGTAGAGATCTTTCCCTTGAACGAGAACGATGATACGGTGTCACAGCCAGTGAATGCATGATATCCTCTTTCTTCTTATGGTTACTGACATTTCTCCTCCCAACTTTTCGGCTATTAAATGAATCGGAATGTATCGATGAGCTTGGCCCACTGCGTACGAAATTCACAGTTCCTGTAGCCAATTTTCCATCATGTCTTTAACATGCAAAAGAATTCTCCCATCCGCTTCTTCTAAACAGTTGGTGTGACCATCTAAATTTGTATTTGTAACGCGTCGAGAACGAATGTGTTCTCCGATGTTCGTGACTACATCAGCAGCTGTAAATTTCTCAAGTGCGTACTCATGCTAACAGATTGAAAAGTCCTTCTTCGTTTTGCGTATTGCGAAGGAAGTCCTTCCAATTTTTTAGAATCTTGGTGGTTGATCTAACTTCGTAGCAAATGCCAGAACATCTGATGTCACGTACTGAATTCTTGAGCCTATCAGCAGAATAACCATCCCAAACCAAATCCACTCTCTTTGAGGAAAATTCTTGAGAATCTTTGATAACATGCTGACTAAATTCCTTGCTACAGTATTCGCTAAAAGTTTGCGAGGTTCTGCAATAACACTTGCAATGCCAGCCTTATCCGGGACTAACCTGTATTCTTTTCCAGGGCGCTGAGCTTGAAGTTCAGGAAAATGTGTTTGAATTTGCTCTCGTAATGTTGTAGATCTTGTTTCACCCAATTCGCATTCTTTAATATGCAATAACTGTGCCAGTCGCTCTCTATACATTGTAATAACATCACTCATTTAAAAAAATGTAATCCGTTTCCGCGTCATCCAATTTGCTTCGTATGAAACAAACAAAATCTGCAAAAATAAGTCCTTCGCACATGTGTCAATATCACTGTTAAAAGTGTTAGTCTGCATTTATTGTACAACTTCTGCAAACATTTTATATTGTATTTGGCATCCTGGGAATCAAGGTATCCTTCGCTAAGGAGAGCGCGAAACTTTGTGTCACTAAGCTGAATAGCGTAGGTCTTAACTTTGTGAGGTACATCATCTATTAACTTTCGATGCAATGGTTCATTCCAAGTACTTCCCTTATTGCAAAGGAAGCAGCCACTGACTTTCACATTCACCTTTTCAGTAATAGTTAGTCATACGTTTTCGTGGTGGGGAATCAGCTTGAGGTAACCACCGTTTTTTTGCTCTCTCAAGTCTAGCAGAGTTGTAATTCAAGCCACAAATTTTATGTCATTTGGCTTTTTTTACCTTTAAAGTTTCTGAAATACCAGATCCTTCATCTAATTTATCAATATTGACATCACTCGCAAGTGCACCAATATCAAGAGATCCAAAAAAAACTGATCCTCAGCTGGCTGTGGAATGAAAAGTCACGTCTTTGCTAGACTAAGGGAATGTTTATAATGTCAATTTCAGGTTAGGTTCTAATTATTATCTGACATTATAAACATTTCCTTAGTCTAGCAAAGACGTGACTTTTCATTCCACAGCCCGGTGAGGATCAGTTTTTTTTGAATCTCGTGGTACTTTTGAATTAAGCTAAAGAATTTGCAAGTGTGGTATAGCCTACGTTCCTCTTATTAGGATCTTTATTCTTATATGGACAGATTAGTGGTAAAGATTTAATTTCTTGGCACAGGCAGCATTTATTCCAAGTCAGTGGGTATTGGTGCAGCAACGGTGACCCCCTTGAACGACTTACAAGGCATTTTTACTTTCTGAAGCAAGTCACTCTTTCTAAAACAGGTAAAAAGAGATATAAAGATTGTTAGTAAATTATTTATTATTTAAAAATTCAAATCCAATATGGTGGATCCAAAATGGCGGTAAAAACATTCTAACATCATAAAACAAAGAACACGTGGTACAATACAACAGGCATTCGGTCTGAAATCAGTGCGATAAAAATTATGGGAAAAAAGTTGTGGAGGTAGTGACTTTACGTACACCCTGTACAAATAATGTTTTAAGGGAAATTTATTGGCTCCTCTTCAAATATCGTTGTATATGGCTTGTATAATACCCGTTTCACAAAATTGTTATTATCAAATGGTGAGTATTGAAAGAGCCATGAGCCACGCATACAAAGTCGTTTCGGCTGCATTCGGGCTGCAACTTGCTGATATTTTTCAATTACTTTATATTTTTATTGTGTACACGTTACTGTTTCTGCCATGCTGGAATATTTTAGCGATAGTTGCAGCGCAGTCAAATGCTGCCAGTGTGGACGGTCAAAATGAATGGTTTCCATAACACCCGAACGTAGCCGAAGTGCGTGGCTTAGAGCTCTTTCAATACTCTCTTGACAATAACGGCGGTTGAAAACGCAAATTGACAATACTCACGAAATTTTTGATGTCTGTTTGAATTTGAATTTCGAAGTTGTTAACTGTGTGGAATTATTTACAGAAAATTAAAACATTTAGTACATAGTTGCAGAAGTTGATGCTAGGTTCAAGTAGCAAATGAAAAACTAAGTGTTTGTGATTAATTTTTCCAAAGGTAAGTTGCTATATAAAATTTAAATTAAAATACATAACCTATATTGTTTTTAAGGATAGATAAATGCAGTTGGTTTTCTACAGAAAGTAACTACGATGAATAACAAGTTTCCGTCAGAATTGCTACAAGAAGCTGCTCAGGGAAATTTTAAACGAGTTAACGTCATAATATCGGAAATGTCAGAACTTGATGACAATACCGCTGCGAAGGTCATTATTGAATGCTGTAGAATATTTTGTAAGCAAGATGCCTCTACCGATGAAGAAACAAATTTATATCAATTACTGATGACCTGCAAACAATTCATTAAACAGCTTAAGGATGACTTGTTCTTGGGTTATTTGCATTCACTGTTTTTCATTGTGAAGTTTTTCTTAACGCAGGTGAGTTTATTCATACTCTGGTGATATATGTATTCCTTGAGAAGTATTAATTAGTTGAAACAGTACAAGATAATAAATATTTTTAGAATTTCTATGATTCTAAAAACAGCTTACAGTTACGAACTTGTTTTTGTTTGTTCTATTTCACATTCTAGGTATTGTTAAATATTACGCATTTACAGTTTTTACCCCACAAGGAAAAGGGAGTCGCTGCCAATGTACCCACCAGTCGTGGTGACCATGCCAGTAAAGTAATATTAATTTTGGCAAACTCTGCCGATGTGCCCACTGCAACTTTAGCAGAAATCATCAATTGGCGATGTCTCCACTGTGCGTGGTTACCACGGCAGTCTTTTAAATAAAATTATATTTTTCTGAAGTGATGTCGATGTGCCTACTGATAATTTTACTAGCCGAACACTGCCGATGCACCAACTTTATCACTTAAGTAAAAATTGGCATTTGGCGATGTATCCACGCACAGGGTGACCACACCAGTTCTTTGAAAAATTATATTTTCATATAGAAACCTGTCGATGTGCCCATAGATGGTGTGTGTGTACACATCGGCAGTTTTCTATATCAAAATAATGTTATGGGTTATGAATCTTGTCGATGTGTCCACCCTCTAACTGACCTAACTGTTGGCACATGGATAATCGTATAAAATATAATTTTAAACAGATGCAGCCGATGTGTCCACGGTATGAAGAATGCGCTAATCCTAGGCTTCTTAATTCTTATGTTTCAATTTGTCCCAAAATATCGTCTGTAGGCACATCGACAGTGATTAATTCAACTGTCGGTGTGCCCACAAACATTATATTGTAAGTATTGCAAGTTACAGTGGGCACATCAGCAGAGTTTGCCAAAATTAATATTTCCATATTTTACTGGCGTGGTCACCACAACTGGTGGCTACAAAGCAGCATGCCTGGAAAAGGTGGCTGTATATTGCAAAAATTAACAATTAAACTAAATTTACACTACTAAACTAAGGTTATAACTAAACTATGAAAAGAATGCTTTTTACATAATACAAAATAAACTAAAATTAAAAACGGGCTAATCAAATTGCAAGAATTTGAACACCAATCATTTGCGAAGACTACCAGAAAATTAAGAATTAAACTAAGAATATGAAAGTGGCTATCTCATAGTTTAATTTAAGTTAAAATTTATATTATGTATATAAATGGAAGTAAGTTAACCAGGCAATTTATCTTAGTGTTAGTTTAGTTTAATTGTTAATTTTTGTAACACAAAGCCTTTTTTATCTAACTTCTTAAAAAGAAGCAGACATTTATTATCTAGATTATTTTCATATGTAAATAATTTATGTATGATGTTTCACTTTTTTCTTCCCATTTGGCATAACTCATATTAGCACAAATTACGGTCGCTGATTTTGACACGCTGACTCATGACAAGTGTGCAGTACAGAACAAAACAAATTGTCTACTTTCTAATGTCTATGGAGTTCTCATTTGCATTCCTGGGCCATCATAAATAATTGGTTTGGCTACAAAGCTGTGGCCAACCAAACATAGAATATTAAAGTTAGTTATTGTTATTTGCTACATGTTAGATAAATCTCGGTTCTAAATTTACCGGAAAGAAAAAATACTGTTATATTCCAAAAATAATTGCGATTACGGTTTTCTGTTACAGTTCAGAAAAGTGTTAATTTCGGTTGTCGACAACAGTGCAGAAAATTTTGCTGTTTTTTCCAATTTTTTGTTTTCAATTACATTTTTGATGCATATCTCTGTTGAAAAGAGATAAGAAAAATACATTAAGCCACTGTAAAAAAAAAATGTATATATATAAATCTATATACAGTGCGAGTGTAAAGTCTGGAACTAATTCGATAAAATTGAAATTGTCGAATTTTTCAAAAAATCCTCGTACACGTCAACCTTATTTTATAAAAGTGCATCTTTTCTGATCGTCTTTTGTTTTTGAAGTATGACGTCATCGACAATTTTTTTAAATGGCACTCCATGTTTTTGTCGTCATATTTGGATAGAGGTTGAAATTCTGAATTCGGCCATATGTCAAAGTATGACATTGACATCGACAGTTTTCTAGATAATCAAGTTTAAAATCAACAAAAAAGTTAGTCATGGAATATTGATAGTTTAATTGTTTGGAAACTATCTAAATTTTATAAACTAACATTAATTAACTAAAAACAATTAAATCCAAACAGTATCAAAATTTCAATTCTTTGTTTTTTGCTGAAATATCGCACCATTTTTACCAGTAATTGATAATCAACAGAACATCGAAGTAACAAACGGAAACGCACAAAATAATGTTGTACTGTCAGAATTTTTACATTTGTTTGCATTTTAAAAGAATGATTAATTGTCAATATTCCATGGCTAACTCAATTTTTGATGCGCTTTTTACTTTCCCATGGCTTCAGTATAGGAAAGTATTGATTTCATGAAAATTTTCGAAATCCAGATTTCAACGGAAATACACGTTTTGGGGCTCAAGCAACCCCAAAAAGTGGTTTTTAAAAATGTCTGTCTGTGGGTGGGTGTATGGGTGACGCCTCTACAGGCGAAAGTGCTGGACCAATTTTTATGAAATTTGAAATCAAGAGTTATATCGAAAACTGTAGTTCTAGTTAAGCTTTTCAAAAAAATCCAAAACCGAAAACTGAAGTTAAAATTGTTTTTTTTTGTAGCGTTTTTTTCCAAAACAAAATTTTAAAAATTTGAACACGGAATCTGAGAAAAGAACTTAAGGCAAATTGACAACTTTTTTACCAAACTCTCTAGTTTCAAAATGGCGGCCGCTACAACCTTTTGAATATCTCGACTTTAAATCCATCCATCCACAAACACGCATTTGTTTTATAGGTGACTGAGATTAAGTTTTTATATTTCATTTGATCGCTCTGTATATTATGCTCTGTAATTTGTTGTGTTGCCTCTGGTTTGTTTAATACAGAGGAATCTTTAAAAAAATCGATTTTTGTTTTAAGAGAAACTTAAAAATTGTTTAGGTATATAACTTAGTTGGTTATATTAATCCACATGACTAATGCCTCAGACATTTCTTTGTTTACTAATGCGTTCTGCAGCCTATGCTTTCTTTGCAGAGCGAATAATGTAATTTTCAGTATTTATATCAAATTTAGTTGCCTTGGAAAAAAAAGAAAATATTCTTTGCAAGCCAAAGCGGTTTCTTTAAATCTATTAAATCGCAGTAGAAAAGCTCATATTACATTAACCAGCATTGTTTCAATATTTTCTTCTGCCTGAATGTCATGAGCCTGGCATTCACGTGTAATAATAGTTTTACAATTTTACTTGAAATAGACAAAAAGTTTCGCATACTTGCACCTCTCAAAAACTTAGTAAGGAGTTTCCTATCCCTCATCAGTCGTACACGGTAGATCGTTATACTTAACGTACTTTTGTAAATATTGTAAGCAACAATAACTAAACTATGGGAAAGTTAAGGCGAAGTGCTTCACCCATTTGTTTGTCAAGTAAACTTGCAATATACCAGATTTCAAAAGTCAGTTTCCATCTTTTATGCATGCTTTCTACTTGTTTCTCACTCTTTTTCTGGGGTATGCAAGTGAGGATCATGCAAAAACCTCTATTTGCATTGAAACTACTTTTAAATAACATGTGAGAAGTGGAAAGGAAAACTAGACAGTGCTGTAAAATTTGACAACATACTTTTAGCACCATCTTGTATTGGAGTTACTTAATTTAGTTTTTATTTTCAGAAAAAATTTGAATTTGTGCTTGGAATGAAAGGCTTGCTTGTGCCAGAATTTATGGATTGTTTGAAGAATACTAAGTTAGTGAAGTCGTACAACAACCTTTGCAACCTGATACACAATGCAATTGTTGATTTACTACGTTCTGAAACTTCGCACAAAAATGGCCAAGTTTTCTGTCAGCTTTGTATGCTCTCACTGCAAATGAAATCCATGCACTTATCCACAAATATTATATTGGCAAATACTGCTACTTCTTATTTTCAATCGCCAATTTTCTTTGAAGCAGATATAGATTCACAGTACAACTGTTATTTAGCTGTATTACAATTATTAAAGACATCAACAGATACCGAAACAAACCGTAGTTTGAGTGATGTATACAGTGCAATTATAAAAATTTTACGTATTGCAATTAGAAATCTCTTTAAACAGAACGAATTTGGCAAAATTAGAAAATACATCGAAGCTACCAGTTTAGCTGCTGAAAAATTGTGTTTCACAAAAATATATCTTAAACTGTTCAATATTCTTTACCATTCTAGTCAGCTAGTTATTAAATTAGAAGATATTCCAGATAGCACAACATTTTCAAGAAATAATTTTGAAACATATTTAAGAGATATTAAATGTTTCACTGAAAACTCTAGTTTCACTGCAGAATTTGATGAATTGTTTAAATTACTACATCTAATTTTTTATAATGTTTTGGAATACTATGCAAGTCTTAGTCCCGCCATATGGAGTACTTACATGGACGAAGACAGTCAGATTGGCTTATGCAATTTTTTAGGAAGTACTGGACAAATCATTTCACAAATTAAGGGAGAATGTCATTTTTGTTCAAGCTGTAAAGTAAAGAACAATTTATATTCAGCACTCAAGGTTACTGCTTTAGCTGGCAACTTATTGCAGATATCTCTTAATAAACAAGCATCTGTTTCCAAATCTATTTGTTCTTATGTATTGCGCTATTTAGAAAATTGTTGCAAATTAATTAAAAAGTTGCACAGTCAAGAATGTTTGCAGTGGAAGTCTGCATGGTCTGAAGTAGGAGTAACGATTTACAATACAGCAACAAAATTATATTCATTAAAACATGATGATTGCTGCAATTACTTTGTGCTATTGATTAAAACTTTTATCTACTTAGAAGGTATTACTAAATCCTCAGTTTTTAAACTTGATATCCTAGGGACAAGTTTTCAGTGCTTGTCAGAAATGAACATTAAGAGTTGTCATTTCGAAAAAGCTCTGTTGCATGCTGCCATTGGAATTTTACTTGCGTCTGAACCAACAGGAGTATATAAAACATGGGTGAGTGCTAAAGCCAGGAGTAAAAACAGTGGCATCGAGGAAAACTGTGATTTGCAGCAGCTAACAGTAGTTTGTGTTTTGGAGCAAAATAAAAATGAAATTGATCATTTATATCCTGATCTAAATCTTAAGCTTGATGCAATAGTCACAACGAACTTGTTAATAAATGAACTAGCACAGTACAAAATAATGTGGCGAAGTAAAATACCCATGTTGGCTGCTTTTAGAAAACTATGTGATGTTGCAGACTTATCAACATTGGTAAAAATTATAATTCAAACGTGGGGAGAAAATCTGGATTCTGTTCATAATGATATAATAAAGCTCTTAAACAAAATTACTTCCAAGTTTGAGTTAGAAACTGAAAAGAACATGGAAAACAAAGAAAGCTATCAGGAAAAAGAGGAACAGCTTTATTTAGCATCACTGTATACCATGCAATACTACGCTCAAACTAGAATAGTACGGCAAAAAACTGTTGATGACATAAACAATACAGCAGTTCCTGAACAATTTCCACTGCCTCCACATGAAGTGCCAAAAAATCCAAATGATGAATGTGATTTAGTATCATCATATGTGAGTTTACAATTGGATGAGCATTTGAAAATAATGAAACTTTTAAGCAAAGCTTTGAGTTTGTTTAACATTTGTGTTTCGGACTGTACCTTGCCAATCATCATAGAGAGGTTGAAAGAACACAACATGTTTAATTTTGTTGTGAAAATTGCTTATGAATTTCGATTACACTGTGACTCATTACAAACCATTCAGGCATGGTTTTTATGTCTTAAAATATCCAGATTAGTAAATAACAATTTGTACATTCTTGAGAGCATATCATTTTTGCTTGAAGTAACAAATATGGATTCTGAAATCATCAATGAATTGCTAACAGAAGCGGAGTATCTCGAAAATGTTTTAACTGAGCTTGCCTCTTGTGAAGTATGGGCAGTATTAACTACATATCACATTAACAAAAGCATAATGTTGCTTCGGCATCAGAATGTGCAGGCTGGATTTAAAGAATATGAGAAAGCTTCAGAATGTTATCTGAAGGTGGAAGGAGACAGAGATGAATTACTGAAAATAAGATTGGATTTTTTACATATGCGATATCTTCAGCTGCCATGTGATTTACAGATTGAAGGTCATAGTGTTTTTTCCTTAGCAAAGTGTTCTGATGTTCTAAGCAGAATCAACAGTTATATAAAAGTTTCAGGTAAGCAAGAGAAAATTATTTTCGTTTATTGTTTTTGTTTCTGTGACTGATCATTTTATTACACATCTTTCTTTTAACTTGTTGCTGTTTAAACATTTTTTTTATTATTTAATGTAATTTTTTAAGTGAGAGAAATAGTGTCATTTTCATCCACCTCAAAACTGTATTTAAATCATCATGTCCAGAAAAATAGAAAAATTGATTTTATAGTCCGGATCCATTTTTAACAGTTTGTAGATGAAATGGAGGAACTAACAATCAACATGTTTTTATTATCAAAGACAAATTTTAAAGAATAAGTTTTTAGACATAGCAAATATTTAAATTCTTTTACACAGTCGGCTGATAACAATGATCAATTTATTTATCTTTCTAGTGCATTCTTCCTCTTTTTAGGCTTTTTCGGTCCAGTAATGAATATAGTCCTCCCCTTCCTCTTTTCATTTATCTCAATCTCTTTCTCCTCTTATACACTATTTGCTTGCCATCTGGCCATCTGTTTGTATTCTGGATACATTTGTAAAAATGGGCGAAACAGGTCGCTGATACTTTCCCATACTTTTTACGTTTTAAATATTTTCATGTCAAGAAGTGATTAAAATTTACATCTACTAGTCATCTCAAGCCGGTACAAGCCGCTCGCTCCAGACTCAAGGCGGTGGTTACGTACGGGGCGCGCTCGCTGACTACATGAAAGCGATAGGTAATGCGCGGATCAAAAATGCTTATAATAACTTTATAGAGTTATCAGAAATATGCAAAGAATGAAACATATTTTCTTTTTTATTAGAGCTAATTTATAGGGGTACTTAAAATCGCGTAATTTCCGGAAAACGCGTCAATTCCAAAATTCTCAAAAATTTCTGGAGGGCATCAGAGTGAAATTTGGGATATTAATAAAAAACAAATTTGTAGTTCATTGCAAGCTCTATTGGCTCAGAAAGTTTTAAAAAAATGTTGTGGGCAGTTTCAGAGGAAATTTTTTTTAAACGTCCAAAAGTTTGCCGCAGCGTATATTTACAATTTTCATATTTTCCAAAATATTTTTGCATCACTTGATTATGCTTATCAATGGTTATCAAATAATATGATAATTTGTATTGATTTTTTAACATTTTGTTTTTGAGTGAAGTTAAAATTTTCAAAAATTCGTAGTGGGCTTTATTTTGAAGATTCAGCATTTGCAGAAAAAGCATTTGATTTGTCTTTAGATGCACTACAGCGCTATGTATACAAAATTTCAAAAAAAAAGTGTTTAGAAAAAAATCTATACCAAAAAAACAGGTCTAATTTTTGTTTCCGGTTCCGGTTCTGATTAACGACCTTACAAAGAACTACCTGCGAATAAAAAACTTCCACACACCAAATCTTATAAAAATTGGTCAAGGGTTTCCGGAGATACAGAAAAACGAACGCACCTACCCACCCACCTACCCACAGACAAACATTTTTTTAAAACCACTTTTTTAGGTTCCTTGGACCCCAAAACGCGTATTTCCGCCAAATCTGAAATTCGAAAATTTGCATGAAATCATAACATTTCTTACCTTAGAAGTATGGGAAACTAAAAAGGAAAGTGAGCTTGCTCGTACAATCTTTAATTTTTCCCGGGAAAGTGAGCTTGCTACAATGTTAAATTTTTACCCATAAATTTACAACTTATCACCAACTTACCTATACAGGCTGTTTCAAAATCGAGCTTCACCATGGGTCACTTGCTTATTCGAGGAGATAGAGTTGATTAAATTGAAGCAAAGTTGCCAAATTTTATGTCTAACAATAATCTCTAAAGAAATTTAAAGTAGCCCCTCGTTTTAGTTTTTTATCCGTAGCTAGCTTATTTATGAAAATTTTGGAAATCTGTAAAAACATTCTCTATCGCACAGAAACTAGATTTACTATACTACGTTTTGAGACCATCATCAGGTTCATTTTTGTTAATACTACTACTACTACTTGTTTTTCAGCGTATCAGACAAAGATTTTTATTCCATTTACAACGATGTATCACCGTTTATGGTTTTGATTTTATTTAATTCAGAAATTAAACGGAAAAAATTTTACAAAATTTAAACCAGAATTTATTAAAATTTGAATTATCTACATCAAATGTTCAAGTAAACCTCCATCTTTGTTAAGGCACATTTGAACCCTTTTTTTTATGTTATTTGTAACACGTTCGATATGTCTTCTGGATGTTCGGTGCAACTCATTAATAATTTTATTTCTTAGTTCATCGATGTTTGTGGCGTTTTCTTTGTAGATTTGATTCTTTAGTGTACCCCACAGAAAATACTCCAGTGGGCTTTATTCAGGCGATCACGCCGGCTACTCAACTACACCGCGATTTCCTATTCCTTTATTAGGAAAAACTTAATAGGTGAACAACTGAGTTCTCAAAAAATTGAGGTAATGCTCTGAATTTAAATTTCCTTCGTAAATAGAAGGGCCTATTGTTCCACAAGCCAATCCTAACATTCAACGTAAATCGATGTGAATCTCTCTAAATTGACATGGATTTTGTGTGGCCCAGTAATGTTGGTTATTGCGATTGAACATTCCCGATTGGTAAATTGGGACTCATCAGTCTAAATGATTTGTTTTAAGATATCATTGTTTTGATTAATCTTCTATGCTAACCAGTTGCAAAATTCCCATCTTCGAAGATTATCACCTGGTCGAAGACTGTGACGATGATACACATTGTATTTTATAAGGTTTGTAATTATTGTCTTTTAAAATTCTCCAAATCTGGGTGTGGGGTAAGGCTAATTCAGCACTTATTTCTCGAGTAGAACTTGTTGGATTGTTATTAACCTAAACCAATATTCTCATAATAATATCATGCAAAAGAATACTTATTTACAATATTAAACGCGACGTCAACATGTGGTTTTACTTTTTAAAAAGTAATGAAAAAAGGAGAACAACTGACAATAGCATTTGCAGCTGGAAGTACAACCAGGGTTACTTTAGTTCTGTCTGCATATTACACATTATTTTAAATACGTATTTGAAGAACCCTGCTCTAAAATATTCTTCCTATTTTCTGCAGGTATTCTACGACCATATCTATTTTTTGGTTTGATGAAAGACCCAAATTGTACCAATTTCTATCCAACCCCAAAAAGTATGTTCTATCCGGCTGCTGTTTTTCGGGGTACACATTTGCAAATATCTTTCATTGCAGTCTGCGAATTATTGGTGCACATGTAATAAACACGCATCACATCACGTTTTTCTTCATTAGAAAAGAGCATTTTATCAAAGAGTTCTTAGAAACAACCTTAGAAATGACAACTTTATAGTATAACAAATGAAGAAATGATGCTAACTAGTTATAAACGCACATCGTACTTGGTTTTCATTGTTTTTGTTATTTAAACGAAATATAAGACAATTGAGAAACAACCTGCATAAAAATAAGTATTCGAATGGGCCTTAACGAAGATGGAGGTTTATTTGAGCATTTGATGTAAATAATTCAAATCTTAAATTGTGTAAAAATTTTTTTATTATTCATTTTTTCAGCATTAAATAAAATCGAAATCATAAAAGGTGATACATCATTGTAATCGTAATAAATATCATGTACTAATACGCTGAAAAAAAAGTAGTACAGAATTCCTCTAACTCAAACTTCCCCAACTCCAATTTTTTCTTTGGCAGTAGCAGCCGTAATGCAGTTTGTGTGACAATTTGTTTTGCTAACTCGGATTTCTACAAGTTTAAAATTTCTTCAACTCGAACTTTTTTCCCTTCATTAGGGTGAACATTGATATCTACAAGTCGAATTTTTGGGGATTTCCACTTCCTGTAAGTAAGTCGATGCCCATGTAAGCAATATCTCAGCTATCTGAGAACTATAACTACATGTATAAAACTCTAAATTGCTTATACGTGCGTTATTCTTATTAGTATGAAAACATGTTCAGTTATATGCTTGTGCTAACAGTCTGTTAATTAATCAATCCCACATTAAAATGGCGCCTAAAAGACAATTAAAAACTCTAAAACTTCAGGACTAAATTAAAATATTAAGTGAAGTAGACAGTGGCGTGATGAAGAAAACACATATTGCCGAAAAGTATGGTATCCCAAAGAGTACTTTGTCAACGATAATAAAATATAAACCTGCAATTTTAAAATTTGCGGAATCGTCCGTTAATAACCAAACGCGTAAAAGAAATGCACAGCTGACATACACGGATTTGAATTCTGCAATGTTTAAATGGTTTACGATGGCTAGGGATAGAAATTTACCATTGTCTGGTGTAATTAAGGAAAAAGCTATTCAATACACCCATTCATTAGGATACGAAGATTTTAAAGCGATTTCAGGGTGACTTTTTTACTTCAACATAATCTGTCTAATTTACATATGTATAAGACAAGTAGTGGGTTTGTGTATGAGCTAATTCATTTTTATTTCATTTTTATAATACAATAATGTATTAAAAGTGTTTATCTTGAACTCGAATTTTCTATAACTCGAATTTTTTTTGTGGGATTTTGCCAATTCGACCAGTTCAACTGTAGTTGTATTTAAGAAATGAACCTGATGATGGTTTTGCAAAGTTCAAAACGTCTTATTGCAAATCTAGTTTCTGTGCAATACTTAGAATAAAAAGTTGCTTTGAGAATGTTTTAACAGATTACAAAATTTTCATACATAAGTTAGCTACGGATAAAAAACGAAAACCAGAGTGGCTACTTTAAATTTCTTTACAGATTGTAGTTAGGCATAAAATTTGGCAATTTTGCCTCAATTTAACCAACTCTATCTCTTCGAATAAGCGAGATCCTCGGGGTGGGGCTTGAATTTGAAACAGCTTGTATACAAAAACGCACCGAGAAGGCGCTATGCAGCTTTAAAGTTTTTGATAAAAAATTGTTTATCTTTTATAAAACGAACACGCCTCAAACGATTTAGTTACGAACATTGATAAGTAATAGACACTTTTCGGTGTAATTAATTTAATAATTTTACTATCGACATATTTCAAGCAGCCCATATCGTGTACTGCTGTCACCCCACCCTTTTATAGGGCGAGTTCAGAGAAACAAAACTAAGGTTGCGTAACCAACAGCTAAAATACTAAATCTAGCGAAAAAAAATTTCGATTCGGTTTACAGCGGCGTCGCGACGCTTACTGACGCAAAAATTTTAACTAGCAAAGGAGGTCGCGTGATAGATACATCATTGAAAAGCTCTTTTCATACTGTGTGTGATGGACTATTTTATGTTTCAGTTTTATCGACTCAAATTTAAAAAATTGAATAAACATATGCTTTGTTTAATTTAGTTAACAATTAACCATCTATCATATTAATTTGAATCAATAAAATAAAAAAAAATAGCCTATAATATGCAAATTGAAGGAGTTTTAAATGATGTGTCACTCAATCTCCTCTGCTTTTTAATTTTTTTCTGTCACTGAGCGTCGCAACACCGCTATAGGGCGAATCAAGTTTTTGTTTTCGTCAAAATATAGTGCTTTTGCTGTTGGTTACGTAAATATTTTTCCATTTTTACCAAGTACAACTGTTTTTGTTATTTTCCATCACGAAATCCCACTAATTTTATCATGTCTGTTTTGTAGCAAAAATGTGTTTGTTTTAAAGAAACATGAGGCCGTGCGTGAGCACGACTTCATGATTCCCATCCCACCCCCTTACCCGGCCTCAGCAGACTTGCGCTATATACCGGTCTAACATGCCCCACCCCTGAAAGACATGCAACCCAACATACACACCACACCACCGTCCATGGACACACCGTTTTTAACTTATTTAGAATAATTTCCGACGAGCAGAGGATTCGAACCTACTGCCGTTGTGAATCTAGTTTTAGAGGTTGGGACTCTAACCACTAGACCACCCGCTGGCCCTAGCAAAAATGTAATAATACAATTTTTAAACAATTAACAACTGTTTTGATCAGCGACTGACACTGACAGAAGAGATTTACAGCTTTTTTTTTTGTTATTGCCAACTTGATAAAAGTTGTGTCTATAAAGTCACTCTTAGTGCACCACCACCCACTAAAACGTCCCTTTCAAAGACTACCGTACCCAAATAAATATGAGAAGTTATTCTTAAACGTTTTATTAGAAATTATTACAACAATAATATGTTCTTGTTTTCAGGTAATTCTTCCTTTGCTATAGTAGTCTTATTTGAAGTTTATCAGGCAGTCGCACATATGTACCGATGGATGTGTCTTCCCAGAGAAGTTCGTTGTTATTGCAGAGATGTGGTAACTATTGCTCAAGAGCTGGTCATACCTTTTCAAACAGCTTACTTCCTGACATATCTTGCACATGCAGATTTACTAAGTACACGTTTAGATGATTGTCAAGTAAAATTAAATGGATTATTAGGTATACTGTGTTTAGATAACCAAAGAAATAATCCTTCATACACTGGAATAAGTGATAGTATTACTATTACAAAGAAAGACATAGATGTATCAAATTTGGTGGAAAATTTTGCAGAAATTATGTTGGATTGTCCGTCAACTGAATATAAATACAAAGGATCATCAGGATCACCAGTGCTGCTTATAAAACCTCTTATGCTACCTTCCTTTACGAAACATTCTGTTGACTGCGACTGTTTCTACTGTGTAAATGTAGAATACAAAACTCTTGTCCTGGACTATATTAATTTAGAGGCGCAACTTCATATTTTTCGTGGCAATACTGCAGCTGCAGAAGCATGTTTCAATAGTGGTTTACAATTGTACAAAAATATTAACAAAGATGACTCATTTGAAACAAAAATAACTAAGTATCTTTCTTGCTACCCTCTTCATAATTGGAAGGATATTTCATGTCAAACTGTTGCTGCATTGCTGCTTAATTATACAAACAGTTTGCTTAGAACAAATGATGTAAAAAAAGCTGAACTGTTTAATCAGAAAATTCTAAATTTAGTTTCTAAAAGAAAATATGAAAACTTTCACATCTATAATGAAGCACTTCTTCAAAAATATGCTATTGTTATGAGTATGTATGAAGACAAGGGGGACATACAGAACTATCTACAAGTAAACACAGAATTGTTGAATACCAAAGACATCAATGACATGCCAAAGACACCTGAAAATAAACAGACAAAAATGATAATCACATGTCATAGTCCCAGACCAAATTCTCCTCCAAAACGTCGATTAAGGAGAATCAAATGCGATTTCTCAGATAAAATGTCAGAAAACAATGATAATTTGAAACCAGATGAACTATCAGATGATATCGAGAATATTGAAAATTCAAAAGGTGCTATGAAAAATACTTGTAAAACACCCGCTCCCACATGTTCTACAACATATATCCCATCAACAATTAAAACCGTCAATATACATAAATCAGTAATGCAGGAAATTTTTACTCCCTTACCAAAAAGCAGAGTATTTAATGACACTAACACAAATTGCTGTGCTGATCAAAACATGTCAAGTATTATTCCTTCAAGCCCAAATGCATATACACCAAATGCTTTGAAAGTGTCATCTGTCTTGCAGTCAAGAACAAAACTACTAACAAAAAGATTAAAGAAATCGGCCATAACAAAAGTTTTGAAAATCGATTTTGATAACAATGCCCATGAAGGTAATGCAAGTAGCAATTATAAAGCTGATAATGACCAAGTGAAAGATAATGTCCGCAAGAATTTAATGACCGAGCTATGTGCTGCTGAAACTAATATAAGCGTAAAACCTTACTATAAAAAGAAAACTAGGAATTATATTTCAGGTGCAAATGCCACTAACGAACGAACAGATAGGGTTAATACACGTAGAACTACTAGAGCTGCTTCAAAAACTGCAAATAAATAGTTAATTTTTTTGTTTGTGTAAATTTGAATATGATTTAATATTGTTAGCATTTGCATTAAATACAGTTTTTAATGTTTATATTAAGAACAGAATAAATTTTATTGAGATATGTATGCACAGTTTTTCATTTTATCAGAAGCATACACAATTTACATCTAAAAATTATATGAAATAATTGGTTTTATTATAAACAAATGTTTACCCTAGAGAAAACAATCCCATTTTAGTTGGTATTTTAGAAGAATTTCTTAGTTTTTGTTTTTCTTAAATAGTTTAATAATTTTATTTAATATACGAATGTGAATAAAAACTGACTTTCTTTTTTTATGAAGATAAACAAATAAAATTTAGGGCTGGTCTTTCAATGTCCAGTTAAAATTTCAGTTAAGCTAAAAGCTAAGCGATAATCTTCCAATTTATGAACCTTTCTGTCCTTCAATGTCCAAGCATCAACCCACAGTTAGCACTCTTATTCTACAGGTCGAACTAACGGTTAATTCAAGTAACTGTTACTGTTTTAACCTTCAGATAGCATTGAATGACTATACGTGAGTTTTAAAATACGCGAATGGTAAACGGCAAAGTATTATACGTTTATTCATATATCTACCCAAATATGCATTTTTTTTTATGAAAACAGAAACTAATGTTTCAGGGGGGATTCAGTTTGAACAATAGCCCAAATGCACGCGTGTAACGACGCCGTTCCAGCTTTTAAAAGTAAAAACGAAATTTTTTGCTGTTTGAAAAGACAGTTTTGGTGTAGATCGCTCCTAGAGTGACCATCAAAAGTATCGGAGTATTAAAGTGAATTGGTACTTTTGGCCGAGCATAACGGGTAAAAACCTAGCGCATGTCACGGAGGTTTTTTGTTTGGCCAGAGCAAAGCAGGTGCACTTGAGTATTTAGGGCGCCAGCTCTCAAAAACAATTAAACAACGAAGTAAGCGGTACCTGCAAGGTTGAGTGGAACAGCTGGATTACCTGCTCATTTAACAACAGGGGAAAGGAAACTGGTTAAGCAGCAAACAGTGAAAGCTAAGTAGTACGCTAGTCTAGTAGATATAAATACTTAGTAGAGAACACATAGATAATCCTTAAGACAGTGGTAGATCAGCGTGCGGAGATATTAAACAACTAAAAATAATTGTAAAAAGTAGATACTGTTATTTTGTTAGGGCAGTCGGTCGTGTAATAGAACCGATTCTCGCCTAAACCTGGTAAGTGTGAACACAACAGAAATTCCTGGAATTGGAGAGCCTAAAGCAAAGGTCTTGGAGCAGGTAGTATATTTCTGAGGAAGGGTCCCTTTAGTCGTACAAAGGCAGACGCGATCGCTTACAATTTAAACAAGTTATTTTAAGTAAAGACCAAAATTCTTTTACATAAGCTGTACCTATTGAGGGTTAAATGCTAACACAAGAACGAAAGTAGGTCCCCAATAGAGTAAAATAATTTTCCAACAATTTCAAATGCTTAGTTAAAGGGTAGCAAGCAATTTAACATAGTTTTTTTTATCAATGTGATTTGATTTATTGTTTTAATTATTGATATTTTAATTAAAAATCGTTTTTTTAGTATTATGTTTGAATAACTTATAATGTAATCTAACATGCCTAATATTTAGAAATTTTATATATGTATAGTCGGGGTGGAGACATGAAAAAATCAACGTAAATATTGTTGGAGTACACGTACCGCCAGACAATAGAATGGTCGGGGTAATGGCAGAACTATATGACCTCATGAGGGAAATTATGAAGGGCACTAACAATACTGGTAGGAGATTTCAATGCACACATAGGTAAATATGACCTCACAGAGGAGGATAGAAAATTGATTGGCCCCAAACTATATCATCCAAGAAGCAATGATAATGGACAAGTACTAAAAGACCTGGCAACACTTATTCCAGCTACATATTCAGAACACTTGGAGTAGATCGGATTCGGTCTGCACCACCTGGAGAAATAGAAGTCGAAGCACAAATAGATCACCTACTGGCCAAACACGAAAATCACACGAAACTATATCACCTCGAAGCGGAATGGGTAAAGGAGGTGAGTACAGACCACAAGATAGTGTCAGCTTCATTTGATCTTAATCCTTGTCCGCCCCAAGGTTTACATAAGCACACGACCCTGTTTAGGCAGGCAGGGCCTACGAACAAATAGGTATTGCTCAAACTTCTAGAGCAAATTCTTGTAAAGGCAGACAAGCTACAGGTCGGTCCTTACCTGATTACGCTGGGTGTAGTCTCCAAATGACGACGCGGTCTAAGCCGAAAGTAAATTGTAATATTGATAGTTCGAGAAACCGCGAAAGCTTCAAACAATATATAACTTTTATAGAAACAGTATGTAAAGCGATAGAGGGCCCAGATTTTTAGGCACTAACAACTCCAAAATAGGCAGGTAAATAGGCACCAAAAATTTAGATTATAGGCACTGAACATTTGAAATAGGCAGCGAAGAAATTTAAATGTAGCCACCAAATATTTATATTTAACAAAACATTAAAAAAGGGTGGTTGATACTCGTATTAAAATAATCCTATTAAAACAATCTGGATATTTGGAAACATACTATATTTGTACAAATTTAAAAATACTACATAAATAAATAAAAGTTAAACATAACAAATTTGAACTTTTTCTAAATTTTCTGGTGTACAACTTCTTCTGTTGTCTGTCACAATTTGTTTGTATGCGGAAAATGACCGCTCCACATCACAGGAAGTTACAGGAGCATACTTAAAATTCGGAACATCCGAAATTCCAACTTTATTTGGTGTTATGTTAGAATCACCAGATAAGACTTTACTAATTTGCAGTTACTACAACTACAAACAAAACATTGCAAACTCAACATAATTCAAACATATGCCCCAACTGAAGACAAGTCAGATGAAGAAATAGAAACTTTTTACGGACAAATCGACAACATATTACAATCCGTAAAATCACGTGATATCACCATAGTTCTAGGTGATTTTAATGCAAAAATTGGCAAGGGAGAATATGATAAACATGTAGGAAAATACGGACTCGGAACAAGAAATGAAAGAGGAGACCGCTTACTACAATTCAGTCAAGAGAAGAACTTAATCATAATGAACACTTTTTACCAGCTACCAAAACGTCGTTTGTATACTTGGAAAGCACCTCAGGATAGCTCTGAAAAAATCGTAAGAAATCAGATAGATTATATTCTTATCAGTGAGAGATACAAGAACATAATAAAAGCGGTAAAAACCTACCCAGGCACTGATGTGTCATCACATCACAACCCTGTAATAGCTAAAATTAATATCAAACTAAAAACACAAACAGCAAAAACAAAAAATAAAAGAATAAATGTCTCGCAATTAAAAAACCAAGAGACAAGACAAGAAGTACAGAACAAAATAAATAGTAACTTACGAACCACGAAATTAAATCCATCAACTCCACAAGATATAACCAACAACAAATGGGAAAATTTCAAAAATGCATTTTTGGAACCTAGTAAAGAAATACTTACAAAACAAACACAAAAGACAAAACAAGATTGGATGACCCCTGAAATCCTTCAGCTCATGAACATACGACGAAATTATAAAAATAATAACATTGAATATAAGAAAATGCAAAGAGAAATACGAACAGAAATAAGGAAAGCGAAAGAGAAATGGTACAAAACAAAATGTGAAGAAATAGAACAATTACAACTAAAACACGATAATTTTAATATTCATAAAAAAGTGAAAGAGCTAACAGGAATTCAGAAACGGAGACAACCAAGTGACGGAGACGGCACCTGAAGAAGAAGAATTTGCAGTAAATCTGAATACCCTGGATTTTTCAATAAAAGAGCATCTAGCAGTGCAGCAACAATTTTTGCGATTTTTCCTGGAGCTGCCTTTAATTGTTCTTTTTGAATGTTACTTATATTAGAATATAGTGTTTCCCTCTTTGCTCCTAACTCTTTTATGGTTGTTAAAATAATTTTAAAATGAGCAACAACGTATGCTAAATTCGTCTCAACAGTGGAACTGCTAAATGCTTCTTGGGCTTTTTTTATTCAGTCAGCAGTACTCGAATCGAAACTACCAATGACGCTTTTAACACCTTAAAAATTTTCATGGTAAAACACTGCGGCTTCTATCCATGTCCCCCATCTTGTTAGAACAGGCTCTGATGGTAGTTTGGTATTGGGGCACATTTCTGCATAAATTTCTCTTCGAAGAGGGGATTTTAAAAAAACTTTTTTTGTTTCTGATATAATTTTGTTAATGTCCGGGTAGCTCTCGCGGACAGTTTCTGCAACTAAATTTGCGGCATGAGCAAGACATGTGCAATGTAACGTAGCCGGATAGAAAACATTCATATTCCTTCCAGCTTTTAACATATAGGCAACACCGTCTATCAAAAGCAATCTTACTTTTCCATCACTTCCTCCTTCGGGCCAAAGAAATCGAAAACAATCGTTAATCAAACGAGACACTGTATTGTTGTTTGTTCTCTACAGGGGTTTACTTCAAAGCAAATGCGATGAACCAGGTTCATTTGAATCTAATTTTCCCACTACCATATTTGCAATTGCCCGCCCATTCGCGTCTGTAGTTCATCCACAGCAGCCCAGATATTACTAGTACCTATTTCCGTGCGTAGATTTTTTGTTTGTAGCATATATCTAGATAGCTTTTTCGCAGTGTGGATTCGTGAGGTATATGATTTTTTGTATATTTTTCGAGAAGTTCGCGGAACTTGTTGCATTCTAATTTATACCAAGGTATATTGACAGCTAATAGCGCTCGGCACAGATCAAGTGAAAAGGTACCGACTTCTGGATTGAAACTACTTTGGTTTAAAAAGGTCTAAACACTATTTCGCCTTTTATTGCTGTTCGATTGATGTAGCGCGGTCTTTATGTGCTGATCCAAATGATACCTTTTTGAGCATTTGACCTATTTAGAAATATGAAATTATGAAACATTTCATAGGGATAAACTTTATAAAAACATACCTCCTTCGCGCAATTTTGACAATGAATTACTTTGCCGTCGGTAGTAAAACACTTACTACCTTCCACTAATCGACATAACGTGCAATTTAAACTCACTCTTCCTTTAGGCATTTTGATACCTACCTTTATACGTTTACTTGTTAGTTCATGCATTTCTCTAGAAATTTCAAGTAAACTTGGAGAATTTGCAGAAAAAACCCAAACAAGGGAAAATGTGAGGTGTACACAATAAAGGGATTAAATAAATAAGCCTTTGAAAGAAAAGCCACAGTTTGTCCATTTCTTAGCTACCTGTTCAGGACAATTCCAAGAAGCAATACGCTGTGACAAGTACACTGAAAATTTAGTTGGAAACAAAATTAACGAATTTACAGATTTTTTAAACAAATTTTCTGACAGAAAATTGATGAAATAGGCAAATTATAGGCTAAAATTATGTAAAATAAGCCGTTTAGGCACTAACGTCGAAAATAGGCACTAAAAGTGCGAAATAGGCATTTTAGGCAAAATAAAGTGCGGTTTAAAATGATCGCCAAGGTGTGAAATGGATTTTGGTATAAAAATTATGTCGGAGCCTGCACTGTATCAAAATAGGCAAATGCATAGAAATCCGGGCCTTAGTAATGAAGTTCCAACGGAATGGATTACAACCATACCAATTTTCCTACCAAAACTTAAAAATCCGAAATCCGCGACAGACTACAGGAAAATCAGTCTTTGCAGTGGAGGCTACAAAATATACGCGAGAGTGCTGGACGAG
The DNA here is from genome assembly GCA_958336395.1 of Ctenicera cuprea. Lineage (NCBI taxonomy): Eukaryota > Metazoa > Arthropoda > Insecta > Coleoptera > Elateridae > Ctenicera > Ctenicera cuprea. The sequence continues at coordinate 58,719,625 of OY284490.1, forward strand.
ACAACCCTGGGAATACCAAGCAGCATTCCTGAGCAACAAATCTGTGAAGGATTATATATATATGTAACGAGACGCACACTGGTTTGGTTGAAAGATGGAGAAGGGAAGAAAAAAACGGTACTGGAAGCCCTACACCTTACAAGAGCATTTGACACAGTACAGCACTCGTCCCTATTGGTAGCCCTGAAAGACTTAAGAACAGCACATTATCTCATCAACCGGATAATAACATCATGTCTAAAGGAAAATATGACGTTGCAGTGGTTTGGGCAAACAACAAAAGTATATAAGAAATCGAAAGGGGTCAAGCAAGAATGCCCACTCTCACCCAGCTATTCACGATGGCATTGCACACTGCACAGGTTCGTAAAGAAAACAGCTGCACAAATGACGACACCATACCAATCGAAGAAAACCTTAACCTGCCAAAGATTCTTGCTTATGCGGATGACCTAATAATCATAGCGGAAGAAAAAGAAGCCGCGGGAGGCTTCTGGAACTGTTGATAACAAAATTAATCAAGGCAGGACTAGAAATAAACATCAGCAGATATAAAGCGATGGTAAGAGACCCAGACATGTAATTCTAGAAGCGGAAAACAATAACTAAACAACTCACTACATCAGAATTAGATATTGGGCACATATTCTGAGAAGACATGCCAACCAGTGGTCCGCCTTATTAGGCAGGGTACGGACAGCCCGCTCATACTTTTAAAATATAAGTTTTAAATTCAAGTTTCAATAAAAATTACTTTTATACATACAGTTTTTATTTTTTAACACCACCGTTTAACATTAAAAATTGAGCGACAAATAAATAAACCGTTTAAACAACGCGAAGGCGAGCTTTGCCACTCCAACTTATTTCCAGCCGCAAAACAACCAACCAATCTGTTATTCTTAATACCTCTGCATTCACATAGGTAAAGGAATACAATGGTTCGATGCCAAAACATAATAGGGATATTTAGGCTCAGCAACCACGGCATAGGCGCGCCTATACTCGTAGATTTTATTTGGATCAGTCAGCAGCAATCATATGTAGCGTATAGGGTACCTACGTTATATTACACCAAACACCTTTATTGAATTGAGTAGGTGTCATTGGTCACCTGCTCTCATGCCATATACCTCATACAACTGATTTGCTTAATGTCATATGTATAAAAAAATGATAGAATGCAAATAAATAATTACAATAAAAAAAAACTTAATTGAAGAAGAACAGGCTTATGGAGAAGAAGAGGCAGAGACGGTGAGGGAAGGGAGAAAACAAAGGAGGAGGAAAGAAGCACGCAGCAGTGGAAAAGAAAACGATGAATATATACGTGTCAACTGCATAAGGGAAATTTAGAAAAGAAGGAAGTAAAATCAAGCTGCTGGAACCTGACAATTAAGTGGTAATAAAGTCTAAACAAAAGCTGTGGGTCTAAATATTAATCAGTTATTAGGAAATTAAGATATTTGTATTCTTAGAACAATATGTGTGACATAAGAGTGACGTGAAACTTTGATACTAAAGTTTATTAGGTTAAATTGCATAACGGTTTTGCTTACGTACTCAAAACCCCCATTGATGTGTAGTTTTCTAACGCGATGTTGCAGCAGCGGTTTCTTGCGGTATGCATTGCAGACATGCTAACGCTATTCAGCACCACACCCGACCCCAACCTATCACATAAATTCCTACCCTAGGTGGGTAGGAATTTATGGCATGGGGGGGGGGGGGCTTAATCCAGGATCGACTAACGATTCACATACTATTTCAACAAATGATTGAATAATCATAAAAACTACCTATACTATTTTCTAAAACAAAATTGTTTCATTCAACATTTACATTTTATTTTACGCAGTGTTAGTAGATTACCTAATTCTTCTTCTTCTTCCTACGGTGCTATAACTTTACCTGCTAGATAATGCAGTTCCATGTTGTTCGGTCTGCTGCTTTGGTTTTCCAGTTCTCCATCATCCTGGTTCTGAGATCTATTTATATTTTTCTTGATCTTTCCCTCGTTTTTACTTTCCCATACCTTCGGTATACGGAAGTATTGATTTCATGAATATTTTCGAAATCTAGATTTTACGGAAATACGCGTTTTGGGGCTCAAGGAACTCAAAAAACTTTTTTTCAAAGTTTGTGGGTGTGTTGCGCCTCTAAAGGCGAATGTATTGGACCGATTTTCATAAAATTTTAAATCGAGAGGTATATCGAAAATTGTAGTTCTAGTTAAGCTTTTCAACAAAAAAACGCAAACAAAAGTTAGACATGTTTTTTAGTAGCATTTTTTACAATACTAGATTTTGGTAATTTGGGCACGGAATCTGAGAGAAGAACTTAAGGCAAATTGAAAACATTTTTACCGAACTCTCTAACTTGAAAATGGCGGCCGCTACAACTTTATGAAGGTCTCGAGTGTAACGCCTATTTACTCAAAAAGTAGTTGTCTGATCGGGATCAGCTACAACTTGTTTGAGAGAGCTCTTTGTGGGCAGTAAAAAAACTACACACGCATTTTTTTTTAACTTTTTGAGCCGATGGAGCTTGCAGAGAACTAGAAATTTAGTGTTTTACTAATCTTCCAAATTTTACTGTGACGCCTTCCAGGAATTTTTGAAAAATTTGAAATTTGATAAATTATTTATTTAAAAACGCAAAACTTTTCAGTTCTATAGACTATTTGAAGTACTTTATTAGGATCAGCAAGAATTTTCAACTATTTTAAAAATTAAGATAAAAACGATACTGTTTAATATCAACAACGAGTTTTCTGGCAGTTACGTGACTTTAACTACGCTTATTAATTAGTTCTAGTTAAAAAAATATATTTTTCATTCTTTGCATAGTTTTGATAACTCCTCAAATAAAGTTATTATAGCAATTTTTGTGCAATATTCGAAGCGGAATTTTAATTAGCTGTAGGACGCGGCGCTACCTTGCTTTCGTGCAGTTAAGTCGCTGCTACCATGCGTACAGATACGATACGGAAACCAGTTGCACAGGGTATCGCAAGTTCAAATTCTCGCTGCTTGTTTTCTTCGAAATCTAATAGTCGGCGAACTATACAACTCTATAATTATAAAAAATTACACTTTTACAAATACGGCAAGTATTAATATCTAGTATGGGAAAGTCCACTCGAAGTTAACACTTCAGCTTTTTGTTTTCTGTAGTTGTCTCTTGGTTATTAACACTTTTACCGCTATGTGTTTCTCCATTTGGGTAACGTGTCCCATCCATTTCAATCTTTTTTGATTTTTACAATATCGGTTCTGTCCCCTATTTCATATAGTTCATTCTCATTTTCTATGTTCCGTCAGCATCCTGTATGGCAGTGTGTGTTGGGTAAGTTCTTTTTTAAATGAACTTTTAAATGTTCAATTCTTTAGCATAAAAAGAACTTCAACGCATTCAAGTTCTTTTTTGGGTAAGAAAACTGTAAAAGTTCAAGTTTTCGAAAAAAAACTTACTTATAAAATTTGATTTTAATTAATTAATGAAATTTTGTCACCAATTTTACCTGAATGCTATACAATACACAAGTTTTCTATACTTAGTAAATACATGTATTTTATTATTAAACCAAGCGCAATGAATGACTGACCAAGTACAATAAATGAAAATATCTACAACCAACAATTTGCACACAAAACACAATTTATTATTTTTTAGAAGATTGTAAAAACCAGCTGTGGCTTATATACCCCAGGTGTAGAGGAATGTTAGAGTGGCATTTTTATGCCATTTATACCAAAGGCAGGTAAGCGGCCTAAGAACATGCAAAAATCATATTGTCCTATCAGCCTGACGTGATTTTTTCTAAAAACAATGGGTAAAATTATAAAGAAATACATAAGAAGTGAATTCTTGGTCACAGCACCGCTTCATAAAAAACAATTTACAAGGCAAATCAACCGAATCTGCCCTACACAATCGTAAGCAAGTTTGAAGAAACAATAAGGAGAAAGGAAATGGCGCTTTGCGCTTTTATTGATATGGAGGGTGCCTTTGACAACACCTCTTATGAGTCAATAAAAAGTTATGTAACTCAGTCCATGCTAAAATATCGAATGATAACTGCAAACTGGTAAATGACTCGGTGACTGTTAGCACCATGAAAGGATGTTCGCAAACGCAAAGCGGTGTGTTATCGCCCTTCCTGTGGTCAATGGTCTTCTCACTCTTCTGGAGTTAACACACAGGGTTACGCAGATGACCTAGTAGTTACCGTTAGAGGCAAACATGACAGGACAATCTCCAAACTCATAGAGAATGCTCTCAACAAAATTAAAGATTAGTGCCAGAAGGTGAAATTAAATGTAAATTTCAGCAAAACAGCCAAAAAAGAGAAAGTTATTTCTCACACCTCCGCAAATAGATGATACAAAGATACACTTCTCCAGTGAGGTTAAATTCCTGGCAGTCAAACTCACTGATAACCCGCATTTCGAAAGCGTTATCTAAAGAGCAACAAATTTTGGATTGTCCGTAGACTCTTAGGGAAAACTTGGGGACTGAAACCGAAAATAATTCTTTGGTCATACTTAACGGTAGTCAGACTAATGGTTACTAACCCATCTCTATTGTGGTGGACAAAAAACAAAGAAACTGCAGCGCAAAACAACTTGCGCTAAAAGTGCAACGATTGGCCTGTATGGGAGCCACAGGTGCTGTACATACCTGTCTTGCTTGTATCTGTAAAATCAAAATTTTTAATAAATATTGAGAAATTGAGAAATAACCTGAAATTTTTCAAATTAGCTCTGATATCAATTTAATTGAAACGTCTAAAATCGTATGATGCAGCAGTTGTGAAATAGCTAAATTAATCGTTTAAGTTTTCTTATTTGACAAATACTTTATTATGCACAGATTTAATTAAATATAATATTTTGTGTATTTTTACATTTTTTTTTCAACAAATAGCTGTAAAAAATAATATTTAGCTTTAATAATTTGAAATAAAAAAAAATTATAAAAAACAGCAGCGAGCGGTATTTGAACCCGCTGTACCTTCAGTAAATTGTTGTTACCTCGCGAGCGTGGAACGCCCGTTTACTAACTAAGCTATGAACACACGCATTCGGGAAAGCGTAATTTTGGAGTTATAAGAGGACCTTGTTTTCGCAATCATAAATTAATATAGACTTAAGCGGCAATTAAACCGGAAGCTTAGCAAAATATCTACCTAGTAATACTAAAATATGCGTTCTTCACCGTTATAGCGTGTAAAATTGACTGGAGAGTTTCAGAGAGATATACGAGATTTTCAGTTCTCTCATGCTATCCACCTATGTTAGACTATAGTTCTGAGACAGATCGTATAGGTATTATTAATTCTACTTTCCAATCTTTCGTGATCTTCTCCGTTTAAATTGGCTTTAATAGTAAATATATTCATTTCCATAGACTTTCTTCATCATACTTTATTAGTTCGTTGGTTCTGCTGTCAAAGCCTGGACCTTTATTGTTTTTCGTTTTTGCTTTTTCTTCCCCTTTCTCCCTCGCCCCTCTCTCTTTTTTCTTTCTACTTTTAACATAGAAATTTTTAGTTTTTAAGTTTAGAGGTTTATAGTTTTAAGGTAGAAATTTCTGGTGTTAAAGTGAAATGTCTAGTTTTAAATTAAAATTTCTAGTTTTAAGTCGAAATTTCTAATTTTATTTTTTTCTCTTGTGTCCCTTCACAGCCATCATATAATAGCTTGCCGCTACTTAATTATACGCGTAAATTTGAGTTCTTGAACCACATTATTGCAATTGTTCTCACTTATCATTTTGAACTGTCTTCTATGTTTTTGTAATTTGTCATGGATTTACTTCCAGTACCTGATTAAACACTGAAATTTCTTTTCTTTTCTATCATGTTCAGATTTATCAAAACTTAAAAAAACTCCAATAATATTCGAAAAAGCGTAGAGGAACTTTTTGTTCAGTTTTCTTTGAAGAATGCTGTGCTACAGTGCGTTTTCGCGAGTTTTTAACACCCCGTGGATCTGTATAGTTTCCCAGCCAAAATAGACGGCCTCGATATGAGCGTATTATTTACTGGGTCTGCCGGTCTGGGTGTAATGGAAGCAAGTATTGAAGTATGCAACCAATGTTGCTCAGGATAAAAGAGGGCACTGTTAAATGAAAGGTTTTTTTAGATAACCTCGGAATCGGGAGTAGGGCCCGTAGCCCGGAAACCCGTAGGCTGGAAAGGACGTAGGCCGGAATCCACACCGCCATGTTGATATAATACAGCAGTATCAACGCGGTGTGCATTTTATGTAATAGGCAACCTACTCTACAGCTGTGATCCAAGAAATATTTACGAATAACTTGAAGGGGCTGTTGACTTGAGTTGTGAAATTCTATAAAGTAAAAGTACCTGTAATGCTATATAATAAATATAATACCTAACAAAGTCTTTGATAATAATAGAGTTCCAAACTTTGCCGATTTATTTTAAATTTCATATTATGAATTTACCTACAAAATAATTGATTTAATATTTTTGCAAAACTAAATGTATGAAATTTGCAGATCATTTTATTTAAATAAATTTTTTTATTGTTTTTATTTTTTGTTATTGTTAACCCGCGTAATGTCATCAAATTAAAAACACTAAAACTATCAAAATGCAAGTTTAAATTAGTGTATGTTAAAAGTTGATCGATTTTTTACGATTCTAGTAAAAATCTGTTTTCAAATATTGCGAAGTGTAATGCTGGTTGCATAAGACTGCAAAATTATCGCGTATCTAATATTTTTAAATTAAAATGTTTCAAAATAGGCTGGTACTTGAATCCCGCAAATAGGATCACTAACAAAACTGAAAATCTCGTATAGCAGCGGTTTTATAAGTCTTTTTTTTTTATTTTGAGATATGATTTAAAAAATGGGAATTTACAAACAATCTTGAGTTTATAAAATCGAAATTTAAATTAATGTATTTTAATTATTTTAAAATATGCTTATTAAAATACGACTTCCTGATTTCCGTATACGATTAGGTTAGGTTAGGTTATAATAATATAGCAATTCAACTAGCCCTGAATTTATCGGCATAATCAAAATATAAGCTTTGTAATAAACTCACTGCCAACGATGAACACTATAAAAAATGCAAGTTTATCTTATATTTAGATAAGTTATATTGTATTTATAACATTTCTGTGTTTTTATGAGTTTTGCTTTCCTTTTTGAATTTTTTTAGGTTCTTCCCTAGAGAATTATTCCGGGGACTTTTTTCTGTGACCTTTTTCCAAGAGATTTTTTTGGATACTTTTTCCAAGAGAGTTTCTTTCCGGGAGACTATTTTCCGGGGACTTTTTTTCCCGAGATTCTTTCCAGGGGACTTTTTTCCGTGACTCTTTTTCCAGAGACCTCTTTTCCTAGATTAGAAGTTACGCAATTTTTATAACGCAACATTAATCTAATTTAACGGTCTTTGAATCTTATGTAGTTGCCGAGATCCCCATACTGTGCAAATTAAACTAGGCACCCGTATGCGTGCATTTTAAACCGAATTTAAAAACATACACAATATAGATAATTACGATAATTTAGTGAAGTACGTATACGTAGAGAATACTTCAAATCAACTATTTCCATAAATTGAGAATATTTTCGAAATTGTTGCCTAACAAAAAACAAATATTCGAAAAGATTTGCCCGAACTTCCTGACTAATTTTACCGTGAATAGTCGCATTTCCAAAGAGCTATTTTATCTCGAATGAAAAGTCGGCACTAACTGTCATATTAGTCATATATTTTGTAAAAAGAATGTTTAAATTGCAATGATAGCCTAGCTCAAACGCTTCTAAAGTAAACCGTTATTAGGTTTTTTGATAACAAATAGGATATGAAATACCTGAATTGGAATATGGATTGGAGTATTGAGTATTTAACAGTTGGCTACTAATTACACCCAGCCTATAAGTTCAATTTATAAATAAATAAAAGTAAGTAGAAACATTTGAAAAAAGATTAAATAAAATAAAATGAATGAAAATACTATGAAATTTGGTATCACTTTAGAGGCTTCTCTGTTGCTAATCAAAGTAGTCAATTTTTTCTTAAAATGGATGTATATTTTTGAATTATGCATTGTGGCTATATTTTACTTATTTTTGTATAACAAAGTAGATTTCAGTTTTGTAATAACATAAGACAATTTCAAATATTTTCTTGGAAGCTTTTACAGGGACCGAAGGTCGTAACAACATTTGTAATTTTTGGGTGAGAAAGTGTAAGTTTGCTATTTTTATTATCTAAATTTATTGCCCGATTGACAGGTCTTTTGTAAATTTTATTACTACCCATCTGGAGTGCAGCAACCCTTAGCATACCTTCTAACAAGTACTTTTTTGGTATTAAACATATTTATTTTTAAATGTGAATGTATTAAATTATAATAATTTGTAATAGTTATACACCAATTTTCCTCGTTATCTCTGTAACTTTATAAAAAACATTCTAACTTTAAAAAAATTATCAAACAGATTTAGGAGCTTTATTTCAAAAATGTTATCGTAACAGGATGTACCTACAAGGTTACAAGCAGGATTATAGGGGCTATGGGGTAAATTTACTGAATAAGTGATTAGAAACCAATATCTCCTAGCGTAATTTTCAAGACATGATTGTACGAATATCTCAGATTTTTTTACAAGTTTTTTATCTCCTCACGAACGCTTTATTTGCCCTTCAAAATAGCCGCATTTAAAATGATGAGAAATCCTTTTGCAGTTAAATAAATACATTGCATCTTATGCAGCATTAAAACTTTGACAGCGATTATCTGGAAACCCTCTTTTTTGTAGCATGGACTTTTATTTATAACTCGCTGTTAAGGTTAAGCCCGAGACGCGTAAAAAATTTCATTTTTTGACCGAAGTAGCTTTTGTGCGGAATTTAATTGCGGTTCTATGGTCTAAAGAAAATTGAGATATTCGCATAATTAGAATAGTAGCGACCGGTACTTGGACGCGACCGCTGCCCCACTAATATTTGTCCATGTTTGATACGTGTTCTTTGCTAGATCCTAGATTTAGTAATAGCGTTAATGAGAACACAAAAAATTGGGAATGCATTATTTATAATTGTCAGAAAAACGGGTTGTTGTATCTAACAATGATAATCATGCAAAAGAAGTAGAAAAGGAATTCCAGCGCAAGAAGTACCTGGCGATAAATATCTATTTGAAACCAAAAGATATTTCGATGAAACTCCCTTAAATAAAAATAGCGATGTGTATGAATGGTGGTGGTGGAAAGACAAACAAAGCAAGTACCCAAAATTATCTAAGATAGCCAAGAAATATTTATCGATACCTGCTACTTCTGCTCCACCAGAAAGAGTATTTTCTACAGCTGGAAACATAGTAACAAACAAAAGAAATTGTTTGTTACCTGAAAACGTTGATATCCTTGTTTTTTTAGATGAAAATAAAAAGCAATATTAAGGAGTTTTCAGAAAAACCGAGTTGAAAAATAATTATGATGTTAATGATCATAATAATAGTCATCAGAAAACAAAACAAATGCATCTTAAGGCAAATCGTAAACTTTTTTACAGAACTCTCTAGCTTCAAAATGGCGGCCGCTACAGTTTTTTGAAAATCTGGACTTTAACGCCCATTTACTCAAAAAGTAGTTGTCTGACCGGGATCAACTACTACTTGTTTGAGAGCCCTTTATAGGTAGTATAGGATGAAATCAAATTAATTTCAAAAATCTGAAAAAGTGCCTAATTGTGTTGCGTAGTTTTAAAAATAAAATTAATTAACATATAATACGCCTGAAATAATTAATCTGTTTTTGTAAAGTCAAATAAACCTTAAAGATTTCTGTACCTTTAATAAATAGATAAATAGTACAATTCAAGAAAGGCTACGACCGATGCGCGAGCTACTGGAGGTGCCGTTTATGCCGTTCTGAGGGTTTACAGTTAAAGTACTTAAGTAGGAAGTCTTAGTTGTAAAAAAGGTATAAAGTAAACCTGCAACTAGGGAACTAAATTCAGAATTCATATTTAAGTATAAAATTAGAAATTGAGAAAAAAAAGTATTCCCTGCAAGTAATATCATATGGGAAAATACGTAGATAAGTTAAACAATCAAAACAGCTTAACCAATTTTGTAATTGTCATGAACATAAATAAAAAATAAATTAAAAAGTGGTACTTTTCAGATGCTACTACCAAATATGTAATACATATATTTATATTAGAAGATTGTAAAATCGTAAAATAAATACCGATTATAGATTCGAAGACTTTCATAATTCTGAAATTGGAAGACTAATCTCACTTCTCCTATCAATTTATTTTTCAATTCTAAAGATGTGAATTTGGAAACTATTTTCAATCCTGGAATCGCAAACCATTCTTGTTTCAAGAGAAAACAAACGATTCTTGATTTTAGAATTGGGAGATTCTAGAACCGAAAAACGATTTTTGATTCTAGAATCGAAAACCCATTCTTGTGGAATCGATTCTTTTCAAAATCGAGAATCGATTCTTCAAAATTTCCGATTCTTGACAGCACTACGGCGATCGGGTGCCGTACAACGTTTTTGCGCTGTCAACTTTACTAATAAAAATAAAAATACCGTTGAATACTACTGTAAGGAATTAGATTTAATCTTGTTAATTAAATTAGTTTTGAGTTTTGACGTAAAAAAAATACATAATTTACTAATATACTAATGTATGTACATATATGTTAAAAATGATATGTCAATAAATACTACTTCAAAGTTCATTTATTTTTTATTTAAAAAAAATCAATAGCACTTAAGTAATAATAATAAAGTTATCACAGGTATGTATTTAGTTTCAAAATTGTGATAATGAGTAAGTAGCTACTTTAATAGAAACTGTATCTACATCTTCAGATTAAACATTCATATGTAAATACTAAAGGTCAGTCATCATTGTTTAAACTATGAAAATTGAAAAAAGAAAATGAGTGCTATAATTTTATTATTGCAAATTATGAGCACATTATGAGCAAATATGGACATCAACTAATTCAACACTTAAGTATATAATCAAACACCAAAGGGTTTGAATGTAGATAATAAATTATAATAATAAATTGTAATGGTTTATACTTGGCATTTTTAGCCACATTTGTATTTATTCGTATAGGACAAGCTGATGTATATTTCAAGAAAATAAATAATATTATTTGCTCTGGAATATATGATATTATAGATTGACTTTACTTCATACCTACACTACAGTTAGACAAAAACAGGCTGCATTTTTATGTTTTACTACCTACTGGTTTTAATTCTTAGGTGTAAAATTGTTTTTAAAAGCGTTTTAATTGTAAATACAGACAGATAACAATTAATAAACAGGCTAAACAACTGACTGAACGCTAGATTGTCAATTAATTTAAGTAAACTTAACATAATAAAGCGTTACCTATACCAATAATTTATTTCAAAAAATTTTTAAATACCTACTATATTAACTGCTAAATTTGGGAATAACTTATTATTTAACAGTTTTTCAATCATACCTACAAATATCAAAATTTATAAAATTAATAGAACAATCAACGCAATAATTTATAAAATAAATTATGTCTAATGATAAATTCCAATTAAAACTCCAATAATGAATTAGCTGTCTACGAAGTGATAATAATAAACCTCTACAATAATACACGTTTGCTGTTTTGGTTGCATAAGTCTAAAACTTAGGGTTTGTACTCTTACAACTGCATTTCTAAACTAATTGAGAGCCACTGGACTAACGACCTTGATTCCGGGCTACGGGTTTCCAGCCTACGAGTTTCCAGCCTACGGAATCGGAATGTCATAATAATAAATTATCTGTAGTGCATGTACACAAGAATTGATCTAGCAGAAATATTAAATATTTCGTGGTTAGTACAGCGTTGTATCATTTTACAAACGGTTGGTAGCTACAGTTTCGTCGAGTGGAAAATTGAAAATGGCAGCTGTTCCAAAAGTTAAGTTTAATAATGGATTAGAAATCCCAATTTTCGGTTTAGGTACATGGAAGGTAATTTGTTTGTAGTATGTGCTTTATTTACAGTGGTCTTTCTACTTCATAATTTTTCTTTCACTATTAGTCACAACCTGGACAAGTAACTCAAGCAGTGCAAGATGCAATTGATATAGGATATCGACATATTGACTGTGCTTATATTTATGGAAATGAAAAAGAAGTGGGTGTTGCAATTAGTGATAAAATAAAGGAAGGAAAGGTGAAGCGAGAAGATCTTTTTATTACTAGTAAACTATGGAATACATTTCACCGACCTGATCTTGTCGAACTTGCCATCAGAGAATCACTTAAAAATCTGGAACTTAATTATTTGGATTTATATCTCATACATTGGCCTCTAGCCTACCAAGTAGGTGCAAACTTAATTTATTTTCACTTTTGTTCTTACTGTAAATTGTGCGTGCTTTTTGTGGTTTTAATCAGTCGATTAGCTAAATTCTGTAACTAAGTGGAAATTGTGTTTATTTTTATATTTACTGTTTATAAAGCTTTCCCATATTTTCTGTAGATACAGTAAACCATGTTAAAACAGATTCTGTAGGGGACATCGTATTTTTTAACTTGTTGCTGCTTAATGGCTAATTTTAGCACTGTTGTACAGACTTAAAAAGTTTCTTTAAAACTGTGCCATACCAAGGCATCTTTGCATTGACTAGGTATACGGGTATTCAATGTTAATTTTTACATAGTTATGTTAATAGTTATGCCAATCGTCCCCTCTGCGTTTGTTTTTTTAATATAAGCGTAAATTGGTCTAAGTAATTCACTAAATCACAAACCATAATCACCATCTTAAGTGATTTAAATTGCTCCAAAACTTGTATTGAAAACTAATAATTTCAAATTATATAAATGGAATGAACAGGTAGCTATAGTACTCCGAAATTGAAACAATCGAAGATCAATTGCTTGAATTGTGCATCAGAATTGTCTAATCTAACTTATGATTGATTGTTGGCCACTTCATAAGATGTACTTTTCCTTCACAGTGTAAATCGTAATTAAATTAAATAGTAAATTTTGCCAAATTCATGAATCAAACATCGTTAAACGGCGTAAATAGTACAATAAAAATTAGTTCTGACAACTCTAATAGTAAACAAATGACTTTCGATTGTTTCAGTTTCAAAGCATAACTGTTTCTGTTTCTTATTTCAATAATTTAAAATCATTAGTTTTCAATATGAATTTGGGGCAGTTTAAAAGGCTTAAGATGGTAATTTATGGTTTTTTGAGACAGTTAAATGTTCCTGGACACTTAATATTCATTTACGTTTATATGGAATAAATACAGAAGAGAGGATTGCCATAGGGTTGAGAGGGCTTCGTTTCTGGCTTTATTTTTTACTCGCTTCTGTGAATTACGACCCCTTCCGCTGCATTACCAAATCCTGAACCACCACCACCCGACAACACAAATTAAAGTTGTAATAATTAAAACTTTTGTTTACCTTTTCGTATTGTATTTTTATTGTCTTATAGTTACATCTTATTTTAAGCCAACCTATAAAATCTGTTTTTTACTTAGATGCATGACTTATTTATTTTGTTTTTTTTTAGAAAATTATAGTTATCCTGTCCACGTAAAAGTTTCTATGCAGCTACAATAGATTATTTATTTACTCTGGGCTAGTTTCAGGCAATAAACTAATAAGATATTGTTATATATAAAATGTTTTGAATCTTTTTGTAAAGAACATCCCATCTTCTTTAGATAAAAGCATTTGTAATGTTAAGTAATATCTTAATCAAAATTTTGTCGCTTTTCTTAAATGTTTATCAATTTTGACAAATTGTTAACTTTAATGGAAGATTTTTGAAATTGAATATTTGGCCCTCAAAATAAAATTACATAGTAAATACATTGTGTTAATTGTAGTTATTTTGGACGCAATCAGTTTGGTTGTTGTATTTTACTCCAAAGTTATTTGTTAATATCAAAATATTTTATTTAAAAATACTTTGTTTTTGACAATTGTTTGTGTAACTAACCGATAGTGTTTTTAATTAAATAAGTTTCGATGGATAGCTTTTAATGGAATATTCCTAACAAAAATACATTCCAGAAAGTCACATTACATAACCTTTCTTATCTATTTATGGAGTTTGTAATGCTAATAATGTAACTCCTAGAAATATTACTTATCTTATAGTTGCAAAATAGCGTAACAACCTTGATCATAAGTACTGGTTTTAATATTTTTAATGAATAAGATAAGAAACTAATTACTAAAGTCTTTATTCAGATCTTTATAATTAAATTCGCTTTTAATTAAAATACTGTTAGACTGAAAGGGAATTTATAACTTTGTGCATAAAAAAGGTGAAAAATTTAATAGTCCCATAGTAGTAATGTAACTGTTAAGTTTGGATTTATACAGGCACTTTTATTGTGGTATTAAATATTGAACTTCATATAGTTATTATTTAAATGATTATGTCAGCATATAGATAAAATAAAATTAAAGAAACTTTGGCTAGGTATATTTTGACAATTATTGCTGCATTGACATTATATAATAACCAGGGGGCTTCCAGACATCTGCTGCACCTATTCACTTCAAAATGTTTCATTGTCTTTTGTTTACAATTTATAAAATATTCACTTAATTCTCTAATTTTCATATGACTGCCTCCATAACTGTATACTGGGGCCATATTAGTCCGCTATTTCGATCGTTTTTTTGCGATCACTGCATTAGATCAGTAAAATCAAATTTGAAAAATAACCAAGTCAGGTTAAGAACTGAACAGGTTTTTTAGTATTTTATCTTGAGATTGTTTTTAAATTTTAATGTTCATTTGGAATATTTGCTTAAGTATTGTGTATGGGCAAAGTTTTTACCTTACTATACTCTTAATATTTTTATGAAAATTTACGAATTTGATATTTTGACTAAAATACGTTTTAGATCTCCAGGAACTCACAAAAGTGTCATTTAAAACACTTCTGTCGGTGAAGTTGTGAGTGACACTTCATAACTCCTAATGCTAGGTCTGATTTCGATTCGCTTCAGAATGTAGGAGTATATTAAAAAATCAATGACAAATAGTGAGTTTTAAAATAAAAGTAAAACCAGAAGCAGAAAGTAGACATGTTTTTTGGTTATTTTTTTTCAGAATTTGATTTTGATTTTTGGTGATTGCGAAAATGATCGATTCTGAGATTTTGACGGAAATACACGAGGGGTAAACCACCTTACTTCCACTTACTTCCATGTACTTCCACCTTAGTTCCGCCTTTTTTCCACCTTTTTTCTACCTTACTTCCACATACTTCCACCGTACTTCTACTATCTTGTACACCTACTTCCACTCGCGGTTTACCCCTCAGAAATACATGTTATAGACCTCTAGGAACCCAAGAAAGTATTTTTTTTAAATGTCTGTGTATATGAAATATGTGTGGGGGTGTGTGCAATGCTCGATATCTCAGGAACTACTGGACCGATCTTAATGAAATTTGATATAACTAAGTACAATGAAAATTCATCGAATCAAAAGTTTTTTGCTTACGATCTGGAAAGGGAAGTTAGATATGTTTTTTGGTTTCATTTTTTCTAAAGTGGAATGTCCTAAATTTAAAACCACAGTATTATAGGGGGTGCTAGGACAAATCGAAAGCAGTTCTTTGAATGCTAGTTTCAAAATGGCACTTGCTGTAAATTATTGAAAATTAAACTTTGACTTTAACGCCTTATTACTCAAAAACTAGTTGGCAGATTAGGATCAAATTTTGTATTGTAGTAGCTGTAGGAAGACACAATATTACTATTTATGAGAATTTTCAAACGCATAAAAACGGAATTAAGAATAATTTCAAAATTTTGGAAATAATCAAAGAAATATTGCTCCAAAACTGGCCACATGATTTTTTTTTGATTTTGTAGGCTCATAGAGGTAGGGATGAGTTACAATTTGGTTCGTATCTCAGTCCTCTAATTTCTCTATAGCTTTTATGAATTTTTGAAAATCGAAAACATGCATCTTTATTTAATAAACAGAGACCATAAAATTTTATGTTTAAGCTAAATTGATTATTACTAGAGAGTGGCTTTTGCATATTTTTCACTTGTTTATTATTTCCAGATTTCATTTTTCAATGCGTCGCGAATGTTTTAGATTTTCTTGTTTTAGAAATTTACAGGCTGAATCAATGGCTTTGTGCTGAAGTAGGTGTAGTAGTTATCAGGTGGTAGTTATTGTTTAGCTCGTTTTAATTGCACTTTTTTTTCGTTGCACGATTGGTATCTTCTGGTATTTGTATAACGTGCTGCATATGCCCTTTGTGCTTATGTGTTATGTGTTTATTTTGTACTGCCACTGCTGTGGGCTACAACGTTGTGCATAAAACTTTTGTACATAGGAAAAGTAAAAGTTTCTCAAGTAAAGGAAAGTCGAGGTGAAGTGTTTCGCTCATTTTTAAACCATTGTCCGTGGGTGGGTATGTATGTGTGTAGGCGACGCCTTGTAATTCCAAACGGATAGTCCGATTTTGATGTGCTTTGGAATGGAATAGTATATCAAAAATTTACTGGCTTGAAAAAAATTGAAATTGGAAGCAGAAGTAGGGGTAGGCAATGTCACGAACCATGACAATTTTTGGAACTACTAAAACTATTAAGTGAAAATAGTTTCAAAATTTAAAAAAATTGCTTAAAAACTGGTCACACGATTTTTTTTTATTGTTGACGGTTTATAGAGTTTGGCACGAGGTACAATTTAGTTCGTGTCTCTGCTTGCTAATTTCTCTGTGACGCCTTCTATGAGTTTTTGAAAATTTTGGTTTTCACGCCTTATTATTGCAAGATGGGTTTTGAGGTCTGGATGTAATTTGATTTTGTAAATGCCCTATGGGTACACGATGTTACATACTACGAGAATTTTTGTGACTACTAAAACTGTGAAATGAAAACATTTTCAAATTTTGACATTTCAAAAAATATTGCTCAAAAACTGGCTACACGATTATTTAAAATTTTGTAGGCTAATAGAGTTAGGAACGAGCTACAATTTGGTTCATGTCCCAGTCCACTGATTTCTCTGTAATGCCTTCTATGAATTTTATTTAATATGCGGGGGACGAGAAATCGTTTCTGTTTAAGCTAACTTACTCATAAATGATTATAGAATAAAGTTCACAACTTAATTTTTAGGTGCAGCTAAAATTAGGGGAATTAAATTTTCTTCTCCCATCCTAAGTTTGGCATAAAAATTCTTCTTTGTTTTTTATTTTCTTTAATTTCAAGGAATTATTTTCTCAGAAAAAGGTCTTTGAAAACTTTTCGGTTTCTAAATACAATAAAACAGCTCGTCAAACTTTTGGAAGTGCAGAGCTTCTGTGGTGCGCCGGATTTTAACAGAGTCTGCATGTTTATGGTCGGTGCATACTTTGTGTAACTTTCTGAAGCTTTGTGACTGAGTGATTATATTTCATATTTTATCAATGTACTGAAAGGGGGGTGATGGCACATGTAAGCAATGTATACACGGCATTTTAAGGCTTATAATATTTATATATACTACTAGCTGACCCGGCAAATGTTGTTTTGCCATGTATATTATTTGTAGGAAACATTTTTTTAGTTCAATAAAAATAACTATCTACTATAAGTGTGCGGGGATGTACTTATAATCGAAAGCGTTATAAACAATAAAAGTATGCTTTATTTAGGGTAATAAATAAATCTTTATTAAAGTAACGAATATATTTTAAATTACAATTCTTGATAGCTATCTAAACATCAAAAATAATTATTCATATTTTTACTATCAATTATGGCAGTTGAAAAAAAAATTAATCTCTCAGCGCAATAGAGTGTACAATATTCTTGGTTAGTCCGTCTTTAGCCAACACAAACAAACTGGATGGTTTTCCCACGCGAGAACATGCCACATATAGTTGTCCGTGGGAAAAGCATGGTGTTTCCAAATCTAAGCCACATACAGACAATGTCTGGCCTTGTGACTTATTGATCGTCATAGCGAATGCCAATCTAATTGGGAACTGAGTGCGTTTGAATTCAATTGGTACATCTGTAGGAATCATAGGGATTCGTGGCAGCAATACATTTTCGCCTTGAAACTTGCCATTCAAGATGATGGCTTCAATAACGTTTTTCATTAATGTTTTAATGACTAATCGTGTGCCATTACACAGCCGTGGTGGGTTTAAGTTACGAAGCAGAATAATCGGAGATCCAACCTTCAATTGTAAATGGTGTGGTGGCATGCCTGGCAAATTCAATGAATTTAAAAACTCAATTGGATAATTCACAGTCTCGTTGGTATCACAAACTGTATCGATAGATTTGTATGACACCAAGTCCCCAGGCAACAACTGTTGTATCTTTAAATTTAACCCATTGACGTCCACATTTTTAGCTGCCAAAATCGCTCTTTCTGCCAGCCACTTATGATTTGCATATTGTGTGTGTACGTCGGGAAATATGTGATCGATAAGAGTATTTTGCGAGTCTATGATTGTGCAGAAGTCCGTCTCCAATTTTATGCATCCAGTTTAAAAAAAATCATAATTAAAGGAACTTGAAATTATAAACTCTGAATAAGAATTTATCGTACTACAATTATAATATTCGATTGCCATCTTGCAACCCTATTGCGGATCTGTGGATAGAATGAAAAAAATAAAAATCGGGATGGAAAAATAGGGGTTGATCGTATAAGAGTGAAAATTGAGAGTAATATGAAATTTTTTATTCTAAGTCATGACAAATTAAAAAAAAAAATCTTGCCAAAAAAATTAAAGTTTATAATTAACAAATAAAAATAGGGGTTGATCGTAGAAGGGTGATAAATGAATTTTTTTTATTCTAAGTCATGACAAAATAAAAATAAAAATCTTGCCAAAAAAAATTAAAGTTTTTAATTAATAAATAAAAAATAAGGGTTTATCATAGAGGGGTGAAAATTTAGGGTTGTATGTATTTTTGTATGATGTATCATAAAAAAATAAAAACAAAAAATTTTGTCCAAAAAAATAAAAAAAAAATTTAAGGGTGGACCACCCTTAACATTTAGGGGGATGAAAAATAGATGTTGTCCGATTCTCCACCCTAGCCGATATGCTCGCTAAGATTCACGAAAATCGGTCGAGCCGTTTCGGAGTAGTTCAATTACGCACCCCGTGACACGAGAATTTTATATATTAGATTTTAGTATCATGTAGTATGCTCTTAAAATAATTTTGTTGTGTACTTGTGGTCTCGGTACAGTGGTAAGAATGATGAGACCTTATTGTGTCAATGTAGGGGTGCCTAACGTTAATACAAAAATAATTACTTTTGAATATGTGATAAGTAACAATTTCCAAAGTATAGGAAAGTCCAAGCTAAGTGCTTTTCTCATTTTTTGTTGTATTTTGCTTTTGGCTTGAGACACTTGATGGTGCTTATAAACAGGTAATATATTTAAAGCACATTTCTGTTAATGTTTTACATCATGAACCTCTATGATGATCTATGTATCAAGAATAATTTAAGTGATAATGTTGGGTGAGCTGAGTAATTCAAAGTATTAGCAGTGAACTTTGTACATTTGTAGGAAGATGGGGAACTGTTTCCTGTAAATGAAAATGGAAAACTGCAATTCAGTAATGTGGATTATGTTGACACCTGGAAAGCAATGGAACAATTGGTAGAAAAAGGTCTTGTGAAATCAATTGGTCTTTCAAATTTTAACAAGAAACAGATTGAGAAAATTCTACAAATTGCAACAATTCGCCCTGTTAATAATCAGGTGGAATAAATTAAAAGTAACTAAGTATTAACTATTTTATCTAATTCTGCTATTCTGTGCTTGTAGGTTGAGTGCCATCCTTATCTTAATCAAAAACGATTAATTAAATTTTGCACTACTGAAAATATAGCAGTTACAGCATACAGCCCTTTGGGTTCTCCGGATAGGCCTTGGGCAAAGCCAGGAGAACCTTTGCTGTTGGAAGATTCAAAACTAAAGAGTGTTGCTGTAAAATATGGAAAAACAACAGCACAGGTTGTTTTGAGATATCAAGTACAAAGGGGAATTATTACAATACCAAAATCTGTTACACAGTCTAGAATTGAAGAGAACTTCAACATTTTCGATTTTGAATTGTCACAGAATGATATGACTTATATTGATACTTTTGATTGCAATGGTAGATTCTGCCCTATGACAGGGTAAGTACGTAAAAAACAAAACATATATATATTTTTTAATTGTTTTTAATTTGTATTTCAGAGGGCTTGATCATCCATTCCATCCATTCAAAAATGATGAGTATTAGAAAACATTCCAATCATATTTTAAAGCAGTAGAAATTATGTACCTACTATTTTTATACAAAGTAGCAACACTTATTTTGTTTATTATAAAATTATATTTAATCTATATTGTCTTAATAGAGATGCTGTACATTAGTTACAGTTTTATTTTTGTGTATTTTTTATCGACAAGTAATATGGTTCAATGCTCTTTCTTGAAAGTTTTTATAATCATTATTTACAAATAAGGGAAAGGTGTAAATAATCATTTACACTTTTAATTCTGAACCGTAACGTTCGTGGCCCCTAGGTATCATAAGTTGTGTTTTGATTTGCATCAGGTATGTATTCTAAAATAGCTGAACTTGATAAGTAAAATAGCAGAGGTGTAATACATTTTTTATTTAATGTTTTTAACAATTATTCCGCAATCAAATTATTGCATCAGACTTGTAAATCTATCTTCAGTATTCACCTAGCCAGGACAGTGTATCGCATAAACGTTACTACAAATGTTAATTTAAATTATCCACTGATCATACATAAGAGGAACTGGAGGATTTCGACAGGTAAGCCAAGCAGTGTCAACAGGAGAAAGAGCCAAGAGAGGCAGCAAGAGATGCCAGGTACCAGTAACAGATAGGAAACAGTGATTTGGAAGACTTCATCGGACAGGTGGAGCGCTGTCAACTAGGATGAAGAGCTCGCATATGCAGTTAAAACATGCCAAGTAATTAATAGCAGAGAAACGAACCCTGGAGGGCTACTTACGGTGAAACTTTGCAGTAGTGAGTTGGAATTAGCCAGCTCGATTTACACTAGCCAGTGCAGCAGCGACTTTTCTTAATTGATAAGAATTAAGAAATTTCTTTTATTGATTATTAGTGGATATAAAACACAAAATTTCAACAAAATGTACATAATTTATTTACAATAACTGGCCAAAATGGACTTCAGAATTTACAACTGTCAAATTGACAATCACAATTTTGCTGTTGCTTATGATTTATTTCAATCAATAAAATAGTTTTAAAATGTGTTACTACTGTTTGTGCTTTTTTTACAATTTCTGGTCATTAATCGCAGATAGAACTTTGCACGTTTGAACTGGTGTACATCTGTTCATTTTCAGATTTATAAAATTCTGCTTGAAAATAATGCTACTAAAAAAATTTGTGTAGCTTCTGTTTGCGGTTTCGGTTTTTTTTTGAAAGCTTATTTAGTCAATGCATTTTTGATAAACTCCTGCATCTGTTTGAGTGATGTGAGCCAAAAAAATCAAATGGGTAAGGGAGGGCCCCTCAACTGTTGCCTATTTTCTGAAGTTACGTCACTGTTCAAGAGCAATAAGAATTTTAATAATTTTCTTGGTGCAATTTGTTGTAGTATTCTATGAATTGTTATATTAAAAGAAAATTTGTTTTATACTTTATACTCGTCTCAGTCGCCTGATGAATACCCCTATAAAAATTAAAATAAATGCATAAAATAAAATGGGAGGAACCCTCAATTGGTGGCTCTTTTTGGTTTTTTAAAGTTGCGCCACTCTTCGTACATCAATATTACGTATGAGATCATCCTAACAACTCGGCAAAATAGTAATAAACTGACTTGCTCTATTCATACTGAATATATTTTATTTCATTATTATGTAATAGTAGAGTTCTACACAGCACAACTCGTGATACTAAATTCTAATTACAGTACTTACGCATTTGTTCATTCTGCCGAATCTAGTAGGAAGGTATAATATTCTTCTAATCTTTTTCCCTTTTACGGTTAGGTGTCGGGTTTTTCCTTTGGCTCTATATTATTATAAAATATTAAACGAATATACACCATAAGTTCATAACATATCGGCATGCTTTGTCTGCGATTGGGCCAGCGTATGTTAGTTGTAACAGCGGCATCAGCAAGCTACATGTTTTATTTGTTTACTGAAAATCCACTTCGACAATTCTTATTGAAATAATGGAAAGTTATAAATGCTGTTCCTATGAAAATGTTTCGGTAATGAATGTAATAATAAAGATTCCTAGCCTGTTAATTTTGATAATTAGCTGTTTGTTCAATTATTGTCTTTACTTTTCTCAAGGAATGATTTTGGTAATATGACATGTTGCAACACATTTTTGTGCAACTGAAGTGTTTAGTAACCGAGGTCTGCACGTGTCGCATTGCAAATGAATGTTCCCTGCGCTCGCTGCATAGTTGGCCAAGCATACCCTGTAAATCCATTGGCTAATTAATATCTGCAACTGCAGCGGTCTAGCAGCCATTAGCAAATACAAATATGCACCCTATGTAATGGACGTGTGCAGACCTGGCTTGTTGCTGCCGGGGCTTGGCGGAAGTAAAATCGGAGAAAGGTGGAAAGAATCCGAATTTAATATATACTGATTTGACATATTCGACAATTTTACTTAAAAATAAACAGGAACGAATTCTACAAACTACTATTGGAAAAAAAATTTATAATTAACGTTGGCCAGTGGAGAATCTTCACAGAACAATGCAAAACCACTACTACATTAGTACAAGGTGGAGCCTTGTCAGAACTTAAAATAATTTTGTAAGTGGACAATTTTTTCCAGTGCTTTTTTTATAAGAACAGCTTTTGTGATTTTTGTTTTCTGGTAATGAATGAAATACATACCTAACAGCTTGTTATTTCTGTCATCTGAAAACTATTGAAAAACCACTTTTTCGAACTTTTGAGTTTATAACATATACCTAATAAAGTTTAAAAATATTGAAATTACATATACTTACTTACTTACTTTAATCCTCTTGGCTCCGCATGGAGCATAGGGCTTCTACAAACTTCTTCCATTCTTCTCTATTCTGCGCTATTGTTTTTACTTCTCTCCATGTCGTCTTCTTCATCTCTATTCTTTTTTTGTTGTGCTTCTTTTCCATGTTTCTGCTGGCCTGCCCACTTTTCTCTTCCCTGTTGATTGATAATCTAAAGCTTGCTTTGTTATGTTGTTCTCATTTTTTCTCAGCGTGTGCCGAATAAACTTTCACTTTCTTCTCTTTATTGTTATTACTAATGGTTCTTGTTTAGTTTTTTTCCATAGATCTTCGTTTGTTATGCGGTTTGGCCAGTATATCTTTAGAATTTTTCTTAAGCACCTATTTACAAATGTTTGTATCTTCTGTATAACTCTCTTCTCTGTTTTCCATGTTTCTGCTGCGTACAATAATATGCTTTTCACATTCGTGTTGAATATTCTGACTTTAGTTGCTAGTGTTAGTTCATTGGATGCCCAGATTTTCCTTAGCATGTAGAACACATTCTGTGCCTTGTTTATTCTTGCATTCACTTCTTCTATTCCTCCATCTTTATCTAATATACTCCCCAAGTAGCAGAATCTTTGTACAGTCTCTATTTCTTCTCCTTCAATAAATATTCCCATCTCTCGTTCAGTATTTATTTTCATTATTTGCAAAGTACTAGCAAGTCGAGCCACCGCTACATACGTCCCACAGCACTCGCCCCGCAAAGGTCTATGTTTCTTAATACAGTAAAGTAAATACAGTAGTACAGGGACGCAATGGGGATGTAATAAACTGCACGTTTTTGTTGTTTAATGAGGCAAACATTTTAGTTTTTGAATATTTTAGTTCATAATGTTTAAACTGCAATATTCATTTCTAAATATATTGCACTCCTGACAAAGAAATTAAATTTCGCCGCAAAAAATATTGAGCTTAAAAAATGTATTGAAATTATACTATCAAACGTAGAATTTTTTATGATTTCAAAAATCCAAGATACATGGGCGTGTTCCACTTATAATACGAGATAGAATGATTTTCACTGCAAAAAAATTGTTAGTTTTATTAAATAATCCATCCATACATATATAAAAGCACTAAGGGTTTTCTTCTCCGGTTTCTCCAGCGGCTTCACCAACTTGGACCATTTTTTTTTTCAATGAAATGTCTCTATCCTCAGATGGAACATGAAACATTTTTATATTTTTATTCTACGTCGATTGTTCTATAATAATTATTTTAATTTATAATATATATGAAGGTCGGCTAGACGCGCGTCACTTGGGGCGCATCTACAAAGCCGCCGCGTCTCATTATTAGACCTAATGCATCACGTGACGCATTTCGACGGGTCGGACAACGCGAATCTGTTAGTGCTTTGTGCGCTGGGGTCTCACTAGTAGGAACTTATGTATTATTTTTTTTTCACGCTTATGTGTATGTTACCGGGTAGAAGGGCAAATGTAGTGATTTTTGTCTGATCTTTTTGTGTGAGATAGAATTTGTTATTATCTTGTTTTGCTCCTGATGAGTTTTTGATTGCAAATATTTTCTAGTTTATAATATTTAAATACTGTATGTAATAACCCAGTAGAGCTATTTATTGATAGATCTATTTTATACAGGTTGTATTATAGGAAACCATTTTTGAGGGTAAGTTTTGATAAACATGGATCCAAAAACGGTTCCTTCTTAAGCCTCTGAAAGAAGGAATAGTCTAATAACGTTTATGTCAATAACTTTAGCAAAAGTAATTTTGTAAGCGCTAACCATTTAGTTCAGTATTTTACTTCGAATTCTGTAAATAAGTGCACCAGAGGTGCCTCATGGGTGGGTCACGTAATTAGTGCTTCGGTCTCGCCAAGACGAGACCGAGACTGAGGTAGTCTCGGTCTCGACGAGGCGATACCTATAGTAGTCTTGCATAGTAAAATTTGATATTATGTTTCTGTATACGCGATCAACATTCGACAGTCACACTAAATATATTTCTCAATGACAAACTGCATTTCATTCCATTTTAACTAAACAGATTTATAAATACATATATTACATCCGTCAAAATTCACACCATCGGTAACTTCAAGTTTAAAAAAAAATTGAAAATTCATTATCCTTAGTCACACATCCACTATTGAACTAGGCGTAGCTTCGTCGATATTTGTAGAAATTGGCTCTACCACTTGAGTGTCATTCGACTCGTTGGATTCTTTGTCACTGCTAGCAATCGTTAACATTTTTTACGTCCCTTCTTCGTTAATTGTTTTCGCTTTAATCTCTTCATTTTTAATTTTCAACTAAAACTGGATGTAACATTGCTTCGTGTTGATCACGTACGCAAATTCTCAAAACTTTAAATAGATTACATTGTGTGGAATGGGGTGATTCATTAGTCGGTACTTCCCCTAATTCGTGTGTTTAATTCAAGTCAGCGCATCATTTAACGTAATTATCGCGCGCTGCAAGTACTTGCACAAATAAGTAGTTTTGAAAAACAAAATGTTCAAAAAATCGATACTCTCGACGAGACCAAGACCGAGACCACTCAAGTCTCGGTCTCGGTGTCAAACATATAATGACGTTTCGATCTCGGTCTCGTCTAGAATTTCGAGACGAGACGGAGACTAGTCTTGATGAGACCGAAGCACTACACGTAATACTGTTTTCTAAATATTTTTCATGTTTACACGTTTTGAATTTGTCTTAAAAACATTATTCTCTATACAAAAATATACAAAAGAGATATTTTTGTGGAAAAACATTCAACGTAACAATTTTTGATATAAGTCGATTTTTACGACATATGGTGTGTGTGGAAGGTGTGCAAATAGTTTGTACAAATTTTAAGGGTAAGTTCTACACATAACGCAAAAAAGCCCACACATGCATTGAGAAATGCCTTCTTATAGAGTTACAATATCCGGAAAATGGGACTGTTTTAACAGTCCAGAATGCTTTGTCTTCGTAAGGTTACAATTTTATGAAGAAGCGTTTCCGGGGCCATATTTACATAAACTTTTTTATTGTGTTAGTATGTAGAACGTACCCTTATAATGTGTACAAACCATTTGTACATCTTAAAAAAACACTCAAACACAAAAGTGCCATTTTTGTGCATTTTTGTATTGAGAATATTTTGTTTACGACTAATATTCGAAAAGTGTAAATAATGAAAATAGTTACATTCTTGTAGGTATTTCTTCTATTTGAGAAGACAGGTAAAAAAGTTCCTGATATAAGTTGTGCAAATCGATACGTACTATAAAACTTGAAAATCTTATACAGGGTGTCCCACAAAAAGATTATTCATAAAATAATACTTTTTTCGGAAATGGACTACATTTCCTTATTACAAATCGTAAAGAACAGTAACTCTTTTCTTTATAGCAACCATTTCTTTATAGCAACAAAATAAACAATAGTTATGTGTATTATAAGTAAAGAAAAGTATTAAGAAAAGATTTGGTTTCAATTATGGCTAGAATAGACCACTACATGTTTCGTTCTTGTTTGAACTCATCAGGTGGACATAATTCTAACCATAATTGAGACCAAAAGCAAACAGGCATATATACGCCAGAAAGTATAAAACTAACGGGGAATTAAACTAATAACGCCCTCTATTATGTGCGGCGAGAAAAAGTTACAAAGCAACAAACCGGAAAAGTTGCGATCGGAACCTGCTAAGCAGGTATCTGCGATCGCACCGGCCTCTAAGCACAAAACACAGAAACGCCCGTGTGGCAAGAAATAAGAAAAGATTTGGTTTCAATTATGGCTAGAATAGACCACTACATGTTTCGTTCTTGTTTGAACTCATCAGGTGGACATAATTCTAACCATAATTGAGACCAAAAGCAAACAGGCATATATACTCCAGAAAGTATAAAACTAACGGGGAATTAAACTAATAACGCCCTCTATTATGTGCGGCGAGAAAAAGTTGCAAAGCAACAAACCGGCAAAGTTGCGATCGGAACCTGCTAAGCAGGTATCTGCGATCGCACCGGCCTCTAAGCACAAAACACAGAAACGCCCGTGTGGCAAGAAATAAGAAAAGATTTGGTCTATTCTAGCCATAATTGAAACCAAATCTTTTCTTATTTCTTGCCACACGGGCGTTTCTGTGTTTTGTGCTTAGAGGCCGGTGCGATCGCAGATACCTGCTTAGCAGGTTCCGATCGCAACTTTGCCGGTTTGTTGCTTTGCAACTTTTTCTCGCCGCACATAATAGAGGGCGTTATTAGTTTAATTCCCCGTTAGTTTTATACTTTCTGGCGTATATATGCCTGTTTGCTTTTGGTCTCAATTATGGTTAGAATTATGTCCACCTGATGAGTTCAAACAAGAACGAAACATGTAGTGGTCTATTCTAGCCATAATTGAAACCAAATCTTTTCTTATTTCTTGCCACACGGGCGTTTCTGTGTTTTGTGCTTAGAGGCCGGTGCGATCGCAGATACCTGCTTAGTAGGTTCCGATCGCAACTTTGCCGGTTTGTTGCTTTGCAACTTTTTCTCGCCGCACATAATAGAGGGCGTTATTAGTTTAATTCCCCGTTAGTTTTAAAGAAAAGTATTGTTTTTCTTTACGAATCCGAATCGAATTGTTTAGTTGCTGCAGTGATGGAAACGGCAATTTGATTCTCGCGCTTGTCATGTATTTTTTAAATAATTTCTTATAAAATGTAATCCTTATGTAATCCATTTCCATTAAGTGTCCGAAAAATTTGCTATTATATTGGATATATGTATATTTCTCTGCATGACGTTGATATTTGCAGTTGCAGATTATTAGACACCGTCAGTGTTTGGCGGCAACACATTATTATCAGAGAAAAATAGTTAATCCGCCTCAGAATCCGAGGCTCAGATTTCACCACTTGTTTTTACTTGATAGATGGTAATTTCTATAACGTATTTAGTTTAAGAAAATGTAAATATGGTTTGATTTTTTGCGTTATATATGGGTTCATGTAAGAACGTTATTGAGATTTTTTGTTGAGAATTAACTGGTCTTACCACTAAGATAAAAAATATGTGGCATTCCATTTAAGAATAGTTATTTTTCGGATACTCAATGGAAATGGACTACATTTCCTTATTACAAATCATAATGAAAAGTATCTATTTTTTATAGCAACTATTTCTTTATAGCAACAAAATAAACAATTATTAATTATTTATTGGAATAAATATTACTTATTTTTGATTAGTTGCTGCAGTGATGGAAACGGCAATTTGATTCTCGCGCTTGTCATGTATTTTTTAAATAATTTCTTATAAAATGTAATCCTTATGTAATCCATTTCCATTGAGTGTCCGAAAAAATTTTATGTATTATTCTTAAAGAAAAGTAAGTTTTTCTTTACTTATAATACAAATAACTATCCATGCATATATAAAAGCACAAAGGGTTTTTTTCTCCCCTTCCTCCAGCGGCTACCGCTTCACCAATTTGGACCATTTTTTTTTAAATGAAATGTCTTTATCCACAGATGGATCATGAAACATTTTTATATTTTTATTCTACGTCGATTTTTTAATAATAATTATTTTAATTTATAATATATATGACGGTCGGCTAGACGCGCGTCACTTGGGGCGCCCTCTATAATAACGTCGCGTGTCATTATTGGAACTAATGCATCACGTGACTTGACATTTCGCCGGTTCTGTCAACGCTATCTGCAGTGCATTGTGCGCTGGGGTAACACCAGTTGTATTATAAATAAAGAAAAGTATTATTTTTCTTTACGAATCACGATCTTTCTAATCGAGGCGCAGCCGAGATTAGAAACGCAATGAGGAAAGAAAAACTTATTTTTCTTTAAGAATAATACACAAAAATTTTTCGGACACTTAATGGAAATGGATTACATAAGGATTACATTTTATAAGAAATTATTTAAGAAATACATGACAAGCGCGAGAATCAAATTGCCGTTTCCATCACTGCAGCAACTAAACAATTCGATTCGGATTCGTAAAGAAAAACAATACTTTTCTTTACTTATAATACACATAACTATTGTTTATTTTGTTGCTATAAAGAAATGGTTGCTATAAAGAAACGAGATACTGTTCTTTACGATTTGTAATAAGGAAATGTAGTCCATTTCCGAAAAAAGTATTATTTCATGAATAATCTTTTTATGGGACACCCTGTATAAGATTTTCAAGTTTTATAGTACGTATCGATTTGCACAACTTATATCGGGAACTTTTTTACCTGTCTTCTCAAATAGAAGAAATACCTACAAGAATGTAACTATTTTCATTATTTACACTTTTCGAATATTAGTCGTAAACAAAATATTCTCAATACAAAAATGCACAAAAATGGCACTTTTGTGTTTGAGTGTTTTTTAAGATGTACAAATGGTTTGTACACATTATAAGGGTACGTTCTACATACCAACACAATAAAAAAGTTTATGTAAATATGGCCCCGGAAACGCTTCTTCATAAAATTGTAACCTTACGAAGACAAAGCATTCTGGACTGTTAGAAGAAAAAAGGGACTTTCAGTCATGCAACTAATTTCGAAGTTTGAACTGCATTTTTTTAAATGTCGCGTCGAACATATTTTAGTGATGATCAAAGGATTTTGAATAAGCTGGCCGAAGTGAACAAGACTACCATTGGCCGATATGAACAAGTGGCCGTTGTGAACAATGTTGACCGATATAATCAAGTAAATCGGGGTTCTGACTAAGTTAGTGGTTATTGTGTAAAAGTTACAATTGGGCTATTATCGGCGTTCAAGTTGGCCGATATGAACGAAAACTGCCGTTGGCCGCGATACGAACACCGATCAAAATGAAAAAGGAAAATTGGTGTTGGTTCATTCCATGTGAAGGGGCGGACCGCTATAGGCGTCTTTCGGACTACGCACCGGAATCCTAAGCCCCTCTTCAGCCGTGAAAGGATGGTAAGGGTATGTTAGAATAAGGAATTTCGATAAAGAAGGTTGTTCCGCGGAAAGTGCTGTTCCATTATTCACCTTTTGGCTCAGGAAAACCGCGGAAAAAAACTAAGCCAGAACAGTTGGTTGGGCCGGGAAT
Source organism: Ctenicera cuprea (assembly GCA_958336395.1). NCBI lineage: Eukaryota > Metazoa > Arthropoda > Insecta > Coleoptera > Elateridae > Ctenicera > Ctenicera cuprea. Next base: position 58,749,770 of record OY284490.1, read on the forward strand.
CGAACCCAAGACCGTGATTACATTTGCCAGACCACTCCCTTTTACGATGTTACGACACGAGTTCTTATCTGTCTATTTGGCGCTTCAGATTCAAGTGTTTTTCTTCCATTGAAATAGTTTTGCTGTATCATTATATGATATTGCAAATTTATTTACCGTATCGCAAAGTAACCGCAAACAGTTTAACTATGATTAATCAGAAATTTAAATTATTCTACTAGATGAAAGTATTTGCTAATTAATAAACTATCGTCCTTGACTATGCACTATTTATTTACAATTAATTCTGCTGTATGGTTTTCTGTTTGTCTGAATTTTAGTCAGTATTCCATGGTTATAAGGATATTTTACTGTACATACATTTTTATGTTGAATAATTAATAATAAAAAATATAAACCATTTATTCGTATACGCATATATTTATACCTATTACTACGTTAAATATAAAATATTGAACGCATTCAGTGTTTACATAAGTTTAGAACTTCAGATAAAAAAATCAGTGAAACCTCAGACATGATAGATAACAGTAAAATGTAGAACTAGATGTGTTCCATCTACTATCTCTAGCTACTAACAAACAACTCCAATTTTTAAAATTGTAAAAACGCAACCTAATTCTGAGTACTCACTTTTTTTTAAATATAGGTATAGCAAATTATATGATATGTTAGCTATTATATTTACTTAATTAATTTTTTAATAGCTTCGCAAAAATTCTTGTTTGTTAAAAACGAGTGTAAAACGTGGTTTTGCGAATTCGCTGGAAACAAAAATATCGGTTTATGAATTCGAAAATGCTTCCTCATGAAATTTCAGTCGGGAGGCTTTTAGATAAAAAAAAAGCGCATAGTTATATTTCACCCATTCATACTCTCCCCCTGATTAAAAAAGCTGAAGTGTGGACTTCGAGTGGACTTTCCCATACTAAAACTGATCGTATTTGCAAAAGTGTAAATTTTATAATTATAACCTTCCATCCCATCCATCAAACTCCATAGAAAGCGCCACAGTGAAATTAAAACTTTCAAAAAAAAACATATTGTAGCCAATACTAGATACTAATACTTGCAGTTGCCGTATTTGCGAACGTGTAACATTTAATAATTATAACGTTGTACAGTTCAGGGAGTATTAGATTTCTAAGAAAACAAGCAGCTGGAATTTGAATTTGCGATAGCCTGTTCAATTGGTTTCCGTACCGTAACTCTACCCATCGAAGCAGTTACTGCTAAGGTAAGGTAAGCGCCTGCTGCGCTTCGGCGAATTACAAGTTCCGCTTCGGATGTCGGACAAAAATGGCTATAATAGCTTTATTTGGGAAGCTATCAAAAATATGCAAAGAATGAAAATTATATTTTCAACTAGAGCTTATTGATAGGCGTAGTTAAAATCACGTCATTGCCGGAAAACGCGTTGTTGATATTAAAAAGTATCATTTTTTTCTTAATTTTTAAAATAGTTGAAAATTCTTGGGGATCCCAATAAAGTACTTTTAGTAGTCTATCGAACTGATAAAAGTCTATAACGCTCGACGTTTGCGTTTTTAAATAAATAATTAATCAATTTCAAATTTTTTAAAAATTTCTGGAAGGCGTCAGTGTAAAATTTGAGAGATTAGCAAAAAACAAATTTATAGTTCAATATCAGCTTTATTGGCCCAGAAAATTAAAAAAAATCGTGTAGGCAGTTTTTGTAAATATTTTTTTAATATTAACTAAATTTTAAAGCGGCGCCATTGCGATCGTTTTCGGATTTTCGAAATTAATTTTACTTCATCGTATACTACCCAAGTACCCACGAAGGACTTTTAAACAAGTTGTAGCTGATTTCGATCAGACAACTACTTTTTGAGTAAATGGGCGTTAAAGTCGAGATTTTCAAAAATTGTAGCGGCCGCCATTTTGAAGCTAGAGAGTGTGGTAAAAAAGTTTTCCATTTATCCTAAGTTTTTCTCTCAGATTCCGTGCTCAAATTTTTAAAATTTTGTTTTGGAAAAAAACGCTACCAAAAAACATGTCTAACTTCCGTTTCCGGTTTCGGATTGGTTAGAAAAGTTTAACTAGAACTACAAAAATCGGTCCAGTACTTTCGTCTGTAGAGGCACAAAAAAAACACACACACACATACATTTTTTTAAATTAGTTTTTTGTGTTGTTCGTGTATTTCGGTTAAAATCTAGATTTCGAAAATTTTCATGAAATCAATACTGTACGGAACGTATGGGAAAGTAAAAATGCAACTTTCTTTTCTTTTCTTTCTTTACTTTTCTTCGCCAGAGAGCAGACCCCCGAACCCCACTCCCCTCGTAGATCCACCACTGGTGATCGTGATGATATAATCGCAGGCATCATAGCATTAACCTTACGAAGCAACGTAAGCTATATAACTACTGTGACCTCACTCTTTTATTTATGACTGTGACTGTGTGACATAAATACATAATGTAGGTAGGCAGTACCACTTTTTCTGGTATCGAGAGACCGCGTTCTACAGTTTCGTAAATCTATGATGTGAGCTGAACTTGATATAAGTACGGCTCAATGATTTATTCGTTATTATAACCTCGACGCGCGTAGCAGAATTGTAAGCAGCTGTTTTAATACTTTCATGTCGATTGCCTTTTGTGTAAAATGGTTCAAGTTCCAAATATTAAGTTTAACAATGGTCTACAAATTCCTATCTTGGGTTTAGGAACATGGAAAGTAAGTCAAAACTCAGCAGCATATTTTTTCAATTAATTTTATTTTAATACAAACAAACAAACATATTTAGGTATCGTGGTTTCGTTTTCTAATGTTGGCTCATTGGGCACGATAATGTTTTGTGCAGGGCCGGACTGGTTAGTGTCCAATATGGACCGGGATATTAGTTATAAAACGGCCTAACTTAAACGCAGCAACGATAAACTAACCAGCCCGAAGTACAGAAGGTCGAATTTTATTTTCTTATGATATAATCAAAACGGAGTTTTATTATAATTATAACATTCCATATTTTTATGTACACTAAAACAGCTTACATACACTTTGAACATTTATATTTTCACGGGAAATATAAGTTATCTACTTTCCTTCTCTATTTTTATAAAAAAATTAAGTAATCCCGTAAAAGCCTTCTCTTTTTATTGTTACTCGCTACTATTAGTTTAATTATTGTTATTTATTTAACCGTAGTATTTTTATTATGATTTTTAACACAAACTTTGGATTTTCAAAAAAATGATTATTACATTTATTTACTAGTGATACTACCTAAACACATCACTTATCATTAAGTCAAACTATTGCTGCTACTTTTTGCTACTTTCAATTTTTACTTTCATTGATATTTGTATTGATTTTACGAAAATTTAGGAAATTGAGATTTTAACGGAAATACACGTTTTTAGGGCTCAAAGAACCCTAAAAATGTTTTTTAAAAATTGTCTGTCTGTGAGTGGGTGTACGAGTGCGTGGGTGACGCCTCTAAAATATTATATTTATTTTGGACTTTTTTTGTCGATGTTGTTAGAAAGTAGGCTTTTCGACCCTCATTTTGTGGTCGAAAGTTGACAATTGTTGCTTAGCGGGAAACAAAGTAATTTTGCCTCCCGACAGGAGACAGAACAGCATTCTGCCAAAATTATAGTTTAATGCTAGGTATAGTTATATAGCACATTATAAATTTATCAGTCTCTGTTTTGGAAGTGGTGTCAATTAAACTGTCTTCTCATGCAGATTCTTCTTACATGGATTCAGAGGAACAGTTTGAACTACTTTTCAATCATGTCTTTGATTGCCACACAATTTGCTTTGTCTATCACTAATTTCGGAATAACGGCATGTAAGGCTCAATCAAAGATATGTGTTTAAACTTCCGTATCACAAAGGGTACAATAGCTATTTGTGTAACAAGGGAAAAACTGTTACTTTTTTTCCCGCGTGTGCCGTTTATTTCACTCGCCTACGGCTCGGGAAATAAAGCGCACAAGGGAAAAAAAGACACCTTCTTCCCGAGTTTCACGTATGATTTTTTCGTCGACCTTGGGAAATTTAACAAAAAACATTCATTTTAAAATTAATCTAAATTAAATTGTTTAATTTGACAGTTGTGTAAAAATTGATTTTTGCAAATAAGATGCTTTATTATCCACGGTAACTATGGTATACAAGACGTGTCTAAGTTAAACAAACAAAGCATAACCAACATTCGCATTTAAAAGCGGGAGCAAAATCGTGTTTTTGTTCCTTAGAATTTTTGCTCCCGCTAAGCGGCAATTTTCGACCACCAAATGAGGGGTCAAAAAGCCTACTTTCCAAAAAGATCGACGAAAAAGTGATTTTGCCTCCCGCTTTTAAATGGTTACCGTCGATACCAAACGCATCTTACTTGCAAAAATCGCTTTTTACACAGCTGTCAAATCAAAATAATTTAATTTAAAATAATTTTAAATTGAATGTTTTTTTATAAATTTCTCAAGGTCGACGAACAAATCATATGTGAAACTCGGGAAGAAAGCGTCCTTTACTTTTGTGTGCTGCACCTGCGGGAAAAAAGTATCATTTTTGTTCTTTGTGACACAAATAACTTTTGTTGATAGCCATATTATTATACTATTAGTATGAAAATAAACTAAAATAAAATTATATGAAGAGGCGCAATTAGGTGAAGCGCCGCATCACTCGCTTTACCATACAAGCCATACCATACCATGCCATACCATACTTCGGATTACCTTGATTGCTCGTGCTTTCTACGATTGCTTCAGATTAAAATGGATTACCGTCAAATTTCCTCAGTAGTGTACGAAAGATTACCCCTCGAAAAATTGTTCAAGTTGTTAAAACTAGTTTTCAAAATGCCACGCCACCTTTATTTAAAAATAGTGTGGGCGATGTATTTTTAAGAAGAATTTAAAATTTGACTCGGTTTAAATCCCCCCCCCTCCCCGAAACATATGTATGTAACCGCCCCTGTTGATCTAAATAATTTAGGTAACATTTGTTGCATAGGTCGCGACTTAAACGTTTCGTGTAAACATAGTCTTATTAGCAATCCTCTCATTCCTCTGTGACGCCTTTTGTGAATTTTTAAAAATTGAAAATTCATGCTTCCTTGTTTAATAGACGGGGAACGTAAAATCATTTCTCTTTAAGCAGAATTGTTCATATGAGTCATTGTAGAATGAGATTAAAATTTTAATTTTGGTATAATTTAATAATTAGGGGGTTAGCCCCTTCACTCCCTTTATTTGTTGGGTGACTAATTTAGTCTTTGGTCTATAGCGTTCGTTAATTCCAAATAATATTTTTCAAATAAATTTTATTTATTTTCTTTCAGAATGCGCGAAAGAGATCTTGTCATATTATGTAGTAGCCTAAATCTTACGCTACATACTATACCTATACTTATATGAAGTATTATATAAAGTATTAAAAAAAAAACAAATGTTAATTATTTTTAAACTATGGGAAAGTCCAGGCGAAGTGTTTCGCCAATTGTATTAATATACAAATTTGCATATAATTTTTGATTCTTTTTATTTAAGTTAGAATAATTCAATTTGTTTCCTAAACGTATCTCTATAAATAATATTTTTATAGTCTAAACCAGGAGAAGTTACACAAGCAGTAAAAGATGCCATTGACGTTGGTTATCGACACATTGATTGTGCCCATGTGTACCAAAACGAAAAAGAAGTTGGTGCTGCAATTGCTGCCAAGATATCCGAAGGAGTTGTAAAACGTGAAGATCTCTTTATTACCAGTAAGTTGTGGAACACATATCATCGACCAGAAGCTGTCGAACCAGCTCTTAAACGCACTTTGAGCGACTTGGGATTGGAATATCTTGATCTTTATCTTATTCACTGGCCATTTGGATTTAAGGTAAAGAACAAGCAAATAGTACTTATAGATATTAAATAACTTTAGTCAGGGCTATTTTTGTGATGGAACGTTGATCTGGAGGCTCTTTTTTAAAAACGCATACTGAAGCCTCTGACGTAGAGGGAGGGGGAGAGATGGAGGAAGAGAGAGGGAGGGAGAGAGAGAGAGGGTGAGAGAGGGAGGGAGAGAGAGAGAGGGAGAGAGGGATACTGCAACGAATTTAATAGTAATTAAAAAATTTAAAATTTTCAAGTTCTGTCGTGATAGATCCGACACCGTCAATATATCAACTGACTCAATCTACCATCTACGGTCTTTACAGAACATTTAAAATAAGATATTGACGAATGACGACCGAGTTTTTTTATACGTTCCTTGTCTATGATCTCTCGGTCACGTCTGCTGCAAAATTCAGACATGCATATCATAGCCACAAGCGGTTCATGCATCCTCCTTACGTTAGATCATCGCCTTCTAAATTGGGAGGTTCGACAGCTTTGTCAAAGCTCTCAATTTCGAAGGCCGTGCGTTATACACTGTGTCTATAAAGTAACCCCCCCTCCTCCAACTAACTTTTGAACGACTTGATATTTTACCACAAAATTTTTTGTGCTGTAATGGGAAATCAAATACTGTTTTTTAGCTCATAATAAAATTTTGTATCATTCAGCCAAAACAAAATGACAATGTTTGAAGATAAAGAAGTCTATTTAAAAAAAAAACTAAGAATTAAAGCAAAAAGAAATTAAATTAAGTGTTTGAAATGTTCACCATTCACTTCTTGGCACATAAAAAGTCTGTTATAAAATTCCTGTCGTACATTTTCATAAGTTTCTGTAGTGATATTTCTGAAAACTTCTGTGATGCGTTCTTCAATTGTTTCTGGATGGGTTCTGTACACTTTCGATTTCAGGTATCCCCGTAGGAAAAAATGTAAGGGGGTTGAATCTGGGGAGCGAGCCGGCTGTTCTACAGGCCCCCGCCTACCAATCCAGCTTCCAAGTAGGGATGCAGCGAGCAGTACTTTTTCAAAATGCCGGATAACGAATATTCGGTATTCGGTTGCTCAGCCGGATAGCCGGATACCGGATTATCCGGCATAGTTTTTTACTTTCGAAGTAGTTTTAGCTTAAATGCAGTAAAATTTTAGGTTTTAATCACAGAGCATAATATATACTTAAAGAGTATGCAATGCACGAACCCTATGGTCTTATTCTGTAGTGTTTTAGAGAGAGAGAGAGCACCGAGGCAAGGAAACTACAGCATGTGCCATCTAACCTTGCAAATTTTAGTGGGCTTTGATTCGGCTACTTCCGCTTTGTTTCGTCGGTAGTCGTAACGTAAACTAGCTCTAATTGGCTGTTGGACAGTGTGGTACAGTCTACTAAAAAGTGAAAGTCAATTTATTTATGATTTACGAAAAATTGTGGATTTTTTGACAAATTAAAAGGCCGTGCGCCATAAGGTTAGAAACAGTTTGCTTTGAGGAGGGATTAACATAATAATGACATAAATAACCAACAGCAACTAGATATTATACTAGCTTTCAAACTAGGGGATTGCTTTTGCTTGAGAGTGTAACGGCTGCTCGCCTTTTAAACTTATCGTCATATTTTTTGCAAGGTTAAATGGCACTTGCTGTACTAAATGTACTATTTCAAGGATGTGCTGACTCGCTCTAATATTGTTTTTTGTTCACAATTAAGATTGGAAATCTGTCAACGAAATTGATTGTAATTACAAGAATTAATAATTTTCAACAATTGTTAAAACTAAAACGTGTTCTGTCCTGATAGATCCGACACCATCAAGAAATCAATTGACAACCTAACATATTGCAATGATATGCGTGATCTTGTATCTACTAGAAAACAATTTCCTAAATGCCTGCAATTCACGCAATTCCAAATTATATTTTCTATGAGACTCTTTATTAACTTTCTCAGGGTCGTTATTAAGCTTGAAAGTACAGTTATTACTGATTATGAATCAAAAAGAAAAATACACAAAATAATATCAACGTTACAAAAGGTTTTATTCAATAAATCAATTTTTTGATCAAATTTTCGAAAAATCAAACAATTTCTATTAAATACTATTGTTCTTAAAACCGAACGCTTATCTTTGTGTCTCCTTATTGAGATATCCTTCACTCGATAATCGTTGAATGTTCAACTCCCTCTTCTCTGGTTTTCAGGCTCCTCAAAACCACAGCACTCGCCTTGGGTTAGAATCCTCCTCCGCTGTAGCACCAATATGTAATGGACTGCTTTTATGTTAATTTATACTTGGCTTTTCTATTATCATAACTGGAAACTCGTTCTGGATCGCTTTGTATTTATTTATTCTTTTGGGTTTTCCACAATTCGTTGACAAACACTTGTATCCGTTTTATAATAGGTTTTTTTAAATTCAAAACCACTTTTATATTACATTAAACTCGTTTTTCCTCTTTATTCATTCAGAGAATCTAAAATCCTCTGTCTTTGTTTACAAATTGTAACTAATTGAACAAATTTTCCATTCTTTTGTCTTCGCTCTTCATTCCCATTTTTTGAAAAAACAAATAAATCTCATGACAATGAGTACTCTTTCATACATTTGTCAAATTGACATTCAAATCCATAACCCCCACAAATGACATTTCACAATGCACAAACAAGTAAGTCTAAAAACTTCTTATTTATAATTAAAAATTAACATAAACAATAATCGTATCAATTTGATTGTGTTCTTCTTTCAGTGTAAACAAAACTTCACAAACATGAAAATACAAACGATACAATGACAACCACATTATTTAAATTTTAAAACAAGAAATTATAGCAATAATACGCAACCCTGAGTTTGAAAGTTTGAATACCAAAACCTTACAGTCTTCACAAACCTCCAAGCAAAAATTAAATTGTAATAAACATCCCAAGAACTGCCTTCCAGGAACTACAATACTCCAGACAAATCAAACACCTCCAAATATCATAGCAATATATGGTTTTTATCGGCATTTAAATAAAATACTAGTGTTACCCCAGCACACAATGCACTGACAGACAGCGTTGACAGAACCGGCGAAATGTCAAGTCACGTGATGCATTAGTTCCAATAATGACACGCGACGTTATTGTAGATGGCGCCCCAAGTGACGCGCGTCTAGCCGACCTTCATAATATATATTATAAATTAAAATAATTATTATTAAAAAATCGACGTAGAATAAAAATATAAAAATGTTTCATGTTCCATCTGTGGATAGAGACTTTTCATTTAAAAAAAAATGGTCCAAATTGGTGAAGCGGTAGCCGCTGGAGGAAGGGGAGAAAAAACCCTTTGTGCTTTTGTATATGTATGGATGGATTGACGATTGACGATCGAGTGCTTTTTATAGGTTCCTTGTCTCGGATCTCTCTGTCACATGTACTGCAAAATTGAGACCTGTATATCATAGCAACAAGCGGTTTATGCATCCTCCTTATGTTATATATTACTTTGTGATTTTAATAAATAATACTTATTTATGTTGTTTGAAATCATTTCAAATTTTTAACTCGCATAAATGCTGATCTCAATAATATAAATTTAGTAATTTTATGCAGATCTGCAAAATACTGGACTTATGGGGTTTTTGCTCTCTTACTTTCAATTACTTTAGTCTATACTTTCAAATCAAATTGCATGCATTATCTCTTTTACTTGAAGAAAAATCTCCGGCCGGATATTTCATATTATCCGGCCAAACCGAATATTCGGTGAAATGGCCGGATAAGTCGGATAACGGATAAAAACCGAATATCCGTTGCATCCCTACTTCCAAGAAAATGGCCGTTGAGAAAGTCAGAAACAGGCCTAAATAATGAGGCGGCGCACCGTCTTGTTGGAACATAACGTTTTCAATATTATTTCCAGCCACCTTTGATATTTCTGGGAAAATTTTGTCCTGCTAATGAAAAAATGGACTACTGGATAAAAAATCAGAACAATTTTGAATTGAGTGAGTCCATTTGTTTAAAATTGCCATTTTGTTATGGCTGAAAATTTTTCTTTGAAACCTAGGATCAGACGCAGAACTAAAAGACCTTTCAAATGAGTCACTCGATCCGCCTTTCTATTTAAAAAATAATTCAAAATGGCGCCCAGCCTCCATTTTGAATTATACAGAATTTAATTATGAGCTTAAAAATAGTATTTAATTTCCCATTACAGCACGAAAAAATTTGTGGTAAATTATCAAGCCGTTCAAAAGTTAGTGGGGGGGGGGGGGGGGGGGTACTTTATAGACAGTATAGACGGTATATTACTTAGTAGCACTAACGCAAACATAAGTACTAGGACATCGATATTTTATCACAAGTAATTCATTAACTGTATTAATTTTATAACTGACAAGAATGCATTGTCTTCTTACATAAAATTTTTTGTAAAAAATTCAATAATCCACTAATTTACAAGTTTTTGTAATTTAACCCAATTATTTTTTTGTGCTATATATTCGACAAAATTACAACGTTGCCATTAGCCACATATCTAATTAATTTATTAATAAGTTCACCCTTTACTTTGTTGAATTTCATTATTAATATGAACAAAATATTAAAAATCACTTCAACAGATATTTATTTTAACATTATACATATTTCGACATGTTTTCATGTTATTATCAAAGGTAATATTAAAAGTAAACGGTATTGCTAAGAGAGCAATAGAACTTGATGACGTGATCTTGATTATCTATATCCGCAAATGCTTATAATTTAAGAGATCAATTGGCCCATTCATTAAAGCTACAGTTTTTAAATGTTTGTAAATTTAAAATGCTTCCAGTACATCTAATTTACGTGTGATCGTCACAAAAGTGTAATAATTTTATAGTGTTGCTCGATTTCATTAAATGAATGTGTTCTAACAAGTGTTTAGCGTAATTGGATTTATGTGAGTGTTTATGTGTAACAATGTACTTGTTCTTTGTACCTAATATCAAAATTTCGAATTGTCTGGCTATATACACTGAATTGCAGTAGGAGCAATTTAATTTGTGAATACCTGGTTTTAGTAAATTATATGCTTTTCTTTAAAATTAAAAATATCTGTTGAAGGGATTAATTATTATTTTATTTATATAAGTAATTATTTAATTAATTCTTATTTTGATTAGTAACCAATTTAGTTATTTTCACTTATAATACCACGAGTAGTCAAAGTTAGTCGACTATTTTTGCGGTGGTATATCACGAATGTCCATTGCGCTTGGACACGATTAGGACGAGTGCGTCAACACGAGTCGTAATCTCAAGCGCATGGAACATGAGTGGTACCACTGCAAAAATAATCTACATAACTTTGTCAATATTACAGTTTATTTTCGGCTTAGACCGCGTCGTCATTTGGGAACTACACTACACTACAAGCATTTGCTCTAGAAGTTTGAGCAATATTTGTTCGTAGGCCCTGCATGCCTAAACAAGGCCGTGTGCTTAGATTATTTAAACTACATCGGACAAACTGGTCGTTTCATCGAGTTAAGATTGCGAGAGCACAAAGGTGATTGCAAACACAAACGCATTACAAAATCTGCGGTGACTTTGACAATGCTCGGGTACTCGCCAGAGCACTTCATTACTTCCCTCGTATCATACGTGAAGCTATTGAAATTGAGAAACAACCTAACAACATAAACAGGGAGGATGGTTTTAGACTCAGTAAAGCTTGGACTCCAGTAGTTTATCCTCTAAGGACTCCTAAGCATCATCGATCTTACTATCACGCTCCACCGGATCCGTCTTTGCCCAACGGTGACAGCCAACCAGAACTCCGCCGTTCTGTCCGACTGGCTCAAAGAGGTTTAAATACCTCCGCTTCCCGGATTTTAATTCGGTGTTTTATTCACTCGAAATAAACGACAAATCTGGCAACACGCTAACAAAACAGGAAGAAATTATGCAAAGATGGAGACAGCACTACATGGAACTACTGATAGATGAGAAAAACAAACAAAACAATGTACCCAAATTGACAATACACGGAGATAAAGAGGTAGCAGAGTCAACAAACAATGAAATAACGAGAAACGAATTAGATATAGCAATAAAGAAACTGAAAAGTGGGAAAGCAACAGGATATGATAGAATTGCACCGGAATTCCTAAAATATATGGGAGGAAAAGGATTTGAGACACTACTGCACCTTATAAACAAAGTATGGAAGCCAAAAACAATACCAAAAGATTGGGAAGTAGCCATTATCCTGCCAATACATAAAAAAAGGGGATACTAAAAACTGCGACAATTACAGGGCAATATCACTGATAAGCGTCCCAGCGAAAATATATGAGGCCATACTAGAAAACAGATTAAGAACGAATGTAGAAGACAAACTAAACGACCTTCAATACGAATTCAGGCCAACAAGAGGTGCGCAAGACGCATTATTCACTGTCAAACGGTTAATAGAGAAGATGATAGAAAACGACAAACCACTTAATATAGGCTTCGTAGACCTAACCAAAGCATTTGACATAGTGAGACGCTCAGATATATGGAACACGCTTAGAAACAAAAAAGTAGAGGAAACCTAATTGCAAGCATAGAAAGTATTTATAAGACAACCCGAAACATAATAAGAACACAAAATAATGAATCAGAAGAGTTCATATCTACTGCAGGAATCAGACAAGGAGGAGCATTAAGCCCATATCTATTCATATACTAATGGACGAAGTAAACACCAAGTGTATAGAAGAGACAAAAAATCAAACATGGGGACACTACAGATTAAATCTAGTAAAATTATCAAACCTAGCATAACCTGGCAATTATAGCAAACAAGGAAAATTTGCAACACAGCATGGACATATGGAATGCTGCATTACAGGTGAAAAATCTAGAAATTAATACAAATAAATCAAAAGTCATGGTAATAGCCAGAGAACATCATAAAATAAAAATTAATATAAACAACAAAGAGCTGGAACAAGTAAAGAGTTTTAAATATCTAGACCACACAATAGAAGATAATGGTAAAATAGACGGAGAAATAAATAACCGCACCGCAAGTGCAAGCAAACTACTATATGCCCTAGATAAAAGTTTTATAAGTAAAAGAGAAATATCACGTAAAACAAAAATAAAAGTGTTTAAAACAATATTTGTGCCGACGCTAATTTACGGGTGTGAAACGTGGGTGTTAAACGAAAGACATAAAAGTAGACTACAAGCAACAGAGATGAGATATTTGAGGAAGGTACTAGGAGTGAGAATAAAGGACAGAATCAGAAACAGTTAGATCAGAGAAAGGCTAGGAACAAGAGACCTGAACAAAATAAAAGAACAACGACAACTACAATGGTGGGGACACCGAATAAGAATGAACCCGGAGAAAACAACAAAAACAATATGGCAGATGAAGTTAAGTGGAAAGAAACCCAGAGGACGACCACGGTTCACTTGGAATAAACAGATAGCTAAAATACTACAAAATAAAGACTTATCGTGGACACAAGGGACGGAGATTTCCAGAAACAGACCTAAATGGAGGGAAATAACAAAGAAATAAGACAAGAAAACCTCTACACCTGAATTAAAGCAGAAAGAGGATCGATTAAGAAGAAGAAGAAGTTTTATTCACTCTGAAGATGCAAGCTGCAATGTCTTGCGAAACATTTCTTTGTATGGGTTCACAAACAGCTAACAGGCATAAGCCGATTAAGTATTATTGTCCTGGCAAACAAAATACATTAAGATCAAATCTATGTCTACTCCAAGGTTTAAATAATCTAAGCACACGGCCCTGTTTAGGCAGGCAGGGCCTACGAACAAATATTGCTCACACTTCTAGAGCAAATGCTTGTAAAAGCAGACAAGCTACTACAGGTCGGTCCTTACCTGATTATGCTGGGTGTAGTTCCTAAATGACGACGCGGGCTAAGCCGAAAGTAAATTGTAATATTGACAGTTCGAGAAACCTCAAAGAATATATTACGTAACTTTGACTAAGAATGGTATTCAATGAACCAAATCATTAATGTTTTCTAATAAAAACTTCATTTGTTTAAAATAGTCACTTGAATACCCTTCAGGAATATATATGCACCCCTAATTTTTCTTATTGGTTGAGAAACACCAAATTCCGGATTTTCATTGTTCAATTTTTGACAGATGACAGGGAAATTGAATAGTCACTTATAATATAAAAAATGATACGATTGTTATCATTAATATCACAGATAAAAGTTATATATGATGATATTTTCAAGTTGAAACCGAGCTACAGATTCAACGAGTGCTAACGCACGAGTTGAATGGGCTGCTCGTTTTTAACAGGAATAAATCAAATCAATAATTAATCATAACACGAGTTTTATTTAGTAAGAGAATATAATGAATAAAACATTATGACTAACCAAAACTATTTTACTATGTGTCATTTTACTGCAGTTGCTATGACCGTAAGGCGGTTACCAATGCAACATATATGTAAATAAGGCAATAGGATTTTTTGTTTTTATTACCGCTGTGATAAAATGTAAGGCATTTTTATGCGTCTGATTAGTTTAAATAGTGTCACCTGACATATGAATTATATTCTCAAGGTTATTCGTAATTGAACTACTGTCTCACTAATTTATAGTTATTTAATGCATGATAGAACCTAGAACCAGGTTAGGGTCAGAACTACATTCTAGATACATGTTTGCTGTCCTGCGCTAAAGCATTTATGACAACATGATATAGAACGGTTAAAATTATTATTTTTGACTATTATAGTTGCAATTTTTTTTGACTTATAATTTAAGTAAATTACTTATCATTTCACCCATTCTTAACAAAAATTTTTTATGTAGGAGGGTGATTCGTTGTTCCCAGTTGGACCTAATGGTCTTGAGTGTTCTGATGTTGATTATGTGGACACATGGATAGCCATGGAACAAGTTAGTAAGAAAGGTCTTGCAAAGTCTGTCGGAATAAGTAATTTTAACAAAAAACAAATTGAAAGAATTCTTGAAAAGGCTACCATTGTTCCTGTTACAAATCAGGTTTGTTTGTTTTTAATTTAGAAGTAAGTTCTATAAACTTATTTATTATTTCAGATTGAAAGTCATCCTTATTTGAATCAGAAAAAGCTTATCGAGTTTTGCAAATCCAAAGGTATTACAGTAACAGCATACAGCCCCTTAGGTTCGCCTGATAGACCATGGGCAAAACCTGGTGATCCACAACTTTTGGATGATTCAAAAATCAAACAACTTGCTGAAAAATTCAAAAAGTCTCCAGCACAAATCGTCCTAAGGTATCAGATTCAGCGAGGAGTTATCACTATTCCAAAATCTGTTACTAAAACAAGAATTGCCGAAAATATTCAAATATTTGATTTTGAACTCTCACCAGAAGATATGGCTCATATTGACACTTTTGACTGCAATGGTAGGATTTGCCCCTTTGCTGAGTAAGTAGAATGAAAAACGTTGTTCAATTAGTTTTGTAATATGCTTTAATTTTCAGAGCTAATTCTCACAAACACCACCCATTTCTCCATGATGAATATTAGGTTGAACTGACGATACAATATTTCTTACATTAAGTAGATACATCAGTATGCAATAACTTAATTTTTTCAATTATTCATGAATAAAGAAATTGTAACATTGATCATTATATTGTTATTTATTATTATGGAAAGTATTTAATGTTTATGAGTAAGTTTTACAAGATCATCCTTTAGTATGTGGTGTATGTATACCTTCCCAAAAAGTGGTTTGTTCTTCAGTAAAATACGGAATTTGCAAAATTTGTATGCTGTAAATACATATTTTGACATTTCAAGACGTTTTTTATAAAGTGTATAGTGTAAATGAAGTAAAATAGTTATTGGCATTACACTTCAATCAGTTTAGCATGCCATTACATAAGCCTAGCCATAACATTTTTGTTCCCTACACTTAGGGGGACATCTATTGCTGAGATCACATGGCCCCTACCTAATGTGCACAGGACAGCACCCATGGCCCTGGGGGAGATTTAAATTGCAAACCTCCGCTTTAGCAGCTATTGGTCTATCGGACCGAGCCATTAGCCTAAAGAGGTTTCCTTAGTAAAAATTAAAATTACCGAAATTCATATATTTCACAAATAAAAATGAAACTAGTTCCACTTTATACGTTTCGGTGCTTCAGAAATACTTTAAGATAGTAACATTGTGCACCCCCTAGGTCTATTGCAAAAACCAAAGTTTATGTTGATGTGACTTCTCGCATTTTTTATTAAATCGCCTTGAAAACAAAGATTTTCAAAACGTAAGGCTGCAGTTTTGAAGCTAGCACAGACACAGAAGGGGAGAGAGCCAACGAGCGAGACGCACATCATTGCAGCGCTTTATTGGCCTCCCATGGCACTAAAACGTGCTTAATGGTCAAAATGTCTGGTGGTAAATGTTTGTCATAAAATACCTTTGTTTTAGCCACAACTTGTATATAGGCGATTAACCCCCCCAAGTGAAAAAACTTCGATGAAACATATAATTTATTAGACCTTAAACACAAATATGGTAATTTTCTCTATAGCTATATTCCACATGTAGCTTATTCCTGATTCCAAGAGCGTACAAATTTAATAAAACGCGAGGCCAGTGTTTGAGTAATATTTACGTGAATGTTTTTCACTATGCAACTTTCGCACTTTCAAAAATACTCTTTGGTAGTAATATAGACAATATAGTCTAGTTACTATAAAAATTTAAGTTTATGCCGAACCGACCACTCATTTTTGAGTAAATAGACGTTAAAGCCAAAATTTCAAAATTTGTCTTCTATCATATTGTCTTAAATTTTTGAAATTCTGTATTTAAAAATAACGTATCCTAACTTGCATTACCGGTTCCAGATCAAAAAAAACTTTATGGTTCCCCAAATTTTCGTTGTACCTAGGAATACCAAATGAACAAGATCCACTACTAGTCCAGTAAACCTGTACACAAAAGTCCCGAGTTTGAAAAAGTGAGTTCAAGAAGTTACTGGCCCAAAGGTATGTATCTCAGTAAGAGAACGGCAGAAAAACTTTGTTTTGGGCTTGTTGAACACGGAATTAAATTTTTCATATATTTTCTACAAGTAATTTTGGCGAAAATTTTGCTCTTAATAGCTTAAAATTGCAATGAAAGTCAAAAAAGTCAAAACCCCTCTAAACAAAAGCAAAGGACATTCTGAAAAGCGTCTACAATCTGACCATGCTGCAGGCTTCGCGCGGTTTCGTGCACAGTCGGACTGTTTAGAAGTTTATATCTGCACAGCGATTTGCCGCATAAACAGTTGAGGGGTCGAATCCCAGTTGGGGCCAATTTCATTTTTATTTTATATACTGCTTTTTTTAAAACAATGTTGTTGATCTTCGCTCTTTACGCGAGGTTATGGGTAAGAGCAGTTGTATTTTTAAAGACGAATTACGAAAACAAAGTTGTATTCACTACTCATAGGCGCCGACTACGGGGGGGCTGCGGGGCTGGAGCCCCCCCGAGCCAAATGTCGGGGGGGGGGGGGCTTAGCCCCCCCGAGATTGTCAGTTTAATATCTGCTAATCATACGAATAAAACTTATGTATAAAAAAACAGGGTGTGTCTGGGACACATGGTTGAAGTTCATTTCCAAGAGGCACTTTCGGCCATACATATCGTTAGGGCTAGTTTGGAATCATCTCGAAACGATTTTGAGAAAATTTGGAAAGAAAGTTTAGATCTTGCGACAAAATATGATATTGAATAACCAGAATTACCGCGTGTTCGTAAACTTCCAAAAAAGTTCGCTGGTGGTGGCGAACAAGTCGAACAACATAGATTTTCAT
Source organism: Ctenicera cuprea (assembly GCA_958336395.1). Lineage (NCBI taxonomy): Eukaryota > Metazoa > Arthropoda > Insecta > Coleoptera > Elateridae > Ctenicera > Ctenicera cuprea. The sequence goes on from OY284490.1 coordinate 58,767,463, forward strand.
CTCCTGAGGCTACGTATAAACCAATGTTTTCCTGTTAGGTGATCGACCACGCAGTAGCTCGTCTATCAGATCGGTTTGAAAGTGAAACAGTAAATCACTTGAGTCAAATCGAAAAACTTATAACTGGCAAAGAAAATAATGCTAATTACCTAGATGAATTTTATAAAACCGATATTGACAAAGAACGATTAGTTTTGCACAGAGATATGTTTATTGATATCGCTCGGAATAAAAACACAGAAATAAATAGTGTAACGGACGTAGTTGATTTTTTGAAACACGATAGTACTGTATTTAATATATTGCCTGAACTGGAAAAACTTATAAAAATAGTTTTAACTATTCCAGTCTCATCTTATTCTGCTGAAAGATCTTTTTCAGCTCTGCGGCGACTTAAAACTTATCTTAGGTCTACAATGACACAGACAAGTCTTAATAGTGCAGCAGTTTTAAATGTTAACAAAGACATTGCTGAAAAATTGAATTTAGAAAACTTGGCCGACGAATTTATATTAAAGGCTACAGTGCGTAGAAATACATTTGAATGTAATGTAATTCAGTAATAAAATAAAATATACGGAATACAAGATCGTAATTTTAAGTGTGCCACCGGCCACCCATTTCTATCTCGAGAACTCTTCGTTATATGAGTCAATTTTAATAACCGAAAACATCTTTGTTATTTTAAATAGGATATTTTTTTGATTTTTGCTTATAGAAAGTAAATTGTTTTTAAGTTCTTGAGATAGCAATGGTGGCACGCAAAAAATAATAACCTTATATAGTATATTTAGGTAATTATGTATATTGTATATATGTTTTGTTTTTTGTGCATTTTTTGTTATTTATACAAACTTCTTGATTTATAAGACACATTCATGCTATATAGTTTTATCAATACAATGTTTTGTTTACACAATTTAACTCTTTCATCATTTATAACTACCTAATTTTAGTCCTTTAATTCTTCTAATAAAAATAATTGGTTATAAATCTAGCCCCCCCCCCCGATAATATTTAAAAGTCGGCGCCTCTGCGCCTCACTGATAAATTACTCCTAATCTGCGCCTGCGCGAAGCCTGCAGGATGCTCAGGCCGTAGACGCTTGTGTCATTCTGAAACATGCTGTACTAGAGCATACAACTTTGTCAAATCTGTTGGACTACAGGGCTCAAAAATTTGTAAAAAGTCTAAAAATTTTTCAGCAAAATGTGCTTCATGCGAAGGTAACCAGGCTGCTAATTATAAAAGCTTACAAAGAACTATTGCACGTCAAAAACACAACATCCAACAGAAGCTTGCAAAACCGAAACCAGAACCAAACACAAGCATACCTTCTTAACATGACCAACCTGCAGCAAACCCTGAAACCCCACGACATTCCACAGCAACATATGCACAAGCTTTGCTACCGGGAATTGGTGTGAATAATATGAATGGCCAGCAGACAAACCTAGGATCAGCTAATCATTTACGTCGACGAATTTATAACAATGTTCAATGGTCTAATCGGTTCGCCGCCTACCCCTTATTATGTAAATGTAATTATAATGTAAAAAAACTGTTTACGCTTGGACCGTCAGCGGATGACTCTGTCACAAAAATGAGTTAATAGCATTTTTAAATGCAAACAAGATTACTCTAGTCTCGGAAACACACTTCACTGAAAGTCGTTCGTATACCAAACTACATACTGTATCTATATAATACAGTACAGCTCGTCTCGATGACATAGCTCATGGTGGCTCAACAGTTATGATTAGAAATAATATTTTTCATTATAAATTGCCCATATACTAAACTGGCCAAGTACAGGCTGAAAATGTTAAAGTAAATGCTTTACCATGGTCCTTTACTGTATCAGCTGTTTAGTGTCCACCGCGGCACAAAATCTTCACTGACCAGTATAAAACATTTTTCTAACTTTTAGAAAACAAATTTATTTCAGGGGTGACTGGAACGCAAAACACACTCATTGGGGCTAAAAATCTATCACGACCAAAGGTCGAAATCTTCTGCATGCCATGACTGAAAACAACTACGATCACCTCTCTACGGATGAACCTACGTATTGGTCAACGAATCCGCGTATAATTCCACATTTAGTGGATTTCTTTGTAATCACGTCATAGCTACAAACTATATGTGAGCATTTCCATCTTTCCTCAACTTTATTACCCTACACCGCATCGAATTTCTTGCCAGCCGCCAGCCCGGACATGTGCTTTAATGACCTGTGACCTAATCTACCCCTTGGTTTCAAGAAACCCAGGCGGGGCATTCAATGTTGAGCTCTTGTTGGTGACGCATTGGAATTAGTTGTATTAAAAATTTTGATTGAGAATTGATTACAATAAATATTTAAGAGCATTAAACGCGTCTTTTTATTGAGCAAGCTCATATCAGAAGTGGGATTGATTCACTAAAAGTACCACAAGTGTGTGAAATCAGTGAAAAAAAAAATATAAGTGTTTAGTGTTATTCGGCAAAATGGAACAATTAGCGCAGATTTTAGCGGATACGCTCAATGAAATGAAGGCACACGCGAGTAGAGGTACGGCACCCGTCACATCTATTGAAATTCCGAAATTTGATCCAGTTTTCGACGATAATGGGGCCTTAAAGTGGTGTGACGAAATAGAAATTTTGGGAAAAACGTTCAGTTGGTCCGAATACGAGCAACTTTCCAGAGCCACCAGCGGTTTAATTGGAGAGGCAAAGAATTGGTTTTCTTCATGGCAGCCAGCTGAAAAATCCTGGGCAAATTTTAAGACCGAAATTGCTAATTTGTATCCACCTAAAAGAAATCTCAGCGAAAAACTCCGAAAAGCCAGTCTGTATACTAGTGGCGAAGCTGTTTCGTACTGTGAGTATGCCAGGAAAAACATCTCTTTGATAAAATCTTTAAATTTTAATCTGTCTGATAATCAATTGTTAGAGCTTGTAATTGGGGATATAAAAGATGTTCACGTAAAGACTGCTGCTTTTAATAGTAATGTGAAATCCGTTGCTGATTTGTTAGTCCTACTTAATAATTACAAAATGACTACACGTGAGAATCCGTTACCCAATAATAACTTGCAACGGTCGTATCCATTTGAACATAAAATGTTGCCAAAATTGTGTTACAATTGCAATAAACCCGGACACCTAAGTCGACAATGCCGTGAACTGCGGAGAAATAATCCTACTAATAATAATGATACCGAAACCTTTCATAATAAAATCGTTTGTACTTTTTGTGGCAAAGCTGGTCATTATGCTGAAAAATGTTTTTCAAAAAATAAACGAGAGCGACTTCCAAACAATTAATTTGCGATATAGACATTGCATTGTTTATGTGCTGTAAATAAATATTATTATTACTATTATTATTACTATTATTATTACTGTTATTATTATTAATTTCCCGACCGATGTGTTAAAGAATTATTGTCCAACTTAAGCATCGAACAGCATCTCATAGCTAAAAGTTCTCCTCGCGGTAATGGGCAGGTAGAAAGGTACGTCTCGACCGTACTGGATCTACTACGAGTTGAAATTAATAATAAGTCAGAATGGGCGAGCGCTATCATTAAACTTCAAAATACATTAAATTCAACGGTGCAAAAGACCACAGGTTTTTCACCTATTTATCTCTTAACTGGGCAAAATATCAGCAATCCGAATATCCAAGCTCTAACCGATATTGTATCCACAACAATCAGCAGCAACAGTAACTTAGAGGAAGATCGAAAAGTGGCATACGAACGTACTCAAAAGCAAGCAGACTATTCAAAAAATCTATTTGACAAAACCAAACGAGTAAACAAAGCAGTTAAAGTGGGAGATTGCGTGTTCCATCCATCTGGAAATTCGCATTTGTCTAAGTTAGATAAAAGATACGAGGGTCCATTCGAAGTTCTTCAACTACTGCCTCATGACCGGGTCGAACTTGAAAATTTGGCTACAATCAGGAAAAGGATCGTTACCACAGAAATGCTTAGAATCTGGCCCGGTGAATTTTTCGAAGACTTAGACTTATAAACGGTGAGTCGTAAATAGTTGTATTTGTGTGAGCATTACAACAAAACAAAAAAAAAAATGAGACTTTGCAGTTTCAAATCTTTTTTTATTTTTATGTTGATTTTGGTCTTGTATGCTGTTGGAAGCAGAACGCTTCGCAGCTAAGTATTTTCAGACTTTACTGTTGAAATGCATAACGCTTTGCAGTTAGTTTAGAATTTTGTTTTAATTTTGTGTATGCTGTTGGAATGCAGAACGCTTCGCAGCCATAATTAAAAAAAAAAAAAAAAAAAAAAAGCTGTTGGAATGCAGAACGCTTCGCAGCTAAGGATTTTAAAACTTTACTGTTGAAATGCAAAACGCTTTGCAGTAAATTGAGAATTTGGTTTTACTTTTGGGTATGCTGTTGGAAGCAGAACGCTTCGCAGCTAAGGATTTTCAGACTTTATTGTTGAAATGCAGAACGCTTTGCAGTTAGTTGATAATCTTGTTTTAATTTTGTGTGTGCTGTTGGAATGCAGAACGCTTCGCAGCCACAATATATTAAAAAAAAAAGAAAAAAAACCTTTTGGGTATGCTGTTGGAAGCAGAACGCTTCGCAGCTAAGGATTTTCAGACTTTACTGTTGAAATGCAGAACGCTTTGCAGTTAGTTGATAATCTTGTTTTAATTTTGTGTGTGCTGTTGGAATGCAGAACGCTTCGCAGCCACAATATATTAAAAAAAAAAAAAAATTGCTATGATGATTTGGTTGATTGCATGATAAAGTTGTGTGTAAGTTGAGATTTGAAGCCATCACGCAGGGTCTGTGTAAGCTTCGAATCCGAGTAAATTAAACTGATGTTTTATGTTATGATTTTAAAGCTGTCACGCAGTGTATGTCAATCACAAAATAAGAGAGAGAGAAAAGCGAATTGATGAATGATAAAAACAAAAGTCTTATAAAGTGATAAGACCCGATATTTAGAATTTGTTAATTGTCTTTCAGATGTGACAACAGATAATTCGAGAGCGAATTAATTGTCAGTCTGGCCGTGTGAGCATTTCCATCTTTCCTCAACTTTATTACCCTACACCGCATCGAATTTCTTGCCAGCCGCCAGCCCGGACATGTGCTTTGATGACCTGTGACCTAATCTACCCCTTGGTTTCAAGAAAACCAGGCGGGGCATTCAATGTTAAGCTCTTGTTGGTGACGCATTGGAATTAGTTGTATTGCAAGTTTTAATTGAGAATTGAATACAATAAATATTTAAGAGCATTAAACGCGTCTTTTTATTGAGCAAGCTCATATATATCATTGTTGAATCAAATCGCGATTTATCAGTACAACACTTAACCAACGTTATTAAAGAAGCTCTACATCCCATTAAACTGAATAAACTCATAAAGCTAATAACATAGCATTACATATACCGGAAGTGGTGGCTGAAAAACAAAGAGATCGAAAAATGCAGAGGATAAACGTCTCTACAACAAACTAACTTTAAAGCTTCTCCAAGAATTTTACAATACAACGTTCCATGAATAAATCTTCGAATGTATAGATTTACTGGACTGTACTTAATTGATACGCGCAGCAAATTTTTGGGGTGTTCATTTTTTGCATACCCCCTAATTTTTGTCTGATAAATTGCTGTATCGTTTCTCGTTTTCTTTAATACGCAATATTTTTTCTAAAAATCTAATATTTTTCCCCCAAAAAAAGAAAATATTGACCAGGCGGCTATAATGCCTCAGGCCATTTACCTATGCGGTCGCGCAGGGGTACGGGTAAAGTCCGTAGAATTCAACTTTGCTGGATCTTTCACAGCAAAGATTGCTAGGGACCTTGCGTTACGAGTGGTGCAACCTTAACAGTCGGCCATCAAAATTTTTGGTCAACTCTTGCTATGGAATATGAACTGCATGTTTACATTATACCATAAATTATAATTATCAAAATGGCAAATTAATTAACTGTAAATTTGTGAACTAAACAAAGTCACTACTTTGGTTTTTCCTGGCAAGAGTTGACCAAAAATTTTAATGATCACCCTGTACTTTTGCGAATACTGTAAGTAACAATATCTAAAATAAAGAAAAGTTCAGGCGAAATGCTTCGCCTATTTTTACTTTCCTATGCTTTCAAAATGGGGATTTCATGGAAATGATAGATTTCGACGGAAATATATGTTGTGGAGCGGAGCTCCTAACAACTCACAAAGACGCTTTTTAAAAAATGTGTGTCTTTGGGTGGTTATGTGGCCTGGTGGTTATGTGGCCTGGTGGTCAAAAGGGACGAAGCCGTGGCAACGCTGCGCCGTCATAAGCTGGTAAAACTCGTGCGTATGTGCTTTACAAACGTACAAACATTTTTAACACCAATATTTTCAAAGATATTTTTCAATGAATAAAAAATGTGTGTTAAATTTGCATAAATAATATATTGTCTTCAAATATGGAATAGTTAAACATGAAAAAATTATACATGTTTTAATATACAGGGTTGGGCAAAAGTACGGAACAGTGCAAATATCTTTAATACAGCAACCGCCATTTTGGCAAAATTTTCTATATGAAGCTTCCGATATACGGCAGATACAATGAAAGTATTGGCCGTTTAAAATGATTACCGGTTTAGCCGGAAAAATTATCAACTTTTTTATTTTAAATGGAACCCTCTGTATATTTTTTGATATGTAGATAGAACTCTTTTCTGCGAGTTCAGTAATATAAAGTTTCATGTCTTAATTTTCAATAATTCTAGAGATATTAAACAATAATGTTTCGTAATTGTTATCTAGCAGCTCATGAATGCGAGAAGCTTAAACAGTTATGTAATGTTGTCAAATATGCTTGGTTCGTGTTGTGCTGTTTTGGTGTTCGATAGATTGAGCAGTGTGGTTGCAGTAATCAATTATTTAACCAAAATTAATTAAAACTGCTGAATTTAACATCAGTAATGGTTCAATTAACAGTTTTTTATTTTTTATTTGTTTTTTAATTCTTTGTTATCCGGCCTATCCGGCCATTTCACCGAATATTCGGTTTGGCCGGATAATATGAAATATCCGGCCGGAGATTTTTCTTCAAGTAAAAGAGATTATCCATGTAATTTGATTTCAAAATATAGACTAAAGCAATTGAAAGTAAGAGAACAAAAACCCCGTAAGTCCAGTATTTTCCAGATTTGCATAAAATTACTAAATTTATATTATTGAGATCAGCATCTATGAGAGTTAAAAATTTGAAATGATTTCAAACAACATAAATAAGTATTATTTATTAAAACCACGAAGTAATATACACTGTGTCTATAAAGTAATCCCCCCCCCCTAACTAACTTTTGAACGACTTGATATTTTATCACAAAATTTGGTGTGCTGTAATAGGAAATTAAATACTATTTTTAGCCTATATTTAAATTTTGTATCATTCAAAATGGCGGCTGGGCGCCATTAAAAAATTTCTTTTTTTAAATGAAAAAAGGGGTCTGCGTATGATCCTAGAGTTTCAAAGAAAAATATTCAGCCATAAAACAATGACAATGTTTGAAGATAAAGAGGTATATTAAAAAAAAACTAAGAATTAATACAAACAGATATTAAATTAAGTGTTTGAAATGTTCACAATTCACTTTTTTGACACATAAAAAGTCGGTTATGAAATTCCTGCCTTACATTTTCATAAGTTTCTGGAGTGATATTTCTGCAAACTTCTGTAAGGCATTGCTCCAGTTCTTCAATTGTTTCTGGACGGGTTTCTGTACACTTTCGATTTCAGATATCCCCATAGAATAAAATGCAAGGGGATTAAATCTGGGGAGCGAGCCGGCTATTCTACAGGCCCCCGCCTACCAATCCATCTTCCAAGAAAATGGTTGTGAGGAAGTCAGAAACGGGCCTATAATAATCAGGCGGCCCACCGCCTTGTTGGAACATAACGCTTTTAATACTATTTCCAGCCACCTGAAATATTTTTGGGAAAAAGTGGAATACTGAATAAAAAAAATCAAAACAATTTTGAATTGAGTGAGTTCATTTGTTTAAAAACCGCCATTTTGTTATGGCCGAATATTTTTCTTTGAAACTCTAGGATCAGACGCAGAACTGAAAGACCTTCCAAATGAGGTGTCACTCGACCCTCTTCTCCATTTAAAAAAAATGTTAAATGGTGCCCAGTCGCTATTTCAAATGATACAAAATTTAATTACTGGCTAAAAAGTTGTATTTAATTCCCCATTAAAGCACACCAAACATTGTAGTAAAATATTAAGTCGTTCAAAAGTTAGTTGGGGGGGGGGGGTTACTTTATAGACAGATGGTATAACATAAGGAGGATGCATGAACCGCTTGTTGCTATGATATGCAGGTCTCAATTTGTAGGTAGGTCCGATGCGAACAGTAGGTACTACGTTGGTCCCAAGACGCTTCGCTGTAGTACCCCTGCTTTTATAGCGTACAGATGGGTCACTTCTTGGCCGTATTTGATTCTAAAGTATCTTTCCTGTATATATGATTCTAAGATGGTGTATAGCCACTGAACTATACTATACATAGTTCAGTGTGTATAGCGCATGAGGGAGAACTTTTTTAAGTTTGAACAGGAGTCCCTCATGCCAAACCTTATCAAAGGCTTGGCTCACATTGAGGAATGCCGCTGCACAATACCCTTTTTCTTCGAATGTTTGGTTGATGACCTCAGTTACTCGGTGGACTTGTTCGATCGTACCATGGCCTTTTCTGAAACCGAACTGGTGTTCGGGGATCAAATTATTTGCTTCTATTACAGTTGTCAGTCTCTTTAGGATCAGTCTCTCTAGGAGTTTGCTTAGTATTGGTAACAGGATAATAGGCCTGTAAGATGTTACATCATTAGGTCGTTTGCCCGGTTTTTGTATGAGGATTATTTCCACTGTCTTCCATTGGGGTGGAAAGTATCCTACACGTAGGACTGCGTTAAATATAACCGTCAGTAGTACTATTCCTCTTCTCGGGAGCTCTTTAATCAAACGTCCCGTGATAAGGTCGTAACCCGGTGATTTGTTGGGGTTGAAATCATTCTTTATCATATTAGTTACTTCCTTCACTGTGGCTGGTTTAGGTAGCGGTGACATTTGGTACGTAGCTTCTAGGAAATTTTTTATTTCAGTTTCTTCTATTGGCGTGATTTGAGAAGGTACTGGTTGAAACACTTATTCCAAGTGTAAACCAAAAGTAGTTGCCATTTCTGAGTCTGTACGCGCCCATGTGGAGGGATTGGGGTTTTGGTATGTTTAAGGTTTCTGGTGGCTTTCTATATGCAATAGTCGGTTTCTGCTGTATTAGTGAGGTTTTTCAGGTACTCATTAAAAGATATGTTTTTCAGGTTTTTAATAGTTGTCCTTAGTTCTCTAGATGCCGCTTCATACCGTCTTTTGTCTACTGGATTTCTGGTGTTTTACCAGATTTTTCTAAGTCGTCGTTTTAGAGCAATTTTTTCTTTGACTGCCACTGGACAGTTTGTACTTTTCTTATTTGCAAGGATGATGGGTGTAGCTTCCCAAGCGGATTCCTGTATTATGCTGTTGAGATTATTTACAGCCACCTCTATATCTCTATATCTAATTTGGTTTTGAGGGGGATGTTTAGGTTTATCTTCTGGTCGGCTAGTTGTGTGGTACTCCCAATCTGTTCTCTTATTTAATAATGTTGGTGGTTTCTTGCTAATGGTTGCTATTACCGGTGTATGATCTGAGTACAGATCCAAACTTGATTCAATGGCAAGGTATCCTGCGGCAATTTCCTTTGTTACAAAGAAATCCAGCCAGCCCGTGATTTTCCCTGGATCGGTAGGTCAATAGGTTGGGGTGTATGCCGACAAGTGACCAAGATGAAGTTCTTGCATAATTTGAACAGAGCACTCTACCTCTACCGGGGGCTGTTAATCGAGATCCCCATAGCGTATTCTTGGCATTAAAGTCAACACCAGCCATAAATCTGCCGCCAAGGGAGTTTATGTATTCTATAGTTCCTTCTCTATTTGGTCGATAGTTAGGTGGACAATATGCTAAGGAGATCGTTAGGGGGCCATGCCAATCTTGAACGATGATGATTGTAGTTTGTAAGTAGTCCTGCTCGAACTTTTGTATTTCATAATGTTTGATGTGATTTCTTATTAATATTGCAGCGCCTCCTCTAGTTCGCTAGTGTGTTTATTTGGAGTTTTATCTTATTTCCTTTTAGTGTTTGATAGTAGTAATCTTTATCAGTGAAACGGAGTTTAAAAGATTAAGCAATGGCGGGATCTTATTTACAAAGTGTAGAATGAATAGAGGTACTGTAATGTTTGGTTTGGTAGTAGGAAATAAAACACTATTTTGGAGGAACTTTTTATGTGTTAGCTTTTACAGAATAATATTTTATGAATTGTTTTTATATTAATGTAAATAGCAACCAAGTCGCTAAGTTACTAAATAAAATTCATACAACCAGGTTGCTACATTAGTACCCCCCCCCCCCCCCAACTTTGCAGAAGAAAAAAACTACGCAGCGAACGTGAAGCGCATGCTATCTTAGCTACAAAAACTTCTGATCTTTTCAAAAACAATACAAGTAACGTAACTAATTGAACATAGAAAATAGAATTAGTTTGAAGTTGCTTCTAGTCTTTTCAGGTGCGTTTCCAATTCTTGAGGTTCTAAGAGCAGAGTCGAAAAAGTTCAGTTCACTAAAAAAACAGAACAAAAAGGGAAAAAAATGTGCAAATATAAAAAGAACATAATATCTAAACAAAAATACTTAAACAAAAAAAGCTGGTTTGAGGCGATCTAGAGAAACAATTCCATTTCTACCGAAGCCCTCCAATACCATATATTTTTCCGTTCGAGAGATCACCTACGAACCAAACATTACATTATATTTTCTTTATCTTTATTTGTGTTTGACTTTTTGTTAGTATTTAGGTTTTTGCTAGAACTGTCTACGTCTTTTTGATTCGCGAGAAGTTGAAACTTATTTTCCGCCTGGGTAACAAAATTATCGGTGTTTTTCGAGTTTTGGGGGCTGTTATTTAGTCTTTTCCTTTTGTGGCGTTGCTTAAAAATTCGAAAGTCGTTGGGTCGGTAGCTTTCTGTATCTTCACTAGTAACTGATTGCAGGTCGCTTTCGCTCTGGGTATAATTATCCTGGGGTGCTATCTTGTTAGTTTAATTTGGCTGCATTAAGGATTGTTTAGCTGCTAGAGGCTCTTGAGTATATTGCATTGTATACAATGGTGATGCCGTGTATATTGGTGTTTGAAGGAATTGCGAAGCATTTTGTTGAACGGGCAAATAATATTGTGATTGTGTAGGATAAGATTGCCAGTTTTGTGGTTGTTATATAATCTACGTTTGAGGTTGAGGTACTTGTTGATACGGGGCTGACTGTGCATATGTGTAAGGTTGTGGGTTTGTTTGCATACCTGCGTTTCAAATGGCTTAGGATAGAATTAAGTATCTTCTTTGATTTAGTGATTTGAGGTTTTCCCGGGATTTCCTGTTCAAGTAACTTTAATACTTTACTTTGACCTTGGCTTTGGAAAGTTTCTTTTATAAAGGTGTTTGCAATATGCAAGTTTGAAATTTGTAAACAATAAATGTTATATGTATAAATACCTTATAATTTTGTAAGCACTGGCAACTTTACTAATAATATCTATTTAATATCTGATTGTATATGTTTACATAATCTACATTTCTTACTAATCAAAATCAATGATTAGCAGAGCGGTAACTTGTTTCCTGTGGGACCTAATGGCATTGAATATTCAGATTACGACTATGTACTTAATTACTTGGAAAGCTACAGCGAAAGTCAACGAAAAATGTCTTGCCAAGCCTATCGGAATAAGTAACTTGAATAAAAAGCAAGTTGAACAAATTCTTGAGGGAGCCAATATTATTCCTGTAACAAACCAGGTTGACCCTGATCTGATTTAGAATAAATAGAAATCTAATTTCTCCTCTGTCAATTCATTTAGAGATTGAAAGTCATGTCTACCTAAACGAGAACAAGCTAATAGATTTTTGCAAATCTAAGAAAATTACAACAGTTTACAGTCTAGTGGGTTCACCTGGTAGATTATGGCGAAACCTTAAGAACCACACAGCTTTTGGAAGATGCAAAAATCAAAGAAACTGCAGCAAAATTCAATAAAACTTCGTTCTAAAATATCAAATTCAGCGAGGAAATATTGCAATTCCAAAATCAGTTAACAAAGGAAGAATTACTGAAAACTTTACATTATTCGACTTTTGAATTGCCACTCGACAATAATTCTAAAATTGACACTTTTGGTTGCAATGGCAGAATTTGTCATTTTGCTGAGCGAGTACCAAAATAACCTAGAAAAAATTAATGTTAATATTCATATACTTTTAATGCAATAAATCACAAATTTCACCCATTTGTTAATGATGAATATTAAAGCAATAAAAGCAACTGATAAAAAAAACTAATTTATTTAATTGAAATTGAAAGAAATTGAACTGTAAAATTATGTATGGTAAGTATATGTTAATATTTCAATTCATCGCTAATGTAAAAATGAAAATGTAATAAGTGCTACTGACTACCAACAATACGAAAGCGTGGAAGTGCAATGGCATAACTTTTTTCTAAAATCGCGACTTTTAAACTCGCGACGTGACTTTTAAACTCGCGATGCGACTTTTAAACTCGCGATGCTACTTTTTAAGCTTGCGACGCGACTTTTAAACTTGCAACTCGACTTTAAGAGTCGCGACGTGAGTTTTAAACTCTCGACGTGACTTTTACAATCGCGACGCGACTTTTAATCACGCGACGCAATTTTTAAACTCGCGACTCGATTTTTAAATTCGCGACGCGACTTGAAACTGGCGATGCAAATTTTAAGCTCGCGACGCGACTTCTAAACTCGCGACGCGACTTTTAAATTCCCGACGCGACCTTGGAACTGGCGACGCGACTTCTAAACTCACGACTTTTAAACTCGCGACGCAACTACTTGCGACGCGACTTTTAGAGTTAGCGACTTACACTCACTCACACTCTCTCACACACACATACAAATTTTAAATTTTTTATTAAACATATTCTCCCACGAATCAAATCCGATTGGATCAAGAATCACATCTGACATAAAAATGTTTTATTTATATACTTGAATAGAAAACATTTTACATATAGTGTTGTACCTATAACAATAATATACAAATAATATTACAAGTATTAACAAAACAAAAAAAACGACATCGTTTAATAGTTTAGATTTTCAGCTTCCACTCTCTCTAACAATAATTATAAACTTAATGACTGTTCATAGTTCTATTTCCAAATAGTCGACTTATTTCATGAAAGCTTTGTAAGCTTGATATTAAGCCATAGCATCTTCAAAATCATCATCGCATTCAGGGATTGTCGGAGGTATAGAGAATTGATTGGGTAAAGTTGTGCTACCGTTTGATAGGGATTCATCACAAGGACTGTTGGAGTGCATTCGAATTTGAGAAGCTATATCCTCGTCAGTTATTCCTTTTTCATCCAAAAACCGTTCCAAATGCATTAACTTCATTTGAAAATAACGTTTTTCTTCATTTATGCAAGCCAAATCTTTTTCCTGTTCCGCTATTACTTGGCGTAAATCTGACATTATATTTAAATCTTCCTGTCGAGATTCTCGTCTTTCATACCTTGCTCTTACTTCCTCAAACCTAAATAGATGTCTGAGAAATATAACTTATAAATTATGAACTTTTATACTTACAATTTGGTGAGACACTGACATTTGCGTTGCAGATGATCTATAGTTGATTGAGACTGCTTTTGCACTTGGTTAAGTTTCATTTGTTGCTCGTCGTATTCTCTCTGCTGCTGTTCTTGCAACTTCTGTATAGCTTCTTGTAGTCCTCTATTCCAGTAGGTAAGGAAACAAAAAACAGGATAGTTTAGGCATCGGGATAGTTTCAATTTCAAAGTAAAGTTTAGCACACCTAACTTAAATATATTTAAATTTTTTATCAAATATTTGGTTTGTGTGCAGTATATAACATCATAAGAGCAATAAAAAAAAACTTAATCAAGAGGGCGTTGAACAACACCATATGTCTTAGATTGATGCACAATTTGTTTCATTAATTTTATAATAACTGCATTTAAGAGTCAATCACAGACGTGACCTTTTTCAACGCCCTCTTGATTAAGATTTTTTGGTAGCTCTTAGCAATGTCATTAAAATAAATGCAAAAATGCGAAATATACAAAATAGTACAAATATATAAAAGTAGAAAGGTATGAAATTTTGTATCAGAATGTCGATATAAATTTTTTTAATTTCGAGTTTTTAACATGCGTGGTCAATATGCTATAGATCTAATTCAGAGTCATCTAATACTAAAATAACATGCAAGTGATAAAATGAATTGTTAAAATTTATTATAAAAGACAAAGGAAAACGCCACAGCTATGAAGGATATAAACATCAGCCAGGAATCTGATAAGAACCATGATAATAGAGGATAAAGGAATACCAGAAAAGTGACATCGATTGCTACTCCCTTAGTACATCTACACAGGTAAAGACAAAGTTACTACATTAGTAAAGCAGCATATGAAGTAATTAATGAGTTATTAAGACATAGAGTGCTATTATATTTTTAACGCCGACATCTTATTATTTATCAGGTAGATAATGATTGTACATTCAAATTATTGAAATCTATCTTTCAAAAGTAAGTACCATGCAGATGACTGGACATAACAAAGGGAACAACAGTAAAGTGATTTAATGTAAAATTATCAGTGTCCGGACTTTTATTCCAATACTTAGTCAGTGTTGAAAGTATGAGGCAATAAATTAATAATAACTTCCCGCACAATTCTTGTAAGTACTCGTATATAGTTCTCGCTTCTACGCAATTTTAAACGCCTATATGTTTGACCTTATGCGAGCTCGTTTAGTTTTATTTGGTCAGTTGCAATTGATGCTTGTATAATTTTCAGTGAAATGATAACAAGGTTCATAAGTGTAAACTATAAATGGTCACGGGTTTTAAAAGTACTACACGAAACAATTTTATGAACTAAATCTATCAAATTTCTTCATCGTGCAACATGTTTTATGTATAACTTAATAAATTTGAGTACGCCTATGGTTTTTGTTTACTTATTGAATTTTAACCAAATTTTTGCTGTTTTGGGACTAAAAGTCCGGATTAGACATAATTTTAACTTTGTTCAATAAGTAACAGTTTTTTTTAAATTCTGTTTTTTAGTATTGGAAATTCATAATACATATATAATTGTTTATAAAATTTATTTCTACTGCTATTTATATATCAACTTTTTTCTCATACACTAAACAATTACTAGCTAGCTGTAGAAGTACTTTAATAAACGATGAAGTACTTGAGTTTTGACGATATAATTAAATCAAGTAAAATGGAAGTGTGTGTGCACTGATATGCGTTCGGCAGCAACGGCATTATGAGTGCATTAGAGAGGTTTTCAAATGTTTTTTATAAACTACCCTTCATTTTTTAAATTCTCATAAGAAATATTTTATGAACATATGCAAAACTTTATGTATAAGTTCTAGCTTTACTTCGTTGAAGTCCATATTTATTGAGTGTAAATAAAATACTCTTTACTTCATCAATATTTATTTATTTTAACCTTATACGTATTTCGACATGTTTACATGCCATTATCAACGGTTATATTAAAAAATAAACAGTTAGTGTTGTTATAGCAACAATAGAACTTTGCAACTTGATCTTAGTATAATCGTCTGCAGATGACTTGATTTTTTTATTCCAAAATGTTCAATTGAGGAGAATTTAAGAGATCAATTTGCTCATTCATTACCTTATACAGTTTTCGAATGCTTGTCAATCTAAATGCTTCTAGTATATCTAATTTACGTTTATCATCACAAAAGTATAAAGATTTTGTAGTGTTATTAGATGTCATTGAATGATTGTGTTCTAGTAAGTGTTTAGCGTAATTGGATTTATGTGGATGTCTATAATTGTGATGTGTTGTCTGGCTGCATAAACCGAATGACAATCCGAACAAATTAATTTGTAAATGCCTGATTTTAGGAAATCATCTGTTTTTGATTTTAGATCGAGATCATCAAGAGTCTTAATAAAACCTTGTCAAGAGTGTTGGTCGTGACATTAGTCTACACTTATTCTTTAAATGATACACTATTCAATAGAGTAATCCAGAATACTTGATCTTCAATATGGACGGCGCGGCAGTGGGCTCATGACAGTTGACAGCTGTTTGTTTATTGCTTAGGTTTACATTCTAACCTATATGCTTGGATTCAGAGAAAATTGGACTTGGACTGTTGGTGTCACGGACGGTGTTGATTGTTTTTCAATTTCGCAGAGTTTTGAATCAACAAAAAATACAGAAACTAATTGTAATTTGTTGTAGTTAATAGTGATAATTGATTTTTTTAAACAATTTTTTTTCTCAGTTACCTACATACCTTTAATTTTCGTATGTTACTTCGTGTTTACGTATTATATATTTCCTGTATATGTAAACCTATTTAAATTTATTATAAAACACCCTAGAAATTTAGTGCGAAATAAATAAAATGGTTACTGCATAGTCTTTAATTTTGGTTTCTGGTAAATTCGTTCTGTTTATGACTTTCAGCCACTTTTCCCTTCGCCGCTTGAATAATTTATTTAATTTTACTGCAAATTTGTGATTTAAAGCAGCGGGCATATAATAAAAAAATATCCCATCCCTAATTGCTCTGGTATCACAATTTACTGCAATGAAGGTCATCGGCATTTTTTGAAAAAACGTTGTTTATTAACACCTACAATTTAACTTATTAGTCTTTATTAAACAAGAATTTATCTACCTATTAATAATCACACATAGTAAAATAAAAACACAATTTTACCGTTCAGTTTACTGAAATATTATTTAAAATTTACTATTCAACAGTTCGTAAGTCATAAAGGAATGAAATTCACTCAAAGCACTGCCACGCAGCACAGTGGGCTAAATCAAATAAAAAGTGGAATAAAGTGCTGTGTAAAAACTTCACTGCAAATAAAAAAAAATGTAATTATGTTAAGCGATAACTACTTCATTGTGCATAGCCATAAAAACGAACATACGCGCTTTTGGGTCGCCATAACCACGTCGCAAACAATCGTTTCGCAGAACTCGCAAGCTCCCGTTTCTTTCTTCCATTGAGCGCTACCGTTAAATAGAAGCTTATTTTTTAAGATTTCGTGATATTTCCAATTAAGATGGCGAAGGAGAATCGGCAAGGTATGTTCTTTAAGATGCATATCGGTTGATTTTGATATCGGTCTTCATTATTTAGTTGTTCAGTATATATAGTCACTTTTATTATGAGCATATTTTTGAGTTTTAATAATTTGTAACTCAATGTAACATTCCAAAAGTGGCATGACATTGTAGCTTCGACTTTTATTAAGCAGTACCAAACTTGTTCACTTTCCTTTTTTGTCCTTTTATCAAAATTTTCAACTTTTGCAGGGAACTATTGCACTTTTGAAGCATTGCGTGCCAGGGGCACCATTAATGCTACTACATCAAGGTCAAGGGAGTTCTTAGTAAACTATATTAAAGCAGTTAAGGGTTAAGTTAAGGGTAAGGTGCTTTGGTACTTAAGAAGTGCATGTAAATAATGATCAATATTAGGCAAAACAAGAGTATCTCCCTTATTTTAAAGAAGAACAATTTTATTTTTTGTTTAGTCTAGTTCAGTGTAAAACGTAGTTTTAGATCTACTACTAATATTTGTTTTTCCAATTTATTTTTTGTGGCAGACATTAAAAACTAGATTTTTTTTCTCAAAATTGCATAGAATGTAGTTCCTGCTTGGAACAGCAGTACTTTCCTCTCATATTCAACCCAATCTGATCCCCAAATAAATAGAATTTAGAAAAATCAAGTTAGGCCTTTCAGTTTTGAAAAATTTTTTTTGCTCCTCTATTACATGTCAAGATTGTGAACGAATTTAAAATTCACCTAAAAAGTTTTATAATTATAAAAAATTCAATAAAATTTTGTCAAGTATGCTATGTTAAATCCGTTATTTGAAATTTTACAATTTTGACAAGATTTAGAATCAGAGCACAAAACCTTCAAAACCCAAATGTCGTATAAATCTAATAAAATGTTGAGTAGTAGTCCGCTGTATTGGATCCGCCATTTTTAATTTTACAATTTGGATATAACATTTGAAATCAGCGACCACGAAAACTTTTAAAATCCAAATATCGTTTCAATCCGATGAGATTTTGTCTAATAGTCCGCCATATTTAATTTTTGCAATTTTGACCTCATATTTAAAATCAGCTACTATAAAACCTTCAAAGCCTAAATATCGTATAAGTCTGATGAAATTTTGTCTAGTAGTCCGCCATATTGGATCCGCCATACTGAATTTTTCAATTTTGACATCAGATTTGAGATCAGCCACCTCGCAAACTCTTAAAACCCAAGTTTTATGCAAATCCGGTGACTTTTTGAATTTTGACCAGTTTCTTGAGAACCTGGCCCACTGTGCGCCGTCACGTAAAATTTAAAATGTCAAAACAGACGCCAGAATCCGCCCATCAAGCCACAGGAAGTTGAAATTTAAACAAAATAAGCAGCGCACGCGCACATTCGTCCACTGCCCGCCATGATGCCGACGTCATTCTGATACTGGTATATCGGGTGGGCCCCATATTTCTTTTTAGTAGGTATAGAACTAACTTTAATGTAAGCAACGTGTTGGGCCGTCGGATCTAATTTCAGTTCGGGACAAAGTAGTAAACATAAATATGTGACTGACATTTCAATGTGCCGAACATGATTTTTAATAAATAACAATAACAAAACAAAGTATAACATTTCTTATAGAAGATGAATAATCAATGAAGAGCAAGGCGCATTCGTATATAATATGATTAACCTGAAAAGGAATAGCTCCGTTTGGTTTCCGTGAGTGAAAATTGTGCAATATCAAATAAATTAAATGAGGAGTTCTGTGTATTATTATTGCCTCGAAAATCACTCTAACATTAAGCACTTTATTAACTACAAATGTTTGTGTGTATAAGAAGACTGCACATGATCACCGGAAGGCAGAGCTAGAGCGAGTGCATGGCCGCCGATAGGATGCGAACAGTTTATTGAATTTGTTAAACTCTATTAGAAGATCTGCAGCAATATTTATATTACGTATACGTTTTTCATTGCAATGCAATATAATACTTCATCTTTATCCGTACCTACTACGTTTGTCCAAAAATTGATCAAGACCAAGACTCAAGACCATATACTAAGTTAGTCTTGGTCTTGGCATCGCAAGGCCAAGACAAGACTACGTGTTCAAGACTTTTTCAAAACCAGACAAGACTAAGACAGTCTTGTCTTGGTCTTGGTTTTATCAAAGCACTAACTAATATTCAAAAAACACATGTGCATACTAAGTATTAAGTCCTTCAGAAATTACTTTTGGAAACATTTTTTTGAGTTGTGGCAACAGTTTAAAAAAATATAAAAACAAAGTGTTTCTAGGTACAGCAACTCCCCCTTCATACTTTTTATTTCAGAAATAAAATGTTGCTTAGTTACCAAAGAATATTACCTACCGTATTTTATGGTCCGCATCTATCTTAGTTTTAGTAACAGTTTCTCCATGATATGCCATTTCTTGATTAAGAACTTGAATACCTCCTTCTAATGTATCAACATTGTTTTGTAAATCTTCTATTGTTGAATCTTTGCTGGTGATTTCGTTTTTCATCGTATCAATTGTTTTTAGCAGCTCCACTTCTCGGGACTCGTGTGACTTTTGCTGCGTATAAAATTGCTCTTCTAATGTTTTATATTTTGTAACGTATTCTTCCTCAACTAATCTCACTGCTTCGCTTTTCTGATGAATCAGATTTCCCCATTGGGAATCTAAAAAAACAATATATTCATTATTACAATATTAGTCACAGTCAAGCACCACTGAAGCGGTAGAAAAGTTAAATTCAGAACATATTAGTAAAATTTTAATGTTTACCGCAAGGGCGGCTTGTTAGTGAGGGTCGGGGTGCACGAAAGCGATCCTTCAAAGAGGAAAAAACAGGAAATTTCGAAACAATTTGTAGCTAATTATGCACATTATGATTGTTGTGATACTCTTCTCTCTTCTGTGTTAAGCGACCACGAAGTGACGAATGTTGCGCACGTATTTACCGCGATATCACTCACAAGTTTAGTTGCTGGAGATTGGTTACGGTTTGGTAACGCGTATTTCGATGGTTGCGTGCCAAACATATGAACAGCGTTTACAGTATTTTAGAAGTTATCACCTAACATTACAACACAAAGTTGATATAAAATTATTAGGGAGACCGACACCGAAATTAAATATTAGGTACGTATACATGTGTATGAAAAAATGAAAGGGGAAGCTCCAGAAACATTTTAATTAAGACGCCTATAACTTACTTTTGCAATAAGCTGAAAGGTTACTTGTTTAAATACTTTACTTTTTATGGCTGTATGCCAACTTTGAAACAAACTACAATATTACAACAGCATTGTGATAAGCGAAGACGAGAAACTTTGTTTCGCAGTGTACTTACTATGTAAAATGTTATCATGCTTACCTAACTCAGATCGATGTTGGTCAATAAGCATTTGCATTTTTTGTTGAGATTCTTTTTCCATTTGTTCCTTTACTAATTCTACTGTAGTTCTCATTGAAGTAACTTGTAGTTGCCAATTGCATTCCACATCTTTTAATTGTTTTGCGTGTTCCGTATTAATTTTTTCTAGAAGAAACGGATCACGTTTGATTATGCATATAGTATGTCATTATATATATACAAGGTAATACAGGACTTTGGTACACCCTTACTAAGTTTTTTATTTTTTAACAGTTTGAATGAAATTATAAAGAATTATATAGGCATAAGAACTCGCAGTTTAAACTATTTGTCTATAATTTTTTTAGGCTTTACGCACCGTTTACATTTTCAAATTTTTTACTAGGGATTAAGTTCCAAGTACAATGATCTCATAAAATTGCATTTGCAAAAACTCAAAAAAATATAGTTCCAAAAATTATACATTTTGTTTAATACTTCAGAAAAACTGAGGTCGTAATTCCACAAAATCGCAATTATTTGATGCTTTTAACGCTAGAATATTTACAAAATCGTGTGGCGAAGGAAGTTCTTGAACGTTCAGCGATGTGTCGTTATTTGAATGGAGAACATTTTGAACAATTGTTTAGCATCTCTATCTATTTTTTGATTGAAAATAATAAATATTCAATTTAGAATTTTTGATTTATTTATTGAAACACCAATAGTTTTTAATTAATTAATTTTTAGTCAACTAATCTTGATAATATTCTAATAGATTAAAAATTGGAAAACGTCATTGGACTTGAAGGAACATGAAAAAGCTTCACAAAGTAATTTTTGATAAAATGTAAATTAGAAAGAAAATGACTGACTTCATGGTGACATATTTTGGTGGTTCTGATAAATAATTATTTTTGTATTTAAAAATTTCCAAGTTGTTAAAAATTCAATTTTCTTTGCTCCATTTCACTCAAAAAATATAATAATGAGCCAGAATTTCCATTTTGAATTATAAAAAATTAAGGTAATTTTCGTTGAAACGGGAGTAAAAATTTATAGAAAAATATTTCAAACGCATTCTTATGTCTACATAGGCGTTCAAACGAAATTTTATTTAAAAGTTAAGAATAAAAAAAAAGTGGTAGGGGTCTACTGAGGTCCTAGGATCGCCTGCCTTAGCAGCGTTGATATACCTAATTCCTCTTCATGTTGCTGTACAAGTTTTTCGAACTTATCATGATGAGACATGTCTATTTTATCCATAAGTCTTCTAAGTTCGAAGATATCGCGATCTGTGTTTGTCTGCGTAACTTCAAGCTGTCTTTGATAATACTCATCTT
Source organism: Ctenicera cuprea (assembly GCA_958336395.1). NCBI lineage: Eukaryota > Metazoa > Arthropoda > Insecta > Coleoptera > Elateridae > Ctenicera > Ctenicera cuprea. The sequence goes on from OY284490.1 coordinate 58,789,429, forward strand.
TTTCTTTCAGCGACCTTTTTAAAGTGGCAACCTGAAAATTGAATATCGTTATCATTATCATAGCGATTACCTCTTGTGTTTCGGTGTCAAGGTTTTCATTAAACTGATCAAAATATCAACTTTTGTTTTTAAGCAGTTACTCACCTCTTTTAAATTATCTTGTATCTTTTTTTCATATTTGTGCTTTATTTCGTCAAGTTCTTGTTCTTTTTCATTTTTAACAGATTGAATAGCCTTGTGCCTGTCTTCGTAGTGTAGCTGATCTAATTCTGTTGTTAATCTTCTACATTCTTGCAACAGTCTCTCTTCCCAGTAGAAAGCTATTGCAGTCTTTTGCTCTTCCATGATGTCCCTTAGTTTCCGTTCTTTATCTATCATTTCATGGTTATGTACTCTCTGCATGTGCTGCAAGTTTTCTTTTTCCATATCAACGAGTGTTCTTAATTTTTTGCTTTCATTTTTCAAACTTTGTTCAGTGTTTTTCATATCTTCAAGTTGTCTTGTGACTACATCTAGAGATTTTTGTTGTTCCATGGTTAATCCTCGAAGTTGTCTTACTTCGTTTTCATAGGACTTTAAATTTTCTACCTTAAAATATTAGTTTTAATGTTATAATTAAATTGTTCAAGAAATCTAGGCCATTTTTGTATTTTACTTCGTAGTTATATCTCACCTGACTCATAATCTTTTCAGCTTGTTTTATTTTCTTTTCTGCATCTTTATAGGCTTCCTCTAATTGTCCTTCAATTTTTCTGTCTTTTTCTTGTATCCTTTTTTTGCACGTCTGTTCTATTTCCCGTAATTTCCATTCAAAGTCGGTCAGCAATTCTTGTTCTTTTACGATATTAACAGTTCGCAGTTTTTCAAAGTCATCTTCCCATTTTTTTTGAATTGAATTTTTATCTTGCATTGCTTTTTCTAAAGCTGCATCGAGTGTTTTTTTCTCATCTTCTCGTTGTTGTATTAAAGCCGCTTTTTGTTTTTCTAGGTTTTCTTTTTCTTTTTCCAACATATCTAACTGTATTTCTAATGATTCAATTTTTGCCCTGAGTCCTCTGATAGTGGATTGCATGTCGGTAATCTTGGCATTAGTTGAGTTTTGGAAAGTGCTAAACCTTTCTGCAGTAAAATAATTCAGTGAACAAAATTATTATCCTTTTATTAAACGAACTTACCAGTTTTCTGTGATAATTCTTCAGAAAGGTTGGTATTTCTCTGTTTGGAAATTTGGAGGTCATCTTCTACGTGTCGGAGTCTCTGTCGGACGTATTCAGATTCTTTCAGGGCAGCTTGTAATTCTGCCTGCAGTCCTAGACGAGTAAAACAAGAACCCATTATTTAGACTAATTACTTAGTTACAGCTTTTGATTTTTTTGGTAATAAACCAATCTGAACATACCATACGCAACAACTCACTGAAAGTGTTCAATTATACTCGCCTAACGCGACATAATTGTTTTAGCAGTGTCCTGTGTTATCTAACAATTGACAATTTAGATATGAAACTAGCGACGCAAACATTTACGGAGCTCTCTAATATTGTAATAAAATTAATTAAATGTTACACAATATGCATGTTAAAGAGAAGGTTAATTTTATACCAAGAATTATGCTTCAGAATACAAAAGACTTTTTTGAGAATTTGAAACTATTTACAGTTGGTTTGAATGCTGACATTTCGCAGCAAAAATGTTTATTTGCCATATTTAGACGCATATGAATAAAATTCTTTCATAACCACTAATTTTTGTTCAAAAATAGTATATGAACATACATCAATTTTCATGTAAAACATGAGTTTAAATTTAAATTCAAGTTGTTCTTTGGGGATTAACTCGAACTAAGTATCTACTTTTTAGTAATTTTCAAAGTTTGTTTTGTTGCACGTTCAGTATATGCATAAGCAAATTTGTGCAATGTGGACGAGGTACAAGCAAACCTACATAAACAAACCACAGCGAAAAAAGTTTGTTTTTGCTAGATTTTTCGGTCGGTATCCAACTGAATAGAAACTGGGAAATCGTCCACATTGCAGGAGCTAGTGTAATGTAACATCCTTAAAAGTAAAAAATTCCTATAGTGCTATTCGATCATCCTGTCTCACAACAAGTGTATGATATTTAAAAGTATTGATAATTGATAATGGCGTCGTTTAGTGAACTATAGTTAGGTACATACTCCCCTACTTAATTATTTGTTAAAAAAAGCAAATATTTACAGAAAGACGTAGTCAAAACACCCGCTAAAAGCAAGATTTAATTAACGTTGAAGGCACGTTTAACAAACTTGAATGTTTAGACCGACACAATGCAAAACATCCCGCGTACAAGAAAACATACGTTTTAGTAGAAAAAGTTAAGAAAAGTAAAGGGGAATTTTCAAAATGGAATATAATTTATTTTAGGTTAGTTAAAGTAGTGTATTATGACTCAAACTTACGCATATTGTTGCTATAATATAATAATTTCAAACGCATTTTTATAGTGTTTCTGATCCACGCTGGGTCAGTAGGGGAGTAATCTCCACCATTACTAAACGACTCCATTATTTGGCACATTTGTGGAAAACCAGGCTATATTGCCACTGCCCGAAGAATAAGAAAATTTAATGTCGCTGGTGTAACAGTATAAAAAAAAATAAGTTCTACTAGTAAGTTCTACATAGCATGAAGAAAGTAACCATGAAAACAATATTTTAGTGGAAATGTGGGAAAACAAAGAATGGATTTGCCCTCATTAAGATGCTGCTACCGGACTACATTAAAAATATATTTAACGTTTTTCATTTACGGGAAGTAGACAGAGTATGTAACCATACCTACTTACAGTTGTATTACAAATTCATGCTGTAATTACCAAATCTGACAAACGCATCGTATACTTCATTGGCGTTTAATATCAATTGTCAATTGTGACGTTTGTTGGCAGCATTACGGGTTTTTTAGGTTTTGCTTTTGTGGTAGCAATTTAAAACGAACGTCCTCCTATTAATTACTACTAACTACAACATGCTATTTGCATTATTTAAATGACATTAATCAGATGAACCTCTCTTCCAAGTTTTGGACACTAGTAGCTTTGTAGTTACATAGAGCTGTACAAAAAATATTAATGGCAAGATAAAGGATGGTTTTAATTTTAATTGTAACATTGACGTTGATATCAAACGTGAATTAAGTACATAATGGTTTTTTTAATTATCCTAACTTTAGTAGCCTATTAAATTTTCAATACTTACGATCCATCCCAGCAGATTTTGCAAAAACATCTCTCTGAAGTTCTTCCATCTGGAATCGAAGTTTGTTCGCTTCCGCATCTCGGAGTGATAACTGCTTCGAAAGCTCATTTAATTGACTCTGAAATTTTGCTTCTTGATTTATTAGGTTTTTCCTGCAAGATAAACAAACATTTTACTGTTGAAAAGGATTGCTTATTAAAATTGAGTTTGAGTAGGCGTACATGTTGAAGTGATTCACGTCATGAGGTTCAAAATTAGAGCACTTATTACAGTCTGACGCCGAATTTTAGGTAGAAATATAAAATATTGGTTTAATAACGTACGTTTTCGCATCATCGAATCCGTTTGTTAATGAAAGCTTGTTGTCTTTGTTTAAGGGTTTTTTTGATGGAGGACTTTGTGGTGGTAGGTCAACTTGTAGTTTCATTGTCGCCCTGACGGTATCGCTAATTATTGGATCATCTATAAGTGGATCTTTTTCATTCTTTAATTTGTCAGAACTATCCTTTTGGGTGGGCGGTGCTTGTTCAAACGAGTGAACCCTTCTAAATTTTGGTCTAGCACCAGATCCTATGTCTGGACTGCTGGGTGGTGTGCATGAATTATTTTCCCTTTTATTTGCTGGAAGAGGAATTTTGGGGGCAATAGCTACAGTTCCATGACCACACGGTTTTACTGAATTTCTTCGTTGCTGAATTTCGCTTTTCACAATGTTTGCGTATGATGTAACCGGAGAAGGCGAATGTTTCGCGGCTCTGTTTTGGCTCACTTCCATAACTTTGTCGGCAGAATTGGAATAGTTAGTAATATTAGAAGCTTTCGATGAATTCGAGTCGATTTTTCCGTCTGTCACGGTCACTTTTTTTTCGTTTTTCGCGGTCACTTCGTCACTAGCCACACTCACTATTGCATTCCCATTTTCTCGTAACCTGGATTCCGACAGGATGCTTGGTATGACGTTAATATTCCCACTGTGCAACGCGCTCTCTGGCTTTTGTGTCAACTTATTTTTACACATATCTTTGGGAACACTCGTAGGCGACGCGTTATCGTCTTTAGGTGAAAATTTCTCTTTGTTTTTCTTTTCTTTTGATGGTCCATTAACTTCAGTGTCCTTTTTGGCCCTTTTGAAAAAGCTGAACATTATTTCGATAAATTTATTTATTTACTGTTTTAACTTTAAAGTTTCGTTCCTTCCTGTTGCCACTTTAACACATGTGATTACAATAATTATTTATTAGCGGATCTTACAATTTTTTTAACGTTATGCAAAAATTCTAAAGTAGTGATGCGTTGCGGATGAAGCAAACGTTCAAGTTCGGTGTCCAAACAAAACTGAAGAGCTTTGGGATTTTATGATCTCTAAGGGGTTATTTTTAGCCTTGGGAATAAAACCACTTAATTTTCCTTTAAAAAATTTCGTTCGTTGACTAAGGATGCTGGATATTTTCATTCCGAGTCTTACAATTCAGTTAATTCGTATAATTTATTGCCCACACAAATAGTTGGCAAAAATTCTCAATGTTCACGCACTAAACTTTAGTAGTTGCATTTTGTGAATACGAGGAAACACTTAATATGAGTTTGTTTACTTAAAACACTTTAATATATTTAATTAAAAAAGAAAACGACACAAGCTTCTTGCATTCACCGAGAAATTGCTATACGGTATCAAACGAAAATTCCATGTTTTAAAATTAATATGAGATTTTGTCGTTGGTCCTTGGAGGGGAATTCTGGAAATAGCGTGTTTATGCGCTGACAAGAAGATGTTAAAATAATGACGTTCAAATGCTGGAAATAGAAGGGTGTTTAAATGTAATTATACTACTACGGTCGTTGAATTGCCAACGAACGGGGAATACTGAGGAAAATATCAAATTCTACATATCTTCTATATACATGTAAAACATTTTGAGAATAAATCCTGAAATAGTATCTTTATATTTATTTTTTATTTTTTTTTAATTTTTATTATAAAATTTCATAAAAACTTTTAGCTATTTATTAAAGTTCTCGAAATCTAAGATTCATGGTCATTAAATATAGTTTCTTTGTATTCTTGTATCTTATATCAATTGTACCAAAAACTTTCAAACGGATTATTCTGGCCAACCAACGCAACGATATGTTGCTAAAATTAGTGTTTAGTTGTATGCTCCTTGGTTTAGTAGAACTATGTAAAATATTTCTTTTATTCTTAATGTTCACTGTAGAAGGACGTGAGTATCAGTTATTACTGTATGCATAATATATCGTACAATAGTACAATGGTACATGTCATACATTTCTTTGCATCTGTTTTCGTTGTCCGGTGACCTTCAAAGACTTGAGATATTCTTAATGTCGCCAAGAGTCCGATGTTAATTCTGGACAGCTACACTTCATGATCTTCATTTTTCAACACAGTTTCTTTATTCAGCAGCCTTGCGTTCTTGAGTTTTCACAAATATCTTTACTATTTTAATAGTACTTGGAAATTTAAAGCACTTTGTTTTGTTATCTCAACACTTCAACCAGTCCTTTTTGTGCTGCTTTTAGTTTGATATTGAAGCTTACATTTTTATTAAAATCAGATTTATTTCGATTAGATGTGCCAGTAGTCTACATTTACGTTGCATTTACGCAGCAAGCTGTCGTCCAAACACCGCCAGACTTTTCCCGTCAGATTTCCGTAATTTTTTGAATTATTGTTTTGTAGAGGGTACAAGATGGTATGAAGGTGTTGTTTTTTAAGAAACTTATAGTATGTCTATATAAAACATTATGCGTACCTTAAATTTTTAGGCATTTGAAAATTCCAGCAAAATTTTCTATAAGTAATCTTTATTTGTACCCGCTAAGACAAATCGGAGACCCTAAAAAGCAGCACAGATCACTAAGAAAATGGCAGAAAGTAAGGGAGATGTTTTTTTTTTAAAGCCGATCCTAGTCTTATTTCTGATTTTTTCAGTTAAGAGTTAAGAGAAATTGGTTTTAAAGGTGCCGTGGAAAGCGTTTTAAAGATACTGTGGATAAGTAGAAGTGGAAAAGTAGATAATTTAAAACATACTTGTTTTTATATTTTAGGGATTGGACAGCAGGTCGGCATTAAATTGGACGCTAAGTACCTGGCTTCTTTTAATCCTACCCTTAAACTGGACGCTGGCGAGGGGATTAACACAATTACTTGTTTATCGACGGTTAATGAAATTCTCCAAGAATTTTCTATTAGAATTGGGGAGGGAAAGTTTCAGTTATTTGCTTATTTCCAAATAGTTTTATTTTCCTGTTTTAAGTGGTCGAAGTTAGTTGTGCCTCTATTCGTTTACCGCAACTATGGAAATTTTCAAATTTATTAGTGAACGTGGAAAAGAAGTACTGATTGTGGAGTCTGCCAAATTTACCAAAGACAAAGTGCTAAAAAGTGGTGAAACTTACTGGAGATGTGCCATACGTTCCTGCAAAGCAAAGGTTTTTACGATGGGGGCAGAAGACATAATTACTCGTAGTGATTTGCAACATAACCATCCTAAAGACATTAAAATGTTAAATCGTCAAGTAATAAGCAACAGTGTAAAAAGAAAGGCGACAGAAGAGGCAGCCGAAACGCCTTCTAAAATAATACATTCGGCGTTAAAAAACCATAGGGAACAATTGAGTACGGTATCTGTTCGAGATTTGACTTACATTCGTACTAATTTGTATAACAGGCGGAAACATCAACCACCACTACCAAAAACTACCGACGACGTTATGGATATGTTGGGGAAAGTGAATATTCGAACAAATTACAAAAGAGGATTTTGTATTCATTAACGATCAGCATAAAAAGATTGTTGTGTTTTCGTGCTTGACAAATATCCGCTATCTGTGTAGTAGCGAAAATATTTTCTTGGATGGGACGTTTAGTTACTGTGCAAAGTAATTTTTACCATCCACACTCTTGAAAATGGACACTACATTCCACTGGCATTTTGTTTGCTTCCTGATAAACGACAAATAACTTACGAAGGTGCTTTTCTGTTACTAAAAATTAAGTGCGAAAGTGTCGGTTTAACTTTAAACCCAAAAAAAATTGTGGCAGACTTTGAAGTGGCAATCCACAATGCAGTGCGGGCAGTGTGGCAAGAATCACAATTAATTGGGTGCCGCTTCCACCTCGGACAAGCTTGGTTTCGGAAAATACAGAACTTGGACTAACGGCGGAATACAAAAACCAAGAAAGTGAAATAGGTAGGTGGCTGAAATATACGTTTGGCTTGCCCTTTTTAAGCCCCGCCGATGTCGGTGATTGCTTCGCATATGATTTCGCGGAAATACAGCCTCAAGATACGAGAGTGTTACAATTTGCAGACTATCTAGTGGATAACTATGTCGGCGAAGAAGCCAATTTTCCGCCAGAATTATGGGCAGAGTGCAGCGACAGCATAGAAAGAACCACAAATGCGTGCGAGTCTTTTCACTCCAGTTTTATTCCACCCACCCTAACATATATTCGTTTATAGAAGTTCTAAAACAATTCCAAACAGAAACATATGTGAAACTTCAAAGTTTAACTGAAACAGTGAGAATTCGGGACCCCGCGGTACGCAAGCGTACAGAACTATTACGTACCAATATAAACCATTATAATTTAGGTGAAATTACAAGATTTCATTTTGTGAAATGTGTAGCCCATATATATTCCGTTGTAAATAAGTAACTTAGATTTATTTATATGTATTATGTATTTTTAAAATATATGAATGCTTAATATGTATAAATATATTTTTTAATTAACAATGACAATTTTAGTCGAGTTAATTAATGTTTTTAATGAGCCGCTTAAAATCAGCCACAGGTAGTGGGCAGCAGTAAGGATTACTAGCGTCAAATTTATGGTACCCCTCACAGGTATAGCGAAGGTATTACGAATTAACTTAATCTTTGGCGTCCAATTTATGCACGCCCGGACAGCACTAGAAGGTTTACCACCAGCAGTTTAAAGGTGTTGCTTTCAAAAAGGGTATAATTCTTTTCATATTTCAAATACTTAATTACAACATTATAGAGCGTAGTTTGAAGGTGTTGGTATTGAAAGAAAATAATTCTGGTTGTTTTTAGAAAATTTGTTTGGGGGTCTAGCTTGTAAAATGGGTTATTCGCCTAGTCATAATAATACATTTTATTTTTTGGGGGTCTTGCATGTAAAAGGGATTATTCTAGTGATAATAATACATTTTATTTTTAAGGTTTGCGGTTGATTTACAAGTTGTTTTTTTTTCAAACAGAAAAATATTTGAGTTTTAAAGGTTAGGAAAAGCCATTTAAAATGATTCGCTCTATAAGTACTTTCAGAAATTTAAATCTTTTGAGGGTTGAGCTGCACCAGGGGGTTTAAAAAAAGAATTATTATACTCAGATTTAAATGTTTTTATGTTTTAGTTGAGAAATTCATTGGAGGGCGGTTTAAACAACTTATTTTTCTATAGCGGTCTAAAATAGTAACTTTTTTAGGTTATTAATAAGTTCTAGATATACTAGAAGCATTTGAAATTCACAAACATTTAAAATCTGTATCTTTAATGAATGAGCAAATTGATTTCTTAAATTCACCATTATTGGACGTTTTCGAATGAGAAATCAAGTCATCTAGAGGCAGATATAGAAAACCAAGATCAAGTTATGAAGATTTATTGTTCCTATAGCAACACTAACTGTTAACTTTTAATCTTGCCTCCTAAAATGGCATGTCAACATGTCGAAATACGTATACGGCTAAAATTAAAAAACCTGTTGAAAGAAGTTAAGAATTGTTTTATTGACAATGCATTTTTCAGGTTACATTTTATTGGTCAAAATACTTCTTTTTTAAACTTGGCTTTTTTAACGTTTCCCATAGCAGCGTGAAAAAAGTAACTTTTTCAACTAGCGTAATAAAAATAGGCTTATACAAACGCAAAACGAGTGCGGGAAGTCACTACTTCCCACACGAAGTGCGGGAAACGACAAACTTGAGTTTTAGAATAAAAATACATGTTGAAAAGTGACAACTATCACTGAATTTTTTTCAAAAATGTCAGATCGAGACCAAAAAATCCAACTAAAATTATTATAAATAAAGCACGCCAGTGAAAAAAAAACGTTGTTCATAACACATTCGGAAAGCGTAATTTCCACACTCGTGTGGATAACACTAGCTTCCAGAACTTGTTATGAAAATAACTATTTTTCAAAGTTGACCATAGTAGAAAAGTACCTTAGCGCACGCTTAAGATCTAAATTTTCATTTTCCTCTGCAATGAAATTCAAAAAATTGTACCTCAATTTCTTTTATTAGAATACAGTTGTAGAAAAAATATTCTGTGCAGCTCGTGCGAGAAATGCCTTTAGCGCGCTAGAATGATTTTTATTTTTCTATATGGAAGACTTTACGGCTTTTTTTCCGAACTTTTTAGCTTTAAACTAGCGGCCGCCCCGATTTTTTAAATGACTAATTGGGTTCAAAATTCTTTTGTAATAACATTATAGAGCGTTACTGTGCACAAAAATTTTCATAAAGTGCAGAGTTGTAAAAGAAAAAAATTTCAAATTTTCTGAAATCTTCTATAAAATATTGCTCAAAAACTGGCCAAACGATTTTCTTTAAATTGTGTAAGCTCATGTGTCCAAAAATAAGCTACAATTTGGTTTGTGTCTCAGGTCGCAAATGTTTCTTTGGCGCCTTCTATGAATTTTTGAAAATTGTAGCTATAACGCCTATTTACTCTACAACGAGTTATCAGATCGAGATGAAATTTGATATTGGAAATGCCCCAAGGGTACACAACTTTACAAGTTACTAGAATTTTTTTAAATACTAAAACTGTGATGTGAAAAAAATATCAAAGTATTGAATTTTTCAAATTTATACTGCTCAAAAACTGGGCTTACGTTTTTTTTTTTAATTTTGAGGTTTATAGAACATCCTTATTTAATAAACGGGGGCAGATTAAAAAGTTTCTGTTTAGGTTAAAATGCTCAAAAGTAATAGTAGAAGCAGATTCGCCACTTAATAATATTTAGGGGGGGTTAACTTTCCTCCCCAACCCTAATTTAGCCAACGAATTTGTCCTCCAGGTTTTGGTTTTTTTTATCTGAAGAAACATTTTCCAAAAAAAAAATCAAAAAATCGATTTAAAAAAAAATAACAGAATAATTTTCGTTGTAACATCGATGACAACTGAGCGAGGTAGATTGCGAAACACGTAGTGCGTTAGAGATAATAGACCGATGAAACTGACCCTGAAACTGAAACTGACTGAAATTTACCTTCATGTGTTACAAAATTAGGCGTTTTGCAATTATGTCAAGACTGGATTAATATTTTAGGCTCAGCACAATACACATTTATGTTTCTGGTCTGACATAGTTTGGTATTTTTTTTAATCGCAAACATGTTTATTATGAAAAATTGAATGTTCAAATGTAAATTGGAAACAATAAAGACGACAACTCAAAATTGCGTCATCCAAATTGATTAAATTTTTCCATTATCTGCACCTTAATTTTCACATTTTTTTATGTCAGACTTAAGATGTACGGTTACATACAATTGGATTAAATGCAAAAAACTGTTCCGGATGTTTGATAGTAAAATAAAGATAATTAATAACATGACAAGTAAAAGTGTTGGGAAAAACACGTAAAATTTGTAGACAATAGTGGATTGACCCCTGCTGTTACTACACTAATTCATTTGTGGGTCTTATTTTGTCGGACCAGAGAAGAAGATTTATACTAGAAAATCTTGAAGAAGTATTAGTTTGCTATGTTTAATTTATAGATAATATAAGCTTTACATTTTTTTCTGAATCGTAAGTATAAGATGCAAAAAGTACAATATATTGTATATGTTAATACTAATTCTATAGTATTTTAATAATAGTATATTTTGCAACAAGAGATGAAAATACCGTTTTTTTTGTGAGCCTGCAGTTGTTCACGAGCCGCGTTAGCGGCGAATGGGGCAAGTTCGAGAACGAAAAAAACGTATTTCATCTCGAGTAGGAAATGCTATTTTTCTACGATATTGCAGTTTCAAGTTCAAAACTTTCAAGTTCAATTTAATTCAAAACGAACTGTCACAATGCAAATTACTGAAATTACTGTTTGTAAATTCGTTTCCATAGCACTAAATGCATTCTTTCCATTAAATTTGTCATTCTTATTTACATCTCTAGATGTGAAAATATTTTCATCCCTAGAGTTAAAAAATATCACTTTCATGTATTGTAAGACGTGGAAAGATTGCTATTTTCACATATATGAGTAGAAAAAATAAATTATTAACGATGTTGTCGAATTTTTTAAAGGTGTTTTTGACATATTTTAGCTGTTTGCTACACATTTACTTTCCACATTTTAATTTTTCTGTGCCTGTTTCTCAGACAACATGAAAATAAAAAGAGAGAGATTGGTGTTTCAATTCCTTATGTTTATATGAAAAGCAATAGTTTTGCATATTTAATAGAAATAATTTTCAACGTTTCAAATTCACATAGAGTTGAGAACTTTTGTAGTTTATTTTAATAAAAAAGCAGTTCAGTAACGCCGTGGGCACTGCATTGTGAGAATTATTTATACACCAACAGACGTCACTAGCTTTCGAGGTGAGCAAACTACAATACTTGGTTGTTTTTGGCGATACTGTTTAGAATCTCTTATAATTACATATTTTATAATTTATAAACTACTTTCCTTTTACAATTACCATTAAGTATTTCTTGGTGCGTATATATCTAAGATATAAGCAACGTTGGTGACAAAAGAGCTATTTCCGGCTTCAGTCAAAAAGAAAGTTTAATTATTATTACATGTAAAGCCTTGCATTCTGCACCTTAACATCTACCTTCCAGTCTGTTACCAAAATAAAAACGCATGTACGTACCCGATTGTTATTAAACTACGTACTAACCAAAGCACGTTCTTTGTTGGCTAGCTCTTGTTGAACGAAAACATCTAAAGTTAAAAATAAAAATGACCGGAAGTAATAAAAACAAACCCTCAACTGTTTGATGACATGGGGGAAAGACGGGGAAGACAAGAGAGGGCAATTGCCCCCCCCCCCCTCCGGAAGTTAACGGAAACTTCTCGTGCACAAATGTAGACCTTTGTACATGAGGATCTGTTAGTATTTTTTTTAAATACATTTTAACTACCTAGGTTTATGATGGTAAGAAATTACCCAAGAACAGTAAACCATATGGTAAAGCCCCGGCGATTTGCTACAACTACTGAATTTTTTTAATTTATTTAATTCAGAGAGGAACTTTACGTGCGGGTGGAGAAACCGACAATTGACTTAATGCAGGCAACTTCCTTTAATTCTAAAATTTTGCATGTTACTTGAATTTTATTGTTAGATTCTATGGTGATAGGTTTTCTGCCACGAGGGGGATCTCCACCTTGGAAACCCAAGAGTTAAACCAACTACTTTAGCTTGCCCCCTCCTAAAAATTCTATGAGCGCCCATGTTTGAGGAGATTACAAATTAAACTTGTTCTCGTTCTTGTATAAGAAGACAAATAATGATATTGAAATGGAATTGTAATAGATAACAGTAGTAGGGAGTGGATTCAAAAAAAGGAATTGCAAATGTATTTGTGACAACACTATGCAAAGAATGTTCATGATTCATGGAGATTCCTGCGAACTTTGTATTTTATTTGGCTGCCATACAAAGAAAAGCACTTATTTTCTGCAAGTTGAAATTTTTTTAGAGACGTGCTTTTTATTGCGTTTTTAATTATCTTACTCAGTATGCTAGTATAGCATAGGCGGTACATATGCTATACTGGCTAGGATTGACAAAACAGTGGCATCCAAAGCCCTATTGACTCTTTTTTTGAACGCATAAAATATACAGTGATATCAACAAAAACCTTTGTCAAAAGGGCTTTTAAAACAATACCTTATGCCTTTGATTGGTGCACGTGACAGTTGTAGGCTGTCAATGCGATTTTCTGCATTGTTTTCTAAAACAATTCTTGATAAATTAAAACAAAAGCTATATGTTGCTTTGATTTAGTTTTTAATTGAGCGTATTGTACATTTTATATTTTACTTTTTGTAGGTAGGAAATCAATATTTTTTGCTTTTCCAGCCATCTGTTAGCATTAAAAATATATTATGTTACGATTATACAAAACTTGACGTGTGTAGAGATTTTTTAATTCTTCGATATATCGTAGACCACTTCAAATTCTGATATAGCTGGGTTTTTCTTGGCAAGCATGCAACATCAATCAGCAGCAAACCACAAGTTGGTATTTTAAAGCTAATGGCTAAGTTAAATTTAAAGCAGAGGTACAAAAAAGCTGTCGGACAACAGCCATCAGCAAACCTTCGTCGCATACGACTTTTTTCTGATTCTATCTATTACATTGCTTTCTATTGTAAAAATGATGGTAACCTGTTCTGTTAATCAATCAAAATCAAACCTTCCAGAAGCGTTTACGTAAAGTGTCCTGTCCAATAGAGTGAAGAGGTTGTGGGTGTATTTGATACTGGTTTGGAGATGTTATTCTAAAAAAGGCATATTACTCCTCATTTTCAAAAATTTTAATTTTTTGCGGTGCTAGTGGTTTGGAGGTGTTGCGTTAAAAAGACGATGACTGTTTTAATTTCGCGGTTATAAGTGCACTTGAGAGTGGTTTGGTTATGTTGTTTATAAAAGAAGACGGTTAAAGACATTATTAGATTTTTTTTTACTTTTAGGGGTTGGGATGCTCTAAGCAGTGGCGTTTTGTGGGTTCAAAATTTGGGTAGGTAATGGCAAACATTATCTAACATTAAGATTATTAAAACGTAAAACAATTACGGCAACTCCAATTTACCAAGATCTGCTGTTAAATGAGTTAATCTACCCATAAAATTTTATCATTATGGGCTTTAATTTGATAACGTAAACCTTCGTCTAAAGCCAAGCTAATTCGTGATTTGCCGAATAATTTCAATCTAATAGTTGGAGATAAATGTTCAATGCACGTTTTTTAATTGCAGTTGAAATATTTTTTTAAGTAGAGTTTCAGGCAATACTTTTGAGGGGTTAGATATAGATGGAAATAGTATGCAATTCCAGCAAAATGGTTTATTTTTAATATCGCTACCAGTTAGCCAGTCCATTTTTTATGCCATTCAGTATTAAACGATCTAGATTTCTTCCTACTGCCTGTCTGTAACTGCCTTAGTCATTTTAAAGTACATCGCCCACGATTTTTATTTCTATTTGTTTTTCGTAAGAGTATCTATTAAATTTTTCTTTTAAAAGATGGTCAACGAGAGTTTCCATATTTACTGCAAAATTTGCAAACTATGTATGAAATAAAGAAACCGCTGACCGGCGCAAGTAAAGTAAAAACTATAGAGACCGTGCCTTTGTCGTTAATATTGCGTTCTGATATCCCTACTATTTCTTTGAATCTGGCCATCTGATCATTGCATTATTTGATTCAATGTGCATTCAAACGTATTGAGAATAATAGATTAGTTGATTGTGTTGTAGCTGGAACCATTTTTAATTTTTAATGTTACGCGGCGGCGGTGGTGTTGAAAAGTAAAAACTGTGTAAAAGTAAGTTTTGCCCTAAGACAGACCGCCACTGGTTCTAAGGTGCAGTATTTTCGGGGTGAAGTTTCAGGGTGTTGCTTTCAAAGGGAGAAGATTATTTTATTTAGAAATCTCTATTTCTTATGGGTAAAGGTACTCGAGGATGGTTCAGATGTGTTGTTAAAAAAGCTACCGAAAAAAGTGAAAGTGGTTTGAAATTGTATTTAGAAAGAGAATAAATCTAGTCATTTTTAGCAATTTTTATTTTTAAGAGAGGGTGCACTTGAGGGTAGTTCAAAGATGCAGCCTTAAAAAAGATATGCATTTTCACTTTTAAAAAATTTATTTTTTAGGGGCGAGGGTGCTAGGGGCTAGGAGTGTTTTGAAAATGTTGCTTTACAACAGGGTATAGCTTCTTGTTTTTAGTAAGTTAAATTTCTTATTAGTTGGGGTGCACTTGAGAGTGCTTTACAAAAGTTGCTTTAAAAAAGAAAATGATTCTTGTCTTTTACAATTTTTTTTATCTTTTAAGAGTTTAGAATGCATTTGAAGATAATTCAGACCTGTGGCTTTAAAAACGTGACGTAAACACACATACAAACGATCGCACGCACGCACGAACGCATGCACGCACGAACGCAGGCAAGCACACACGCACTCACGCACACACCTACACACGCACACATGACCATACGCACACAAACACAAAGCGCGCGTGCAGGATCCTATACACACACACGCTCACATACAATACTACTTTATCAGTCTTCAAAGACCTTAAAACATGCGTTCACGTCGATATTCTTGAAGGCAATACCTGTCTTTAATTAGACTCCGCATAGCGGGAGGGCTTTAAATATATAAAGTTTATTAATAAATGAAAAAATTTATATCAACCTTAAAAAATCTGGGACAGTATATTCTCGCTAAATGTTCATATTTTAGCATACGGTAAATTTTAAAGTATAGTTAATATTAAGCAGGCACGAACACATGCTCTACACCATTAACCATTTCAAATCAAATATATATATGTTATGGAAATATATAGGATGAATCAAATTGCGTGTTAACTATTGGGATCGCGCTTAGAAGAAGAGACACGACGACGGTTGAATTAGAGAAAAGTTGTGAAATTTTATGCCCACTAATACTCTAAAAAGAAATTGAAGCTTAGTTTCCGAAATTGTGGATTATTTGTTTTTGGCTATTTGTTATTTGTCATTTATATTACATATTTCTAGTTAAGGCATTATTGTTGTTTATACTGAATTTAATTTCTTTATTAAATTTGTTATAACTTTTCATTGTTCATTTTCGACTGTCAGCTTTTTTTTTCTTATGGACCGCTATTCAATTTTTTTTATATTTAAATAGGGTATTTATTCCGGTTTCAACGATGAGTCACACTTTGCATTTTGTTTTTTAATTTTGAGCATTTTATTACAGAAGACAAAAATTTCATTAATGTATTTAAAAGAAATTATGGTAGGCCGTCAACTGAACGTTATTATAGAATTAAAACAAAACACCACTACTTTTATTTTATTTGGCGTTTAGATACATCAAACGTATGTGAAAATTTCAGAAAATTTTGTTTTGAGCATAGGCAGCAGGATAAGTTATTTTGTCTAAAAACAAATAAATGCAAAGTTTCTAACATACACAATTTACTGAAAATTCTACTTGCAATTTCGGTTTGCAACCGACACCACAAATTTAAAATTTAAATACCAGGTTAAATAAATACAACAGATAATAGTCGAACTTGCACTAATGCAAACAATTATTAAATCCGTGTTCAAATTGCAAGACACATTTGACGCCTTTGTAAAACATATTTATCAAAAATTCAAATTACTCTTAATATAATCAAGAAAAGCATACATGCATATTTAAAATAAAACATTTTCGGCTGTAATTTACTATGGTACACTGAGCTTAAACTGAAGGTTTCAGTTGTAAGGGTATGCCGGACCAGCGGAGCTATTGCACCAGCCGGAGTATTCATTATTTCCTGTTCGCAGACAGCATGGATACAAGTCACAGCGAGTAGAGTGGCCTAAACAGTGGTTGAACAGTATAATGTATATTATAAATCTATACTTTTGCAAATACGGTAACAATATCTAAAGTATAGAAATGTTTAGGCGAAGCGCTTCGGCTCATTTTTAGAGTAAAACAACACGCTATAGGTTTTTGAATGGTAAATCCTATTGTCATTTAACATGTTCACGCCGCCGATTCAGAAATACTTTTTACGTTTTGAAAAAATAAGTCATGGATGGTAGGGGTGACTGTGGGGGTAGAAAAATCGCGCTTGCGCAGATCGGCTATTTAACATGTGTAGAATGCAAATCTGAGCTTCTTTATCAAGCGTGTCTATATTGCAGTAGAGCACCTCTTCCTATCCTCTTATTGTTCGAATAGTTATTTGGTTTTATAATACCTGGAGTTTCGTAATTGTAAACGATATTTATCCGCTCAAAGCTAAAAATCGAATTTCTAAAACAATAATAATCTGTTTAGATCTCAACTTTCGAAATTTTGAAGATAGCAATACTTTCCTATAGCTATACTTTGTGTAGCGAGGAAGATTAAACTAAATATGTGCGTTTTTAAGTTTTGCAATAATACAATTTCATCAGCAACAGCAAATGTTTAACAATGAAGTGAAGGGTGTTGCTTCAGGTATTGCATCAGTTGAGAAATTGTTTCAAATGTTCTGTCTAAAAATTCTTACAGTATCTGATTAGAAAACCAGCCTTCGGAGGAAATATTTTGCAATGGTTTTAAATTAATCTTTTTATTATAGTACGGTGCTACGAATTGTTTGTACGCTTGTTTTAAAACGTATAGGAGTAATGTAAACCAATACACCAATAAAGCGAAGGGCGCCCGAAGGGCGTTTCTAAAGCGAGGTGAATGGCAGGGTTGCGCATCGTTGGTTTGGTCCATTGTTGTTGATATTTTCTGTACCAGGTTCTTCCACTCCTTTTTGTCATGTGCTATAAATTTAGCTTGTCCCCATGACTTGTTCTGTAGTTGAAGGTCTTTAGCAACATTTCTTTTCCATGTCCTTTGGTCTACCTCTCTTCCGTTTTCCTTGTGTATTAAAATCCAGTGCTTGCTTTGTGATGTTACTGGTTGGTTTCCGCAGTGTATGGCCTATCCATTCCCATCGCCTTTTCTTAATTGTTATTTCAATCCTTTCTTCTTTTGAGATTTGTCACATCTACTGGTTTGTTATTTTCTCCGGCCAAAATATGCCTAAGGCATTTGTTTATAAACACTTGTATTTTATTCGCCACTTGTTTATTAATCGACCACGTTTCAGCACCATATGACAGCACACTTTCATCATTTGTGTTAAAAAGGCGTAGCTTGGTTGTTGTTTTAATGTTTTTCGTGCTCCAAATTTTCCTTAGCATGTTGAATGCCGGTTGTGCCAAGGTTATTCTTCTCTTGATGTCTTTCTGTGTGCCCCCGTTGGCTTCCAGCATGCTACCTAGGTAGCAGAATTCGTTGACTTTTTCTATATTAGAGTGTGATATTAGTTTCGTCTTGGTTACTTGTTGTGAGTTTTTTTTTCCATTTATTTTAAGACCGACCTTCTCTGCTTCGGATTTTAGTTTGTCGAGTTTCTTTTGCATTGCTTTTCCATTTGTTGTTAGAAGGCAGATGTCATCTGCGAATTCTAGGTCTTCCATTTTAGTGAACATGACCCAGTGAATCCCGTGCTTTTTGTCTTCTGTGTGTCTCATAACCCAGTCCACTATGATAAGGAAAAGTGTTGGGGATAGTATGCACCTTTGTAGCACTCCTGCCTTTATGTTGATTTTTTCGGACAGTTTGCCACGATGCTCGACTCTTGCTGCGAAATTTGTGTATAGCAATTTACATTTACATTTACATTTACATAATAAGGGGTAGGCGGCGAACCGATTAGACCCCTATCAAACATATATCACACGATGTAAGTAATTCGTTGTTATCAATAACCATTAGTACAAAAAGGTGTGTTTTCTTCGTGGTCTTTTAAGTGCTAAAAAAGACAGATTTTGCAACCTGTGAAGAAGACATCAGCGTTAAGGGGGATCCCTATACATTGGCGAACTACCTGAATTGGCGTAGAACTGACACTTTCAAAAAGGTAGGAAACAGTAGTGTTAGTGCAACTTGTGTTTCTTATAACCGCAAACAGTTATGAATTTATCCGGTAACCCATAGTATCTCAGTATCTTTCACATCACCTCCGTTGAGACTGAATCGAACGCTTTTTCAAAGTCGATAAAATTTACCCATATGTTCTGATCGTTCTCTCAGGATAATCCTTAGAGTGCAGATGTGGTCGATGCATGAACGTCTCTCCCTGAACCCTGCTTGGTTTTCTCTAAGTTTAGCATCTATAGCTGCTTTCATTCCTTTTGACATCATCTTAGTCATTATTTTACTTGCTGTTGATAGTAACATTATTGGTCTGAAGTTTTCACAGCGAGTGAGGTCGCCTTTTTTCGGTATTTTTATTACCTACCATTCCCTGTGCCCAGTCCTCTGGAATGTTTTCACCGTCCCACACTTTGTTTATTAGGATATGCATTATCTTAATTGTATGCAGTTTGCCTGCTTTTAATAGTTCCGTAGGAATCTCATCTATGCCTGGTGCTTTGTAGTTTGATGCAAGCTCTATCGGCTTAAAAAGTTAAAAAAAATCGCGTGGACAGTTTTTGAAAAACAATTTTTTGAAAATTTTTAATACTTTGGAGCAATCTTTTTGGATTTTTGATATAATTTTATTTAATCGTATACTACCCACGAAGGGCTCTCAAACAAGTGGTGGCTGATCCCGATCAGACAACTATACTTTTTGAGTAAATGGGTTTTAAGGTCGACATTTTCAAATAGTTTTAGTGGCCGCCATTTTAAAGCTAAAAAATTTGATAAAAAAGTTTTGATTTGCTCTCAGATTCTGTGCTCAAATTTTTAAAATTTAGTTTTGGAAAAAAACGCTATTAAAATAACATGTCTAACTTCTGTTCTTTCTGTTCTGATTTTTTTGAAAGGCTTAACTAGTTCTACAATTTTTGATATACCTCTTGATTTAAAATTTCATCAAAATCGGCCTAGTACTTTCGCCTGGAGAGGCGTCACACACCCACTCACCCGTCCACAGACAGACATATTTTAAAAACCACAGTTTGGGGTTTCTTGAGTCCCAAAACGTGTATTTTTCTTAAAATACAGTTCGAAAATGTTCATGAAATCAGTAGTTTCTTATACCGCAGGTATGGGAAAGTAAAAACAGTCTTTTGGGTTCCCTGAGCCTTAAAACTCGTTTTCTTTGTCAAAATCTCGAAATCGAATATTTTCATGAAAGCAAGACTTTCCTATTATACTAAAAATATGGCAATTTACAAATTGGCGCATACTCGTGTACTATTCATTCCTAAAATATGTAAGAAAATATGGGATATTCCAGATTCTAGTAAAGAATTTGTAATTTTGGCATTCTACGTATAATTGCCAAGTCAAAATTTTGAATACACAAAACGATTTCGGAGTAGTAGTTAATGTTTGCAAGTATTTTATCTACGTATACCATTCTAGTAATAGCTATACATTCGAAAGGATATGTTTAATAATAATATTACTTAAGCATGGCGCGTTATTTACAACAAAAATAAAATTATTGCTATGCATGGTACAAAATTTTCTCATTAAATTAACATAAATAGTTTTTTTTTCAGCCCGCCTAATTATCAAAACGAATGAAAGAGATAAAACCTTCTCTCCTAATAATGTCTAAATTAGTCAAACAACACTGGAGGACCGTTTAGCCCAGATAAAAGGTTGGTTACAAATGTACTACAACAAAATGGCAGACAACGACATCGTTCATCGAGACGATCGTCATCACGTTATTTCAGAATCAGAGATAGCCGTCATTATGCTAGAGATTATTTTCGAAGCCGATCCAGGCATTCGGCCGCCTCGAGCGTTCTCGTTTATCGCCAGTTAATTACTCTGAATCAAATTTGGACTATCGTAAACGAAAAGGGGGGTGTTGTATTTCGAGAGAAACAACACCCCTTAGCATAGGCGCCGACTTTTGAAATTTTGGTCTGGTGCCCACTAGCTTCAGGAACTCGGGGGGGGGGGGACGTTTTTTCAGTTCGAGGGTCATTGTGTTTTTGAGCACTTTAATCTACAACGCTAGATAATACATTCCAGACAATAATTTAAAAACAAAAACTTTATTCCAATATAATAAAAATAGTAAACAATTCTATATATATATTTACGGATTTCTACATCATTGCTGACGTCTTCCGCATCCCAATCTCTATGTTTTCTTGTCTTCCCAGTAATTTTTATTTAGATTTCTCTTTTCCATGGCAACTTTTACTTCACTTGTCCATGTTTGTGTTGGTCGGCCACGTCTTTTTCTTCGGGAGGGAATCCACTCCCACATCTTCTTGGGCCATTTTTCTACTCCCATACGTTTCATGTGGCCGTACCACAGCAACCTTTTTGTTTCTATAGTTTGTCACAATATCTATATCCACTCCTGCTCGTCTTCTTATCTCCTCGTTGTTAATTCTGTTCAACCTTGTTAATCCACAGCTTCGTCGCCAATAGTCCATCTCCATTGGCTTTAATTTTTGTTCTTGCTTTTTTGTAATGCTCCATGCCTCGGCCCCGTATGTGCTTACACTTTCTACGATAGCTTTGTATATAACTCGTTTGGTATGTTTACTTATCTTTTTGTTGCATATTACGGGGTGAAGTTGTCGTGTGGCTTTCTTTCCTTGTGATATTCTGCTTTTTATTTCAAGCTCGCTATCTTCTTTTTTGCTTACAACTGTCTCAAGGTATTTGTATGTACTTTTGTTTTTAATTATGTTTCCTTTAATTTCTAAATCTTCACCTTTACACCCTACTGTCATGTACTCCGTCTTTTCCATGTTTAATTGCAGGCCCCATTTTCCCTATTCCTCTTTTATTTTCCTCAGCATATATTGGGCATCTAACTCATCTTCAGCGCATATAAGCTGATCGTCAGCGAAATGTAGGGTATATAAGAATGCATCCCCGATCGAAATTCCCATATTTCGAAACTTAACTCTCCACATCTTTATGGCTTCGTTTAAATAAATCTTAAATAAAGTGGGTGCTAAGCAGCACCCTTGTCGGAGTCTTTTTGTGATTTTAAATTTTTCGGAGAGCTCTGATCCTATCTTGATTTGCCCCGTTGTGTCGGTGTAGAGGGTTTTTCCAGCGTTTATATATTTTCTATTTATACCATTTTCAGTCCATAATTTGGCCAGCGGTACGCTGTCATATGCCTTCTTTATGTCGATATATATTAAGTGGGTTTCAAGGTTTCGTGCTAGGCGTTTCCCTAGGAGCTGTTGGAGGCAGAATATGCTGCCAATACAAGAGCGGCCTGCTTTGAATCCGTTTTGCTCTTCTATTTCAGTTATTTCGGTTTCGATTTGCGTCTTAAGGATTTTGCCATATAACCATCCAATTGTATTTAATACCGAGATTCCTCTGTAATTAGAGCAGTCTTTTTTATCTCCCTTTTTATGAATTGCTGTAATAACAGGTCGGCTAGTTTTTCATATAGTACGCTTGGGCCACTTTTTATTTCATAGGGATCCCCAGTGGTCCTGAAGCTTTTCCATTTTTAAACGTTTTTGCCTTTTCATTACTTCCTCAGCTGTGATCTCGACTATTGTTATTTGAGTTCTATCTTCATTATAGATTATTTCTATTGCTTCGCTAAATTCTCTTCGATTTCGACCGAAAATAGTGTAACGAATCGTTACTAATTTTGATTTAATTTGCATTGAGTTTACAAGAATTGTTTAATTTTTACATTTAGTTTATATGCCGTTTTCCGTTTACAGTCTTATGTTACCGTTAGGGGCTTATTTTATATTTAAAATAAGTAGTATTCCGTTGGTTAATGCTTTATATTCATTGTGTGCAAGTTTGGTTAATTTAGCAACCGTTTCAGTATTTTAAAATTGTAATTTTAATGTATATTTGATTTCAAAACATTTCATTTACGGCCGGAAATCAGATAACCGCGTCTCCACGGATCGAGCCGCAGAGATGCTATGTCAACCCCGCTCTCGTAGAGTGGGGATGCGCTTCGATTTCGGGCGCATACCGACCGGCTATAAATTCAAAATTTTGAATTTTCGAGTTCAGTTCGTCGATGTTCCAGCCAAGTACCAGTCCAGCCACTACTACAAGTCACCAGTGCTCCGACCGAGGTAACCGACCACCGCATCCAGGATATTGGGGTAAGCAAGCTGTGTTTTGACACCATTGCTAGTAACGTCAAATATTGCTCTCTCTCTCTCTCTCTCTCTCTCTTGTATATTTGTAAACTGTGTTTTCCGGAGTGCACCTTACGCGAAACACTTCCTGAGGTTGCACTTCTCTAACTCGCCTACGCGAAACAATTCCTGGGCAAAGTTTCCTCTTCTCTCTCTCTGACTCTTTTATTTTCCGGAGTGCACCTCATGCGCAACACTTCCTGAGGTTGCACTTCTCTAACTCGCCTACGCGAAACAATTCCTGGGCAAAGTTTACTCTTCTATTTTCTATTTGTTTGAGAGCTTTGTTGTGTGATTCATAGTGGCGAATTTGTTCGCCTGGTGTCAAGATAACAGTTTGTTTGCTTTAGTAACTGGTACCGTTTCCGACCGTATACTGGTGACTACTGTATATATATTGGCTACCGTATGTATGTTTTGCTACCGTATCTGCTACTGTTTTGCTACCGTATTTGCTACCGTATTTGCTACTGTTTTGCTACCGTATTTGCTACCGTATTTGCTACTGTATTTGCTACCGTATTTGCTACCGTATTTGCTACCGTATTTGCTACTGTATTTGCTACCGTATTTTTGCTTAATATTATCCGCTTTGCTTGTATATTATTAATTTGGATTGGATATTATGTAATAGACGTATTTAAACCATTCTACGTTGTTTTACTTGACTTGTTGAATATATCCGAGTTAAATAGAGCTGCTTCAAGAACCTGCAGGCTGTCATTCCATCAAACAGACCCCTGGAGACCGACATCTTCAACTGCAGTTACCCAGGTCTTCGCTAAGCCGTTCTGTTACAGCGAAGCCGTTCTGGAGAGTAAACTCCATATAAAATCTGGCGCCCGAGAATTTCCCAGCGATTATACAAATAAGCAGCCGTATAATCCCGCCCACAACAAAATACAAGTTAACTGCCGGACTACAGAGTTGCCAAATAGGCAACTGGGAAAAAGAGCGTCGCAAATTTGGCGCCCGAGCAGGGACCGCGTTTGTCCAGTCAATCCCAAAGAAGAACCGTCGCGTAACGTGACTTGGAGGGCATTTCCGTTCCAGCAAGTATATCAACAAGTGAACACCGCAACTATGACCGATTCTGAGAAGTCCGACGTGGAGAACAACCCAGTCGAAGATGACGCCGACCCAGGTAGGAATTTCGACTTCGCCGATGGCCGGGTTAGCTGGGTGTACCGCCTTAAGAAGGCACAACTAGTGGAGGAAGCCACCAAGTTCCGTTTGTCACCAGAAGGTACGACGGAGGTATTGAGACGCCGCCTGGTTCAGTTCATACGAGAGGGACCAACCGCCCCACTAGTGACCGATCCACCAGCAACCCCAACAACGACCGTATGCTATGCAGCTACGAGTATGGAAGATCCATTTCAGTGGAAGGTACCCGTGATGTCTGCACCGACTTCTACGACCGTAAGCACCCTGTATACCCAGACGTCAACCGCCACGACCAGCACAACCGCTGGTATACCGTATCACTTTCCGAGGTCATTTACACCGTATCAACCACCGCCATCAGCACCGGCATCCGTACCCCAGGTCTACTTGAACACCCAAACTGCCGTAACCAGCGCCGCCGCAGGTATGCCGTATTATATGCCTTATACAGCCTTCCCGATGTACCAAGCACCGCCACCAGTGACCGTACCAACTCCGACCCAACCACCCCGGACCGATAATTTGAATGTCCATAAATGGAATGTGACATTCGATGGCAGCACTGACCCCGTAGCGTTTTTGGAAAGACTTGACGAGATCTGCCTGCGCTACAACATACAGGCAGAACGATTGTTACCAGTGCTACCGGAGATATTTACCGGCACCGCTCTGCTGTGGTACCGAAATAACCAGAAGCGTTGGAGATGTTGGAGCGATTTCCTTCATGACTTCCGAGCCCTCTACCTACCTGCCGACTACCTGATTAACCTGGAAGCCCAGATCAGCCAACGGGTACAGCAGAAGCATGAGACAGCGGTGAGTTACATTATCGACTTGCAAACCCTGATCAGAAGACATGGAGCGATGTCACCGGACCAAGAATTATTCTGGTTACACCGCAATTTACTCCCCGACTACCGTTTACTTATACACCGATCCACGTGCCATTCCGTAGACCAGTTACTAGCTGCAGTCAAAGAATATGAAGATATCCGCAAGCCCGTTCTATTGATTGCAGCTACCCGATCTAGCATACCACCAACACCAGTAGTAGCAGCCGGTCCGACTTATCCGAGAACCAATCCGAAACCCATCTGGAAGAACAATCAGTATGCGTCCGCTCCCAAAGAAGTACCGACCACAAGTAACCAAACGAGTAAGAACAACCCCGCAGTATGCTGGCATTGCGGCCAAACCGGTCATTACCGGCAACAATGCACCAACAAGAGGGTCCTCTTCTGCTCCAGGTGTGGCACACGAGGAGTCATGTCCCGGGACTGTAAATGCCAACAGCCGGGAAACGCAAAAGGAGCCACTCAGTAAGGAGGCCTGAACCGCTCCCGACAAATACCGCCTCCCTACCAGGGGATAACCGTCCGTACCTGCCCGTCCTAATAGCCAACCGAACATTTTCTGCACTTGTGGATACCGGTGCCGTACTGTCCTACATTGGCCCACGAGTAGCTGACATTTGCAAGAAGTTGCAGATAACCGAACAACCGCCCCTTACCCGAAACGCTACCGTATTAAATGGTCAAACCGTCCGTGTAAAAGGAGCCTATGCTGTTCCAATCCAGATAGACCGCCAGAACAAGACACACCAGTTCAATTACATACCCGGCATGGTGTCCGACATCTTGTTAGGGATGGATTTTCTGCAGTCCATGAATTTCCACATTAACCTAACTACCGGCAATGTATTTCTAGAAAACCGCATTGTGTCCATCAAGAAGAAGGATGCCGTATCCGTAGGGATGGTGCAAGAAGCGTCAACGTCATTGGCTAGTCTAACCGAGAGGGAAGTACAACAGCTCAACAACTTCCTAGAAACCGAGTTACCCTTGTTTGAAGGTATTAAGGGTACCACCAAGAATGTGGAGCATCAAATCCGTTTAATGCACCGCACACCGATTAAACAGCGTTACCGACCGCAGAACCCCCGAATGCAAGAAATCATCAACATCGAAGTAGACCGAATGCTCCAAGAAGGGGTCATTGAACCGTCAAGCAGTCCATGGAGTTCTCCCATAGTTATGGTTCAGAAGAAGGATGGAAAGCCGAGGTTTTGTATCGACTTCCGGAAAGTTAACGAGGTATCCATGAAGGATGCCTATCCGCTCCCGTACATTAATGCTATCTTAGACAAATTGAGACAAGCCCGTTATATTTCCAGTATTGACCTCAAACAAGGCTACTGGCAAATACCGTTGACCGAGGACAGCAAACCGATTACAGCCTTTACCGTTGGGGGAAGAGGATTGTTCCAGTTCCGTGTAATGCCGTTTGGTCTTCATTCAGCACCCGCCACGTTTCAGCGTCTCCTGGACACCATCATCGGTCCAGAGATGGAACCCAAGGCTTTTGCATACTTGGATGACATTATTGTCCTGGGGAAGACTTTCGAAGAGCATCTGAGTAATTTGCAGGAAGTTTTCCGCCGTCTCCGTGCAGCAAACCTCAAGCTCAACCCCGAAAAGTGTGAGTTTTGCCGAAAGTCCCTGAAATACCTGGGGCATACCGTTAGTGAGCAAGGAATTCATACCGACCCGGAGAAGGTGGAAGCCATCCGTAACATACCGCCCCCACGAAATGTTCGAAGTCTGCGACGTTTTCTGGGTGTGGCTTCCTGGTACCGCCGTTTTGTACCGTCATTCTCCAACATAGTAGCTCCGCTCACTAAGCTACTCCGTAAACAACAACGTTGGTGTTGGAGCGACGCACAGGAAGAAGCTTTTATAAAATTAAAAGCCAGCCTCACCGAAGCACCCGTCCTGGCGTGCCCAGATTTCAACAAACCGTTTATTCTGCAAACCGACGCTTCCGATCATGGGTTAGGCGCCGCGCTTACTCAGAATACCAGCAGCGGGGACAAGATCATCGCTTACGCGAGCCGTACGTTGTCTCCAGCTGAGAAGAATTACTCCGTGACCGAAAAAGAATGCTTAGCCATCGTCTGGGGAATCGAGAAGATGAGACCGTACCTAGAGGGCTATCATTTCACCGTAGTATCCGACCATCAGTCCCTTCGCTGGCTTCATTCTATTAAGAGCCCAGCTGGAAGATTAGCCCGGTGGAGTGTTTTTCTGCAGCAGTACGACTTCGAAATAAAATATCGAAAGGGAGTACTTAACCGTGTTGCAGATACCCTGTCCCGTGAACCGTTACCGAATGTCGAAGAACCAATCGATCCGGAACTGTGTGCTGTCAATGTGCCAGACTGCGCCTGGTATCAACGCAAGTACAAAGAAGTCACACAGCGACTTACCGATTTTCCCGATTATGTCATCCGAAATGAGAAACTGTACCGTCACTTCTACGACAACAGTCTGAAGGACGATGAGTTTACCGACCCATGGAAGTTGTGCGTTCCGACCCCTCTACGCCAAAAGGTGCTAGAAGAAAATCACGACGTCCCAACCGCCGGACATATGGGGATAGCCAAAACCATAGCCCGGATTGCCAGACAATATTACTGGCCAGGGATGTTTCGTGAGATTGCAAAATATGTCAAGAAGTGTTTATCCTGCCAACGCTATAAAACATCGCAGCAGCAGACACCTGGACAGATGCAACCGTCCGCCAACCGACAACCGTGGGAAACCGTTAGTACCGACCTAGTTGGACCACTACCAAGATCTTCAAAAGATGGAGAATCAAGTATTAAGCCTCGACGACTGTGATCTCATCCAAGAGTTGACCGACGCCATAAATGACACCACCGCCGATGCCGATAACGCCACCGAAACAGCAACCGATGTTATCACCGACATTACTCCTTCCCCGAGTATGGAAACCGCTCCGACCCCCACCCAATTCAACGACGAAGCTTTTCTGCAGTACGTGCACGAATTGCAAGCCGAAAGCACCGCCGCTCCAATAACTACCATTATCAACAGGGAGGCAACCACCGAAGATGATCCAGAGGATGATTGGGTCATGGACATCGATCTTCCACAGCAGCGTATACCTGTATGGTCTGGAGAGCTGTGCTGGAGATGTGGGCAACCGGGGCACCATCGCCAGACATGCCGACGTCCCAGGATTTTGTTCTGTTCCCGCTGTGGTCTGGTAGGGAAGATGTCCAGGAAATGTTGGTGTGTTCCGAGGGGACCGAAACCGTTAACACCATCGACCAGCACCACCATGTGTTGTGACCGGGGTGTGCAGTGCAACCTTATCCAGTAAACCAAGTTTAGTTCCGTGTTGAAGTTTTGCAACATTACCAGTTAATTTTGTTTTGTGCCGAAAAGGATAAATCCTTTTCTTTCCGAAGAAGGAGGGGTGTGTAACGAATCGTTACTAATTTTGATTTAATTTGCATTGAGTTTACAAGAATTGTTTAATTTTTACATTTAGTTTATATGCCGTTTTCCGTTTACAGTCTTATGTTACCGTTAGGGGCTTATTTTATATTTAAAATAAGTAGTATTCCGTTGGTTAATGCTTTATATTCATTGTGTGCAAGTTTGGTTAATTTAGCAACCGTTTCAGTATTTTAAAATTGTAATTTTAACGTATATTTGATTCAAAACATTTCATTTACGGCCGGAAATCAGATAACCGCGTCTCCACGGATCGAGCCGCAGAGATGCTATGTCAACCCCGCTCTCGTAGAGTGGGGATGCGCTTCGATTTCGGGCGCATACCGACCGGATATAAATTCAAAATTTTGAATTTTCGAGTTCAGTTCGTCGATGTTCCAGCCAAGTACCAGTCCAGCCACTACTACAAGTCACCAGTGCTCCGACCGAGGTAACCGACCACCGCATCCAGGATATTGGGGTAAGCAAGCTGTGTTTTGACACCATTGCTAGTAACGTCAAATATTGCTCTCTCTCTCTCTCTCTCTCTCTCTCTCTCTCTCTCTCTCTCTCTCTCTCTCTCTCTCTCTCTCTCTCTCTCTCTCTCTCTCTCTCTCTCTCTCTCTCTCTCTTGTATATTTGTAAACTGTGTTTTCCGGAGTGCACCTTACGCGAAACACTTCCTGAGGTTGCACTTCTCTAACTCGCCTACGCGAAACAATTCCTGGGCAAAGTTTCCTCTTCTCTCTCTCTGACTCTTTTATTTTCCGGAGTGCACCTCATGCGCAACACTTCCTGAGGTTGCACTTCTCTAACTCGCCTACGCGAAACAATTCCTGGGCAAAGTTTACTCTTCTATTTTCTATTTGTTTGAGAGCTTTGTTGTGTGATTCATAGTGGCGAATTTGTTCGCCTGGTGTCAAGATAACAGTTTGTTTGCTTTAGTAACTGGTACCGTTTCCGACCGTATACTGGTGACTACTGTATATATATTGGCTACCGTATGTATGTTTTGCTACCGTATTTGCTACTGTTTTGCTACCGTATTTGCTACCGTATTTGCTACTGTTTTGCTACCGTATTTGCTACCGTATTTGCTACTGTATTTGCTACCGTATTTGCTACCGTATTTGCTACCGTATTTGCTACTGTATTTGCTACCGTATTTTTGCTTAATATTATCCGCTTTGCTTGTATATTATTAATTTGGATTGGATATTATGTAATAGACGTATTTAAACCATTCTACGTTGTTTTACTTGACTTGTTGAATATATCCGAGTTAAATAGAGCTGCTTCAAGAACCTGCAGGCTGTCATTCCATCAAACAGACCCCTGGAGACCGACATCTTCAACTGCAGTTACCCAGGTCTTCGCTAAGCCGTTCTGTTACAGCGAAGCCGTTCTGGAGAGTAAACTCCATATAAAATCTGGCGCCCGAGAATTTCCCAGCGATTATACAAATAAGCAGCCGTATAATCCCGCCCACAACAAAATACAAGTTAACTGCCGGACTACAGAGTTGCCAAATAGGCAACTGGGAAAAAGAGCGTCGCAATAGTATACCAACTTCTAACGTACGTGTACAATTAGTTTCTAAGATTCGATAAACTGCCATCATAATGGAAAAAACCTATATAACCAGCATACACAAAAAAGGCAATAAAAGAAAATGCTCAAATTATAGGGGATTATGCGTAATAAACTCATTAACTACATTGGATGATGAAATTAAAAAAAAGCAGAATCGATATGGAGATGGAGAATATTGAAGAACAAAGTGGTTTTCGCTCTGGACAATCAACTGTGTAAACATAAAAGATGACGCTCGAAGCGATGAAGAAATAAAATGCAGAATAGGGCAGGGTAGAGCAGTAATAAAACGACTACATAATCTATTGTGGAGTACAACAAATAACAAAAAAAAACTAACATTATGGTATACAAGCAATAGTGGAGAGCAATAGTACTGTTCCGAATTGTGGGGAATCAACAAGAGAAATGAGGGTAGAGTAATGGCTGTGGATATGGACTACTGGAGGAGAAGAAGCAAAACTACAAGACTGAACTTTACTTACTTGCTTTATTGTAAATAAAACAACTCTTAACTTCAACAGGTCTTTATTTTAGCTTTACACGTAGTTCGACATGTTGACAAGTCATTTTCAAAGGCAAAATTAAAAGTAAACAGTTGGTGTTGCTACAGGAACAATACATCTTCATAACTTAATCTTGGTTTACTATATCTGCGTCCAGATGACTTGATTTCTCATTCCGAAACGTCCAATAATGGTGAATTTAAGACATCAATCTGCTCATATAAGTGTCTTCCTAGAGACAATTAAAAAGACAGCTGGATGGTCAGAAAAATCGTCTGTGTTTTAAAAATTTTATGATCTTCCAGTCATAAACGGTGGGATTTCAGCTAAAGATACGATAAAGAAACGATAATTGATAAATTATCTAAATCTTACTTTATCGTTTTAATGTTAAAATTACAGGGCTAAGTAAAAACAAACCCATGTATTACAAAAGAAGCATAATTAAACGATCAATTAAACTACCTTGTATTTCGATCGCAATTATACGATGCATCTGGTCCGAATAGATCAATTCCCAACCACAGGATTTTAAATAAATGATTATCACCTATAATCTATATACGAGCATTAATTCTTTCCGGAAGTTTTTCGGAGTGCATTTCAACAACGTGTTAATCGGCCCGAGTAGAACACGATAAAAATTTCCCGCTTATGAATTAATGCTTGAATGCAGATTCGGTAAGAAAATTTGAACGAAATCGCCACCAAAAGGAATAGTAATTCAGGCATTAAATGTTTGCTCGAAATTATCAAGTTGTAATAGAAATACATCCATAGCAACTTACTCGCTGTGACAATTTAATATATTATAATTTAAATGTCTAACTGACATATTTGACATGAAATTTCCACTTTTTAATTTCGCTTAGGTTAATCTAGGTATAAAAAATTTCCAGAAATGTTGGTGTTGCCATGGTAACCATGCTCAAATAAATTTTTCCATTGGTCGTTAGTTAATGTCGTACGATTTTCTTTAATACCCCCTCCCCCTGGCGCTGCTCTTGTAGATTTAAACTAATGAAGCCTTGACTCTTAATAAGAAGAAGCGAGGGAACATGATGGTAAGTAAAAAAGATAAAAAAGTAAAAATGTTCTTTCTTTAAACTTTTGTGGCACCTCGTGCGACACTACATAGTCAAAATAAAATGGATGTACTCGGACGACATGCATTGTATAGTTACGATCGAACTTTAAGGTAAGTTTAGTTGTTCGTTTAATTATATGCACACACAATTTAAACTTATTATGCATTTATTACTACTATTAACAATGGTTTCCATCGCTACTTTACTACTTCTGTGATTTCTAACGTAAAATTTCTTTTGCTCTTGTTCCTGATATTTATGCCTTATAGAAACCTTTTTTTATATTTCGCTCATTCCGATCTCTCATATTTACTCGTCCTTTTCTGTCTTTTAATTATAAGCTTCAAATATTTGTTGCAATAAGCATTTCCGTGTTTATTTTCTTATTAGTCCAGTCATTACGTCGAAAACATTCATTAGATGTGGAAATAACTTAGTCATGGAATTGTTTTTGTCTTAACCCTTTATTTTGGCATCAAAATAATGGCTTTAAGTTTTCGAATTCGACCGAGCTCCGCAACCCATTAGATTTTAAGAAATATCTGCAAATATTCAGTTTTTTAATAGCTGGTTTACAAAACTAAAAAAAAAATAATGTCTACTTTAAACAGTTTCCGAGATATGGCCTTTCAAAGCTGACCCTTTTTTCGCGATTTTAGGCCAAAAAACGTACTTTTAGATTTTATCTCATTGTTCATTTCCTGATTATTTTACAAAAAAGTAGTCCAAAGTTAAGTGACAGCAGACCCAATTCGCTGTAAATCTTAAAAAACATTCTTCTAACCTTAATAGGTCCAAAGTTATGACCTCCAAAAGCTGACTATTTTGATGTGTTTTTAGTGCAATATTACATAGCTCAAGTTGTTTGGAAATATGTGCACTCAATGTCAAAAGTCGTTCGAAAACAAATAGAAGTATATAAAATTGCCCACAACATTAAAAAAATTATAATGTCCTAGCTTAAATAGTTTCCGAAATATGGCTTCTTGAAATTAACCTTTTTTCCCAAAAAAAAACTAAACAAAACGTTTTTTGATCAAAAAAATACAAAAAAGGGCAAAATTCGAAAGGATATACCTCGGTCACGATTTGAGTTAGGACATTCTTTGTTTTTTAGTTTTGTAAGAAATTTTATATACTTTCTTTCTAAAGTAAAGGTATTTTTACGTAGGATGCCCTGGAAACGAGCTATTTCGAAAAAACTTCGTGTATGTTAAACAAGCATCCAAATGGTCAACTTTGGGATGTCATAACTTCGGACCTATTGCCGTTATAGGAATGTTTTTTTTAGATGTACAGAGAATTGAGTACTTTCATTAATCTGTAGACCACTTTTTTTTGTAGGATAATCAGGAAATGTACAATTTCATAAAATCCGAAAGGTAGGTTTTTATGGCCAACAATCGCGGGTCACTTTTGAGAGGTTATATCTCGGAAACTGTTTGAGCTAGGAAATTATTTTTATTTTAGTTTTGTAGAGAATGTTATATATTTTCATTTGTCTAACAACTGCTATTGAGAATGGGTGCACCGGAAACGAGCAATTTTGAACAAAACTGTTTTCTGCACTTATTCCTTACAGTCTAGAAGGTTGCAGGGCTCGGCCTAAGTCGAAAACTTTATTTTGGTACCATAATAAAAAACTTATGCAAAAAAATCATTCTTGGATTATTTCCACATCTTTGTGCTTGATGACTGGACTATATATGTTTAAAACATTTTATTTATTACGTCAGTTGTTTCCAAATTAATTAATTCGTATTGTATTCCTTACACAATATTTTCTTGTGTACCACTTTTGTTGGCGTGTTGTCTATAACTACATTTTGTAGGACGAAACAGTATTTTAAAAAAGCTTTCAAGTTTCTTTATACGTTTAAATAATTGACAGCGGATGCACTAAATTGTCTGCTTTTTATATAAAAGTCGACAGCTCAAGTTTACGCACAAATAAAATTTAAAAACAAATAATCTGTAAGTACAGTGGAGTACAAGGCAACTATGTACGTAATTTTAGTTCACGGTTAAATAGTTTTCTGCGTTAGCTATGTCTACATCGTTATTTTTAATTTTTTTAAACAAAGACATCTAATTTAAACTTGGTAATAATAGGCTAGTTAACCATAAACAAAAACTGTGCTATAAATGACTTACCAATAACCAAAAAAATTGGAAATCGCAGAACAATCAGCAACTTCCAGACGCGCCGAAGAATCCAAGTCGCTTCCAGAAGTAGCAATTCCGGTGTCGGTGGATTCTTCAGTTTCTGTGTCGTCACTTCCAGATTCCCCCTCGTCCCCTAGTTCTTCTTCTTCTTCTTCTTCTTTGTTATCGTGCGCACTCATTTTTTGAAAAATGTTCTTAACGAAACTCATGTCTACTACGTATTAATTAAATTTCATGTCAAGATAATCACTGTAATGACCGCTCGCCTTTGGCACTTCTCAGTCTATGGCTATTTGTATCTTGAAACAGCAGGCCTTGAGCGCGGACACTGGCTAGTGCCACTCGTCGGGAACAATGTAAATACTGAATCCTCCGACCTGTCACATCTAAACACAAGATGAAATAAAGGAGAATTAAATCTACGCAAATCGAATAACTAACATCGACCGATCTAAATTTAGCGGGGTTATGCCGCAGCATGCATGTTCTATAGTTAAACACTGACAGAACATGAGTTCCAGCTCTATCTCTTGGGAGTTTTAAAATGGCAAATAAAGTTATTTTCGCCTTGTACGCCTCCCACTTTCCTTATAAAAAATTTAGAGATCAACAAATTGTTAAAATTAAAACTTAGAGAAATTTCTTTTTTGAAAACCAGAAACATCTATCAAAATCAAACAGATTAAGGTCGATGGACGTAGTTATCTTGGCACATTCACAAATTTACGTTAAGAATTTGGGGGTTTAAAGTATTATCTTTTTAATTTTGGATAAATATTTATAATAATTACTTATACTTACAGCAGTAGAGAAGTTTTACTGAGTTTTGCTTAACATGACTAGATGCCAGCGAGCAAGGGAATCATTTAATTTTTATATTTTTATATTTTCATATTTTTAGTTTCTTTTTCAAGATTTTAACCAAAACTCACTAAGAAAATGCGCTTTTCGACGAAATCTGCTTTTCTTCTGAATTTTCTATCTTTAAAATGGAGACTGTTATAAGTAATTTATAACAATAATATTAAGTATTTTATTGTCATAGATCTGCAAGATATTGACACTTCATGATTTACACGCATTACATAAAACATATAAAAACAATACATTTCAGAAAGTTAAATAATCTTTAAAATCATAAAAACATTTCTCTAATAAATAAGTCTCTTTAGCTTTTTCCTAAAACCAAACAGATTTGTAATTTCTTGTATGTTGTCTGCAAGTAAAACTTTTATGCTTTTATAGCATATACAGCAAAACTTGCTGAGCCGATAGAGCTTTCATTGAACTGCAATTTTTTTTTACTTGTCTTTCAAATTTTACTCTGACGCTTTACAGGATTTTTTGAATATTTGAAATTGATTACTTATTTGTTTAAAAACGCAAACGCCGATCGTTAATCAGTTCGATAGGATATTTAAATTACTTTATTAGGATTTGCTAAAATTTTTAACTATTATAAAAATTAAGAAAAAAAAACGATACTTTTTAATATCAACAACACGTTTTCTAGCATTTACGTGGTTTTAACTATGCCTATCAATTAGCTCTAGTTAAAAAATAAATTTTTCATTCTTTGCATATTTTTGGTAACTTCTCAAATAAAGCTAATATATCCATTTTTGTCCGACATCCAAAGCGGAGTTTGTAATCCGCTGATAAGCGCGGCGGCGGGCGCTTACCTTGCTTTGGTGCAGGTAGTCGCTGCTTCTATGGGTAGAATTACGGTACGGAAACCAACTGAAGAGGCTATCGCAAGTTCAAATTCCCGCTGCTTGTTTTCTTAGAAATCTAATACTCGGTGAACTGTACTGTAATGTTTGGGTTCGTAGTTGTAAATAAAACGCTATTTTGGAGGAGAAAGTTTTAATGAAGTTTTCACGTTTACAAATAATTTTGATGAATCTGTTTTGATGAATGTTTTATAGTTATGTAAATAGCAACCCAGTCGCTAAGTTACAAAATACAATTGATAAACCAGGCTGCTACATTAGTACCCCCCCCCCAACTTTGCAGAAGAAAAAAACTACGCAGCAAACGTGAAGCGCATGCTATTTTAGCTACAAAAACTTCTGATCTTTTTAAAAACAATACAAGTAACGTAACTAATTGAATATCATAGAAAATAAAATTAAATTAGCTTGAAGTTGCTTCTAGTTTTGCCAGGTGCGTGTCCAATTCTTGAGATTTCAAGAGCAGCGCAGAAAAAGTTCAGTTCTCTAAAAAAAACAGAACAAAAAGGGAAAAAAATGTGCAAAAATAAAAAGAACATAATATCTAAACAAAAATACTTAAACAAAAAAAGCTGGTTTGAGTCTTGTGGCAGAATGCCTTTACATGAAACCTTGCGCCTTGGTTTCACTAAAAATTAATATATCCGCGAGGTAAAAATAAATGTAATACATCCCTGTAAGAATCTTCTGGATGAATCTGGACCAGGAGGAGGAGTGTTTCTTAAGCCAAAATTAAGTCTTTTGGATAGGTATCTGGAACTGTCATCGCATTCAGCTGCCTGTAATCGCCACAGACACGATAGCTGCCATCAGGTTTTAATACCATATGTATTGGGCTACTCCAAGGACTGTCTGCCTTCTCGATGATTCCAGCACGTAACAGTTCATGCAGATGTTTTTCTAAAAACAGTAATTGTGTTGGATTAAGTCTTCGACACTTTGCACTAATTGGCGGACCGTTAGTTTTTATTCGATGCACTACATTATGTTTAATAGGGGTGTTAACGTCGAATTCAGCTGTTAAAGCCAAATCCAATTCCCTTCATGCAAGACTTTACTCACAAAATATATGGATCTACGATATTTACTAAATTGGATTTAAAGAAAGCATACTTCCAAATTCCTTTGCATCCAGATGATATGGACAAAACCACAATCACCACGCCTCTTGGTGCATATCGTTACAAAAGACTTAATTTTCCAATAATGTAATGTTTGGGTTCGTAGTTGTAAATAAAACGCTATTTTGAAGGAAAAAGTTTTAATGAAGTTTTCACGTTTACAAATAATTTTGATGAATCTGTTTTGATGAATGTTTTATAGTTATGTAAATAGCAACCCAGTCGCTAAGTTACAAAATACAATTGATAAACCAGGCTGCTACAGTACAACGTTATAATATTACTAAAAGTTACACTTTTGCTAATACGGCAACTGCAAGTATTAGTATCTAGTATCGGCTGCAATTTGTTTTTTTGAAGCTATAATTTCACTGTGGCGCTTTCAATGAATTTGCATGGATGGAATGGAGGGTTATAATTACAAAATCTATACTTTTGCAAATACGATAAATTTTAGTATGGGAAAATCCACACTTCAGGTTTTTTTAGTGTATATTTATATTTTTTATAGTTATTTTCTAAATTCGTCTTAACGTTTTCACTTTCCCATACCTTCGGTATAGGAAAATATTGATTTCATGAAAATTTTCGAATTCTATATTTTAACGGAAATGAACGTTTTGGGGCTGAAGGAACTCAAAAAAATGGTTTTATAAAAATGTCTGTCTGTGGGCGGGTGTGTAGGTGGGTGACGCCTCTACAGGCGAAAGTACTGGGTCGATGTTTTTGGTAGCGTTTTTTTCAAAAACAAAATTTTGAAGAAAGAAAAACTTAAGGATAATCAAAAACTTTTTTACCGAACTCTCTACCTTCAAAATGGCGGCCGCTAGAGCTTTTTGAAAATCTGAACTTTAACGCCCATTTACTCAAAAAGTAGTTGTTTGATCGGGATTAGCTACCACTTGTTTGAGACTTCTTCCTAAGTAGTATACGATGAAATAAAATTAATTTCGAAAATCCGAAAAATATCGCAATGACGCTGCTTCAAAATTTTAAAAATTAAAAAAAAAAAGTTTCTTAAACGCTGTCTGCAGGATTTTTTTAAACTTTTTAAGCCGATATAGCTTGCATTAAACTACAAATTTGTTTTTTATTTATCTCCCAAATTTCACTCTGACGCCATCCAGGAATTTTTGAAAAATTTGAAATTGATTAATTATTTATTCAAAAACGCAAACGCCGAGCGTTATAAACTTTTATCAGTTTTATAGATTACTTAAAGTACTTTATTAGGATTTGCTAGAATTTTCAACTATTTTAAAAATTAAAAAAAAGATACTTTTTAATATCAACAACGCGTTTTCCGACAGTTACGTGATTTTAACTACGCCTATCAATTAGCTCTAGTTAAAAAATATATTTTTCATTCTTTGCATGTTTTTGACAACTCTTTAAATAAACCATTTATATCGACTGTTATTCCGAAATCCGAAGCGCATCTAATTTTGCTGTAGGGCGGGCAGTTCTGTTTTACTATGTTTATGCGGTATGTTACATTGTAGGGTTGCCTATATAACGCCTACTTACTCAAAAAGTAGTCGTCTGATCGGCATCAGCTATAATACCCTTTGTGGGTGGTAGACGATGAAACAAACTTAATTCCGTAAATCTGAAAACGATCTCGTTTCTTCAAAATTTTGAAAATTTTCAACAAAGTATTATTCAAAACCTGACTACCTGTTTTTTTTTAACTTTGTAGGCTGTTAGAACGGAAGATTGGCTACAATTTGATTTTTTTCTGAAAGCTGTAATTTCACTGTGGCGTTTTCTTTGATTTTGGATGGATGGAATGGAGGTTGCTTATATAGTTTGCTTTCTTAGGAATGTACAGTCTGCGAAATGTACGTTATAATTATAAAATATTTACTTTTGCAAATACGATAAGTAAGTATTAATATCTAGTATGTGATAGTCCACTCGAAGTCTACACTTCTGCTTTATATGTTATGATATAACGATCTTTTCTTAGTCGATGATATTTTAATACCTTTAGTTATCCACGCAGTTGCTTTTTTATCTCTATACTTTAGTCTAGGGCAAGCTGCGTCAAAATACGTAAAAAAGTTAGCGTAAAAGCAATCGAAGGCTTCATCAACAGTATTAGATTTTTCAAGAGAAAACCAAGACTCGTGTTGCAATAAATTTAACAATTTTTGTAATTTCTCTACGTTCATCGCGCGTTTATATGTAAATAGACTTGGAGACGCGCACTTCTCTCCGCTTGTAACATTTAGTAGCTGGCCTTTGTGATCAGATAATGCAGCATCAAAAACGATACAAGCAGTACACATCTTATTAAGATTAGTAAAAATATATGAAATGATAACGCATTGTCTTTTATGGAATTTCACGCAGATAAATATAAATATTTTGATCTTATAGTAACTGTGGGAGTTAGAACGTTATAGTATAAAATACTTAACACGTTATGATTTCAAATACTTCTAAACTTAAAAAAAAACTGTAGAGGTATGAAAAAATGTAGCTGCAGTGCTTGGTTCGTCTTTTATTTTTAAAACAAGGTTACGGGAACGTTTTAGGCACATCCCAATTACCTTAACATACATTGAAATTGTGGAACAACTTACAGAGAACCATCAAATGAGGAATAGGTGTTAGCGCTTTAAGTTTGAAACGCTATAAGAAAGAAATAAATATAAACTTCAAAGAAAACGCGGATTCTCTAAATTTAACAGTAGTAAGGGAAGCATTGTACTGTATACATATGACAAATGCAATCCAAGGCAATAGTCCTAATAAAAATAGCATCAATACTAAATTACTTCACAGTTTTTGGCTTCTATTAGTAATGTATTTACGGTAGAAAGTAGAAAGACCAAAGGTAACTATACTAACGCAGTACAATGAATACTGTAGGTAGGTAATTAAACGTCGTAAAACTGTAAACGTAGCGTAGTCGTTTTTACATTTGTGTTTTTATTTGGGCACAGTTATTTATACTATTTAACGTGTACTACGTAATAATATTTTTTTACTTTCAAAACATGAAAACAAAAACAGTTCTAGTGAAAAAAAAATAATTCTGCAAAAATTACCATTTAAAGAAATAATTATGCAATGCTTTTTTAGTAGTGACGTCATCAACAAGTTTTCCCAACGGCATAGACTAAATTCTTAGTCTATATACCAACGGTAACTTATTTTCTTTATTTTGAATTCTTAATGTTGGTAATATTCTTTTTAAACGGGTGTTACATTTACATAGGGTTACATGGGAAAGTTTTCAAGAAATAATTTAAAACTATTTACTAAATAAGTACGTAATTTATTGACGGTAGCTACAGGAAATGTTAAATTTGACCACCTTCAGGCTTGAACTGCTTCGGCGGAGTCGAGTGGCTCCCAATCCCCTTAAGCGCTAATAATTAGGGTCGAGTTGGCTCCCACCTGTTGTTTATCAGTAGTCAAATTATCACTAGCCTAACGATAATATTATCTACTAGTAAATGCAGGAATGTTTTGATAATTTCTAAATTTGCCAGTATGCACATTTCTTAATAATTTACTTTTTTTGTGATAGGTTTAAGAAAATACAGGAGTTAGGACTTACGGACGAGTATATACAAAAAGGCGAGGAAATGACAGAAATTTCCACATATTTGACTTACGTATTCGGGCTGCCATTTATGCATCCAGACGATGTTGGGAATTGTTTTGCCTTGGATTATGCCGCTGTTGAACGCCCAAAATGATGCCGTAAGAAAATTTGCCGATTATTTAATTGAGTCGTACATAGGCGAAGATTCGACATTTCCACCTCGTTTGTGGGCTGAACATTCTTCTTCACTGCATAAGACTACTAACCCATGTGAAAGTTTTCATTCCAAATTTAATTCGTGTTTTTACGTTTCTCGCCCAAATATTCAATTGTTTGTGAATGCTTTAAAAACCTACAGAATGATTCCTATATACAACGCAGCACCCTTGTGAAGAAAAGGTACGACACTGCTGTATTAAGAAGACCGACTTTTGTAGATTCTAAAATAGTTGAAATGTACAAAGTAACAATATACCATTGTATGAGTTTGTGAAATCAATTTCTTATCATTATAAAATGGTTAAATAGTTTAACGTGTAAAAAGTTGTAAATATGTCTTTGAATAGTATATTATAATACAAGTGTATAAGCAAGCCTTTAAAGAACGCGCGACGGGTTTAGAAGCACGAGGCGAAGGCGTGTGCCTTTAATGTATGGGGGAAAAGTAAAATCGAAACTTTTTTAAGAGATGGCGTTCATTATTTTGCTAACAGTTTGCTAAATGGCAGTGTATTATTTTAGGAAAATAAATATGAGTTTTTGTGTTTCACCTGTCTAATAATTTGTGTTAAATCCATGTAATTTGAATTTGAATATAGACAATTCCGATGATAAGCTGCATAAAACAAAGTGGCAAGTAGAACCTAAGCTATATAGTGTTCTTTATTTAAAATAAACAAGTTCATACAGTGCAAAATGCACACGTTAAAACCAACCATTTTGTAAAAAATCCGGAATCTGCTCATATCTCAATTTTAATTGCATAGCTAGCTCCGGCAAGAATTTGGTATAGGATTTTGTAATCTAGGAAAAAAAGTCGAGAAATAAAAGCCGCTAAAAAAAACGAGGAATAAAGGCGGCAGAAAAAACGCCGAGGAAAAAGTCCTGCAAAAAATTCTGGAGAAAAGCCAACGGAAAAAATAGAGGAAAAAAGCCGAGAAAAAAAGCCAGCCATAAAACCCGACAGAAACGCAACCGATCTCGGCAGCCAGACTTGCATTTTAGTAAGTGAAACCAATTTTATAATACAGAGAGATTTGAAATTTCCATCATGAAATTCTGTGGTCTCTGATGTTGCTAGCTCTCCGTCTAATAAAATATGTGCAAATCAGCATTGCAAAAACCACTTCAATGTTGTGCCGTTTTTTATTTTTATCATTACATGATCAATTAGAAAACTTCTGGAAACTAGAAGAATGCTTCAACGGTTGTACGAGGGATGTCCGGTTACTAACGCACGTTTGGGAATTACAGACAGACTACTTTATTTATAGAAATCAAACATACACTAAGTAAAAGCGCGAACTGTTAGCCATTGTCTTTTTAGCAGACTGCTGAACTTTGAATTTTTTAAATTGATTCTCATTCGTTTTCGTTGTTGATGGTTTTCGTCGCACACCTTTGGGATCATCGTTCAGTGTTGTGCGGCCACTTTTGAACTGATTACACCAAACACTAACTTGTTTTCGACTCATAACGCCTTCTCCGTAAGTTTTCAGTATTTTTTTATGAATTTTGGTAGGTTTTTCATTATTTGCATGCAAAAATTGAATGACCGCTCGCAATTCAAACTTGGAGCATGTTTCGATCGGAACTGACATTTTGCGGCTGTCACTGAGCACGTTGTACTTAACCTAAGGCAATGACAACAGCCACCTATGTAGTACATATGTGCATCTAAAATGCGTGCAAGTTTCAACCTGATCGGATCAACATCTGCGGTGTGCCGAGCAAACTACCTTAGTAACCGGACATCCCTCGTAAGTTATCTGCGGATGAAAAATTATGCAAAGAATATTTTTTAAATCATGTCACTGGAGACAACGAAGAGCGATTTGTTGTAAGTTTACTATTTAAATTAAAGAAAAATTTAAGGAAAACTAATAAAAACGATTTTATTTAATAGAAAATCGTTCAGAAAGAAAACCACATATTTATGAACAATATATAGCCAACTTATGGAAGAATATCTAGATCTAAATTGTATGCGACAAGTTTCACCTCATGAGAAAAAATTATCAAATGGTTTAAAGTATTATCTACCTCATCATTGCGTTATAAGGGACTCTACCTCCACGACGAAGTTGCGTGTGTTCTTCGATGCTTCGTCTAAAACTGACAACAGTTTTTCTCTAAATGATATTGTCATCGTGCAAGATGAGTTGTTTGCTATTCTTTTAAGATTCCGAAAACATCAATTTGTATTAATAGCAAATATAGAGAAAATGTATCGTCAGATTAAAATCAACCCCCCCCCCCCGTAATAATTTCCTAAGAATACTTTGGCGAGAAAATCATCAACAACAAATTTTTCACTCACAACGGTTACATACGGTACGGCGTCAGCTCCGTATTTAGCTAGAAGATACACCAAGCAGCTAGCGCTGGACGTAACAGAAGCATTACCTATTGCATCTCGCGTTGAAAGATTTTTACGTTGATGATTTGATTACAGGTGCCAAGACGAAAGAAAATGCTTTAACACTACACAATCAAATTGTTCGCCTGTTTCAAAGAGGGGGGTTCAAATTTAGAAAATGGGCCTCTAATAACCAAGATCTACTTTTAAACATGCCAGAGGAAAAACAAGAATTACAATCTTCTTGCCGTTTGGTTCAAAGAATTCACTTAAAACTTTAGGAGTCCTATGGCAAACAGAGATTATGATTCACTTGTATATCATGTACCTTCTACAATTGACACTAAGTGTGTTTCTAAACGAACTGTTCTGTCTAAGTTGCAGGCTTCCGCGGCCGTTGTTAATAACAGCTAGGCTTCCGGGTTGGAGCCGCGTCATCGGTGCATGAACTGCCGACGTTTCGTCCTCGGTTCCACGGGACATCTTCAGGGCTGTGGTCACTTTGGGATCATTCAGTTGTGTTCCAGATCCCAAAGTGACCACAGCCCTGAAGATGTCCCGTGGAACCGAGGACGAAACGTCGGCAATTCATGCACCGATGACGCGGCTCCAACCCGGAAGCCTAGCTGGAACTGTTCTGTCTTCGATATCACGTGTTTTTGATCCGCTTGGGCTTGTGAGTCCAGTTATAGTAACAGTTAAGCTCATCATGCAAGATTTATAGTAACTCAAGATCAGATGGGATGAACTTTTGCCTATAGAGTTCGTGTCATCATGGTTGAAGTATTTACAGAATA
This sequence comes from Ctenicera cuprea, assembly GCA_958336395.1. Classification (NCBI taxonomy): domain Eukaryota; kingdom Metazoa; phylum Arthropoda; class Insecta; order Coleoptera; family Elateridae; genus Ctenicera; species Ctenicera cuprea. Next base: position 58,833,176 of record OY284490.1, read on the forward strand.
TTAATAAACGAGACAGGAGCGGCCGTAGTGGTAAGCGCGCGGTCTACCAATGCAGCGGATTCAGTTTCCCTGACTTGGGTATGACACTACAAAAAGAAGAATAAACTAAACCAAATTAGCATGAAGTGCAAGGTCATAAATTTTTCATATTCCAAAATGATTCAATTTCATGGATTTTCAGATGCGTCGGAAAAAGCATATGGCACATGTCTTTATATTTTTACAGTTGGCCAAGACAATAATCGTACTAGTAATTTATTATGCTCCAAGTCACGTGTTTCTCCTTTGAAGAAGTTATCGCTTCTACTACTAGAATTATGTGCAGCACAGCTTACTGCGAAGGTAATCAACGCTCTAGACCTACAATTTGACAAATACGTGTTTTGGACGGATTCGACTATAGTACTGTCATGGCTTACATGTTCTCCTAACAGTTAGAAAACTTTTGTTGCAAATCGTGTATCTGAGATATAAAAATTAACATCTCAAGGCGAATGGAAACATGTTGGCTCAGGGTTTAATCTAGCAGATATCGTATCGCCCTCCAACTCAGCTTGCAGTTTTATCATTATGGTGGCATAATCCAGAATTCTTAAGCGAAGATGAATACAACTGCCCAGTTCACAAGTATGTATCTAATAATTCAATTGTTACTGAAAGCAAAGCTCAAATTTTACTTATACAACTTATACCATCAATAACGATGCACTTCAAAATCTTTTACTCGACAAAATATCAACTTGGTCTGAATTAAAACGAACAACTGCATACTGCTTTCATTTCATCTATAATTGTCGCAATTAAGGTGACCAATTTTTTTACAATGAAAAGGAGGACGAAAAAATTTAAGAAAAAAGTACAACGTAAATAAATGAAACATTTTATTAATTCAAACAAAAATACACTCATTATGCTTACATCCCTTTTAATTATTTAATTAAACGAGTATTTTTCCATTGAATGAATATTTTTTGTCAATATATCATTTTCTAACAATATATTGGAAATTTCGGAGCAAGAAATATCCTTCATATTGAATTTTACGATAAATGTTTTAAAATATCGAAAAGGAGGACAAGTAGGAGGACACTTTTCGAGGAAGGACAGAACCTACAAAAGAAAGACTGTCCTTCCTGAAGGAGGACGATTGGTCACCTTAGCAATACGGATAAACGGACCATTATCCGTTTCAGAACTACTTGACTGTTCAAATGTCCTTAGTTCACGAATTCGGTTTGAAACATTTTATAAAGAACTAGTTAGTTGATTTAAAAAAGAAATGCTCAGTTAGTTCACGTAGCAAGATCCATAACCTAAAACCATTCGTTGATCAACAAGGAGTGATTGGGGTGGGCGGTCGTTTATTGCATTCAAGTCTCTCTCATGATCAGAAACATCTAATTATTCTTCCACGAAAACATCGCTTATAGCAACGTATAAACATTTGAGAAATCTTCATGTAGGGCCGCAAGCTTTGTTAGCGGCAATTAGACAGCAGTACTGGCCTATAGGTATGCGAAATTTAGTTCGTTCTACAGTTCACAACTGCGTTAGATGTTTTCGAGCACAACCAAGAAACTTTCAACCCATAATGTGATTTACCTAGTACACGTTGTCAACAGATGCGTCCATCTACCAACGTTGGTATAGACTACGTGAACCAATTTGAATTCGGCCGATTTTACAAAAAGGCAACTAGCTAGAGTTATTTCGCTACATTCTAGAAGTTATGACGTGTTCGAGTAGCTACTGTTAAAACAAAATATGGTGAACTGAAAAGACCGATCAACAAGCTGATTCAGTTGCTAGTGAAATTAATGAATGTTCAATGCTTTTATGTTAATAGATTATTTAGTTTGCTACCTACTAATTAGCATATCGTTCTGTTCAAATTTGAAAAAAAAATATGTGTTTCAAGGTGACCGGAATGTTAAGCAAGAGAATTGTTATCAAGGTAGTTTGGTTTTTATAAATAAACAATTTTTCTGGCGTCTTTGTTACGGTTCTACAAGCATACTTAACCATTATAGAAACAATTCTACAAAAACACGAGACTTTACGTTGACTGTATTCAGTATGAAGCACAAAATAGCAAACCAACAGGTTTAGACATATTGTTTGTTTGAATTACAACACCCGAAGATAGGCGACATGAAACGGATAAGTTTCGACATCGATGGCCATGCAATGAACAGAATTTGCAAAGAACAGAATGACCAACGAACAGAATACCCGAAGCCGAAGCCGATGACATGCGAACGTAAAGTAGCATTTAACAGAAATTGTATTTAAAAGAATAGAATTAAACAGAATACTGGAAGAGGTCACTTTATTCGTGTTCTTTCGGTTTTAGTACTTTTTAGTTATATTTTGATGAATTGTTGTGGTGATACCCACAAAAGACCAATTTTTGGAACGTCAACAAACAGCAGTCAAAAGGGTTAGGAATTTGAAGGTTAAGTACACAGAATATACCTTTGGTTAAGTAATCAAAATCTAATGTTTTAGCACAAAGATAAAATAGTAGCGTTGTACGGTAGGAAATGCATATTTAAGATAAAATAAAACTATAACCATTGACTGTATATAATCAAAGCTATAACGCTGTAGTTATTCTGTTGTACTGCGAAAAAGTGGCACAGAAAATTTGTTGTGTTAATAAATAAATAAAAAGTTGTATTCCTGCATATAAACCTCGCGTACAATTAGAAAAATTGACATGGAAAACCAACGTTAATTTTTAACCCTGTATGCCAATCGTCCGTTGTGTATTTATCTTTTTAATATAAAGGTAAACTCACAAGACTTCAGTAACTTTTAACTGTCCCACGAAACCATAAACAGAAATCTTATGTGGTATATCAAGTTGCTTGAAAATCGTAATTAATTTTTAATTAACTAACTACGTTTTGAAAATTTAAATTTTTCATTAATTTAGCCACTTCATCCATTTCACGTTTAGCTCCTACATAATTTGTGGCATTGTCTGAGTACATCAAATTGTCATTCAAATTTAAACCGTTTGACGTTTTTGAACTGGCATCGAATACTACTCTTAATTTGGTAGTGGTGCTAGATTCTATAATTACCGCATGATGGGGTAAATAAAAACTTGGCGCGTCTACCTCTTGTAACGGAAAGTTTCCATGTGACCTAAGTTGCGATATTCGCTCATAAATTTTGCATATTCTTTCCTAAATTGTTTTTTGTTATTTAATTTTCTTTCTATATTATAAAATCGTTTCAATGCTATTTCATAGAAAAAACCTAAATTCACCGAATCGTCTTTAAAAGGAAGTTTGGCAATAAATCTGCCATTGGCACATCTGGACATCGTTTTTTTAAAATGCGTTTGGCAATTTCTTTCTTCCCGGGTCATATTTTATGGTGGTCTGCTTGCGGCTCAAGTTCCCAAAATCTTTTTAAACCGTTTTCCAGCTGGCTTACGCTGTTGATGGCCAAATTACAACGTACCGGCGATCCATTAGGGATGTTTATGGTACCCCAATAATCCAACCCAAATGTGTTTTTTGAAAAACGGGCCCCGGTGAAATGGTTTGTATCTGACCGACGCACAATAGTTGCCAGAAGATTTCTGCACCCAACAATAAATACAGATTTATTTATTTTGTCTACATGTACGAAAACTATGGCGAAATTTACTTCGCATCTTAGTGTTAAGTTAGAGGTGTTATCAAGGAAAATATTCAAGGAAAATATACATAGAGTTATAAGAATCATAATTTTATAGTAAAACATGCTCTTTTTAAAGAACATAAGAAGCGATATCGTAAAAAAACTGTTTTGAGAAACTTTAACCTCTCACACAGCGAAGCGCATAGCGTTAGTAACCTATTTTTATGTATATATAATTTCAGGAAAACAATTTGTAGAGAGTATGTTGCCTAAACAACAATCTTTTCGTAATATTTGGATGTTAATTGTATGGTTCAAACAGTTGAACTGTTTTTCTTTATGGTTACACTGATACAAATCGAAGTTATCCGAATTTAAAATGGTTCTGCTTATTGCAATTCTGTTCAATACACATTCTGCTCGGTGATTACGCGCAATCGTTTTCCGAATACGAATTCGCTTCGGGCGACTTCGGATTCTGTTTAAATATCATTCTGTTAAATGCAAGTTCTGTCAAATGCATACCCACCTCGACATCGATGGCTGCAGGCGCGTTTTTAAGCTATGCAGCGGTTCGGTGCACGTCATGCAGGGACCCGCACTCCGCAGCGAAATGACCTACCGATTTAAAAAATACAGCGAAGAATGCAAAATTTACCGAAAATTTATTTTTCTCTTAAAACAAACAAAATTAAACAGACAAAAAAATAAAGATTTAAAAAAATGTTGATAAGCGAATTAACTTTAGCTGATATAAATTCTTTCACAATATCTTCTAAATTCAAATTGTTGAGACCAAATCTGACATTCTCACTTGAGTCATTGTGCTCCTTAGATGAGTTTTCAATCTACGCAATACACTTCGTTCGTTCCCCTATATCTTCGGAACCCGTTGACCGATTTTGATAAGATTTGGTGTGTGCAGGAACCTTACTCTGATTGCCGTACAATTATTAGGAAAGCATATATCGACAGGGGTTTGTCAGAGGCAGCTGCGGATATTTTAATTGCTTCACTTTCTAGTGCAACATTGAAGCAGTTCAATGTGTCGTTACAAGGTTGGTGGCTTTTTTTGTAAAAAGGACCGTTATAATCCGTTTCAATTATTACCGAATAGTGTTATTCAAATAACAGAATCATCAAAAGACTCTCGAGGCGTTTTCAGACTAAAGCCAACCAAACCAAAGTATGAAAAAACTTGGGATACTGCACTAGTACTGGTCTTCATTACTAAGTTATGCCCTTTAAAATCATTAAATTTTAAATATTTAACTAAAAAATTAGTAATTTTACTAGCATTGATTACTGCACATAGGGTACAAACCTTTTCCTTAATAAGCATTGATAATATTACTTCAGTACCTTCAGGCATATAAATCAGAATATCGGAATTAATAAAGACTTCAGCACCAGGAAAGTTTCAACCATTTTCCCCCTTCTTTATACAAAAACCTAAATTACGTGCAGTAAAAACATTGCAATTGTGTTTTACTTGTAGACAGTTCTTTGTAAGGTCGTTAATCGGAACCGGAATTAGACCTGTTTTTTGGTATAGATTTGTTCTAAACACTTTTTTGAACTTTTAAACACATAGCGTTGTAGTGCATCTAAAGACAAATCAAATCTTCAAAATAAAGGATGCTGCGAATTATGGAAAATTTCAAACTTTAATGCTCGATTACTCAAAAACAAAATATCCAATCGATACAATTATCATATTATTTGATAGCCCTTAATAAGTGTAATCGAGAGATTAAAAAACATTTTTGGGAATTGTGAATATACTAGCGGCTCAAAATTTCCGGCTGTTAGGTGATTTTAACTACGCCTGTCAATTAGCTCTAATAAAAAAAATATTTTTCATTTATTGCTTATTTTTGATAACTCTATAAATAAAGTTGTTATCACCATTTTCGTGAGCGCAATAACTATCTTAGCGCTTGTTACGTAGTAGGAGTAAGCACCGCCCGTACCTACGTAATTAACGCCTTGAGTCTGCAGCGGGCTTGTACCGGCTAGATTAGATGCAAATTTCCATTACTTTTTGACGCGAGAATATTTAAAACGTAAAAAGTATGGGAAAGTACCAGCAACCTGTTTCGCCCATTTTTGTTTTTTACCAGATGTCGCACGCTTTTCAGCGCCTGATTGGTGTTTGTACTTTGATTTATTCATTATAATACCACGAGTGGTCAAATTTTGCAGGAAAATTTTTTGATTGTTACGAGCGTTTGTTGCCTAGCAATTTATAGAGTGACATTTGTCAAAAAAATCACGAGCCGTTAGGCGAGTGATTTTTAATAAATGTCACGAGATAAATTGGCAACAAACTCGAGTAAATCAATCGGAAAATTTTCCGGGAATAAATTTGATCACGAATGGTATTCGGATGACTATTTCATGAATAAATTAAACGCTTAAGTGGAAAAATGTATTATCATAATTGCAAACCTATTACACGGGCTTATTTAAAAATATTAAATGTGCAATTATTGTACGTATTTACATGGGATGAATTATGATCATTATTAGCCCCGGTTACAATAGTAGATGAATTATTTTTATTAGTATTATCAGATGTAGTAGTAGTTTCAATGCCTCTTAAACTATGAATTAAGTTAAAATGATGTTCATTGTCTAGTTGAAGATAAGGTTTGAGGGAATGAGTATGGCCATGGCCAGTGATTTTTATTAACTGCTGTTCACCAATGCTTTGTTTAGCTAATGATGACACTGCCGAAGCACGATGGGAGTGGTTGGTGATTTTCAAGTGCTTCGTTTCTAGTCCAACGTTTTTTGCCGATTCTCGTGTCCATTTTGATAAGGTATTGATACCTATTGGCGAGTCTTTGTACCATTTTCCATTTTTCCAGTTAGTATTACTACATAAAAATAACCTATCTGACTTAATTGTCAAGCCACGTTTTTCTAGCAGCAATTTTAACAAACGAACAGGGCAAAGGCTCGGGTTGTCAGTATTTTTAATTAACCACTTGCTGTTTGTCAAAGTTTTTGATCCTCCTTGTGCGGTTTTAGAGAAAACTGGATTGTATTCAATTCTTCCAGTCCACATTCCGTTAGTATCTATTTCATCCCTGAAGTAATGTATTTTACAGTGGACAGCTTCATTACCTCTCCATGCTAATTCAAAAGCACATATATGAAAAAATTTTCTCTGCAAACCTTCGGGATGTTCTTCGTTCCATGAATTTGCCATCAACTGTATGTCTTTCAAAGATAGAGCTTGGGAACTGACCATTCTCTTATCCTCACACTCTTGTAAAGATTTTCGTTTGGCATCTCTTGCTTTTCTTGCTGATTTGAACAGTATGTCAGTAAATGGATCAATTCTCCGACCACATTCATTGAAATATTTTTCCTGTAACCTCTTTGCCGTGGAATTCCATATTGTTTTAACACATGATTCTTTATAATCCTGACCGTTCTTCTTCTTCATATTAAAGCCCCAGTCTTGAAGGATATGCGCTAGTTGCTTTGCTTCTGTATCCGCCTGTAACAAGAGCTTCTTTAATAATATAATTATTAATTTTCGGACTCTACCTGTAACTTGTAGTTTCTTTCCCCGCAGAACTCCTGAAACTGCGCCCATATGGACGCTTGAGTGTTAACAGTATTGCGTGATCGCTTTTTCTATGTTTTCAATAGAATTATCACCGAATCGATTCATCATTTCCAGGCAGTTTAAGAAAATCAACAACGTTGCTAAGGACGCTCTTAAAACGTCAAAATTGTTTCATTTATTAAAATTCGCATAGTTACGAATATACTAAATGTGATTGTATATAAGGCAAAGAATATCAAAGAGAGAAGCGTCACTTGTGTCGGTTCCTTTGATGTTTTGAGCACAATTTGGGTGACCTTCGCCATATTGAAAATGGTTAACGTCAAAATTAAATGGCGCCAATTTTAAATATAACTTGTAGACATACAACACAAAGAACTAAATAATATTGCTAAAGGTAATTCGCAGGAAACCGAGGCACGCATTAAATAAAGTAATAAGTAAAAATAATTCTGTAGATCGAGTAGGATTTTTATTAGGTACGTGAAATGCAAATAAAATTACATTGTTCAATATTTTGTAGTAGGTATACCTACCGCGTATTGTTATGTCCAAATGGTACGGGTATTTACCAGCGTTTGACTAAAACTGATTACTTTAAGTAAAATGTAAAATTCACAGAACACAATTTACTGCTAAGCCAACCAAACGAACTGCTCCGTCTGTGATGCTGTTGTGGTATTGTGCTACATTTGACACGCTAAATAACTGTAATACCCTTAAAAACGATACCTGAATAAAATGGATGAAAGAAGAACCTCACATTAAATTAAATTTAAATCAGCGTCAGAAAAGGGTACGTCAAGTCGCGAACCACATCTGTCAGAACTTGACAGTTAAACCATTTACAATATGGCCGACTAAAGTACAAAAAATATCGAAGTGACGCTTCTGGGCGTTTTGATTTTCTTTGTATAAGGCTTCCATAAAATTCGGCGATGGTTTTTTTGTTTTAAAACCATGTAGTTTGCCCTAATTCTACTTTCTGATTGGTTTATAAATTCATGAATGAAATAGTCTTAGAAAAAAAAAACAAATATTGCAATTAGACAAATAAAACGATAAATAAAAATATTTTTACCATTGAGAAATATCAGAAATCGGAAATGAGCTCAAACTTAATTTTAGGTAATTATTGCACTGGCACTCATACAATATTATAGATATAATACACTAATAGAGAGATGTTACTTATTTGAGAATAAAAAACTGAAATGATTCCAGTCAATAATAAAATTATTTAAGTATTTCTTACTACCACTCTATAATTCTCAGATTCTCAGATTTTGTTTATTGAATACTTTGACTTTGTGACGGATCGGCAGAAAGGGTCAAAGGTACACGTGCGTGGGCCAGTTCCAGTTCCAGGAACCGAGTTTATTAATATTAATTTCTAAATAATGAATGAAAAAAATGAATGCTATGCACTTTGCTAATCAAGTCGGCGGTATTACATTCCCATGTAAGGATATTATTTTACATTATTTGGAGATAAACATTTAAACTTAAAATAATACTTTTTACTATTTTAGTCTTGCTTAGAAATAAATATTTTGTTTTCTAATACACGACCACAGGGGCCCGCCAGCCTTAGGGCCCGTCGGTGCAACGCACCGATTGCACCGACGCTAAATGCGCCCCTGGCATGGCTGAGTGCTAATAAGTCCTAATTAAATCCTAAAATAATATACAAGAGACACAAAATATCTTTGTAAATACTTCAAAATAAAGCATTTTCATTGGTCCATAGATTATGATTTATTAGAATTCAGTAAGTCATGTGTCAAGTACTTTTAGTCCAGTCAAATTAGAAAAAAAAAACATTAATCGGTAAAGATCTGAATTTTGGTATACATGCTTATTACGGCTTCCCATTGAACATACTAAAAGTCCCCGTCAAAATCTGTTGTGCTCAAGCCGCCATCTTGGAAAAAAGGTACACTTTTTCAGTTTTTTGCCTATATCTCGGCAACTATAACTGATGCAAAAAAATAATTTAGATAAAAAATATAGTTTATTAAATTGCCTATAAAAAAAGCATATTAATATTTTTTTTGTATCTCCAATACTTTAGCTGTAATTCGACATCAAATAAAGAAGAAAGTCTCCTGAGCACTTGAAACTGTTGTGCAAACGGTTTTTTGCAGCTTCATGACCTGTAAAGATTATAAATAAATGACAAATCATTAAATTCAATGAAAATTGTGCTAGTATTTTGTCGTTTCAATTTTAATGCAGCAATAATGCTGTTTTTACGAGTATATTCTTTTCTGCACGAAATATGCACAGTCACTGTATGCAATCCCTCCAATTTTTCTTTTTTATTGTCTCCTCTCCTGTCACTGGCTTTTTTTAAAGTGGTAAGTCCTTTATCTTTAACACTCACTGTCTCTCCAGTACAAAGGCTTTCCTCAGAAATAAAACAATTTACGTCACTTGCCATGTTTTTAATAAAATGAATAAAGACGCGTAGAGAAGATGTGTGTCGCACAACGTTTCGTCACCAGTGAGGGCGAACATCTGCCGCTCGGGGGCTTGGACTCTTATCTACGAAGCGGGCCCTAAACGCGTTCTGACCTGCTAGGGACCCGCCATATAAAGGCAGGACGCGCACTGAATCGGCTCGGATCAGTCCGCTCGGCACAGCACGATCGGCAGGTTTTGCTATACAGGAAATTAAATGCATCGCCGCGCACTGCATCGGCTCGGTCGGCTCAGACCGGCCAGATCGTTTCGGCATCGGCAAAGAATGATAGAAGGGGCAAAAACTGCCGAATGCTCTTACGGTCGTTTACTATTTCCAACTAGTAGTTTAGATAAGCTGCAATCATCGCTATGTCTGATGAACTTTTAATTGAAAGTGTGCGTGGGTATATTATATTATACGATCCCCAAAACAGATACTACCACGATAATGTTCGTAAAGAGAACGCTTGGAGTGAGGTTTCAAAAAAAACAGGAAACTCTGGTAAGTAAAAATAATTTATTAGTGACCACACATTTATTTAGTTAAGTAAGTTATGTTAGATCTTAAAGTATATACCATATAAATATAATTTAACCTTCATAAACATATCTTCCTGCATTGATTTTCTCGCGTTGCCATGCCACACTTCCTTGATTGGACACAAAATATTGTTTAAACTGTTCCCTGATATTAAAAGCCTCTCGCTGAAAATTACCACCAATATTAACCAGGTTATCAAGACCTTCTGGTACATCCTGAGCCTCAAGTTCCCCAGGTTGCCAAGCACAAGAATCATTCCTTAAAAAATTGTGCAATGCAGTACAAGCTAAAGTAATTATGTCTAGATGATCCGGCGAGATATTAAACTTTTTAAAAAAAATTCGAAATTTTTTCGCCATAATTCCAAAAGCATTTTCGCTTACACGTCTAGCTCTGCAGTGACGATAATTATAAATTCTGTTTGCTTCATTATTGCTTGTTTGACTTCCTGGGTATGGCCTCATTACATTAGGTAATAAGGGAAATGCTTCATCCCCAACAATTACATGAGGCAAAACAACATCCGTTTGGGGCAACACTTTATCGTTAGGTAAATTTAATTCGTTTCTTAACAGTTTTTTTCCAAGCTGAGATGATCGGAATATTCCTCCGTCACTGTTACGACCAAATGCTCCCACATCAACAGAGATAAATCTATACTCTGAATCTACTAGAGCTAGTAGAACGATGCTAAATTCCTTTTTATAATTATAGAAAAGGGATCCTGAATTTGGAGGTTTTTCAAATACGATATGTTTACCGTCTACAGCCCCTACACAGTTAGGGTAGTTCCATTTTGTTCGGAATCCTTCCTCTATTTTTTGCCATTGTTCCAGCGTCGGAGTGGGCATCACCAAGGGTGCTAGTGTAGCCCATATTTTTACACATGTATCATAGATGATTTCTCGTACCGTTGTTTCCCCTAATCTATAACTAAAACTGATCGTAGAATTGGAATCGCCATAGCCTAGAAACCTGCAATTAAGAAAATTTCTTTTTAGTTACTAATTTATTATTAAAAATACATACACATTACAGTATATTACTAGAGCTAGTTATAGCAATTATTCTGAGTCAGCTATACATAATCTGTTTAAAATTAATATTTATTGTTTATAGCTGCAGATTGCAAAAAAAGATGGACGTTGCTTAGAGATGCTTTTCGGAAAGCCCTGCGAGGCAGAAAAACTGTTAGTGGACAAGCACCTAGTGGAAGAAAAAAATGGAAGTATGAAGACGTAATGTCGTTCCTGATTCCTTTCTACTCGGAAAGAGGACAGAGGTCAAATCTTGCAGAGAGCCAGCCAAGAGAAGAATCTGTTAACAATTTGGAATCTGTTAACGATTTTGATGACGAATCACCAATGTTATTCGACACAGAAAATGTTACAGATTCCTTTCAGCATCTTCCATCCGACAACAATATAACATCACCAGCAACTTCGGAATCTAGAGCATCTACATCGAAATCCACCAGACAACCAAATAGTGCAATGGCACAGGTGCTAAAAAATTATTTTGATGAGAAGCAGGCTTCAAGAGTCGGTAAAAAAGCAGATCATTTGCAGAAATTTTTTGATGCTATGCTGGAAACAGTACGAACCTTTTCACCTCTACTTCAAATTGAAATAAAATCAAAGATATCAAGTCTAGTTAGTGAATATGAAGTGAAAAATTTGGAGATTAACCAAATTCCTACTGCGACTACATATAATCGTCCAGTACAACACCAAGTACCTCCACTTTATTCAAATAGTTCATCATCTTCTGTGTGTTGTTCACCTCTTATAAGTCCAACCAATCAAGACAATAATTATGCAACTCAGTGGCAAGTTCAAGTAGATGCTCCTTCACCTCAAACACCAACGCCTATTTCACATTCAGCTTTGAGCCCAGAACATGAAAACACTGATGTTAATCCAGGAATTTTCACTGATGATACACCGGATGGTTCTCGCAGTTATCGCAATTTCTAATTCTTCGTTGTAGTACTTTAGATATCAATACATATTATATTATCTTCTGATCTAATTTACGTGGTATTATTTTTTGTCGTCTAGAATACACTAATTATTTTGTTCGTCAAATAATAAAATTACTTGCATATTTTGTATATTGTTTTAATTAAAACAATTGTTTCGAATCTCCTTATTTTACAGGTAGTAAAAATTATCACATGGATACTTACTTGAGAGTAACAGCTAGTCGCTCTTCAGGTGAAATCGCTTTTCGATAGTTTGTGTCCTGCTTTTTAAGTGGTAATAGCTGAATGAGTTCATAAAACTTTGCACTAGACATTCGAAAATACTTAAAGAACTTTTCGGCATCTCCAAGTAAATCAGGAAATAAGTGGTAAAACTCTCCATAGGTTTCTCTTTTAAGATTAATGTTATGGATCCAGAACCTTGGTTTATGTTTTTCCATTTCTTCGCAGGCTAAGGCAATCATAATATCTTCCTCAGATTCTGATGAAGTAGAACTCATTTTTTTATATCACTAATTTAAAATTGTTTCACGTCTGTGCTAAACTGCTGCTGAAGACAAACTGAATGTGCCGATTCAGTGCGCGGTATACACTGACGTTCCGATCGTACCGTGCCGAGCGGACTGTGCCGAGCCGATTCAGTGCGCGTCCTGCTTTAAGCAGGACGCGCACTGAATCGGCTCTCCTTTCTCTTTCTCTCTCTGTCTGCCTGTCTGTCTGTCTCTCTCCCCCTCCCTCTCTCTCTCGCTCTCTCTCTCTCGCTCTCTCTCTCTCACTCTCTCTCTCACTCTCTCTCTCTCTTTGTAGTTTAAGGGAATAAATTTCAAAAAATATATTTTACCGATTTTATAGTGTACAGAAACAAAAAAGGCAAATCGAGGGTAAAAATATAAATAATTTTGCTATTCAACGTTGGATTACAGCTAAAGTATTGGAGATAAAAAAAATATTGACATGCTTTTTTATAGGCAATTTAATAAATTATATTTATTATCTGAACTATTTTTTCGTATCAGTTATAGTTGCCGAGATATAGGCAAAAAACTAAAAAAGTGTACCTTTTTTCCAAGATGGCGGCTCGAGCGCAACAGATTTTGACGGGGACTTTTAGTATGTTCAATGGGAAGCCGTAATAAGCATGTATACCAAAATTCAGATCTTTACCGATTAATGTTTTTATTTGTCGAAAATTGGTTTAATTTGACTGGACTATTTAAAATTATTAAAAAGTTGATTTCAAAGTACACTACTCAAAATGAATATAGAGACACCTGCTTATTAGTGTGTATTTTTTGTAGATCTCAACGAAACAACCTATAACTTTTCAGATAATATGAACATACCTTTACATTTTACCTGTGAAAAGTACTTGTTTCCTTGTAGATTTTACAAAACAAAGTAAACAACAAAAGAGACGCCTAAGTTTAAATTCAACAATAGTTATTTGTGTACCAAGGCCAAAAAGTGGATTTGTTTCGGCCGAGTCTGAGTTTAATGAAGAAAGAAATAAGAAAGCAGACGAGGACGAAATAACACTTTTTGGCACTGGTGCACACAAATGTTTTTAGGCGACCTTCATTATAAAATTTACAAATTTGTTAGATTTTTATTTATGATTTCTTGATATAATTATTTATAATAACTGAACAATTGTACATATTTGTGACTACTTCAGAAACGTTTATATTTTTCTACAAATTTGTTAGATTTTTACTTAAAATAATCAAGATAAAATTACTGCTGCAGCAACATCAAAAAGCACAGAAATTGTTCATACGAATAATGAAGCTATACATTATAAAATAAAACTTTCTTCATAAATTTATTATATAGATCATGCTATATGTACATTTCGATTACGATGTAATCATCTACAGTAGCAAATGCTAACTAACTCTAAAATCTAAGGCTGAAGCAAGCATAACGGAAATTTTTTAAGAAACATTTACGGACTTGTGATTTATGAGATAACGGTATCCAATTACACTTCTATGGGCAAAAAAGCTATACATGCCGAAATTACTTCGAGTTTAAATAAAAAAAATATAAACGTTTCTGGAGTCACAAATATGTACAATTGTTCAGTTGTTATAAATAAATAAATAATTATATCTAACAAATTTGTAAATTTTATAATGAAGGTCGCCTAAAAACATTTGTGTGCACCACTGCTAAAAAGTGTTTTTTCGTCCTCGGCCAAAAAACGGTTACTTTTTGGCCGCTTTTGAGTACTAAAAATTCAATTTTTTGTTAAGGTCGCCTAAAAAATAAATTTTGTACTTGATTTTACCGTTTTGCAGTGTTATTTGTTGGTGGAAACATGAATGTGGATGTGTTAGGGAGAAGGAGACAACCAAGAGTATATCTGAATGAAAATCAGATAGTTAGAGCGGTGACATTAATTGAAGAGGGATACTCAAGACGACGCGTGGCTCAAATGTTAAATGTGAGTCATTCTGCTATAGCTAGGGCATGTAACAGATATATAAATAATGGTATCGTAAGAAGACGTCCTTACAGAGAGATTCTTGCTCAGACTTCGAGACGATCAGACGTGTTTTTTGAACAGCTCCATTTACTGACAAGAATTTGAATTTAGTCACCGAGTCCTTCTGAGCACTTGTGCGAGGTTGGTTCTTGAGCTACCTGCAAGCCCAGGCGTAGCCTAGCTACATCCACGACAAAGAAAAAGCATTTTTCTAGCAAACGCAGCGCTATTTTATTATGTTTTCTTCAGTGTTTGATTTTTAATTAACTTTTAGTTATGCAGAAACAAACGATGGAGGATTTCATAAACCAGTTCGACTCAGCCATGTCGCTCGCGGAGATGAAGCTCATGGAGGCCGCCATCCGAGCCAGACGAATAGCGAAGGAAGCACCCGTCCCCGCCACCCTCACCGCCGCCGCCGTCATCACCACCGCCGCCGCCACTCACACCGCCACCCGAGGACACCTGACCTCTTCCGGAACCGCCGGCGGACGTCGTCGCGACGCTGACAGCCACCACCCCCGAACCCATGGTCACCGACGACCACGCCGCCTCCGAAAACCACCCCGACCGACGCCGGATTCGTAACCGTCGCGCATAAAAGGAAACGTATCAAGACCAAAACCCAAGAGCCAAACCAAGCTTCGGTTTCGACTTCAAACAGCTTTTCAAAGCTCGCTGATGCCGAATCCGAGGAGAAACAGGAGCCCGCCCAGAAGACGCCCCGCATTCCACCAAATTGTCTTGCGCTGCAAGGACAATTGGGTGAAGATTTACGCAGAGTTCAGACGCCTGAAGCTTAACACGTTGAAGGCGAAGAACATCACCGACGGCATCAGCATCCAGCCCGCCACTGTAGAGGACTACAGAGGCATCCAGGACTTCCTCACAAAGGCCAAGATTCCCTTCCACACATACCAGCTGACGGAAGAGAAACTACTGAAGATTGTGCTGCGCGGGATCCCGGAAGCCATCGCAGCGGAAGACGTCAAAGAAGACCTCGTCGCCAAGGGGTATCCTGTAACCGCCGTATTCAGGATGCGCCGCGGCGCCGATAAGAAACCGATGCCACTCGTCATGGTACAGCTTGTGAAGTCCGAGGATGCCAGGCGCATTTTCGACTGCAGAGCTGTACTGTCCCTTAAAATCACCGTGGAGTTACCCAACAAGAAGACTTCCACCAGCCAGTGCCACCGATGCCAGAGGTTCGGCCACTCCCAAAGCAGCTGCCATGCCGCCGCCAGGTGCGTCAAGTGCGCCGGCAACCACTACTCAGGCACCTGCGAGAAGCAAAGGACGACTCCCGCTACCTGCGCCAACTGCAACGAAGCCCACCCCGCCAACTACAAGGGATGTAGAGCCTACCCGAAGCCCAAGCCAGCCGCCGCCCTCAGGAACGGAACCAGCTACGTTCAAGCAGCCTCCAGGACTTCGCAGCAAGTATCCGCTCCCCAGCCATCCACCAGGCAGCCCGATCCAGCCACCACTCCCAACACAATCCCGTCCACCAGCGTCCCTCCCAGGACGCAAAAACCTATTCCAACTCCTGCCTCCAACAACCCCATGGACTGGGGTTTCCTTACAAGCCTCCTCGCCAAATTCGATTACGCGAAATTCCTCTTGTTGATCCAAAAACTTTCCCTTGCAACCTGCAAAGCCACGTCCACCGCTGAATGCATCACCGCCCTCCTGAGTTGCACTCCGGAGATCCTATCCTTCGTACAATACTTTAATGGGTAACAATTCATATAAACTGACTTCTTTACAGATATTCCCTCTATGATTCTGGAGGAACACACGTAAGTAACACTTTCCGACATACATAATTGTAATCTATTTTTCTTTCCACAGCCAAGTCCACCCAGATAAAGGAGGTATGGATACCATTTCCGGAACTCCACATAGCCATTAGGTCAACGTCAACGTCAACGACGTCCTTACCCTCAAAGACAAAGAGCCACTACTCCTCGTGAAGACCGCCTATTGAGGTTCTGGGCCGTTAGAGAACGTAGAATTACCGCCCGATCTCTACAAAATCGACTGGTTGCCACTAGTGGAACCAGAATTTCGGACCAAACAGTTCGGAATAGGCTTCACGAGATTCAGTTACGTGCAAGGAGAGCAGTTAAAGTCCCTCGGTTAACACCAGCACATAGGCGAGCCCGGATAAACTTTGCACAAGAACATCGTAACTGGACTAGAGAACAATGGAGCAATGTAATGTTCACGGACGAGTCCAGGTTTTGCGTAGACCATTACGATGGACGAATGCGTGTGTGGAGACGCCAAGGTAAACGCTATTTAGACTCCACTGTTCCAGAAACTGTCCGTTTTGGTGGAGGCTCCATTATGGTATGTGTGGGGCGGCATAACTTTGAATGGTCGCACCGAGCTAGTGGTTCTTCGGGAAGGTTCTCTCACAGCGGCGCGTTACATCAGGAACAGGGTGATTCTGTTTCTTGGAGAAATGGGACCTGACTTTATCTATCAGCAAGATAATGCCAGGCCACCTGTGGCTAGGATAGTTACAAATTTTTTTCATGGCCACATCACGTAATGAACTGGCCGGCTAATAGTGCAGACCTTAACCCCATCGCACACCTATGGGACGTATTGGGAAGAAGATTGCTGGATCGTCAGCCTATTAAAAATTTAGATGAGGTTGAGGAACTTCTTACTCAAGAATGGGAGCAACATCCTCAACAAACAATTTCAAATTTAATTGAGAGTGTGCCCCGTCGTTGCGCTGAAGTCATCCGGGCCAGAGGAGGCCACACCCATTATTAGTTTTTTAAATTTGTTGTTTTCCTATTGTTGATTGTTTAAAAGTTTGTTAATTAAATGATTCCCAATTTCAATTTTTAACATTTTTTTTCTTAGAAGCTTATTCAACAAGGTTGAAATCTTCGCATCTTAAAGAGTAATCCTTTTCAAAAAGTAAAAGATACTTTTTACCAAATCCAGTATTACTTAAGCAAAAATATTCAAGTTTTTATAAATATCTCTATATTCATTTTGAGTAGTGTATAAGATGCGTTTAGACGGACTATGGGCGTTTTACGGTAAATGATGGCGCGACGTCACCGTTGGTACCGATGAGTGTGAACAGTGCCGATTCGTGTTCTGCTTTATTTAATAAGTATGATAATATACCGTAACAGTTGTCTCTTAAGAGCTAGCAATAAATGCACAACTTACTTCTTAAAAGAAGTAAACGATGATCATGTAGAAACAGCTTTTTCAAGTAGGTATTAAAAAAGGGTTTTCAAACAGAGGTAAAATAAATAGTGATAATCAACTATCTGAAATATATCAACAGTTGGCAAGTATTTGCACTAAAACACTGTCAATGAAAAAACTTTAGAACACATTTAAGAATACAGATACTAAGACCATTAAAACGTATAAGGAAGGTAGTTTAATATTTTCAAATGTAAAAAAGCTGAAGTGTGGACTTTGAGTGGACTTTCCTATAATAAAACTTATTGTATTTTCAAAAGTATAAATTTTATAATCATAACCTTCCATTCCATCCATTCAAATTCATAGAAAGCGCCATAGTGAAGTTCTAACTTTCAAAAAAAAATTGTAGCCAATATTAGATACTAATACTTTCCGTTGCCGTATTTGCAAAACTGTAACTTTCAATAATTATAACGTTGTACAGTTCAGCGAGTATTAGATTTCTAAGAAAACAAGCAGCGGAAATTTGAATTTGCGATAGCCTGTTCAATTGGTTTCCGTAGCGTAACTTTACCCATAAAAGCAGCGACTACATGCACCATGCCGCCGCGCCTATCGGCGGTTTACAAATTAATTTAATTGCTTTATTTGAGAAGTTATAAAAAATATGAAAAGAATGAAAATATATCTTATAACTAGAGCTAATTAATAGACGTAGTTAAAATTACGTAAGTGCCAGAAATGCGTTGTTGATATTAAAAAGTATCGTTTTTTTTTCTTAATTTTTAAAATAGTTGAAAATTTTAGCAAATCGCAATAAAGTACTTTAAATAGTCTATCGAACTGATAAAAGTTTATAACGATCGGCCTTTGCATTTTTGAATAAATAATTAATCAACTGTAAATTTTTCAAAAATTCCTGGAAGGCGTCAGAGTAAAATTTGGGAGATAAAAACCAAACTTCTAGTTCAATGCACGCTCTATCGGCCCAGAAAATTAAAAAAAAATCGTGTGGACAATTTTTAAGAAATTTTTTCAAAATTTTGAAGCAGCGCCATTGCCATCGTTTTCAGATTTTCAAAATTAAATTGTATACTACCTAGGAAAGGCTCTCAAACAAGTGGTAGCTGATCCAGATCAGACAACTACTTTTTGAGTAAATGGGCGTTAAAGTCGAGATTTTCAAAAAACTGTAGCGGCCTCCATTTTGAAGCTAGAGAGTTTGGTAAAACATTTTTTATTTGCCGTAAGTTCTTCTCTCAGATTCCGTGCTCAAATTTTCAAAATTTTGATTTGAAAAAAAACGATTATAAAAATATGTCTATTTTCCTTTTCCGGTTTTGGATTTTTTTGAACTAAAATTTTCGATATACCTCCTGATTTCAAATTTCATCAAAATCGATCCAGTACTTTCGCCTGTAAAACGTGTAATTCTCGAAAATTTTCATGAAATCAATACTTCCCTATATCGAAGATATTGGAAAGTAAAAAGCAAATGTATTAATATCAGTGAACCAGATAACCGTTGTACTTGCAATGATACATGTCAACGCAACGAAGTTGGACTGAAGTTCAACTCGCACGTTGATTTAAATGTTATGTGAATAGAATTTATAAATCAGCAATAAAATTTCTGTTTCGCTGCCTTAGATGCGGTAGAGGGCGCGATTCATCCGGTAATAGGAAGTAAATTTTTATAAATTGAGCAGCCATTTTGTAACGGTGAGAAATATCGAAACAGTTTGAGTACAAAAATTGTTCAGTTTAATAAGAGGGTACTAACATTTATTTTTTGTTCTCATGTGGCACATCGTTAGAAAGCTAATTTAATGTACTTTAAAAATCAGTACTAATTTTCTTGGTACAATAGTTCATGTGCGATGGGAAAAGAAAAGCAAAGACTAAGAAATGATTATGATCCTACAATAACTTTGAAAACTATTTGTGGTGAGTATGGAGGTACGAAATGCTATGACATAGAAATTGTTATTCTTATTTTATAGATGAAAGAAATAAAATGTTACATAGTATCAAAATAGTATATTCTGTAACAAGTTTGAAATATGACATATTCTGCACTAGTGGAAAGTTTGTCACTTTGAGCCGAAAGGTGAGGAGGGCGGTTCACAAATTCCAAACGTGTTACAGACTACTTTTTCTACGACTATAAATTATTTAGGTCATTAAATTTAGAAAATTAAAAATTTTAAATTTCGTTTCTAAAATGCGCTTTGTTTGTAACTGTCAACAAAACATAAAAACAATTGATAGACGAGAGACTCAACCTTTATTACTCAGAACAGTGTTAGAATGAAATATTCTATAAGTGTGAGAATGTAGTTTATTTATTAAAAACTGTATCAGAATGATTATATTTTAAAATAGTCGTGGAAAAAGAAAATTTGATAATCAGACAATTCAACGAGAACGAGTGACAAATAACATTTATAAAATTAAACCATCAGTGCAAACAATTGAAAAAATGCAGTTCAATTCTTGTATTGAAGCTAAAAACTTATATAAGGCAGGTATGCACTTCAAAGCATTTTTTTAAAAACAGCATATTTAGGGCAAAAATACTGTTATGCGTATTGCGTGTAAAACTAAATTCTACATCTAAATTAAAAATTAGGAGAAATAACGACGTATAGATATAAATCAAAATTAAAACGGTGAGTCCTATAACTAGTGCTCTTTAAACACCATTGTAAAACACTTTAATGGCAATATTTCTACTTATTTTTTAAACTTTTGTGCTAAATTGGAAGAGTTTTGGACCAGCGGTTAGATATGTCATCAATAAACTAATTTTATTCGCCCCTCTGTGAGCGTCTATACCTACCTTATAAAATGGACCAGTAAAAAAAAATAAAGGTCGCTTCTAGGGCTGGGCGATATTGAAAATTTAATATCGAATATCGATAATGAATTTATATAAATAATATCGATATTACGATAATATCGATAGTATTAATAGTATGATAATAACGATAATATTGCTATATTTACGATAATACCGACATTATCATAAATAATTTTGATATATTATCTATACTATCGATATTATAAATGGCAATATTACCGCGATTTATTTCTTTCGTAATTTTTTTTTAATTCAATAATATTAATAATATCGATAATGCCAATTATATCCATATTATCAATAATATGATAATAACGATAATATCGCTATATTAAAGATAATACCGACAATTTTATCAATAATTTCGATATATTATCCATAATATCGATAATATAAATGTCAATATTGCCACGACTTATTTCTTTAGTAATTAAATTGAATATAGACCGTGTAAGAACCAGGAAATTTTTACGCGTTGACGTTGGCTTTGCTGCTAATCTTAACTAAAGGCAGAGCTATTACTAACGGGTGTCCAGAAAGTCTTTCAGTCCTGGGCGGCTATGGATTGTATAACGTATGTCTTTGGATATCTTTGTCGAAATTCTTGTTTACACGCATTGATGGAATAATTCCAATTTCCGTTTTCTAATTGATGACAATTGGGTTGATGCAAAAAAAAAATTATGCACTATTTTTGCATATTTCGTACATTTCAGCTTACGAAACCTATTAACCTTGAATTTGTCGTGAAAAAACCTCTAGGTGATTTTAGAAAAATTATCAAACTTTGAATTTTTCAAATTTGCCGCTAAAATAATTTAAAAAAAGTGGCAACCAATCAGCGCAGTTTGACGTCACTAGCTTGTACGGTTGGAATTTGCTGTCGTTGTCAATAGACGTTCAACTGGGTTAACCGGTGTTGATTTACGTTTTCTTGTTAATTTCTTGTGTTTTTTAAGTGTAAAGTTTCTTTATTACTACAAAGAGTCCGTTTTAGGACTAACCTGTCGCATTTTGATACGTCTTCTTGTTAATTTCTTGTTTTACAAGTGCAAATTATCGTTTATTCTTGTGGTTGACACTTGTAGTTGAAACTAAAGTAATAATGGTCGAGGTTGGATTTATTAAAGCCAAATCAGACAACTTGCCACGTGTGGATATGTTTATGGTAACAGAATATTTAAAAACAGACGATTGTTTTGGTGCTCCCGAGGTTCGAGGTGCTAAAGCTGCTATGTAAGTATAAACTGAAATTTGTATTTAAATGTTTTTCATATTAGCTGGCTGTATTAACATTTCTAACATTTGTGTAAAATGGAGATAATACTAACCGAAATTGGTAGTTTATAGCGAATTTGTCCCAAATAATATTGTATTCAACATAATTTGTTTTTTGTAGGTCTTCGCGTGAGTCATACGGCGATAATGCGATTGGATATGTGCAATTAAAAAGGGACGGTCATCAATGCCATTTAAAAGCAAAAATTTGTCCAGAACATAAGGTACGTAGTTCAATGTATCTTGTGTCCCTGACCATCGATGAAGATCAGGAAAAGGTAGTGGAAATTGCGTGCCATAGCTGTGCTGCTGCAGCAGGTAAGAAAATTTAAAAGATGTTTTGTTTTCTTATTTTAATAATGCTTTTAACAATAGGTGGTTGTAAGCATGCATTAGCATTTTTAATGTGGCTTCATCGCCGAAGTGAAGACCCAGCTCCAACCGAAGTGACGTGCTATTGGAAAAAATCAACATTATCTAGGGTTGGTACATCGATGAAATTTATTGAAGCGAAAGCATTGGGTAAACAGAAAAGGGGAATGAATCTGCCAGATAACAGTACCATTTTAAAAGAATTTTTGCTGTTATCTGAAAACAAACAGCTCGAAAGCCAAATTTCGAGGCATTCTTTCACTGCAAAGAAAAATAAATTAATTGTATTATCAATTTACCAGCAAATGCTAGAATTTTGTGAGAGAGGTGGCACTTCCGTTGACGAATTTTTAAATTATTGTAAAGAAAATATGTCTGAAGAGCTTTGTACAGAAGCTGAAATTTCAACGAGGGGACAAAGTGACGAAGTTCTTTGGTTCGAGTTACGATATGGTAGAATAACAGCTTCTAAGTTGTACGAGGCAGCTCACTGTAAGACTACTGACGGGTCCCTAGTTAATCGGTTGATTGGTGCATCGAAGATAAAGGACACCAAAGCAATGGAACGTGGTAGAAGACTAGAAGGCGAAGTGATACGTGTGATGGAAGAGAAACTGGAAATTAAGTTTAACAAGTGCGGTTGCTACTTATTGCAGAATCACCCCATATTTGGAGCTTCACCAGATGCCATTACTGATAACTTCGTTGTGGAAGTCAAGTGTCCTACTAGTGATAAGTCTTTGGAACGATATATAAAAAACGGTGTGGTGGCATCAAAATATTTATCGCAAATTCAATTGCAAATGTTTGCAGCTAAAAAAGACAAAGGGCTGTTTTGTGTTGCTGATGCAAATTTTGAAACGAATAGGAAGATATATGAAGTTTGGGTAGATTATGATGCTAATCTGTGTAATGATTTGCTTGAAAAAGCTAACAATTTTTGGAAGCAATGTATATTTATGAAAATTTTTCAATCTGCATGTAAATAGTTTTAAGAATACTTATTAATGAAAATAGATTTTAAATTACAACATTCGCAAACGATTGTAACATCTAACCTCAAATTTTGAAAGTATAGGATATTATAATATCAATACAGAAATTATTATTTTTTATTAATACTTTACCCAACTAACTTTCAGAAATGAATTCGTATTTTTAATCTCAAATTCCTAAGTTAAATAAAAAATAAAAAAAGTGGGTAACCTAAAAACCTGTAAAAAAATAAATATTTATTTAATAAAATACAGCATTTTATTTTTACAGGAAGTATTGAGAGTATTAAAGACCTGTCTTTATAATAGGTGACTGTATATTCACTAATGCACATGCAATGAGTACAAGATCGTCTGCATACGCTAACATGCTATGGTTGATTACTGCATGTGGTTTTAGGCTTTCGAATTCTCGTACCCTTCGTATTACCCGTTCTATATGAATGCGTAAGCTTGCAATTCGTTTGGTTTCTAGCACTTCTTCCTTGGACGGTTTAGCAGATGAGGACACACTAGGAGGTTTTATAAGTTCACAGTTTTTATTTTTCAAAATTTGTTTAATGTGTTTAAATCCTCTATCTGCTAAGACACCACAACCATGTGGAATCTTATCTAGAAAGCCGCAGTGTTCAAACAATAAAATATCTGCAGTTCTTCCACCATAACCTGTAGATATAAAATTTATAAAGCCATCTGGGGTACAAGAAATCAAATATTTTAACGTATTGCACTTTTTATAGTCTGACCCTGTTAATGCTTGTGTAAGAGGATTCATTGGCTTCTCGATTTCAATTTCAAAGCAGTCGATAATTGCTTCTACATGACTATATGCAGGTCTAAAAGGTATTGGTAAAATTTTTTTTATTGTTCCTTTAGGCCAGTAAATAAAAGGTTTTAAGAGATGAGCCAATTTTGGGATAGCTTTTCCAAATACTCTACTACCGTTGCTGCTTGACATTCCAAACTGGTCACCTAACCGATCAAACGTATCGTTACATTTGATTTTCATTAAAGTGAATAAAATATTACTATGGCTTAGTTTACTTTGAGATTTTATTTGCAGTAGATCTATTAACCAAAAATAATCTTTTGGAATTCCTAAATATTGTTTCGGCTTCTCTTTACACAGTTCTACCGTCATGTTATGTCTTCCTAAATTAAAGATATCCTGTTTTGTTTCATTGTCGCTGTCTTCCGACATGTCTGATGTACTATTTGAATTCGTTTCACTTGGCTCATAACTTGTACTAGAATCAAACGTTTCATCCTCGGAGGTTTTATGAGATGAACTTGAAGTTGCTTTTTGATCTACAGTAAAAACCTGTAAAGGTGGTTCAGTTGTTTCTGAAAGCTGTAGACATTTTATGGGGGATGTTGCCACTGTAACCATTTTCGGAGTGATATTGCAGGACACATATTTGCTTCGATGCGATGGTTTCATTTGCACTGCTTTATTGCTAAATGTTTTAGAAGCGTCTTCTTCGGATTTTATTACTGGTTCTGGTGATAAAGAAGTGCTTGTAGATTCTTCGAAAGTGTTTGTACCTACTGTCGTTGCTTGAATTTGATTTAATTTATTCTCCGAAGAAGATGCAATGGCTTCTTCAACCAACTGTTTTCTTGATCTTTTTTCAACAGCTGATCGAAGGGTGCTACTAAAAGCACGCTTTCTGTCTCGCTGACAATCAAATATGTGTGGCACTATACCAGCTTTAATTCTAATTTTCACATTCATGTATTTATGATACATAAAATTTTCTAAATCATTCTCCAGCTAAAAATTTATTAAAAGATAAAATAAACAATTTACTGTAGTTAAAACAATAGAACTTATTTTAAAATCCCTACCTCAAAATGGTCTTGGCAACAATACAAGTCCGAGTTACACATGTTTGCAACATCCCTTCTAGCACTTGTAAACCACAATTTTCTTTTAGATTTGTCTCTTGGTACAGTAACAAATATTTTATTCGGCGTACTTATTGTTGTATTTGTGCATTGTGGCACAAAACACCACTTATAGCACCTAGTTTTGATTTTATTTTCCATAGTCATTAAACGTAAACGTCAACACCGCACAGATTACTTGAAACTAGGTTAGCGCGCCAAACGCTCCAAGCTAGTGACGTCACGCGCCAATCGGATAATACCGATAGGCGTCGGGAACTTCCGCTACAGGGAAATATTTTAAACTTTATTAATTAATTTAAATTATCATTTCTTTTTTTTTATACTTAAAAAGCATACAGTACCTATAAACTAGTATTAGTTTACTTAATTAAGCATAAAAAAAAATTTATGCATTAACCTAAGCGAAAATAAGATTTCACAATATAGTTTTTTGGTTCTTGCGTAAACATTTTATAACAAGAAATATGCAGAAATTAAATAATTCAAAATAATAGTCATTTATGTACCAAGTCAGTAAAGTGATTCTTTATCGAACAAGTCTGAGATTATGAGCCGAGCGAGCGAAGCGAACGAGGCGAGTAACATGCGAGTTCGATAAAGACACTTTACTGACGTGGTGCATACAAACTTTTATCGCCAACCGTAAAAATGTCTTCTTTCATTATTTTCTATAAATAATTCGCGAAAAAACTTTTACTGTTGGAGCCGTGACACCGACAAACGATTTCTGATTAATGTCAAACCAATGTCAAACCGTTGTTTTGGCTATGTTGATAAATATTAGCGGCAGATAAAGTATTTGATTTTTACAGTAAGATAAAGTGTTTGTTTACTTCCGAAAATCGCTATGTTAATGCATGGCTCTATTGACGGTTGGCGATAAAAACCTTTTAATTTAAATTGACTTTGACTTATGTCAAATAAATTACTTGGATATGACTGAATAAAAAACATGCGTTATACAATCCATAGCCGCCCTGACTGAAAGACTTTCTGGACACCCGTTAATTATAGCCCTTTTAATAAAAAATGGATAACCTTTAGTTTGAAGTAGCGTAGGCGATCTAAGTTGCGAATCAATATAAGTTTCAGTTGTTGCAATTTTGAATTTAATTTTTTCTGTCACTATTATATTTCGATTATCTATGTAGATATTATTATCGAAATTTTCGATACTATCGACATTATTGACGTTGTCGATATTATCGATAATATCGATATTATCGATATATCGATAATTGTTTTAAAATTATCGCGATTTGGTATTATCGATAAATATTCCTAGCCCTAGTCGCTTCGTATTTAGTGTTCTACACGCGGGTGACAATTTTTCTCTTTTTTGCCTGATACATCCTGTACATAACAACTATGAACCCATCGGTATAATATTATACTAGATCATACAACAATATAAATAACCATGGAAACATTTTATTTACTTTCTAAAAATAACAATAAGTAAACGGTCTGATTTAATATTTTCACTGCTTATACAATTTACCAGTGTAGTGGAGTTGAAACTTAATTCTGTCGTATTTATATAAATGGTAAGTTTTAATATTTAATTAAGAACTATTAAAAGAATCATTAGTTTTACACTTACTGCAGTAAAATGGATACCGCCAATTGTCAAACAACAATACCCAAAACATTGCCAAATCAACCAGTGTTTTGTCCGTGGATTTCCAGAGCACCTTTAGCATCATGTTTTGCTATGCGACATGGCCAAAACCCTTCTGTTCAGCAAACTAGTAATGGAAGTTCGTCCCAAAGCTCATTAAACTGTCACGAAACCACGATACCGCAGTCCTGTCATAGTAGTCATCAGGTAGGGCGTGCCATATTTTAGGAAAACAATAGTATAACTGTCATTATTGTTTAGACAAATATTAATGGATTCTCTAACACGACAAAACCTTCGGCATCGTTACGTTATCCATCTATTCAACAATCATCCAGTCAATTCTTTCATTTCATTCGTCTGATGCAACTTTTTCCGGATGTTCACCCAGCAACTTTGCATACCGTTTTAGTTTTATGCAAACATGATTTGTTTCGAGCTATTGATAAACTACTTTATGCTCAAAGATATAAACAACTGTATAACAGTCGCAAAAATGAGTTACAAACATGTAATTGCACTTCAAGTTCAAGATGTAATCGTCATAAGCCTTATTGCTGTATTCGACCTACTATGCTTAATAACTGTTCAACATCGGAAGGAACATCCCGGAATGAAAATGCTTACTCACAAAGCCCCTTAGTACTACATGGTTGCAGTCCAATGGTACCATTAGACGTAAGCATTACAAGCATTCAAGGTAATCAGAATCAATCTACGTCGGGTAGTAAAGTAAACGAAAGCGTTTTAAAACAAAAAACTAAACCCCGAAAAATACTTCCAAGGAATAGAGTGAAAAGCAAATGCAAATTGGGTAAGTGTTCCTATGATAAGTATGTATTGTTCACGGTGTCAACTTTAGGTATATAGTGCATTAATGAAGCTTTGCAAAACCCATTCGGTATCCTCTAATTATACGATTTAAACGAAATTGTTGAATAAAGAACCTTAAACCTTAGAGAACCTCTTAAAGTTAATACTGTGATTATTTTCACAACAATTGACAGGAAATTTTACAATGCAATAATGTTTTCAGTTGTAAACAGTGCTAATGTTTGCAATGTTTCCATATTAAACTAACCAAGTACTACGCATTATGTCATAGTTATTCTGCTGTAATGTTATTTGATATGAAAGGTTATGGACCATTCATTAAACTGCTAACAATGACAACGCCGCTAAAGGCATCGAGTTTGGGAGTCATTGTAAGTCTTCAGTGTAGCGTTACCAAGAGGGAAGGCACAAATTTGGGATACCCACTACCACAGAACATAATATATACTTAAGAGGATGCACGATCCCTGGTTGTTATGACCTTATTCTGTAGTATTTTAGGGGGAGCACTGTCAACGAATTTGATTGTAATTACCAAAAACGGCGAAACAGGTTTGCTGGTACTTTCCCATACTTTTTACGTTTTAAATGTTTGCGCGCCAATAACTAATTGAATAAATTACAAAAATTAAAGCAAGAAAAAAATTGTAACGCCTCAGCGGTGATTTAAACTTGTGACTGCAATACAATATCGTGTTCCGTATAAAAATAGTGCTATAACTACGGCTAGCCGCATAAGATAGGAGCACGGAAACCGACCACGCCTAACAGTTAATTAGATGCCCTTTGGATTTCGTACCAAAATTGCTGTAAAAGCTTTATTTTAAGAGATCAAAAATATGCAGAGAATAAAAAATATTTTTTTTAACTAGAACTCATCGTAGGCGTGGTTAAGATCACGTAACTTCCCGAAAATGCGTTGTTGAAGTTAAAAAGTTT
This sequence comes from Ctenicera cuprea, assembly GCA_958336395.1. NCBI lineage: Eukaryota > Metazoa > Arthropoda > Insecta > Coleoptera > Elateridae > Ctenicera > Ctenicera cuprea. The sequence goes on from OY284490.1 coordinate 58,861,870, forward strand.
TTTCCCCTAATTTTTAATGTGGTTAAAATTTCTTACTAATTCTAATAAACTACTTCAAATAGGCTGTCAAACTGTTTAAAATTTATAAGAATTCGGGTTAGCCTTTTGAATAAATAATTAATCAATTTGTAAATTTTTAAATATTCGTGAAGGGAGACAAAGTAAAATTTGGAAAATTTAAAAAAAATTGTAGTTTATTGCAAGCTCTATCGGCTGAGAAAGTTTTAAATACATGGTGTGGGCAGTTTTTGAGAAGTAATTTTTTGAAAATGTCCATAATTTTGAGAACTAGTATGTTTATAATTTTCATATTTCCAAAAATATTCTTACATCACTTAATTATATTTATTAAGGGCTATCAAACAAGGCAATATGACAATATGTATTGATTGGATATTTTGTTTTTAAGTAATCGGGCATTAAAGTTAAAATTTTCAAAAGTTCGTAGCGGCCTTCATTTTGAAGAAACGCATTTGATTTGTCTTTACGCTATGAATTCAAAATTTCAAAAGAGTGTTTAGAAATTAATCTATACCAAAGAAGCGGATCTAATTCCCGTTTCCAATTCCGGTTCCAATTAACGACCTAACAAAGAACTACCTGCAACTAAAAAACTTTCACATACCAAATCTTATAAAAATCGGTAAAGAGGCTCCGGAGATATTATAGGCGAACGAACGCACGCACCTACCCACCCGCCCACAGGCAAACATTTTTTAATAACCACTTTTTTGAGTTCCTTGAACCCCCAAAATGCGTATTTCCATTAAAATCTGAAATTCAAAAATTTGCATGAAATCATAACTTTCCTTACTTCCGTAGAAGTATGGAAAAGTAAAAATTTATAATTTTTAACAATGATTAAAACTAAAACATGTTTTGTTTTGATAGATCCGACACCATCAAGAAATTAACTGCCATAACCTAACATATACCGTCTTTATCGACATTTAAATTAAAATATTCACAATTGACGATCGATTACTTTTTACGGGTTACTTGTCTCGCATCTCTCTGTCACATTTACTGCACAATTGAGACCTGCATATTCTAGCAACAAGCGCTTCGTGCATCCTCCCTATGTTTTATATTAATTCATGGCCACTACCCATTAACCACTTTGTGCCTGCCTGTTTTCCAACTTTCTTCTCAGCTATGCTATATAGCAAAAAAGCAACAACTCCGAAATATTAAAGTCTGTAGCTATATCATCATTTTTAGAGGTTTAATGAGGCATATCCTTTCAGTTAATATTCAATTCAACCGCGTTAATTGCTATTATTTGGTATGTACAGGTAACATCATATTTAAATTGCCCCTAAGTGAGTTTAAAAGTTCAATAGCCGTGTATCCTATTTTTGCTACGGAACGTTTCTTTTGTCATCAATTATAGGTACTTAAACTATTTTACAGTGTAATGTGCCAAATACCAAACAAAATTAGTTACGGTACGTAGCAGATAATTGTTGACAGCTAAACTAATTTCTTTCCTTACAGACTTGCGTGTTTGCAGAAGGAAATAGAATAGCCTCAAATCAAAACAAAGAAACAGATTAGCAATATTACCTGAATAAACATTCATGTACTTAACAAAGTCTAGCAAAAATTATTTGAAAAATGTATGGTAGCTGTTTTAGAAGAAATAAGAACTTCGTTTTAATTCAATAAGTCTGTGCTAATTCAAATCTAAAAAAAATCCCAAAATCTTCGATTATACTCTACTCACAGAGACTTTTCAAATAAGGGGTCACTCGATCCCCGTGCCGTTCAATATTTTTTTTACAAGAAAGCCTGTCGCAATTTTCAAAAAAAATTAAATGGCACGGAAGCCGACTGACCCCTCATTTGAAAGGTCTGTTTGAGTCGAATATAATCCTTGATTTTGTGTAAATTTTATAGATTCAAAAATAAATGACAGGCTCGAAATTATCTGTTTCTGATATTAAGCAAAACACTACAGCTTTATAACGATGTGCCATACTTCCCTTATCGATTGAAAAAACATAAATACGTTAAACAACGTGGTAATCATACAATAGGAATCCTAGAAGCCGTTGATAATGACAGATTTGTTATATGAGAGGGTTATGACACGTCGTCGTTTCCTCTCACTCTAACTATCCGAAATGTGCTTTATGAAATGGGTATATCGTTCCCTCTTTTACTAATTTGATGTTTCTTACTAGATAACTAGATAATCCCAAACGTCAAGTTTGTAGGTTATGGTAATTAGTCATGTGCGTAATGCATTTTAAATAGGAATTGATGATCGTTTTATATTAAAATATGGATTTTAACATTGCGCATGCAATCTTTAATAGCATTAAAGTTAATAGAAATTATCTTAATTTTATTGTCAGAAGAAGAGAAGAATAACTTCATTAACATTAATTAAAATATAAGGTTTAGTTTGTTAAACACTTTTGCTGGCCTCTTTCATGGCTTTACTTCTATTTCTTTTGTCGTTTGCAAAATAAATGCAAATTCTAAACAAAATGAACAATTTTATTAATATTATTTTAATATTATGGCATTGCTGTAAATTTAGTATTTCGAAATGATATGATTTTTACTTTACCATACCTTCGGATTTCTATGTCCATCTCTGTGGGTGTGTGGCGCCTTTAAAGGCAAAAGTACTGGAGCAGTTGAATATGAAATTTTAAATCACGAAATATAACGATTTTGTAGTTCTAGTTAAGCTTTTCAAAATACGAAGCCGGAAACGGAAGTTTGGCGCAGCTACAAAATTTTGAACATTTTCTATAATAATTTTTCAAAAAATGTCTACGCAATTTTATTAACTTTCTAAGCCGATAAAGCTTGCAATGTACTACAAATATTTTTTTTCAGTAATTTTCCAAATTTTACTCTGACACCTTTCAAAAATTTTTGAACAATTTGAAATTGAATACCTATTTATTCAAAAACGCAAACGTTGATCGTTCTAAATTTTTATCAGTTCGATAGACTATTTGAAGTACTTTATTAGAATCAGCAAGAATTTTCAACTGTATTAAAAATTAGGAAAAAACGATACTTTTTAATATCAACAACGCGCATTTCGGCAGTTACGTGATTTTAACTACGCTTATCAATTAGCTCTGGTTAAAAAACATAATTTTCATTCTTTGCATATTTTTGATAACTCTTTAAATAAACCATTTATATCACCTTTTTAGTTTGAAATCCGAAGAGAATTTATTAAGCTGTAGGGCGGGCGGTTCCGTTCTTACTATTCTTCTACGGTATGCAACATCGTAAGGTTGCCTATATAAACTGTGCATCATCTTTGCTGACGTCACGTTAAACGACTGATTGAATTGTAATAAAGGTTGAAGTAGGGATTAGAATAGAGATTGCCTCTATTGCTTGTTTTCTTAGAAATCTAATAGTCGGTGAACTGTACAACGTTATAATTATAAAAAATTACAATTTTGCAAATACAGCAAGTACTAATATCTAGTATGGGAAAGTCCACTCGAAGTTAACACTTCAGCTGTTTTTAATACTTCCAATTAAATTAAAATTAAAATTTTCCAAATTAAAGTGATTTTTTAAGTTAATATATATTTGTTTTATAATAATAAACATATTGAAAACAGTTTCTCTCGCAAAAGTTAACTTTCCATTTTTATATTCTCTTAAACATAATAAGTTAGAAAAAGGTTTTAAAATACTCTTCACTGTTGCTAATTAAGTATCTAAATTTCGTGCACTGAATAGCATTTTTTAATTCGGAAAAGAATACAACCAGCACAACTATATAAACAGTTTAGATGTACTTTATTTAAACAATGTTTGATAAAATTCGAGTTTTTGGGAAGTGCAGAAACAACTACTGAATGATAAACTATTTGTTTTTATTAGCCAAACTTCATAATCCAACAAATTTTCATCATTAGATATTGCGTAACTACTTTTATACTTCGTATGATATTAAATGAAAGAAAAATATTGTAAACGATATCGAACTTTTAGACAATTTGATACCGATTGTCGACTTTGTAATTGGCCGAAAATATTTTCTAAGGCATGTTGACTAATTCTGGAATCTAAAACATACTTATGATTTCGTTCATTAATCAAATAATTTTGAATGTCCAAAACGGTTTGGGTTGTTAAAATTACGCCTGTTAGAATCGGTTTCCACATAGGTTTACTAGATATATTTTTGCATATATTATTATTTGTAGATAAAGCCAGGAATTCTTTCAAAAAATGTACACTTCTTTGATATTCATCATTATTAAATTTGCTGATCTAATTTACAGATATAATTTGATAATTTAGGTGCAATTTTTGAATTTTAATCTTCTTGTAGGTTTGCCAAATTTGGTATGTAGTCTACGTTAACTGAATTTGTTGGTGAATTATATTTAGTAATAAAATTAAATAGAATAATAATAGATTTGTTGTTAATTAAACAATATCGAATATTTTTAAATACGTAGATACGCATTAGCCATGAAAAAAATTCAAATTGTCATTAACAATTCAGAGCCGCCGACTTTTACATATTCTCGGGGGGCTAGATTTTTAACCAATTATTTTTATTAGAAGAATTAAAGGACTAAAATTAGGTAGTTATAAATGATGAAAGGGTTAAATTGTGTAAACAAAACATTGTATTGATAAAACTATATAGCATGAATGTATGTTATAAACAAAGTAGTTTGTATAAGTAACAAAAAATGCACAAAAGACAAAACATATATACAATATACATAATTACCTAAATATACTATATAGGGTGTTTATTTTTTGCGTGCCACCATTGCTATCTCAAGAACTTAAAAACAATTTACTTTCTATAAGCAAAAATTAAAAAATATTCTATTTAAAATAACAAAGATGTTTTCGGTTATTAAAATTGACTCATATAACGAAGAGTTCTCGAGATAGAAATGGGTGGCCGGTGCACACTTAAAATTACGATCTTGTATTTCGTATGTATTTTATTTTAACACTGAATTACATTACATGCAAATGTATTTCTACGCACTGTAGCCTTTAATATAAATTCGTCGGCCAAGTTTTCTAAATTCAATTTTTCAGCAATGTCTTTGTTAACATTTAAAACTACTGCACTATTAAGCCTTGTCTGCGTCATTGTACACCTAAGATAAGTTTTTAGTCGCCGCAGAGCTGAAAAAGATCTTTTAGCAGAACAAAACGCGACTGGAATAGTTAAAACTATTTTTATGAGTTTTTCTAGTTCAGGCAATAAATTTAATATAGTACTATCGTGTTTCAAAAAATCCACTACGTCCGTTACACTATTTATTTCTGTGTTTTTATTCCGAGCGATATCAATAAACATATCTCTGTGCAAAACTAGTCGTTCTTTGTCAATATCGGTTTTAAAAATTCATCTAGGTAATTAGCATTATTTTCGTTGCCAGTTATAAATTTTTCGATTTGACTCAAGTGATATACTGTTTCACTTTCAAACCGATCTGATAGACCACCTACTGCGTGGTTGATCACCTCGTAAAACATTGGTTTATACCACGTGTAAGTGTATCGTGGTTTATACATAGCCTCAGGAGATGAAAATCTATGTTGTTCGCCACCACCAGCGAACCTTTTTGGAAGTTTACGAACACGCGGTAATTCTGGTTCCTCGATACCGTATTTTGTTGCAAAATCTAAACTTTCTTTCCAAATTGTCTCAAAATCGTTTCGAGATGATTCCAAAGTATCCTTAACGATATGTATGGCCGAAAGTTCCGCTTGAAAATGAAGTTTAGAGTGCTGAAGCGAAACATTTAGAACTTCCAGCTTTTTAAATATGTTAATTAATAACTTTAACATAAACACTGTTTTAAAAACTAACATTGTCTTTACAAATCCATTTGCTTTTGCACCTGCGTCAGATTTGTCATTTTCATTAATATTAATAAAAAAATCTAATAGCGTTTCATAATTTGTCTCCAGTGACTGAAGCGAAGATATTCTCATCTTGAACGCTTATACACTAGTTTCATCTAATATTATTGCGTAAAATCCAGAACCAGATTTCCTTATATTCGCCGACATCTGCCTTAATGTTTTATGTGACATAATAGTTAAAATTTAACAATTAAAATGTAATTTTTAAGACTTAATTTCTTTGATTTTATTCCAAAAGCTACATAGCCTTTAGTTTGATGAACCTATATCAGAAGTTATATTAAAAACAGTTAAGCCAATTGCGTTACATTTTAGTAAAATTTTGTATATTAAGTCTGCCAAAGATTTTCGATCTACACTGTCATTGGTGTAGTGACTAGTGATAGGCAACAATTTGTTTCCATGTTGAAATACTGCTTAACATCACAACAAGTACATGCGTTGCAGTTTCTATAATGTATTTTCTACAGTTTCCATACCGTACGTAGATGAGGTAGCTACACAATACTGTTCCCAGAGATTAAAGCCATTTCAAGTAAAAGTAAACAACAATCTCGTTCACATTGATTAAAAATTTGAATTTTGATAGCCAAATAATCAAAAGTTTCATGTAAAACACCTGGTTCGAATTTAATATGTTCAAGTTTTCTATACAGAGTGCACAAACAAAGTAGTGGCTAATTTTGTTTTAAAAGATTTTCATATCCAGACGAACCATAAGAAAATTTAAATTTTACACCTTTATCAACAGTTTCTGCACTCCATTTCACAGTTTTATTACTACATAACTTTGTCCGCTGCAATTTTGAATTTTTTTACATATTCTATTTCAGTTTTACTAGAATTTAAGGATATTTTTAATTTTTCATTTTCCTTCCGCAATGCTATAATTTCAAAATTTTTTTCTTTCAAGTTATTTTCCAAAACTTTAACTTTTTGTACGTCTTTTGAATGACAATATTGTGATGTACCAAAACTTTCCACAATTGGCGGGGCAAGCATTTTCTTTTAAATCTGTGGAATAATAGCTGCGTGTATGGCGCAATAACGTTATTGATTTTACACATGTGAGCAAACAAAAGTTACATCGAGTTTGGCTTTGAAAATTGAAACGTATGTCTGTTAGAAATTCAACTTTGACATGACTTTGACACTTCTAGAAGTAACAATGCACATGACAAGCTTGATTTCGCTTTCGTTTGTTCACATTGAATTAATCACAGACATATGTTTCAATTTTCAAAGCCAAACTTGATGTCACTTTTGTTTGCTCACATGTTACATTTATTTACTTCCTTTTCTAAACCGTATTTAATTTTGTATTTGTTCGTAAAAATGGTTTTAACAAAGCAACATAAAACATTTTAAAATTTAAATTTAAACTCATTTTTAAAATACATATAATAAAGAAATTCTACATATGGGGCAAGATAAGGTATCAGTAAGAAGTGGATTATGAAAAAAAGCAGGTCTGTCGCGTGATTTAAACTGGGCTCGCCTAATCTCAAGGGCTTGTTTGGTTTGTAAAAATACGGGCGTATTTTTACAAACCAAACAATCGTCGAATATTTTTTCCATTCTGTGTCTTAAATGAGTCACCGTTTACAACTGACATTTCTCATGCACCTTTGTAAAATAAAAATAATAAATTTTAAAAATAATTTACCATGCTCACTTGCTAATTGTTTAAAAATGTTAAATATGAGGAATTGCGATAAAATAATAAACCGTGCAACAATGAGAATAGCTCCACAATTTGCAAACTAATCATCGACATGACGTGTTTGTTTCAAACACCTGAGATTTTCTTTTATTTGTTGATCTGTATTATAATAATGTTGTTTGCCTTATATTTTGTTCAAAGGATAATTTTAAACGATAAGGGAGAAGTATGGCTTACCATTGTAAAGCTGTTATATTGTAGTTTTCAACTATCTAATGCAACTTGCATATGGTTTCATTAAGAAAATTACATTTTCAAATGTTTTAATTAAGTTCGGTGGGGTAATTCGGCTGTGGTGCATTTTTAAAAGCGAGTGGCGTTTGTTTTACATTTCTTGAGCAGTTTTAAGAGAAAATATACTTTTTTTTTATTTAAAAAAATCTCCAGTCTAAAATTTCGATTTAAATGTACCACCATAAAGTATTTTCAGCGCTGATTTCAAGTATCTAAAAATATATAGGGTGGTTTATTTAAAAGGCAAAAGTTATATTCCGCTATGCAAAAACAGTAGGCGGTGCCTAAAATTAGTATACGGCATTATGTACTATACATCCTCTCTCCCATTTATAAAACTTCTTCGTCTTCTTCCTCTTGTTTATTATTTATAAAACAAAAAAAAATTTCAATATCTTTATTTTAGCACAATCCTGTTGCTATATGTATTTACTGTCATTGTTGACACAAACTGTAAATTGAATATGCAACCACAGTATGCTTATTCATACAGTAGCGAAAGTAAAGGTCATTTATGGTAATTATAGCACCAAGCGGCGAACAAGTTACACTAAAGTTTGACAGCTAACGGTAGTAGTGTTTCTCTGCTTTTTGAACGTTATAAGAACAATTTTCAAGTTGTTTGCCAGTGTTTTTATAAAAATTTGATTAGTGATATACCAATCTATTATGAGAGTCTCGAAAGGGAGCGCATGTTCCGCCGTAAACTGCCAAAACAACAAAGGAAAGAATCCTAACCTTAGTTTTTTTACATTTCCCAAAGATCCAAAAAGGTAATAAATTCTGATAAATATTAATACATTAAAGTTTAACTTTCTCGTCGTTTTAGATCAAAGCAGGGGGTTGTAAACTGTAGACGTGAAAAGGAGGTTGGATATTTGAATAAAAACTGCACTTTGTGCACGCTGCATTTTGAAGATTCGCAGTTTATAAATGTTAATAAATCATATTACTGGCATTATCTTTGTATTATTTAAAAACCATTATATAATGTAGGTCGTAATTTTTCTGTTTTGCTTATTAAAAATATGGTAACAACAACGAGCTGGATTGGAATTTAAAACCCGCCGTAATTTAAACGATAGTTTAACTTGTCGACCGCTTGGAGCGTCACTAGTTACAGCTTACCAGGCGTTATATGGGCGCTTTCGCTACTGTGTAAATGAGTAATGAGTATACTGTGATGCAACACTGTGGCTAGTCTCCATAGAAACAAAGAAAAAACAGTGTTGTTCTATTTCATAACAGCACTAATCATGCACTAATGCTGTAAGCATTCAGTAATAGTTTTCACTAACAGATGGCTCATTTATTTACAAACTCCCTTGGCCCGTTTCTTTTGTAAATACGATTGTGCGAAAAACGTTATACTCTACACGGTTGTTAAGTGCCTAACACAATCTCGGAAACTTTTTCTCGATTCTGTTATAATGCACATACTATAACAACGAAATTACTAGCTATAAAGCGATTTGCTAACACGCTGTGTATAAAATTTTTGAGGTTTAAATACCTGCATGTTATGCTAACCGTAATGAGCGTTTTAAATATTTCTTTTTAGTGCCATCAACTTCTAGTACAGATTTGCCTCCAGTAGCATCTCCTCAGTGTAAACTACCCATTCGACCACTGTCACCTATAATTATGGAGTAGCTTAAAATGTATCGACTTTACCACAACCACGGGGCAAAGTACGGTAGCTTGAATTGATATTATTTGCATTTTGTTACGTTTACATTGTTTTGAGATCATTTAAGTAGTACATAATTTTGTAGTTTAAATACTTTTAGTTAACAATAAAATATTCGATAGTTTACGATGTTAAGATTGATCATAAAACTTTACTAATAGTATGATAATATTAATAAATAGTATTTTGTTAATAACACTAACTGTGAACGTTTTATTATTTCCTCAACTGCCGTATATAGGAAGAGGTATGGGGATTATGTTTGGAGCTTTTTTATCATGAAGCAGTTAATACAGGGTGTGTATAAATTGGCGAAAGAACTACACGTGGCGATGTTGGTCATAAAATTCTGAGTCGAAAATCTTAATACCAAAATATTGTACCATGCTTCCTGGGTATGCACGGGATCTTCAAAGTTTGAAAATGAAGTCTTTTAATAAGTGTTTTAATTCTTTATCTGTTGGCAGAAAGAGCTGCGAATTAAAAGAAATAAGAATTTTTATAAATATTTTTTCACAGATGTTGTTTTTCAGCCCCAAAAGCGTGTTTTAAACATTTCTTCGTTAACGTATTATTGTAAAAAATACATATGGCAGCATTGTAAAACAATAATTATTTAAGAGTGATGCGACGTCAAAGTTTGACAAGTGTATAATTTGTAATTGGACTTGCTTTTTCTATCATCGTTGCTTTCCTCGTAGTTATTAGTATTAATTATTATTATTTTCGTTTTCTTGTTTCGTTCACTAACAATGGATTTTAAGTTCAGTGATTATGCTGATATGTACATGGTATTCGGTTTCTGTATGGAAATGGCAACATGGCAGAACTTGAATATCGTGCACGTTATCCAAACCGGAGGCATCTTACAGCAAATGTTCTTGGAAGGCTGGACCAACGTCTTCGTGAAACTGGTTCATTTGTTCCAAGGAATGTAAACGCTGGTCGACCAAGGCGAAGGCGCACGGTACAACTGGAAGAGCACAAATTTTAGATGCAGTACAAGAAGATCCCTCCGTCAGCACCCGGCATTTAGCTGCAACATTAAATATTCCTAGCAATAAGACCGTTCATTTGGTTCTAAAACAAAACCTTCTTCATCCATATCATGTCACCAAAGTACAGCCCCTTTATGAAAATGATAACATAGCCCGATTGAATTTCTGCAACACGATTTTAAATACAATTCATGACAATGACGGCTTCTTGAGACGTATTCTTTGGAGCGATGAGTGCCTGCTTACTAGAGATGGCGTGTTTAATACACATAATATTCACCATTGGACTGACGGAAACCCGCACGAATATCGAAAATATGGTCACCAGAGAAGACTTTCCATTAATGTTTGGCTTGGCATAATAAACCATAGGGTTGTTGGACCAATTTATTTCCCGAATCGTCTTAATGCCGATGAATACCTCAATGTTTTAGAACAAGTAATTGACGAGATGCCGTTGCAGATAAGACACGAAATGTTATACATGCATGATGGAGCTCCTGCTCACTTTGCTCGTAATGTAAGAGAGTGGTTGGACGAACACTTTCCAAACAGATGGATTGGTCGCGGCGGCCCTATCTTATGGCCCGCGAGATTCCCCGATTTCAATCCATTAGACTTTTTTGTTTGGGGTTTCATTAAAGGAAAAGTTTATGCTACGCCTTCACCAACTTTTTTCTACTACACTTTCTTCCTCATTTAACCAACTTTGTATCTTTTAAATTTAAAAAGTTGGCTATAGTGGCCCGGTTCCCAAAATCACCCTGTATATGGACCTTTTATAGTATAAATTGGCCAAAATATTACTAAACTTGTTAGAAGTAACAAAATGTCATCTTATGCTTTATACTATTTCTTTATTATCAAATTTAATGTCAAGTGTCAAGAAAACACAGTTATAAAAGATTTTGCTATAAAATTAGTATACCGGCATGTCGGCTGTATCAATCCAGCTTAGACCTTCTTCTCTCATAGTTTGACAAGTAGTGTCTAAAACCTGTGCAGTATGTGAAGAACCCTTTTTTTTCTAATATCATAGAAAATTGTAAGACACTAATTAAAGACCAATAGAAAAATTAATTTGAGCATGGTTATCATGGCAACACCAAAATTTCCTGTCAATGTTTTATACCTAGACCCAGTGGCGTAACTACCATGGGGCAGAGGGGCCAACGGCCCCCGGGCCCGAGGCTTTAGTGGGCCCTGCCACGAGCCACGAGTTTTTATTTTTTTTTCTCTATTACAAAATTTTTTCAATAAAAATTTTTGATTTTCGACAGTCTCTATTTTTATATTCAACAAAATACATTTTAAATTCCATGTAAGTAAGTATGTACGTATAAAATTAAAAATACTGAAGTGAGATTATATTTAGTAATAATACAACACCCACACTTTTTGGTACCAAGCCAGACACATTAACTTCAAAACATTTAAGATTTGCTTTTCTTAATTAGACACGGCTTTAATATATTTATTTTCATTTACTAGACTGCAATTAATTTTTTTTTCTATTGAAGAAATTGTTCTTATTATCAATTACTTTATTAGTGAAGTTTTTTTGAGGATGGGGCCAAGGCCCTTCAAGTATCTTGCCACCGGGCCCAAAATCTGACGTTACGCCACTGCCTAGACCAATCTAAGCGAAATTAAAATGTGGAAACTTTATGTCAAACATTTAAATTAAAATATATTGAATTGTCATAGCGAGTAAGTTGCTATGAATATATTTCTATTACAACTTGATAATTTCGAACAAAATTTAATGGTTGAATTGTAATGACCCGATTAGGGCCATAGGATTCTTTTAGAAATCAAACATTACATGTCTCTTTATTCACACACTTCTATACATCAATACTCTAAAGTTCATATATCAAGTACAAAGGTACTTTATTAGTTAAGTGCTTATTAAACAGAATAAGCAGTATTGCACATTATGGTGGACTTTGTAAGGCGAACGAACCAACGAAGTATTCCCTGAATGTTAGTTATTAAATTAACATAGAAAACAATTTAAAATATTATTTGGTTTATTTACCATTACATCACCCACCGAAAAAAAAATGTTTTTTCATTTGAATTAGAATGGAAAAATTTTTTCAGTTTTCTTTCCTTTTTTGTTTCGTTAATTTTCTTCATAATATAACTTAACTCTATTTTTATGACAATCTATAATCTTATTATCGATACTTAAAACTATATTTGGAGGCCTCTCTTCTATAACTACATATGGTCCTGTATACAAAGGTTCGGTTTTATTTCCCGAATTATTTCTTAATAATACCTTATCTCCTACATTATAACTTACAGAACTACTTTTTACATCATATCTTTGTTTTCTTTTTACTTTTGAAACCATTAGGTTATTGTGAGCATCATCACATGCTTGTTGTTTAACGATATTTTAGCTCTAACGGATAGTTGTCAAAATTGTAAAGTGGATCAATATGATTAGAAATATTTGAAGGCAATCTAACTGTTTTTCCGAAAACCAATTCATGAGGCGTGTAGCTTGTTTCTGTATGAACTGTGTTAGCACCAGTAAGATATTCAAAAACTCCACGTATCTGGATTTTTAGCAATTTGTATCCTTAGGTAAGCTCCTAAGCATTTATGAGAATTTTCAAGAGAACCTAAAGTTTCATGATGATAAGCTGTAGATTGTAGTTGTTTAAATTGTAATAGTTTGCATGTTTCTCTTAATGTGGAATTCAAAAATTCTGTACCCTGATCACAAACAATTTCTTCAGGAATACCGTACCTTAAAATAAAATTTTCTACGAAAGCTTTGGCAACTGTTGTAGCTTCTTTATTTTCTAATGGATAACCTTCTACAAATTTACTTAATTCACATTGTAATGTTAAAATATACCGTTTGTTGTTCGTATCGGTTTCTATTGGACCTACGATATCTAAAACAATTTTTTGAAATGCAGATTCAGCTGTAGTGATTGACATTGGTTCTATATTGGGTTTGTAATGTTTATAACGTTGACAGTCATTACAATTTTTTACAAATATTTCGACATCTGTTCGTAAACCTGTACAAAAATAATATTTTTTAATGTTATTATACATACGATTGATTCCTGCATGTCCTCCCGTCGGTAACATGTGGAAATCGTTTAATACAAGTTGTCTAGTATCGAGATCTGATATAGTTTGAATAACTTTAATAATTGATATTTTTATGCTAGCATTTCTTATTTCGTGGGTACCCTTTAAAATTTCATTTAATAAGCGCGCGCATTTTTCATTTTTAATTATAACTAATTCCGGAATATCATACTTTACACAAATATTTTTCAGGTCTCTCAACAGTGCGTCTAGCGCTAATGTCGATCGAGCATCCTGTTTTATATAAATTATTTGTGAATTCTTTATACATATCAGTCTCCCTACTTTATAATCCTAATGTTTACTTCTAATCATTTTATTAAAGTCTTTGTCTGAAATTATACGTAGTTCGAAAGAGTCTTTAGGACGTTTTAAAAGCTCCACGACTCCAGGGTGATCAAGCCTTTCGTCTAGAACCGATTTAAAACTCCCATTGACGGTTTCCTTTATTTTCCTACTCTGCGCTCTTGTTATTGCTTACATTGTTTCGCATACAGCAGTATTCATCTTTTTAAGCTCGTCCGAAGAATATTCAATTCGCGATAAAGCATTCGCTGTAACATTATCTTTACCCTTTATGTACTTAATTGTGAAACCATACTCCTCGAGCACTAACCTAAATTTAGTTAACCTACTTGAAGGATTGGTTATTCCAAAAAGATAAATTAATGGTCTATGGTCTGTAAAAATAATAAATTTGCGCCCATATAAATACGGTCTAAAATGTTTTACTGCCCACACTATAGCTAAAAGTTCTTTCTCTATGGTGCTGTAATTTTTTTCAGATTTGTTAAGAGAACGAACGACTTGCGAAAGCAATTGGTTTATCGTTTCCATTTGAAAGCACTGCTCCTACAGAATAGCCTGAAGCATCGGTTTTCAGAATAAAAATGTTATCTGGAGCAAAATTAGGATATTGCAATATAGGAAGTTTTATGAAAGACTTTTTCAATGTTTCGAACGTTTCTTGACACGCTTTAGTCCATGTAAACGGAACACCTTTTCTTGTCAAATTATTTAAGGGATGGGCAATGTCTGCAAAATTTTTGATGTATTTCCTATAATAATTTGCAAATGCAACAAATCGCTTAGTTTCATTTCAGTCTTTTGGTATTGGATATTGCTGAATGGACTGAATTTTTTCAGGATCTGGAGAAACTCCATTAACCGAAATTACATGACCTAAATATAAAATTTATTTCTTTAAAAATTCACATTTATTAGGGTTTAATTTTAAATTTACCTCTCGGTTCTATCAAAACCGTGAACGCAAGTGGATGTACGAAAAACCTAGTGCAGTGATAGTTATCAACAACAAACCGCGTTAGGCGTGCTAAATATTCAAAACAGAAACGGTAATTGTAGAAATAAAGTAGAAATCTCAAATCGTACTCCTATCATATCAGTACAATTCCTTTGCCTGGGCGGGAGCCCATGGCTTTTACCCTCTCCAAATAAAAACCATAACAATGGAGAACAATCGACAGGAAAACAGCAGAACCTCCAGCCAAAGAGGTACAGCTGATAACACTATCTCAAATATAAATAAAAAACCAGACAATACTGTAGATACAATTTTATACGCTAACATTACTAAAACCGGCTTTAGATATCCCAACAAAGAACAAGGTATTATTCTCAATGCCGTAGAGAGCATAAAAATAAAATAGTACATTTTCGCTATCGGTCAAATAGTAACACCAAAAAATATAATTGCTGCATCGAGAATATCAAACGAAAGGATCTGTATCTATCTATCAAATAAATCTGTAGTAGATGAACCCCTCCGTGACCATCAAAAAATTAATATTAGAGAAAACCAAATAAATATACGAAGACTGATTACGCCCTCAAAAAAAAATTATTTTGTCAAACGTTCCGTAGATTTCTTTATATACTTCCTCAGGATGACCCACACAGCCTACCAGACTCAATTATACTTTACTTTGAAAATGAAAATTATCGCATATAAGTGCAACCCGATAAGCTAAAATGTTTCAAATGTAATGAACTAGGACATGTTTCTTCCAAATGTACTAAAACACCACAAGAATTAATCTAACATCTAAGACTTGAAAACAAAAAAGGCTGTTAGAATCTACTACTACCGAAACCCCTGAGACACCAACAGTTGAAAATACCGAGGTAACCAGTACTCTAACCCCCAGCACAAACGAAATTACCAGTAGAACTGAAAACCCTCAAAAAGCAGAATCCACAGATGAAGAGGTAGAAATTGAAACAAAGAAAAAGAAGAAGAAGAAAACACCCTGACAAAAGACGAAACGAGCAAACTTCGATCCCAATGAAGAACAACCACTACTTGATGAATTACTTGAACCTATAAAAAATCTACTTTTAGTAGATCCAAATAGATACGACTTCACATACACAGAGTTCTCCGATTTTATAAGGGATATCTACTCCTCTCCAAATCCCCTAGAAACAGCTAAAACATTTATGCAAGACACAGACGCACTCCTCGTAATACTTAAAGATTTCCTCAGCTTTTTTTTACATAGGAAAATTAAATATCGCTTCACCAGAATAATAAACATTATTATTAACAAACAACAAAAAACTAAAAAGTATCATAAGCCAAACCACGTCGGCTTCTGAATCCCAAATAATGGACTCTGACATTGATTTCTAAATATAAACGATAAAGTTAATACAGTTCAATTGCAATGGGTTTTACACCCGCTTAAATCACCTACAAATTCTACTCTCGGACCATCAACCAGATGTACTTTGTTTACAGGAAACACATTTAAAAGTAGATAAAAATACAATCTCGGAAAAAGACTTAATTGCTAAAAATTTCGACTACTCGCCTCGGAAACAGGATGGAACTAAACGACGACGACAAGTGCAAAGAAAACGGACGATAAAAATAGCTACATGGAACGTACAGGGCCCGAGAACAAAACTTCTTTGAAGAACTGAAGAAGATGAAAATTGGTATTTGTGTTCTCACAGAAACTAAGAAGAAAGGAAAAGGAAACGAAATAGTAGGAGATTATATTCATATTTACAGTGGTGTAAGTAAGGATGCTAGAGCAAAGAGAGGAGTCTCTGTAGTTATACATAAGAATCTTAAGAAAAGTATAAAAGGCTGGGAGGAGATAGATGAGCAAATAATAAAGCTTGAGATAGAAAAAAACAGCCAACATATTGTAATAATAGGGGTATACGCTCCCAGTGATGATGCGGATGCGATGACAAAAGATGAATTTTACGGTAAACTACACAATATAATATCGGAGATTAAAGACGACAAAGAAATATGTATATTAGGAGACTTAAACGGACGTACTGGAAGGGAAGAAAATAGCCCAGTGGTGGGCAAGCATGGCGAACTAACTACAAATGATAATGGATTACGTCTAATAGACATATGCCAAAACATATCGCTAAAAATAATGAATGGCTTCTTTCCCCATAAGGATATCCATAGGTTCACTTGGACACAATCAACAAGAGAACTCTGTTCGGTAATTGACTATGTAATACAACGACAAAACTCAAAATTAACAACCACAGACGTAAGGGTGTGCCGTGGACCAGAATGCCGATCAGACCATCATTTGGTGATAGCTAAAGTAATAATAAATTATAGAAGAACAGATACCAAAAGACAACCAGATAAAAAAAAAGAAGTACGAAAACCTAGATGAACGCAAATACAACCTGGAAAGCCTTAAGCAAGAATCCATCCAATTCCTATACAAACTGAGACTGGCATATAAATTGCAAAAGGTACGAAGGGAAAATAATGCCAGCGAACTATACTATCAGATTAAAACATATATACAGGAAGCAGCAGAAGAAGCCTTAGGTCGACAAGAGAAACAAGGTAAACAAAATCCTGAATGGTGGACAAGTAAGACAGAAGAACTGGTTCAAAATAAAAAGACTGCTTACCAAAAGTGGCTGCAAACTCATACAGAGGAAGATAGGAGGGTATATGCGTACTGGAACAGGCAAGTGAAGAGAGAAGTAGCAAAGAACAAAAATGAGATGTGGGAAAAGAAATGCGAAGAAATAGATAGATACATGGGAGGAACGAGAGTATCGGAAGCGTGGAAAGACGGAAGAGAGGAAAGCAAATTGCATCTAATAAGCATGGAAGAATGGGAGCAGCATTACAAAATACTGCTAACCGAAAATAGGAGCGAATTTAAAACAAAAAATATAGATGTAGAAAGGGATGCAAGTTCACAAGTAGACAAGATAACGGTAGAGGAAATAAGGAAAGTTTTGAAGGATTCAAAAAATAGGAAAGCGCCAGGGCCTGGAAACATTCCCATAGAACTAATAAAACATGGACCAGAGGTATTAATCGAGATACTAGCAGAATTATTTAATAAATGCATGATAGAATGTGACGACATCCTGGAAGACTGGAACTTAGCTTATATTAGCTCAATTTATAAAAAAGGGAATAAAAGACTATGCAAAAATTATAGGGGCATAAGTGTAATTAGCTCAATGGGGAGGTTGTACGGCAAAATACTAAAAGCGCGAATAGAAAGCGACATAGAAGAGATAGAAGAACAAAGTGGATTCCGCGCGGAAATATCATGTACTGACAACATATTTGTATTACAACAAATATTGGAGAAACGGAAAGCTAGAAATCTATCTACTCATTTAGTGTTTATTGATTTGGAGAAAGCATATGACACGGTACCCCTGAAAATGCTTTTTGAAACATTGACCAAGATTGGCCTCAATAAGACCTATGCACAGGCCATCAGGAACATATATGCAGAGTCATAAAGTGCAGTTAACCTGGGAAATAATATTTCACAATATTTTCCGATAACAAAAGGACTTAAGCAGGGATGCAGCTTTTCACCTACTTTACTTAAAATATATATTCAAGGAACACTGAACAACTGGAGAAGAAAGACTGCGGGAATGGGGATTCAGATGGAGGACCAGTGTCTGACGACTCTCCTGTTTGCGGACGATCAAGTAATCATAGCTTGTGAAGAAGAAGACGCGGATTACATGCTGAGAAAACTTGAAGAAGAATATTAAAAATGGGGCTTGAATATGAACATGGAAAAAACTGAATATCTAAAAGTAGGGGAAAGGCAAGAGGAAGACCCAGATTTGCGAATATGAGAAATAAAAATATGCAAGGAATATAAACATTTGGGAAACATTTTATCGGAGGAAGGAACATCAAAAAGAGCCATACAAGACCGAGTGCAACAAGGCAGGAAGTCTATCCGGATTCTAAACTCTGTATTATGGTCAAACAAGATGAAGTTGAGTACAAAAATGATGCTGTACAGAGTCATTGTCGAACCAATTCTAACCTATGGTTCAGAATGTTGGCAGATGACAAAAAAAGACAAGAAGGCCATAAAAACGGTGGAGACGGATTTTCTGAGAAGAGCATGCCGAATATCAAGGCTACAACACGTACCAAACGTAGAAATAAGAAGACAAGTGGGAAGGATATACACAAGCGCCGAAAGAATAGAGACCAGGCAGTTACTTTGGTATGGCCACGTAAAGAGAATGGGGGAGGAGCGATGGCCAAAGAGAGCACTAAAATATACACCACAAAATAAAAGAAGGAGGGGAAGACCTGCGATAACATGGAGTACAGGAATTGAACAAGTTATGAGAGATAGAGCTATAGGAGAGGACGACTGGAGAAATAGAGAGACGTGGCGGTCGAAATGCGGGATGCGACAGAAGCTGTAGGAATCCCGCTATATATTGCTATGATATTCGGAGTTGTATGTTTTGACTGGGGTATTGTAGTTCCTGGAAGGCAGTTTTTGGGATGCTTGTTACAATTCAATTTATGATTGGAGGTTTATGAAGACTGTAAGGTTTCGGTATTCAAACTTATAAACTCAGGGTTGGGTATTATTGCTATAATTTCTTGTTTTTAAAATTCAAATAATGTGGTTGTCATTGTATCGTTTGTATTTTCATGTTTGTGAAGTTTTGTTTAATCTGAAAGAAAGAAGAACACAATCAAATTGATACGATTATTGTTTATGTTAGTTTTAATTATAATTTAGTTCAGAATTGTTTAAAAGGTTTAATTTATAATAAGTTTTTAGACTTACTTGTTTGTGCATTGTGAAATGTCATTTGTGGGGGTTATGGATTTGACTGCCAATTTGACAAATGTATGAAAGAGTACTCATTGTCATGAGATTTATTTGTTTTTTCAAAAAATGGGAATCAAGAGCGAAGACAAAAGAATGGAAAATTTGTTTAATTAGTTGTAAACAAAGACAAACGATTTTATATTCTCTAAATGAATAAAGAAAAATACGAGTTTAAAGTAATATAAAAGTGGTTTTGAATTTAAAAGAACCTATTATAAAACGGATACAAGTGTTTGTCAACGAATTGTGGAAATCCAAAAGAATAAATAAATACAAAGAGATCCAGAACGAGTTTCCAGTTATGATAATAGAAAAGCCAAGTATAAATTAACATAAAAGCAGTCCATTACATATTGGTGCTACAGCGGAGGAGAATTCTAACCAAAGGCGAGTGCTGTGGTTTTAAGGAGCCTGAAAACCAGAAAAGAGAGAGTTGAACATTCAACGATTATCGAGTGAAGGATATCTCAATAAGGAGACACAAAGATAAGTGTTCGGTTTTAAGAACAATAGTATTTAGTAGAAATTGTATGATTTTTCGAAAATTTGATCAAAAAATTGATTTATTGAATAAAACCTTTTGTAACGTTGATATTATTTTGTGTATTTTTCTTTTTGATTCATATTCAGTAATAACTGTACTTCCAAGCTTAATAACGACCATGAGAAAGTTAATAAAGAGTCTCATAGAAAATATAATTTGGAATTGCGTGAATTGCAGGCATTTAGGGAATTGTTTTCTTGTAATACGAGACCACGCATATCCTTGCAATATATAAAAATACAATCTTAAAAAGTTACAATGCATACAACAGATGTAGATTAGCACAACACGCCAGTGGAGAAGTCAGCATTGCCGTTCAACAAAATATCCATTCTGAACCACTACACTTAAACAGCAAATTAGAAGCTATAGCCATTCATGTGTGGTACCCTCATAAATCAACCATCTGTAACATTTACAGTCCACCTGATTTTATTTTGGAAGATAAAGATATAGAGAACCTAGTCAATCAACTCCCCATCCCCTACATTCTGGTAGGAGACCTTAATGCCCACAGTAGAGGGTTTTTATTGGATAATAAAAACCCTCAAACAAACACCAAGGGTAAAGTAATTGGGCGAACATTAGAAAATGTTGATCAACTGGTTTTGTTAAATGATGGAAGTCCCACACACTTCAACGCACGTACAAATTCTCAATCTGCAATTGACCTATCTTTTAGTCACACCAAATTAGCTCCCGTAATAATATGGTCAGTACTCCCCAATCTATACGACAGTAATCACTTCCCTATATCAATAACAACTGACCAACCTAGACATATAAATACTCTATATCCAAAATGGAAACTATCCGAAGCAAATTGGAAATTACATCAACAATTTCTACAAAACCCACCGCTCCTCAATACTCCCCTAGACATCGACGACCATGTAGAGATCATCACACAAACCATTACTGACGGAGCAACAGCTTCAATTCCAGTTAAAATAGGGAACCCCTACAAATATAAAGTCCCCTGGTGGAACAAGGAATGTTACAAAGCAGTCAAAGCAAAAAATAAACCCTATAACAGATACCAAAAATATCAAACTACTGCAAATCTAGTAGAATTTAAAAAACTCAGAGCTCAGGCGAGGAAAAAATCATTAAGAACAACAAACAGAAATCCTGGATGATTTTGTAAGCTCCAAACCTCAGTAAGAGAAGTATGGCAAAAGGTGCGAACTTGAAACAGCTCTAAATGCGGCCAAAAACTCTTCGCCCGGTCCAGACAAAATTCACTATCAAATGTTAAAACATATTCCAGAAACATTTAAAGAAATTCTAGTGACATTGTATAACCGTATCTGGGTAAATAGAGTTTTTCCCAATAAATGGAAAGAATCAATAGTAATTCCAATACTCAAACCACATAAGGACAAAACAAATGCCTCTAGCTATCGTCCAATGACGTTAACAAACACACTAAGCAAGATCTTGGAACGCATGGTAACACAACGACTCACTTATCACATAGAAAGTAACAATTTACTCACAATTTACCAAAGCGGATTTAGAAAGAAACGATCGACCATGAATAACATAGTAAAATTAGAAACAGACATCAGAAACGCCTTAGTAAACGGTGAACAGCTACTCGCGGTGTTTTTAGATATCCACAAGGCTTTCGACTGCATCCATATCAAGAAAACACTAAATACCTTAGCAGAATGGAACATTAAAGGAAATATGGTTAGTTTCATAAGCAAATTTTTACAAAATAAAAAATTTAAGGTAAGACTCGGGAAACATATTTCAAGTGAATACACACAAGAAAAGGGTCTTCCACAGGGTTCTGTACTTAGCGTAATATTATTTCTAATAGCTACAAATGATATTGGACAATATCTTACAAATCCTGTGAAACATCTCATGTATGCTGATGATTTAATAATATACACCTCAAACAAAAATGCAAATTATATACAACGAGAATTACAAAAACCTATGGTTTTACTACACAAATGGAGTCAAGAAAACGGTCTAACCTTTTCTGCAGACAAGTCGAAGTGCATAACCTTCAGTAGGAAAAGACGGTCCTCTAAACCTCCCATACAATTAGAAAATACTAATTTAAGATCTGTGAATGAAATTACTTACCTAGGAATAACAATAGACAGCAAACTAACATGGTGTCCCCACGTAATGGTCTGAAAAACGATTGCCAAAAAGCCTTAAACCTATTGAAAGCAATTTCACACCAATCGTGGGGAGCAAATCAAACTACTCTGATGACTGTATTTAAAGCCTTACTTAGATCTAAAATTGATTATGGGAGCTTTATCTATGCACCATGCAGTCGAAGATTCCTCAGGCAGATAGATTCAATTTAAAACTCCGGACTACGACTTGTTACTGGTGTCCACAGTCTTATCCAAAGTATATACAGCATCGCAGGAGAACCACCCCCAGAACTTCGCCGAGAACAACAGCTGCTTAACTACTTCCTAAACGTTATAATAAATCCAAATCACCCAAACTATAGTGAAGCACTTAAATCATTATACGAAAATACTTTCAAAACTAAGCCTACCTTAATCCCACCTATCCTAAGTAAAGCAAAAAATCTTATGGAGAAATTAAATTTCAACTTATCGTTACTCCTTACACAAAATAGAACTCTCCCACCCTGGACTGTTTGTATTCCAATAAACCAATACATCTCTCACGGAATTCGTAAAATCACAAACCCTTCCTGCCGTGTACAAACAGCTACTAAATGAAATACTTCACAATTATCCAAAATATCAACATATATATACAGATGGATCCAAAATCAATGATAAAATCGGATCCGCGTTTAAAGTGGGAAATCACATTGAATCCTACAAACTAAATGTGAACAGTTCAATATATACTGCAGAACTTCTGCTTCTTCTTTCCCAGCCTAAGTCGTCTACTGCTGGACATAGGCCTCCCTCATGCCCCTCCATCTACTTCTGTCCTGTGCGATCTGGATCCAATTTCCTGAAACTTTTTTTACATCGTCGGCCCACCTCGTTGGTGGTCTACCTCTACTTCTGAGTGCGTCTTGTCTGGGTCTCCATTCGACCATTCGTTTTGTCCATCTTTCATCTTTCAGTCTCGCCACGTGCCCCGCCCAATTCCATTTCAGCTCAACTATTCTCGACACGGCATCCTTGACCTTTGTTCGCTGCCTAATAGTGGCGTTCGGTATTCTGTCCCTTAGTGTTATTCCTAACATTAACCTGTCCATTGCTGCTTGTGTTACTCTAATTTTCTTTATGGTTTTCTTAGTTAATGTTAGTGTTTCGGCTCCATACGTAAGGACAGGGAGTATGCACTGATCGAACACTTTTCTTTTCAGGCATACCGGGATATCTGATTTAAAGATGTTACTCAGCTTTCCGTAGGCTGCCCATGTTAGATTTATTCTCCTCTTAAGCTCGTGGGTTTGATTATCTCTCCCGATGGTTAGCTCATGTCCCAGGTATTTGTATGAGTATACTTGTTCGATCTTCATATCATCTACCCAAATGTTGTCGCTGAGGACCAGGTTTGTCATATATTTTGTTTTTGAGTAATTTATAGCAAGTCCAACTTCCATTGAGGCAACTTTGAATTGCTGTAGCATTGTTTTTGCTTCGTCTATTTTGTCTGTGATCAGGACGAGATCGTCCGCAAATCTTAGGTGGTTTAGTAGTTCACCGTTGATGTTGATTCCACACTGTTCCCAATTTAGGTTTTTATACATATATTCTAAGAGGGTTGTAAATAATTTAGGTGATATGACGTCTCCCTGTCTTACCCCTTTCTCTATTGGAAATGTATTGGTGTCTTCGTGTAATCTTACTGATGCGGTTGCGTGGTTATATATGTATCTTAGGAGACCTGTGTATCTGGAGTCTATTCGGCATTGCGAGAGGGCATGGAAGAGTTTTCGTTGATTTATTGAATCAAATGCCTTTTTATAGTCCACGAATATCAGGATTAGAGGTTTGTTATATTCTACACATTTCTCAATTAGTAATTTAAGCACTGTTAGATGGTCATTCGTACTAAACCCTGCTCTAAATCCAGCTTGTTCCCTTGGTTGGTATAGGTCCAGTTTTGCACTCATACGTTTTGATAGTATTCTCGTAAAGAGTTTATATATGTGCTGGAGCAGGCTAATGGGCCTGTAGTTTGCTAGATTAGTAGCGTCTCCCTTTTTATGTATCAGGGTAATGATAGCATTGTCCCATCGAGTAGGTGTTCTTTGCTCTATGAGGCATTTATTAAATAAAGATTTCAAGGTTTTTAAGACAGCTAGTCCGCCTTCTTTGATCGCCTCTATAGCTACTCTATCGTCTCCTGGTGATCTACTGTTCTTCATCTCTCCCATTGCTGCTTTTATTTCTTCCAGACTAATTTCGGGTATGTCTTCTGATCCCTGGTT
Organism: Ctenicera cuprea; assembly: GCA_958336395.1. Lineage (NCBI taxonomy): Eukaryota > Metazoa > Arthropoda > Insecta > Coleoptera > Elateridae > Ctenicera > Ctenicera cuprea. The sequence continues at coordinate 58,886,619 of OY284490.1, forward strand.
TCTGATATATTGTATGTCTTCTACTTCTACAGGGTTTTCGTTTTTGTATAGTTTGCGATAGAAGTTTTCTGTGGTTTTCACAATCTCAGATTTATTTGTAATCATTTTTCCATTTTCGTCTTTTAGTTTTATTATACTTTTTCTTCCCATATTTATTTGACGTTTCAGAACTTTCAGTTTTTTATTTTGTTCGATTGTTTCGGTGATTTTAGTGGTGTTATACTTTCGAATATCTTTCCTAACCTTTTTTGATATTTCTTTATTGACTTTTCTAAGTTCTTCTGAGTTTTTTGAGTTTTTATTTTTCATTTCTCTTCTTTCTTTCATTAGGGATTTTGTATTAACACTGATCTTGCTAGTGTGTAGGTTTTGTTTAATATAGTATTTCTGAGTTGCTTCCTTTAGTGTTTTTACTATGGCGTCGTTTCTTTCTTCAATACTATTTTCATCTTTCACCCGACTTAGTCGTTCTTCTATCATGTCTATGTATTCTTGCCGTTTTTCAACTTTTGTCCATTTTCCATTATTACCTTTACTTTTAGCCTGCTTTTTTACAAGGATACCTCTACACGCTATTAAAAAAGCCCTTGAATATATAAACAATTCACCACCAGACAAATACATCCTCATGGTAGACTCGCTCAGTGCAATTGAAAGCATCAAAGACGTAACCAACGATAACCCGTATGTCTCCGAAATCCACTTTCTCTTTAATCAACTTGTAGAAAATCAAAACAGTTTAATCATCATATGGATTCCATCTCATATAGGGATAAAAGGAAACGACCAAGTCGATGAAGTGGCCAAACGCACAATTACCACAAGCCAAACGACGAATAGCATAACGGCAACTGGCATGAAGGCAGCTGTAAGAAACAGAATAACTGATAAATGGAACCAGTCATGGCACGTAATAGAAGGGAACAAACTCCGTAGTGTGAAAACACACCCACAAAAATTGTTACTAAAGACCCAACTAACCCGCAAGGAAGAAACCCAACTAAACCGATTAAAAACTGGACATATCCGTGCCACACACGACCATATTCTACAACGCCAGGATCCTCCAACCTGTGAACTGTGTAGTGTTCAGTTAACAGTTAAACACATAATTATTGAGTGCCCAAATTAACTTTCGTTAAAACTATAAATGTATCTGTCTAATCAACACCTGCGCTAATGACCCCGGCAGTCGAAGCGCGAAATGATAAAATAAAAAAAAATTACGTCTCCTAATCTTTGCAAAACTTTTGTAAGATTTTTATTATGACTTGTTGAATTATTGCCAAACACAATTAAATCGTCTAAATAAATAAAGCAACTTTCGTAATTTAAACTGTATATGGTCGGCTAGCAGGATCTAATTCAATTTGATAATATCCTTGTGATAAATCGAGATGTGAAAAATACATAGCGCCGGATAAGGAATCTAAAATTTCCATAATGTTTGGTAATGGAAATTTGTCATTTTCAATTTGTTGGTTTAGCAATCTATAGTCAAGGACGACTCGAAACTTTTTAACACCTCCTTGATCTATTTTTTTCGGAACAATTAAAATTGGTGCTGACCATTCCGATCGCGCTTCTTCAATGACGCCGTCTTTCAACATTTGATCAACTTGCGTATGTACTTCTATTTTTTGTGTTTGCGGTATACGATAAGGTTTTACATAAACAGGTTTAGATCCTTGTTTTAAATGTATACTTTGTTTACAAATATTAGTTGTTGTTAATGTGTCATTTTCCAAATGAAATACGTCAGCATATTTAGCACATACTCTTTGGAGTGAATGTATTTCGTCTGTGTTTAAATGATTTGTTTTTATTAATTCTAACAGTTTGTCTACGCGATTAACCGATGCTACATTATTTTTGCTGAATTCAAGTATTTGATAGTCATTAAATCTTTCTATTTTAGGCTTAAAATTTCTAAGTTTAATTTCTTTGTCTCTAACATTAAGTACCTATTCTAACCGGTATAATATTACTATTTGGTGTAGCTAAAACTCCTGCAACAAATATTCCTTCCCCTAATTCTTCTGGCAAAACAATGCAATCTTCGTTAATGTCAACCCAACAGTAGGTATTCAATTACTTCGCATCGCGCTGGAATTGTAATAAAAATTTCGTATTTAGAATGCATAGGTACCGTAATTTTTATTTTATTTATCCAGAAAGAAAATACAAACTGTTCATAATCTATAGTAGCAGAATACTTGCTAAAAAAATCTGGGCCAATGACTCCTTGCATATCATGTGCAAAACTATTTGTAATTAGAAACGTATGACACGCATTCGTATTATTTACCTTTAAAGAAATATTTGCTGAACCTTGCGAAGTTGTAGATCCTGAGATTCCTTTCATTTTAATTTTCTTTGAAACATTTATTACTTTATTTTCATTTAAATAATTCTTAAAAATAACACTTACCGATGCACCTAACAAAAATATTAACTCTTTCCCACCATATGTCATTCGTATAAAATTTAAACCATTATTTAAATTTAAAATTACGGGATTATTAATGTCTTCATTATGTCGATTTGAGGCCTCGAAAAAATTCGACTGCCGGAGTTGATTGAGAAGAGCTAGTACAGACTGTTGTGTTTGGTTCCTCGTTTCCTACATAAAAAATTTTGTTGACTGCTATTATTTCTAAAATTCGTGTTAGGGCCATTATAGGGTTTGTAGCTATCTCTATTATTATTACCTCAACCTCTGGAAAAATTATTTGAAAATTGTCTACGATTGTTTTGCTTAGAAAATTTGAAATTAAAATTTCCACGATTATTATTGTATTTATTTCGTTGAAAATTTCTGCGATGTGGACCTCGCATGTGATACACCTCAGATGTAGCCTGTTTAGGTATTTCTTCATCTTTGGCTCCACGGATAGCTTCATTTAATTTTGAATAATTTCGCGCTTTAATGATGGTACGCAATTCAGAATTTTGCAAACCATTAGCAAAAGTATTAACAGCAATTTTTTCGCTAACATCTGTCAGAATTTTTAAAGCATCGTTATTTCCATCAGCATCAGCAATTGTTTAATCTACAAGTAGTTCTTCGACTGTTTTACCAAAATTATCAATAGATTTTCCACCTTGCCTAACGGTACTTATTTTAACTAACAGCGACGAAGCAGATTTCTTGGTTAAACAATTAGATTTTAAATCTGTAATTAATTCCGCATTTGAGGGATAACTATTTTTCAAACGAATTTTAGTACTTTCTGAAATTCTAGTTTTGAATACGTAAATAGTTAATAATTTTTTCCCATTGTCATCTAATAATGCGTCATATAACTCAATGGCATCAATTAATTGTTTTGTTATATTTTCTGTACCGTCCATAACCGGTAACTGACTTGCAGCAGTTTTTAAATCGAATTTTTCTAACATTTTGCTTTCGTCACCGGAGCAATCTGAATCTGATAATGAACTTGTATCTGAATTTAATATTTCTTCTGGAAATTAGAATTACTCAGTACACGATTCTTTAAGCCTAGAATCTAAAATTACATTTATGTTTTCAAAATACTTAATAATAGCATCTACGTAAGTTTTAAGTTCTTTTATTATACTTGCCTCATGCTGAGTGTTATTAAATGATTCCCTTATATTTTGAAATTCTACTTTTAATTTATTAATTTTTCTAAACTTACGATTCGTATAAAGAATGTTCTCACGCCTATTAATACCATCTTTTCTTAAATTACGATCAAACACTCTTAGTTCTTCCAGTAGATTCTGAAATTCGCGCGGAGCGGGCATGACATCTTTGTAGACGATATGGTGATAATACCATTTTCACTTCACTATGCACTAATTTTAATATTACTTTTCACACCCACGCACTTTGTACCTTTTATTTTTCACTTAACGTTCACTACACTTGTTCTCGGCTTCTTGAAATTTCCTCTCGGATCTTCTTTCGTATCGTCGCTTTGCATCGAGACACACAGAACCAGAAAATTATGATTATGGCCATGATTAAAACCACTAATTCGGCAATTTCCTTAATTGTCCATGAAGAACTTGCTGTGTTATTCTTCAAGCCACCACTGTTTCCAGCTTGTGCAATTATTACTTCCTCCTTCGATTGCGATGATCCAATTTTAATAGAATTTTATCATCATCATCATCATCATCTGCCAGGATTAAACCGTTGTGGTCTGTTCCGGTCTCATATAAATTGCTCACTCCAACGTTTCTTTGGTCGTCCCAGTCGTCTTTGCCCTCGTGGTCGGTAATGTATCTATTTTCTTTTCTTTTCCCTCAGTATCCTTTTACATTTTTTCCTTTGTTCTTCATATTCTCTTCTCGTTTCCTGCGTTTCCATTTTCAGCATTTTCTGTCGTAATTCTCTCCTTTTTGCTAATTCCAGTTCACATTCCTCGTCAAACCATTTTCCCTTATTTTTTTTGTTCTTATCTTCGTGACATCCTACTGATTGCTTCATTCCTTCGCTTATAGCTTTCCATAAACCTTCTATATCGTCAGATTTCTTTATAGAATTTAGTCTATTGTTTAGTTTTTCTTGATAATACGCTTTCTCAGTTTCATCTTTCAATCTGTTTAAACTTCACTTATTTTTTGATTTCTCCTTTTTTTGGTTTCTTATCGCTGGTATCATTTGTTTCATTTTTATACCCAGCAAAAAGTGATCCGAATCTGCGTCAGGCCCCCTGCAACTTCTTATGTTATTTATACATTTTTCCTCATCCTTTTCTATTAACACATGGTCTATTTGGTTCACATAAGAACCATCCGGTGATCTCCAAGTTCCCTTTCTTTTCTTTGGAAGTATGTTCTTTTAATCAACATATTTTTTTCTTTTGCAAAATCAATCAACAGCTGGCCATTTTCATTCGATGTTGTATGTTTACTAAACTTTCCTATAGTTGGCCAAAAAACACTCTCCTTACCAATCTTCGCGTTTGCGTCGCCCAAAATTATCTTTAGATCGTATTTCGGTATTTGTTCATACTCCCTATTAAGCTTATCATAAAAATCTTCTTTTTCCTCCAAAATTGCCTCCTCAGTTGGTGCATGGATGTTCACGAAAGTAAGCTTCTGGTATTTGCCTCTTAACCTCAAAAAGCACATCCTGTCCGATGTTGATAATAAAACCTGTTCCTCGGATTCTATTCGCTCCTCCACTGTTGAAAAAAATGTAGTCGTCCAATTCCATTACTTCATTTTCTTTTTGCTTAGTTTCTTGTATTGCAACCAAATCGAATTGATATTTTTTTATTTCGTTAATCAAGTTTTTTAACGTTCCTTCTGTATATGTGCCCCTAACATTCCATGTTCCCACTCTTAAGTACTTATCGAAGTTAAGATTTCTTTTTCTTCTTCCATTTTCCTTATTACTTTGGTTTTCCTGGTTATTTTTTCCCTTTATCGCGTCATTATTTCTCGCCTGGTTTGTCATCATAAATCCATTTCCATTTGGTATGTTTAGTTTTTTGACGCAGGTCGTTCCAACGTTTCCTTATCTTTGTTCCATCTCCATTCCACTCCTTCGATTCAATTTGCTGTACCCAACTTTTACCGTTTTTTCGCTATCCTTTTCTTCTTGCGCCCTTTTCCTTATTTCTTTTTGCATCTCTCTTCCTTTCTTTGTTAGATCATTGTTAATGTAGTTTTTTTCACCCCTAATTTCCCGTAGTTTAAATTTATTTTCCATAATCTTTGCCTTATCTTGGTCGTTTTCCAGTTCTATTAGGCAAGTGCTCTCACCTAACTTGTGGGCTGCTTTGACTTTCACTTCCACCCCTAGGTGCATTCTTACAAGGTTATCTACCGCTCCTTTCAGTAAATTTGGATCATTTGCATCCATGGGTAGCCCAGTCATTATCACGTTGTTTTTTTCTCCTTTGCTTTTCTAGCCACTCAACACTGCTCTTTACATCTCCCAGTTCCTTTCTAATTTCCTTATTTTCCTTTTTAAAACTTTCATTTTCTTTTTTCAAATTTTCGTTTTCCTTTTTTAAATTTATAATTTCCTTGCTAAATTCTCTTTGTTCATTTCTAATTAGCTGTATTTCTGTCTTAAGATCAGTCACTATGTTAAGGATCTTATCAAGTTTTTCATCACCCTTTTTTCACACTTTTGTAGGGCTTCTTGCTGTTTTCTTTCTTATTCCATCTACCTCATCGCCATCGTCCCACTTCTCCGCTCTTCTCTTTCTTGTTACTTCGTCGGTAGAATACTCGTCGCTATCGGCCATTTTAATAAATTAAATTTTTACCCTCCTAGTACTCAATACGGCCCTGCTCTGTTTACGTCTGTCAGCTGTTTCCGTTTGCACCGCATGAGAAGGACACTCCAATCGACTTGTTGGAGGTTATCTTCTATCAGTGCATATAACCTAATATTTTCGTATTTACCCTTTTCGTACTTGTTACGTTTTTTAGTTTTCACTTAATCACTCTTTGCTTAATCAAACAGACCAACCACGGTATCAGCTTGTGTAATAAGTCACTCGAAATAGCCAGATTTTTAGTTTTATTTCGGAGCACTAATAAACACATGTATTCGCTCAGAACAATAACTTTAACAATAAGAACACAATACAATATTACTATGAATTTTGTACCCACTTTAAAACTTAACTGGCAGCACTTAACTGGTAGGGCTTTAACTGGTAGGACTTAACTGGCAGGAACTTAACTGACAGGAACTTAACTGGTAGGGTCGCCATGAGTAATGACCCGATTAGAGCCATAGGGTTCTTTTAGAAATGAAACATTACATGTTTCAAACTACCTCTTTATTCACACACTGTCTAAACATCAATACTCTAAAGTTCATGTATTAAGTACAAAGTTACTTATTAGTTAAGAGCTTATTAAACAGAATAAGCAGTATTGCACATTATGGTGGCCTTTGTAACCAACGAAGTATTCGCTGAATGTTAATTATTAAATTAACATAGAAAACAATTTAAAATATTATTTGGTTCATTTACCATTACAGAATTATTATTACTTTTTGTGGCGGTGTTGTTACGATTTTCTTATCGAATCTGCATTAATTCATACTCGAGAAATTTTTTATCGTGCATCCAACAACGTAATCGGGCCCACGTGTTCCAATCGGGCCGATGAATACATGCACTTCAAAACATTTCCGGAAAGAATTAATGCTCTTAAAAAACTATAAGTGAAAATTTAATTCTGAATAAGAAACTTTCTAATGCAATAGTTAACTATACAGAGTGCCCATTTTAAAACTCCGAGCCTAATTTTTTTTAAATAGGCAACACACAATACAAGTCACTGCCGACTATTATTTTAAAACAAAATAGTTCTATAATTAAGATCAGGGCAATCATGTTTGCATTAACTTTACAGTTTACTAATCAAATTCGTTAAGCCGCATTACTTGAACGGTGCAAAACAAAGATTATCGGTCACTAATCTTTGGTGCAAAATGTATTCCAACGCTGACAAAGTGGACATGCTTCTAATTCTGGCTGAATGTCGAAAAAATGCGAGCGCTGCCAGTACTTTGTCTGCGCAACGCTTTCCAGGTAGACGAATTGCAACAGACAAAACATTTAGAATGCTTCTTCTGAATTTACAAGAGTATGGGCAATTTTCAAAACCAAAAGTAAGGGCACGGCAAGTTACGGTTGAACATAATGAAATAGCTGTAATTGAAATGGTTACGGATAATCCCCATACAAGTCAAAGAGCGATTGCAAATGCCTTAAACATTAGCAAAGGTACTGTTTTCAATATTCTTAAGGCGAACAAATTTCACCCCTACCATGTTTATACCATACACCATCTTGAAGATAGCGATTATGAGCATCGTGTTCAGTATTGTCAATTTCTTAGACGGCAATTAAACGGCAATGCGAAATTTTTAAGTATGGTATTATTCTGTGATGAAGCGAGGTTTTCAAACAACGGCATGGTTAATCGACATAACTGCCACTCTTACGCCCAAGACAATCCCCGCTGCATCAGGATAACTCATTTTCAGAGAATTTTTTCTCTTAATGTGTGGTGCGGTATTATTGGCGATTTGGTAATAGGTCCACATTTCTTTAATGGAAATTTAGATGGTGAAATGTATTTAATTTTCTTAATTAATGAACTTCCTCAAAACGTACGGAATAGCATGTGGTTTTTAAATGATGGTGCACCTCCGCATTTTCATAGGGATGTGAGAAATTATCTTAACCAACGTTTTGAGGGATGCGTAATTGGACGAGGTGCATTGCATCCTTGGCCTGCCCGATTTGACTCCGCTAGACTTCTTTTTGTGGGGCAAAGTAAAAAATGATGTCTATGAAGTGCCCATTCGAAATGAAGAACATCTACTCGAAAGGCTAATTCAATGTTGTCGCTCTATCACACCGGAAATGTTAGCTCGTGTTAGAGATTCGATGCGTAGAAGAATTATACTCTGCGAAAACGAAGGGGGAAGGCAATTTGAACACCTGTTTCGTTAGTTTTTGTACTATGTTCCTATTAAATTATTGTAGTTATTGTTGTTAAATATTAAATTTGAGTTATTAAAGTAACCTTAAATTTGTACTTAATCATTAGTAGATACATGTACTGTAAAACAACTCTGATCTCAATTTTAAAAAAATGGTAGAAATGCATAGTGATCCGGGGGTTGCATTGTGTGTTGCCTATTTAAAAAAAATTAGGCTCGGAGTATTTAAATGGGCACTCTGTATAATACCGGGTGATCGTAAAAAAATGATTCAGAGCAGGCTGTACAAATTCCGTGAGAGTGGAATCTGCGTATGACGTAATTCCAGGGTGGTAATTTACGCCTCTTTGTGCCTTTTAGTTTCAGCACTGATCAGATAACGGGAAATAAGATTATTTATTTCTCGTTCGTAGCACTGATCTTCGAATAATAAATTGAACACTATTTATATTTAGTGTTAATTTATTTACTGTTGGAATTCAATACAAGATAGCCCGGACTCTGGTTATTAAAGCTTATTCCTGACTAGCCTAGTAAGAACTCGTTTATTTAATGTTGTTACATGGTATTTATACAAAATTTGATTAATAATAATTTACAATAAAGGTTTTCAATTGGTTGACCTGACATCATTTTATGTAGTTTACAATTTATAATTCTGCAAGCTTATGCATAAATGCGTAAGACTTGACCTACGATATGCATAATTGCAGTTTTGCAACTAAAGATAATATTACACTTTATAAGAATGTGGGTCAAACATTGCATTATTAGAATTAAAATTAAAATGAATTTATGCGAATTAAAAGTTTTGGTCATGTTTAATAGCGAGATTAAACATTTTGTGACCTCGACGAGGAAGGCGTAGTGTTGTCTGTCTTGACGTCTGTCCTGACTCGTGCATACAAGGGCTCCATCATAAATTCTTCTTGGATGGTTTGATTGCGTTCCGGATTTCCAGGACTTCTCTGGAAATAATGGATTGTGACTTTTCCCTATTGGATCGGATATTTTGTAGACTGGCTCTTTGTTGATGTTGGAGTAAAGCTTCTGTATGAGTTTCCCCACCTGTTGCTCGGCTGCCAAAGTGTTGAATTCCTCCATTTCGGCTGCGCTTTGTTGCAACTAGATGTAATTCACTAGAGACCACGGTCTGTAATCAGCTTCAGATGAACCGTGACGTGGCTTGGTTCACCGTTGGTTCGAAGGATGTACTTCCTTCTGTTTTTGTTTTCTCGGTGGATTGTAAGTCCCCCAATGTTGTAGTTGAGGCTAAATATTGTATGCACCTCGTTTATTTTTTTCTTTAGCGGGTTGTAAGTCCGCCAAATAAAAATAAAGTGTTTTCTTACCGACCGGCTCAAGCTTTTTCTTTTTGAAAGACTCCTGCGGGTTGGATCCTTGGTAGATCGCTTTGTCCCCCAGATGGCTCAGGTACGGTTGGATTTGATTCCGCTTGTTGCAGTATTTTCGTCTGAGTTTGGTTACTAGACTTAGTTCCCACGGACTGGATCAGTTGACCGCTTTGCTTATCCACGGGCTTGTTCAGTTTCTTCTCGAAGGACCATGTACAACTTACGTGAGAGTGGAATCTGCGTATGACGTAATCCCAGGGTGGGTAATTTACGCCTTTTTGTGCCTTTTAGTTTCAGCACTGATCAGATAACGGGAAATAAGATTATTTATTTCTCGTTCGTAGCACTGATCTTCGAATAATAAATTGAACACTATTTATATTTAGTGTTAATTTATTTACTGTTGGAATTCAATACAAGATAACCCGGACTCTGGTTATTAAAGCTTATTCCTGACTAGCCTTGTAAGAACTCGTTTATTTAATGTTGTTACATGGTATTTATACAAAATTTGATTAATAATAATTTACAATAAAGGTTTTCAATTGGTTGACCTGACATCATTTTATGTAGTTTACAATTTATAATTCTGCAAGCTTATGCATAAATGCGTAAGACTTGACCTACGATATGCATAATTGCAGTTTTGCAACTAAAGATAATATTACACTTTATAAGAATGTGGGTCAAACATTGCATTATTAGAATTAAAATTAAAATGAATTTATGCGAATTAAAAGTTTTGGTCATGTTTAATAGCGAGATTAAACACAGGCCATGACCGAAGTGTTAAAGTTGGCAATACTCAATATAGGCCAATTGTCAAATGTTGACAGCTGTAAAAATTTTTGTTTAGACACATTTAACGTAATGTATCTAACCAAAAATGTTTACAGCTGTCAATATTTGACAATTTGCTTATATTAAGTATTAACAACTTTAACACTTCCGTCATGGCCAGCTCTGAATCATGTTTTTTACGATCACCTGGTACAAAATTATATTGATGAAATACTTGTACGACTAGCATCATATTGCTTTCCTAGTCTATGTTCCTAGATAGACGTGGTATTTGCTGTGGAACGACGTAAATAACCAGGAATATCTTTTCTATTACACACTTTGGGTTACTACTGCATTGGAACTTTTATATTCATACTAAACGAGGGTCTCAAAAACCATAAGAGGATACAATCTTAGAAGCCGACGTAGCATCGGCAGACCAAGAAAGCGTTAGTGAGACCAAACAGGTCAAGGAGCTACACCGTAAATGGATACGACGACGACGACGATGACTTTAATTTTCTTTCAGAATATTCAAGAATATCTAAGGTGTTCCATTTATAAAAAGTTATTTTCAAAATAACTTGAAAAAGGGAGATCGTCAGTTGTGTTTTAGTAATCGGCATCTCAATTAACATAAAAAGTTAATATTTCCACATTAAACCGAATTTCTGGCTCGTACGGTTTCGAAGATACCAATAGTCTGCATCTTAAAAACTGTATAGTTGTGTAAAATATTCAGTCGTCACTTTAGATTAAAGTCGACTGTACAGGGTGTTTCATAAGTAACGTTTCAAACAAAGTGGTGGTAAGAAACTCTACATTTTTACAAAAATACACTTGAGGCTGAAAGTACTCAAAAAAGTGGTTTTTTAAAAATGTCTGTGGGTGGGTGGGTGGGTGTGTGCGGGTGGGTAGGTGGTGCCTCTAGAAGCGAAAGTACTGGACCGATTTTGATGAAATTTTAAATCAAATAACATATCCAAAAATAGTAGGTCCAGTTCAACTTTTCAAAAAAATCCGAAACCGGAAGCAGAAGCTAGACATGTTTTTTGGTAGCGTTTTTTTCTAAAACTAAATTTTAGCACGGAAATATGGAAAAAGAGTTTAAGGTAAATCGGAAATTTTTTTAATGAACTCTCTAGCTTTAAAATGGCCGCCGCTACAACTTTTTGAAAATCTCGAATTTAACGCCCAATAAACCAATAAAACTTGCAGTGAACTACAAATTTGCTTTTATCTAATCTCTCAAATTTTACTCTGACGCCTTCCAGAAATGTTTGAAGAATTTGAAATCGATTAATTATTTATTCAAAAACGCAAACGCCGATCGTTATAAACTTTTATCAGTTCGATAGACTATTTAAAGTACTTTATTAGCAAGAATTTTCAACTCTTTTAAAAATTAAGAAAAAAAACGATACTTTTTAATTTCAAGAACGCGTTTTCCGGCAGTTACGTTATTTCAATTACGCCTATCGATTACCGCTAATTAAAAAAATATATTTTTCATTATTTGCATATTTTTGATAACTCTTTAAATAAACCATTTATAGCGACTTTCAGTCCGAAATCTTAAGCGCATTTAATAAAGCTGCGTGTACATACAGCGAACGAAGGCGAACGAACGATAGCGAACGAACATTCGCAAGCGTATGTCATTTTTCCAACAATTCGCTTTTATTCGTTCACTGAACCGAATGTTCGCGTTCTTTTCGCTTCGGTTCTACTTGAGTTGAATTTTAATATTTATGATAATGTCTGACGAGGAAGTTATCATTGCAAGTTCATCATTTATAGTGCTAAGTCTACTTACCAATCGAAAATGTAGACGCCGAAGGCGCTGGTGGATGACATCTTTATTTAGAAATAGAGATGCATATGGTGGCACAGATTTAATGAACAACTTAAGAGGAGAACTAGCATCCGGGCAGTTTCAAAATTTTTGTAGAATGATTGCAACTGATTTTGAATTGCTTTTGAATATGATTGGTTTGAAAGTCGCAGCAAACTGCGAATGAAGAAGAATGTTTTAATAAACCGTTTAAACTACGCACGAATTCTTTTTGATGTACCGCTCAAGCAACGATGCCCAGCGAGCGCGAACGCACTGCTTCGTTCGTGTTCGCTTACCCGTTTACACTATGCGAATTCGGCGGTTTGCTATTGTTCGTTCGCCTTCGTTCGCTGTATGTAAACGCAGCTTTAGGTGTAGGGCTAGCGGTTCCGTTCTTACTATTTTTATACGGTATGCGACATCGTAGGGTTGCCTATATAAATTGTTTTCTTAGACATCTAACATACGGCGAAATGAGAGAAGCGCTGAAGGCAAATCTAAAACGTTTTTACCGAACTCTTTATCTTTAAAATGGCGGCCGCTTCAACTTTTTGAAAATCTCGAATTTAACGCCCATTTACTCAAAAAGTAATCGTCTGACCGGCATCAGCTACAACTTGTTTGAGAGCCCTTTGTGGGTGGTATACGATGAAAGAAAATTCATTTTGAAAATCTGACAAGGATCGCAATGGCGCTTCTGCAAAATTTAAAAAATTTTCACAAAAATATTATTTAAAAACTGCCCACACGATTTTTTAAACCTTTGTAGGCTGTTAAAAGGAAGATTGGCTACAATTCGATTTTTTCTGAAAGCTGTAATTTTACTGTGGCGCTTTCTATGAATTTGGATGTCTATATAGCTTGCTGGTAAAATATACAAGGTTATAATTATAAAATTTACACTTTTGCAAATACGGCAAGTATTAATATCTAGTATGGGAAAGTCCACTCGTAGTCCACACTTCAGCTTTTTTGTTAATATGAACATGTGTCCGATTTTCACGCGTTAATTATAGCTTAAAGCTTATTCACGTTAAGTGTCATTAATTAAAACATAATTGTCAAAAAACATCGTGGAAAACTATTAGGTAACGCACTATAACAATTATGCGGCTATTTCTTGTCTTGTCTTGCAAAACAAGACAGGAAATATAAATAACTCTTGTCCTGCTCCAATCTTGCAATACCAAAATCTTGTATTGCTAGCAAGACGCTTGCATTTTCTTGTCTTGCATGTTATCTACTTTACTTTAGAAGAACATGACTTTCGATTCATTCACAGCCATGTACAGACGATCAAATACAAAACTTAATCGCAGTCGCCTTTAAAACAAACACGTCATGTCAATGATTAGTTTTGCAAATCGTGGAGGAACTATTATCGTAGTAGCGCGGCTTATTATTTTTCAGTAATTGCTCATATTTAACATTTGTAACTATTGGCAAGTGAACATGGTAAATTATTTTTAATATTTATTATTTTTATTTTACAAACGTGCATGATAAACGTCATGTCGTTTATTTACTTACTTTTCTAAACGGTATATAATTTCGTTTGTTCATAAAATGTTTTTAAGAAAACAACATAAAACATTTTTTAATTTAAATTAAATATCATTTTTTTTAAATTAATAATAAAACAAATTATAGATTTGAGTCAAGATAAGATAGCAGTAAGAAACGTTAAAAATAAATATAAAATAAACTAAAAAAAAACAGGTCTGTCACGGGATTTGAATTGAAGTCACCAGATTACAAGCCCTCGCCTTTACCGCTAAATCAAACAATCGTCTAATATTTTTTTACTATGTATGTTAAATGGGTCACGGTTTACAACTGACATCACAAATATTCGCAAAATAAAAATAATAAATATTACAATTAATTTATAATTAATGTTCACTTCCCAATTGTTAAAATGTGTTAAATATGAACAATAGCGATATAATAATGAATCTTGCAACAATGATAATAGCTCCACGATTTTCAAATTAATCATCGACATGACGCGCTTGCTTTATAGGCGACTGCAATTACGTTTTTATTTAAACATTCTGTACAATAATTTCTTTTAAATAAAGAATTATCCAATATTAATGAAATTCCCGTGTCAATAAATTCAGATGAATCGCTTCCAAACATTGGTAGAACAAGTTTTCAACTTTAAAGCTAAAAAGCGTAGCCACTTGTAAAAAACAGAAATTAAAATGTGGAGAAGAAAGTACGTAACAGCAATTCACAAATTCAGAAATGCATGTCGGACAAACTATTACTTAGACGAAACTTGAATGAACGAGGGCCACACGAAGGATAAAATTTGAAACAACACAACAGTTCAAATCTGCAAGACAGTCATTTATAGAAGAGAAAACTTTGTTTTGCATATCCGCTTCAATACTGATTTCATGAAGGGTTTTAACTAGCTCTTTTCAAATTAGATAAAAGCAGTTGTGCCAAAATTACACCAAAAAGCTGTAGTAGTCATGAACAACGCTTCATATATCACAGCGTTAAAACATAAATATGTTTCCAGTTCAAAGTCGATGATACCCAGGGGCGGATTTACCACATTAGCCGCCCTAGGCTTGGAAACAATTGCCGCCCTTACCGTACATGTAAAATAGTAAATAGTAAATAATAAGTGTATTTTTACCGTTTACACTACCACCCGTCTGGCCTTCAGCTTGTCAAAAGAGTCGATTATAGAATCATAATTGATCGTTCGCAGTAAATCATTGTTGTCGCAAAACTTTCAGACCGCAAAAATTTGCCGACCCCAAAAATTTTGCCGCCCTAGCCTCCAGCCTACTCAGCCTAGTGGTAAATCCGCCCCTGATGATACCATTCACAATGTTAAACTTTTACAAAAAAAAATAAGGTAAGTAAAATGTCCCGTTTGGTATGTTATTAAAGCGTCTGGTAAAATTCTTTTAAGCGTACCTCCTTACCATTACAATCTAAGTTTGATTTGGGCACAGCTTATAATATGTATATGTTGCGATAAACAACATTACATTCAAACTCTCAGATGTACGGGCAGTTTTCATAAAATTGGCAAATGTTGTTCTGCATTGCGTCAAGGAAGAGTAATAAGTGTGACAAGTAGATGGCGAACAGGGCAAGTGTTGGATAACATGATTTTTAATGTTAATGGCAATAGCAGTTCGAAGGAATCTTTGTCATCGGAAAAATATCTTGAAACTTTTATTAGGCATTTTTGCATTACATGCAGTTTTCAACCTCGTTATAATATGATAACATAAAAAAAATTGCCAGAAAGTTGATCTGCATTGCGGAAAAGTAATAAATGTGAAAATTCGATGGTGAACAGAGGAAGTTTCGGAAAACATATTTTTTATTGTTAATGTTTATTATTTGTTTCACTAGTTAAAAATGTGTTGTACTTTATTTAATAATAATTATTTCACATTTTCTAATAAAATATTTTGAAACTTTAAAATTCCGTTCCCATTTTTTTTGAATTGTTATATGTGCCAAATTTTTATATTTTACATTGTAAAAACGGTTACAAGTTACAAACATTTAAAGTTTTAACATGTGAGTGTTATTTTTTGTTATTTATTTTGTTTTTACACTGTTTTCATCTTGTCATAACTCATGTTTTAATATTCTTCTTATTCTTGCGGTTGCCAACCTCTTGCGAGGTATAGCATTTTTCCCGCACTCTGTCCTGTTTGTTGCTTAATGTGGAACAGGACAGTACAGCTTCACGTGGGCTGCAAACCACGGAAGTCCATACACTTCATCTCCAAAGACGATTGTACAACGACAATATCTGATGTGAGAAGTGCAGCTAACGTCCGCTAACCCTCGGAGAGAGTTCTACAAGCTATAGACTACACAGCTCACATTAGGGTAGCTTGGTGGTTGTCTAATAAACCTTCCAACAGAACATACCTATTTTAAATATTAGTTGTTATTTCGCCCGGGAATCGAATTAATGTTTATTTATGTTATAATAATAAAATAGGTATCTATTTAATTGTTCCATTAGCGGAAGTATTAAATTTATAATTTACTGTACAAATCGTATTCGTTTTACTATTTGATTGTACAATTGGTGTGAAAAACAAATAACAAACAAAATTGTTAAGAAAAGTTTGTCCCACCCAGGATTGGAAGCCAGGACTACTGCATAGAAAGCATCGGTTTAAACAGCGTCGATATAAAGACATTAAAACATACTGTTGTGATACTGATCACGTCTTGAATTTATTATTATTTATTTTTGCTTAATTTCAAACGTAAAAATTATTATTTTTTGACTAAATGGCACTAATAACAGCTAATAACGATAACAACAATAATAACAATAATACAGTTTATCTACGACTGCTCGGATAAGGACTTCATTATCTCACTAGTGAGAACTGGTTGGTTGCCATAGTATTGAACAAATCGAATCTATCTCGTTGCTTTAATTTTTAAACAAAAGTATTTTAAAAGTGACTTAATATTTGAAATTAAATTAATGCAAAATTTCAAATATCATTTCAAGCAAAAAATTAGATTTTTAACAAATTCTGAGCAGTCTTAGATAAAATTTTGTATGTCACACGTGGGATAATGCATTGTTATAGCACTCGTTTGATTACACGACTCGGTCTACGACCTTGTCGTGCAACTTTCAAACTCGTCTTATAATAAAGCCTTTATCCCACTAGTAACATAAATAACTATTAAATTCTTGGCCAAAGGTATCGTAGTGACATAATAGTTATTTATGTTACTAGTGAGATAAAGGCGTTATTATAACACGAGTTTGAAAGTTGCACGACGAGGTCGTAGACCGAGTCGTATAATCAAACGGGTGCCACAATAATGGATTACCATACAAAACTTTTTCTACGACTGCTCAAAATTTGTTAAAAATCAGTTTTTTTTGCTTGAAATGATATTTGACATTTCGCATTAATTTATTTGCAAATGTCACTTTTAAAATACTTTCCTTTTAAAATCAAAAGAACGAGATAGATTCGATTTGTTCAATACTATGGTAACCAGCCAGTTTTGTTATACACAAAGCTTTAGTTTTTGTTTGTGTAAATAAAGTGGGTTAGGTAATGAATCCATTATCTCACTAGTAAGATAATGAACTTCATTCCCAACACAAATGAATGACATAATAAGTCCATATTCAAGCAGTCGTACTGTCGTAGACAAAATCTAGAAAAATATAATATCCCATGCATTTTGCATATAGTTCAAATAAAGGCGGCAACTTAATAAAACAATTTATTGCTAACTTACTTGAACATTTATGTAATGAACGACCAGGGCTGTACTAATAAGCAAAGGTAGGCCGAACTAATAGCTAAGGTAGGCCGGCCCAGGGCTCCCAGGCTCTATAGGCCCTCTTTTGTTTGGATATCGTTTGCGTAAAATGTTATATTAAATGTAATCTAGTAATGCATTGTTTCAGTAATTGCTAATTGTTGTTTTGTAGGCTTTATTGTTTTGTACGCTTTATTGTTTTTATGTCAGTTTTTGAGGTTATGTTTTGTTAACATAGGGATAGCCACGTAAAAGAAAGCTATGCGACAGTCCCCTATTAGAGCAAAAGAGATAGCGGATACTCGAGACGTTGGAGTTTTGACGAACAAAGCCGATTGTATCCAAGACTGCTGGTAGCAAAACGGAACAATACGCTCTGAAGCCTCGCCTTTTGTATTTTCCAGCTTTATGGGATAGAGCGGCCCTAGCTCAGTGGTAAGAGCGCGGGCTATTAATGCAGCGGATTCGGGTTCGATCCCCGGCCTGGTCGTTCTCCCTCGCAAGGCAACGGGAAACTAGCGAGGTGGATTTTTCCCCAGGAAAACCTCTCTGGAGAAGAAGTGCATCCACTTCCTGTGGTTCGGAGCCTACGTTAAACTGTAGGTCCCCTATGTCTGTCTGTCTATCGCCGCGCACCAAACACAGACATAGGAGAGAGGTGGCCAACGCCCGGAATAGGGTATGGCACTATAAGAAGAAGAAGAAGGGATACTGTCGCATATGCTTTTCTTTTTTCACACATCATTTCTTGTATAACATTAAACGATTTTATACGCCCTCTGTAAGCGCAAGAATTCCCAGGGTGCGTGCTTGAATATAATACAATGCGTTTCCTGTGAACAACCAAAGCATTACTCAAGTAATGTCGCTTGTATCGCTTTCGCTATTCTTTCAGTCAAACAATATTTGAAGTTTTTTTAAACTTTGTGGGAGAAAACTAACTACTTTAGCTTGCCCCCTCCTGCAAAATTGCGCCCATACCAGAAGGTCAGCGATACCAGTATGATAACATAATGGTATCTTATGAGCAAAACACAAGCCTTGGCAATAGGAAACAAAACTCATGTTAAAATTTAATTAAAGCACTTGCAAATCGTTATTTAGTAGAGGTCAGAACGGCAGAAAATGCGTAAAATATAAAAGTTCGTGTGCACATTGTTGTAGGTGAGATTTCCGTATATCAAAATGTTGAGGAACGCTGGCGAAACAAGATCCCGGTGCTTGTCAAAAAAACTGGGGCGGAAAACTTCCCCAAAGGGGGAAAACGGAAAACCACACTTTTATGGACTTTTGCATATGTTGAGAGTAATTGTTATATTCCTTAAATTTGTTTGTAGCGGATTAATAATTATAAACGGTAAAAACTTGAGATCAAAGTACAATTAATCACTGGACCTTATGCGTTATTAGCCTAAAACGTAACGTAACTATAGGAATGTTTGGCTCTTACGCAGAAAATTTTCGCCCCCCCCCCTCACCTCGTCTTTTATAAGCTTTTTATGAAATTTCTATGTATCTACCCAATTCTACACAAAGTGTTTCTCATCCTTTTTAATGCAGATATAATTAATTATTTTTTCTTTTGAAATATGAATTCTGTATTATATTAGGGAATAAGGGAATCATATTTTAGGTTTAACCAAGTAGTAAGTAAATTAAAAGTCAACATCAAAATTCAGAGTGCCAAGCCCAGTTTTTCCAGAAGAAATCCAAAAAGCAGAACTTCTAATTTCTAATTTGCCGATCTTTTTCAATATGTCAGCGATGTGTATACTTCAATTAAATAGCACTTATTTAATAAAATATCTATATTTAATTAGAACTATGAAACAATACATGTGGACTTATGAAATACTGTTTTGCGAATGCCGAATAACGAATCACGCGCAATGTAATAAAATACAGGGTCACTTAGTAGCCTAAACATAAATGCGTCATCGTGAAAGATGCGGATCAGCTTTCTCACATTCGGCCATCCTGACGGCCATTTGTCCGCAAATGGTATTTGGATTCTGAAACAGACGCAATACGCAAATGAGAAAGATGCACGAGGGACATCTAGCTGAATGACACATGTTCAATCAGGAAGGACGAAAGTCCTATTGAAGCATGGCATGCATTTTGTGCCTGAATATTGGTGACCCATGTTCACGCAAGTATAAATTGTACGGAACAGAGTATGTTCTTGTCGTCTGGAAATCTAACTAACACATGTTTAGTCAGAGGCGACAAGCAACCCATGTTTGCAAGCCCTTTAGGCAAATTCTAGAAGTGACCCATGTTCACTGTGCAGTACAAGTAGTATAGTATAGTAAAGTATAAATATCAACGTGTTGTCCATACGTCTGAACACCACATGTGTATTCAGGGACAGCAAGCACGCATGGTGTGTATTTGGAAGGCCCATAGGTGACCCATGTTCACGCTATAGAACTAGCAACCTATATAAGTAACGTAGGGATTATATAAAACAAAAACCAGAATATGTATGCATATAAGAATAATAAGAAAGCATATGACCGCAAGGATAAGCAAGCCTTACGTGCCTTGAAACTGAATCACACATGTTGATCCAGGAACAACAAGAACTGTAGTCTGTATAGAATATGTAAGTAACAATACATAGCTTACCATGCTAGATATCATCATTTCGTGGAACGAAAGGTTTTAAGTGTTCGACGCCAATTGTTCCTTCATAGCGTCTGTGGTTACTGCAACGCTCAGAGCCAAGATTTTCTTTTACCTTGTAACGATCATTTCCCATTACTTGAATGATAGTAAAGGGGCCCTTGTACTTTTCTCGAAGCTTTTTGCTTTCTCCATCGCTCAAGAAACTTGTAACCCGTACTAGGACTTGATCTCCCACCTGGTACTGGGGAGCCTTAGCTCTTTTTGCATTAAAACGTTTATTTTGAAGGTTACGATTCTTTTCCAGTCGTTCAGACACTTCTTTGCGTAACTGTGTAACATCGACCAGTGGCGGTTGATGTACTGTGTGAACGTATTTATCGCCTCGTGTTGCCAACTGTATTCCGAACATAATCTCCGCCGGGGTGGTCTGAGTGGATTTATTGATAGTACTATTTATTCCGAGTTGGATTTGTTTCAAATTCTGGTCCCACTGGTCAGTGGACAGGTTAGCTCCCATGGAGCTAACAGCATCTAATACAGTTTTATTGTACCTTTCCACCTGGCCATTTGCGCGGGGTAAGGCCACAGAATTTTGATAATGGCGAAGTCCATTATCATCACAGAATTTTTTAAATCGCTTGGATGTAAAAGCTTTGCCGGCATCAGAAATGATTCGTCGAGGGCACCCGAAAATAGCAATCAGTTTATCAAGTTCTTGGACGACAGGCGAGCTTTTTGTATTGGGCACAGCGACAATGAAAGTGAACTTCGTGAACGCATCCACAATTACTAGTAAATATTTGTTTTGGTTTGTAGTCTCGATGAGTGGCCCAACATGATCGAGGTGAAGGGTGTGAAATGGACGAGCAAATTTCTGAATGGAAAATAGAAACCCAGGCTTTTTCCCACTTGGAATTTTATGGTACTGGCAGTTGAGGCATGATTGAATATATTTCCTTACAAAGTTTCTCATGCGTGGAAACCAATATCGTTGTTGTAACCTGTGCAGGGTTTTATCAATGGAAAAATGACCTATGTCATCATGATTCACTTGTGTTATTTGAAACCGACAGTTCTTAGGGACAACCCAACGTCTCCCGAATTCTGTTAGCCGAAAAACTTTACCTAGCCGAAGGTCATAATGTTGAAACGTGTGTTTATTACCCTCAAAATCCCCTGATTCTAGAATTTGTTTGATTGTAACTATTTCTCTATCCGTTGCTTGCACTGCTTCTAGCCAATCACCCTCGGAGATATGCATAACGTGTTCGGTTGTGTCGTTGCCGTGTCCTAACGGATGACGACTTAGGGCGTCAACGTGCAACATTTGTTTTCCTGGGCGGTGCTCTATTTGGAAAGTAAATTCTTGAAGGCGTAATACCCACCTACCGATTCTGGGAATAATTTCCTTTTTGGAAAGAGTGTTTCGTACAGCATTGCAGTCGGTGCGGATTAGGAATTGACTGCCTAACAAATAGTGTCGAAATTTGACAAGGGAAACTACAATGGCTAACAATTCCAGTTCAAAAGAATGGAATTTCTTTTCCGCATCGGTGGTTTGTCTGCTATAAAATTCAACGGGTTGTTCGCCTTTTTCAGTGACTTGTACAAGAATGCTACCAATTCCATCACGACTTGCGTCAGTGTATAAGATTGTTTGCAAAGTAGGATTAAATATTATTAATAATGGTCTGCTAGTAATGGTTTGTTTAAAAGTGTTTACGGCTTGAGTATGATGCTCGGTCCATAACCAAGGGATATCTTTGCGTAAAAGTCTCGTTAAAATGTTGGCCTTTCGAGAAAATTCGGGGATAAATTTGCGAAAGTAGCTCACAAGTCCCAGGAATTGCCTAAGGTGGTGAACATTTTGTGGCAGGGGAAATTTTTGTACTGCTTCAACTTTAAATTGTCCCGGAAATATGCCATTAGCATTTATTTCATAGCCCAAAAAATTGATGTGAGATTGTAGAAAAGAACATTTAGGTAAGTTTAGTTTAAGATTGTGGCTGCGCAATATGGAAAACACTTGGTTTAGAATTTGAATGTTTTCTTCCTTTGTTTCGGTTGCAATTAAAATATCGTCGAGATAGATTATTAATTTGGTGAATCTTAAGTTGCCAAACATATCATTTATTGTCTTTTGGAAAAATGCTGGAGCATTGGCCAAACCAAAGGCGACACGTAGGAACTCATAGTGCCCATCGGGCGTAACAAAGGCTGTTTTTGGAATTGAATCGGGATGTAATGGCAACTGGTAATAACCGGAAGCAAAGTCCAGGCTGGTATAATACTTACAACCGTGTAGGCGATCAATAAGATCATCGATACGTGGTAAGGGAAACTTATTTTTAACTGTGAGGGCATTTAGTCCTCTAAAATCTACGCAGAGACGTTTTTCTTTATTCTTTTTATCAACCAACAACATAGGGCTGGCATACGGAGATGAACTTTCGCGTATGATGTTAGAGTCTAATAGGTCTTTAACCAGCTGTCGCACCAGTTCTCGTTCACTTTCAGAAAGCCTATACGGTCGTCGGAAAATCGGTTTTTGGGACGTTAATTCAATCGTCATTGGAGAGCAATGTGCCATTCCCAGACATTTAAATGAAGTATCAGTGATACAATCTTGGTATTCCTCTAACAGCGCGTTTAAATCACTTATTTGTGGGGTAGGTAATAAGGTATTCCTAGTAGCACCGCTAGTAGAACGCTGAGTAGCTTGTGAAAATGTTAGAGTGGATCCTATTCGAGAATAATTAATAGAAGGGTCTTCTGTGAAATTTCTTCCAATAATGACTGGAGCATCGATTAAAGATTCATTGATAACATAAAGCATGCAATTAAGGGTCACCTTCCCTATAGTTACATCTGCGTTAACAGCTTCAGATACGGTAACGCCGTTACCTAGAAATCCACAAAGATTGACAGGGGTGTCCAACAAATAGGGTGAAAGCCCAAATGTGTCCAAGAAACTAGTTTCAATTATGGAGGAATCACTCCCAAAGTCAATAAATGCTTGAACTTCGACGTTATTTAGCATAATGTTTTGAAAAAAAGTATGTTTGCTTGAACTCAGTAGTTTTACGTCCCTATTTATAGGCTCACGCAATTTATTAACATTTTGTTGTGAACATACCGCCTGAATGTGACCCTGGCGTTTGCAAAAATTGCACGTTGTATTTCGATGGTAACATTCAGACCGTCTATGACCAGTCTTGCCGCATGAAAAACAACGGAAAGATACATTGCTCGCGGCTGGTTTCGGACTGGATTTAAGAAATGGTCTTTTGTTGTGGTACGTCTGAAATTCTTTTAGCGGAGGAGCAAGACTGGTATTAATAACCGCCGTACTATTATATAATTGTGTGAATACCCGATCTCTGAGGTAGCTGGCTAGTGCATGCACGTCAGTAATATTGGCCGCTTTAACAGATGACGTAATAGTCTCATCATTAATAGCACCGATTAGCAGCGAAATTTTATCACTATCAGAGAAATTGGCCTTTAATTTGTCTATTTTCGCCAAATGATCAAAATAAAATGAATATAATGATTCACCCTCTTTAGGGACGTGATTAGCAACGTCCATAAATAAAGAATACAAATCGCGAGTTGATTGAAACGTGAGTCGCATAATACGTTTCCATTTATGCCAATTCCACGTCGACCACCCTACTTCATTTTGAGTAAACGTTTTATACCAAGTAGCCGCTGTATTTTGCAACTTATTCAAAGCTTGGTATTTCACTGTACTGTCATCCCATTTATAACATGCAGCATGCTCATCGATCAGTGATAACCACTCACCGATACTATCAACACTAGGATCAAATGTAGGAATCATAGTTGCCAAATTATGCGTACCTGTTCGTTCACGAAGCGAACTCATCGCCGTACTCACGCCTAATTCAATCAATTCCTTGCTAGTGGGTGCCGTCCTTGCTGCATCGCGGCCCCTTGGACTCGGTGGAGGCGTGTAGGTGCGTCTCCTAGCTGCCGACGCTGACGGTCCACTCGAACTTGTACTCGAGCTAGAGCTACTGCGTTTTCTTCGTTTAGGCTTGCTTTGTCGTGGCATTGTTTGCAGACACAAATTACTTCCGTTTCCGTTTAAAGTGTAAAAAAAATAAAAGCGTGAATTTATCTATCCCACTTCTGAGATGTCAGCGATGTGTATACTTCAATTAAATAGCACTTATTTAATAAAATATCTATATTTAATTAGAACTATGAAACAATACATGTGGACTTATGAAATACTGTTTTGCGAATGCCGAATAACGAATCACGCGCAATGTAATAAAATACAGGGTCACTTAGTAGCCTAAACATAAATGCGTCATCGTGAAAGATGCGGATCAGCTTTCTCACAAATATTTACTCCTTCTGTTCGTCCTTCTCTAGCTTTAATTTCTTTTTTGCCGCTCCGCTTAGCGGTGTTGTCAAATTTTTACTCATGACGGAACCTTGAGTGCTTTTTGCTTCATACTGTTTGAAATGCTAAGTCTTATTGAAATATTTTGAAATATTTTTCCCTTCTCCCTTCTCTCAGGTGAAAAAGAACAAACATAAATAATAATCTACTCAACATCCGGCCACAAAAATAAATGAGACGATATTTGGAGAAAAAGCTGACCGAGAAAATGAACAGATTCTGAAAAATGCTATGCGTAGGTAATATGATATGATATTAATTATGTGCACAAGGAACTCGTAAAACTGCAACAAACGATAATAAAACATTATTTTTAACACTTCGCGGACTGATTTCAATGGGGGAGCGATAAGCGATGATTAAAAATCCGAAAAGTAATAAATATAGGTAAATAAAAACTAACTAAATTATGCCGAGGGCCTCTTAACACATTGAGAACTCACGTTGTGAGATAATGAATGTAAGAATGTAAATAAAAAAGAACGAAATTTTGGAATTTTACAGAAGGACGAGGGCCTTTTTATTTGTTGGGCCCTTACGCACTGCGTGCCCCAGCCTATTGATAACTACGCCCCTGGGCCCTAAAATCACGTTTTCCGTAATTTCAACTTTCAACTTTAACTTGCGCGTTATGTTAAGTAACTTTTATGCGGATATTAACTGTGGTTTTACTGTTTAAAACAGAATTAAAATATTCGTAAAAATAGTTCAGCTACAGGAAAATATTTAAAACTGTGCAGAGACGGTAGCAATCAGCACGGATTATCCGTCGCTACCCATTAGCTTTCTTCTCGCTCATACCACACGTTGAGCAGTGCGCTTTCCGAAAGTGATATTGTTTTAAAATTTTAAAAATAATTTAAAGACAAAAACAATTATACGTTATTCTCCCTCCAGTTCCACTCACACATTCTTCTTCTTGCAGTGCCTATCCGTTTCGGATGTTGGCTATTAACATGGCTATCCTAGCTTTATTGGCTGCTGTTCGGAAGAGTTGTGTTGTAGTTAGAGAGAACCATTTTCTTAGATTCTGCAGCCACGATATTCTTCTTCGTCCTGGTCCTCGCCTTCCGTACACTTTTCCCTGCAGAATGAGTTGTAGTAGGCCATATCGGTGTTCATTACGCATTATGTGGCCCAGGTATTCCATTTTGCGTTGTTTTACAGTGATAAGTATTTCACAGTCTTTCTGCATTCTACGCAGTACTTCTTTATTTATAATGCGGTCGACCCATGAGATTTTCAGAATGCGTCTATAGCACCACATTTCAAACGCCTCCAACTTCTTGGTGGATGCCTCGGTCAGCGTCCAAGATTCCACTCCATAGAGAAGAACCGTGAATACGTAGCAGCGCAGTAAACGAATTTTTATTTGTAACGGGAGGTCGTGGCTCTTAAATATTGTGCTCATTCTCATGAACGCTGCCCTGGCTTTTTCAATTCTCTGCTTTATTTCAGCTGAGTGGTCCCAATGTTCGTTTAAACTTGTCCCCAGGTACGTGTATTTCTCAACTCTTGTTATCTGTTGTTAGTTAACCATTAGACGTCCCGGTGATACTAGGTTCTTGCTGATGACCATATATTTAGTTTTATGTATGTTAAAGTTCAGACCATAGTTTTGGCTTGATTCTGCGACACGTGATATTAGGATTTGTAGACCCTCTAGGCTATCTGAAAATATAATTGTGTCGTCTGCGTACCTGATGTTATTCAGACGTTCTTGTTTATCAGTATTCCCTCATCGATATCATCTAAGGCTAGTTTCATAATGTATTCGGAGTAGATGTTAAAAAGTAGCGGGGACAGCACACAGCCTTGTCTCACACCTCTTTCTATTTTGATCTCCTTAGTCAGTTGATTATCTATCTTGATAGCTGCTGATTGGTTATAATAGATGTTGTTAATGATACGTAGATCTTTTTCATCAAGACCAACTGTTTTTAAGATTGATATTAACTCGTCATGTTTGACCCTATCGAAAGCTTTCTGATGTCAACAAAACACACATATGTCGCAGTTCA
The DNA here is from genome assembly GCA_958336395.1 of Ctenicera cuprea. Taxonomy (NCBI): domain Eukaryota; kingdom Metazoa; phylum Arthropoda; class Insecta; order Coleoptera; family Elateridae; genus Ctenicera; species Ctenicera cuprea. The sequence goes on from OY284490.1 coordinate 58,913,437, forward strand.
CGTCCCTGCAGCGTTGGAAGAGGACTTGAATAGCGAAAAGAGCGTCTCTTGTACCTAGTGAGCCGTGAAAGCCAAATTGTGTGCGAGTTAGTTGTGCTTCGCAATTTTTGGATATCCTCCTATGTATTATCTTTAGAAATGTTTTGAGAAGATGACTCATTAGACATAATTCTATGGTCTTCACATTTTTTTGCATTTTGTTTGTTTGGTAGAGTTATAAATTTGGATTTAAGCCACTCACACATTATCACATTAAAAACTTAATCTGCTTCATTATTACGGTAAAATACCTACAACCGTATTTACATATTACATATCACATCTTTGCATACAAGTAGAAGGCAGAAGGTCGTTATATTTGAGGATAGGAAGATGAGCATACCAATGAGAGAAAAGTATCGATTGCACATTTAATTAATTCTTAACAATATAGTAGACATACAAATATTCCCTACATAAAGAATTTTTAATATAATACAAATTAAATCTCATGAAACAAAATTAGACATTAGATATAATGGTACATAGTACAATGGTTACTGCAAAAGATGAAGATATGATGGTTATATCACCAAATACTTGAAAAGAACGTTGAATTACAAGTTCTTAAAGCATACAACAACGGAAAACAACGCAAACTAAATCTGCTAGACCATATCCGATCTTAAAAATCGTTTTATAAAACTATACATATATACAAAATGACAAACTCTTTATTTAGGAGAGGCCCAGAGGTGATTCAACGAATATTAAGTGCCAAAGATAAGGGAAAATATGAATTGACCACATTTCTCATGGCCATTGCACCATCAGGTGAGCTTTACTTACCTAGTAACAATAGACGTATCATTTTTGTGAGAAAATAATCAATTTTTTTAATTTTTTTCTGGAAAAAGATTATTTAGAATTAAAGAAGGCCAGAAACTAAAAACTATAAATTAGAGTCTTAAAAATTCGGAAGCGGGGGCCTATACATTAAATTATTTAAAAATTACTATGGCTCATGAAAAACTGATCGAAAAATAGTTATTTATTGTACAAGATGATAAAATTGCACTTTATCTTCGAGAGCGATTTTAGCGTCGAGGCGTCAGCCGAGACGCTAATAAGCATCGAGAAGATAATGAAATTTTATCGTCGCGTCGTGTAGAATACAACATTTTTTTCTATAGCAATTGTTAAAGAAGACCAAAAAATGAAGAAAAATCAATGAAAAATTTAATTTAAAAGTGTCAGGAAAAAACAGTTTCACGAAAAAATGAGTAGGTGGCTTTAATAACTTTTTGGTTGCTATAGAGTTTGTTTATAAAATAATAGTATATTATACACCAAGGTAGAAAAGTCTACTGTTATAGCCTGAGGGCTAAGGTTAGATCCCGAGGCGCGTAGCGCCGAGGGATGTAAGGCCCGAGGGCTATAAGACTTTTCTACCGAGGTGTATATACTTTTTTTTCACTACTAGTGATATAAACCCTTATAATTGTCGAAAAATGACTATTTGAACTTAAATGCCTGTTTATTTCAAATTATAAAACAAATGACAGTTTTTTGTTTTGTTGGCATGACAGTTGTTTGAAAATTGTTACTATTTGACATAAAAGTTAAATTTCTAGTTTTTTGAGCCTTTTAGTACGTCCTTTGTGGCTGCTTTGCAAAAATGAGGAGTGAAGATTTAAATTGTACACCGCCTGAAATGCGGGAAATCTCCGTTTTACTTTGTGTGGTTGTATTATAGGCGAAATTGATATTGACAGGGTTGTCATTTATTACGGCGCGAAAAACGTATATTCAAATACACCAAAGTTTTTAAAATTAAATTAATTTATTTAAACAACTATTTTATGCATAAAATACCATTAAATAGAATCTCTCCATTATATTAAATCGTGCTATAAAAACGTTCTCTTTAAAACTTTCACAGGATTATCAAAAAATATAAATTTGTTCATTATTAACCAGTGGTTAATAATGAAAAATTAGTTACCTGTCAGTGAGCAAAGGTAGAGAAATTGAATTTCACAGCATTCTATTATGTGTCAAAATGCTACCCCATATTACTAGTAGTGAAAAAAATACTTTATCTATCCTTGCTGTTAAAGTACTACTTTATCTACCCTTGATGGTAAAGTGCTACTTTTCCCTCTAATTTTAGTTAATAATAGCACAGTTGCTATAGAAAAAAAATGATTTATTCTTCCCTGTTTGTTAAATAAAGGGGCATGAATTACCGATTTTCAAAAATTTATAGAAAGCGTCACAGAGACACTAGCAGATTGGGACACTAACCAAATTGTGGCTCATAACGAACGAATAGACTGATACCATAACTTGATAACTGGTGTAACTATCAATCAGCAATTTTATTTAGTTCCCTATCTCTACGAGCTTAACATATAAAAAAATGGTGTAGCCAGTTTTTAAGGAATATTTTTTTGGTAATGTAAAAAATTGTTTTCACTTTACAGTTTTTATGGTTTCAAAAATGCTCTTAAATAGTAACACGGTGTACCCTACGGCTATTATAAAAACTAAACTTTATGTCAATTAGACAACTTATTTTTAAATAGTCATTAAAGCCACAATTTTTGAACAAATCGCCAAATAAAAACTATACAGTATTTGGAAAAAACGCGTTCAGTTTGCCTTAGCGCCTGATGTCAAAGTATTATCTTACATTTTTTAAATTCGCTTCTGAAAAAAAGTTACCAAAAAAACAGTGGCGCTTCTCGAGTTTAAAATTTGGGTTGGCAATGGCAAAAATTATTTAATATAACAACTAAAAAGTAAAAAAATTACGACAACTACAATTTACCAACCTGTTGTTAAATAAATTAATCTACGCATAAAATCCCTATTAAGTTTCACGTTGTCATAATGCACTTTAATTTGATAAGGGCTTTGTCTAAAGCCAAGTCAACGCGTGATTTGCCAAATAATTTTAATCTAACAGTTGCTGATAAATTGTCTTTGGTCGACGCACGTTTTTTAATTGCAGCTGAAAGATTTTTTAAAATAGAGTATCCTGTTTCAGATTATACTTTAGAAGGATTAGATATAGATGAAAATAGTAAGCAATTTCAGCAAAATAGTTTATTTTTAATATCGCTGCCAGTTAGCCAGTCCATTCTTTTATAACATTCAGTATTAAACGGTCTAGATTTCCTCCTACTGGCTGTCTATAACGGCCGTAGTCATTTTGAAGCTCATGATTTTTTCTTTCTATTTGCAAACTACTTATGAAATAAATAAACACACAATTGCTGCACGTTGCAGCCAACTCCTGAGGCACAAATAAAGTAAATACAGTGGCCGTGCATTTGCCGTGCTCATTGCGTTCTGAAATCCCTACTATTTCTTTGCATCTGTCCATGTGAGCATTGCATTATTTATATCAATGTGCATGTAACCGTATTAAGAATAATAGATTGGTTGATTGTAATCATTTGGCCCAATAAACTCGGCCTTCGCGTACGCGAAACTGTGTTTAAAGCCAACGGTGTATTTATTTGGCGCCTAATGTTCAAAGTAATGCGGTGGTGTAAAAATGTAAACACTGTGTAAAAGTAACGTTTTTTTATTTAATGTTATAATTAGATTTTTTTTTGAAAACTTATGGGTAGGCCGGACCGCCACTGAAAAAACCTATCTAACTTCTTTTTTTGTTTTTTGTCGTCTATTTACAAAGATTTGTTGAGCACAGTATTATCTATATGCACTTTGCACGTGATTCGCTAATACCCCAGTATTTACAGATATGCCTACACATATATGTAAGCCGCCTGGGATGTAAAACGTTGTTATTTACTACACCGAATATGTTTTTCATGAAAAAAAAATTTACTATTTTTGCAGAACAAGATTGGTTGGTAATAAAGAATACTCAAGACTAAACACAAAACACATCAGCAAAAAATTGGAGAAAAGAAGGATAAGACGCTCCTAAATATTGTTGTATCTAAAAATTAAGCACTAAGTAGGTAGGTATTACATTTCGTTCTACTGTCCAAAACGCGCATATTCGTCTATTGAAGATAAAGACATCAGTTTCAAAATTTCAGAAAGCCAAAGAGGGTGTTGAAAAACTAAATAATAGCTTCTCCCAATCATTCGCTTTTATGAAAAAATTTTTGTAGATTTCCAAAATTATGACAATTAAAAACTAGAAGGTAAACAGTCTGTGATTTCTATTTTATTACCTAACAGTAATTTCTGATTCATCAAAGATATAAAGAAAACTACTGCATGTAAGTAATTAAACATTTGCTACAAATTTAATACTTAGTTAGAAGTTATATTGATTGTAGTAATAAGATCTAGCTTTACTTAGTTGAAAGTTTGTTTTAATGTATGTATTTTATTCATATATATTGGTTTTATTTAAATAGCATTTAATATATTAGGGAAGGTTGCATAAAAACTTGCTTGATTTAAAAATACCGTTTTTATCTCTGTTTTTGAAACTAAAAAGCGTGCAAAATCGGACCTTTAAAGCACTAGTGCTTTAAAGTTGCCTAGGTAACAACAAATTCACCTACAAATTTTGAACAATGACAAATACACAGGTAATCAGTCGAAACAAACTTCACAAATCAACAAATTTATAATAAATATACATAGCAACGAAACAACAACAATTGCTAACCGTTTCTATATCAACGATTAATGACACAGATTACTTCGAAAAGGGGATTTCAATTTCCTTTTTTTGTTATAATTTTCAGATTGTAGTGCAGGTATAATAAAAAATAGCGTATAATACACGTGTATAAGAGCCTTTAAAGCACTGCTCCGTTAAAAGACACTCGGCTTTGCCTCGTGCTTTTAAATCTGTCGCGCGTGCTTTAAAGACTTGCTTTTACACTTGTATTATAATATACTATTTATATATTACAGCCCTACTTTAGAGGTCGTTGCTAATTATTTTGATACGCCACTGTCATAATTTCGGGCATCCCTGTAAACTCCTTACAAAAGAGAAATTAAATGAAATAAACTTAGTATTTCTTATGTACTTTTTCATATTTCACTGGTTAAACTAACATGACATTAAATTGTGCATATTTTTTATGGTAAATATTAGCAATTTTGATTTGTCAGTTCATCGCGCTTATTCCCATGTTGAATTTGAATGTACCTATAGCTATAGGTCCCGAAACGCAACAGATTACCTGCAGATGCGCTAGCAAGCACATGTGGTTGAGATAAGGCTGATTGTGATATTAAACTAAAGAAAATTAGAAAAGACAGGGAAATCTTAAAGGACAAAATACATCGCAGTTAATAAAAATTTCGTCCTTGCTGATTATCCAGTGCGTTTACGTTTTTGTGTTACATTCTTGCATATACAAAAACCTACATAACCTTTACAGTTAACACATGTGTAGTTGAAAGAATTTTGTCGTACCTACTAAGTGGTGTTGGCGGGAATTTATTCTTCGTTAATTCTGACTCGCTTGATAAAGTAAAAAAAAAGCAAATCCGAAGGAGATATCACCATTACGGGAGCTGAGCAGTGTCGGTGTAAAAATGAACACAATCAAAACGAGAAATCCTGTGCAACCTTCTCCATGGACATCCCGTGCCCCACGTGGTTTTCGTCATCTCTCAAGGAAGCTATTACGGCTATCTTACATTGATGGAAATTCCTCAACTTCTAAAACTCTGGTAAGTTCCAGTAGGTAACGACTGCCAATGCACCGGTTGTAGTAGGAAATTCCATGGTGCTATTCATGGTTATAATAGCTACCACATGCAATTGCACTAACTGTGTGTTGAAGGCGTCTGGTGTCTGTTGAATTCATTGATATTGATAAAAAAGTTGTTTACTGCTAAGTGTATTTGCTGCTCTTATCAGTTGAACCAGGTGCTAAACAGCGGACGCCGTCGGCGATCACAGACAGCCAGACAGGCCGTCGCCCCTCCTGCATAATAATAATAATGCCCATTCTACAAATAATTATTGCAATTTTTGAACAGATACAAAATCATATTGCAATTATCAGAACATTTAGATAGACGCGCAACAATACAAAGAAGTATAATAAAAATATTAGAAAAAAGTGTAACAAGTACACAAAGAAGGAACATAGCAACAAACGCACATAGGTAATTGCATCTTATCCTACTGTATCTTATATCCTATCCTATTCTACTTCCTATATCCCAATGTTGTAACATCCGTTCAGATGTCATTGTTTTGCCGATTCTACACAGTATAGCATTATATGCACCACATACGCTGTAGGATCGGCAAAACAGTGGCATCCAACGCTCATTTGACCCTTTTTACTTTCCCATACTTCCACTGGAAAGTTATGATTTTATGTAAATTTTGAAATTTCATATTTTCACGGAAATACAACATTTTGGGGTCTAAGCAACCTAAGTGTTTTTTAAACAAATGTCTGTCTGTGGGTGGGTGCGTTCGTTCCCATATATCTCCAGAACCCCTTGGCCGATTTTTTCAAATTTGGTATGTGGAAGTTTTTTAGTTGCAGGTAGTTCTTTGTAAGGTCCGTAATTGGAAACGGAATTTAGCCATGTTTTCTTGGTATAGGTTTTTTAAACACTTTTTACAATTTTGACAACATGGCATTGTAGCAGGGTTGTAACTTTACACGCAAAGTATTATTTTCTACATTACACGTAGAAAAGTGTGTAGAATACGTAGAATATGCAGAATAATATGTAGAATGTGAATGTTCAGTAAAACTGGTATATCTACATTTTTCTACATATTATAGACGTCAAGTATGTAGAATATGTAAAATAGGTACGATAGATTCTAAAAAAACACGCATGTTTGCATGGTATGAGGGGGGGACGAGACGTGCGACTATCGAACGGTACGTAAGCGCTGCCTTTCCTGTTATCTATTCAAACGTACCGCGCTGCAAAAAATTTGTAATTGTCGTCTACTGTCAAACGACAAATTATACAATAAAATTGCGCCCTTTAAACCGCTCATCTGAGGCCGAAGCCCCTTTCGTCCCGCCCTAATTTCGGCACTGGTCCAGTTATTTTTGGTTTTCAGTTTTTTACCGTTCTGAGATATTTTAAATTTTAATTTAATAATAGTCTGTATTATCAACCCCGATCTCTCCACCTGTCTCAATATTTTCTGGGTTGTGCATTAGCGCGTTACACTTTTCAATGCAGATAAGCAAATTCGGGTTTCCAGCAGATGATATGCAGATTCACAAGGTCCTTACAACATTTAAATAAGCACTTTTGCCTTAGGCAACCAATTATCTATATATTAAATCCGAATTATTTTACCCTGTCTCCACTTTTGGTGATGATGGACTATGCTCTTACATTTCGACACTGCTTATTTATTATTATGTTTGCCGGTACCAATGTTTTTGTAACAGTCACATAGGGCGGCACGGCACTTTATTTCAAAAGCTTGCGTATTTTACATAAAGTCATCAATAAAAGCGTGGGGCGTAGCCCACTGGTTTTGCTAGTATTATTTGTTGTACTTTGGTGTAGAGGGGTCACCTGTTTAGTTGTATACATGTTCGTTTCGTTTAAACTGTCTGATTTTGCATCGGTATTATTCTACATGCAGAATATGCAGAAAAGGTCTTAATACTCTACATGCAGAATAACCATGTCTAATAAGTATATTTTACACGTAATATTCTACATGCCCAACCCTGCATTGTAGCGCATCCAAAGGCAAAGTCAAGCGATGTATTATAAAATCATCAACGCGTTTAGCTCTAGTTATTTTTTATTCTTTGCGTATTTTTGATAACTTTTCAAATATTATTGAGTATTTATAGCGGTTTTTTGAACCGAAGTCCGAAGTGCAAGATCCTTAGGGCGCGAGGCGGTTCATTTCGCTTCTGTGCGGTTTAGTCTCAGCTAAAGTACGACATCCTATTGCACAAGCTCTTGCAAGTTCAAATTCCCGCAGGGGCGTAACCTTTTTACTGATTTTTTCTGTGTTCAATTTTTGTTATAATAAAGTTGATCAGTCATTTATTGAAGCGAGAATATTTACAACGTTAAAAGTATGAGAAAGTAACAGCGTCGTGTTCCGTCAATTTTTTTGTATAGATAAACCAAAACTCTACTAAAACGGCCTTGTCTGTCCATCTGTTTCCTTTCTAATCTGTCGTTTGTTGTATCAAAAAGTTGGTTATCAAAAACATAATGTATCAACAATAATCAAAAACGTCTCTAGGGATAGATTATACGTAAGGTTTACAGATCTTGAATTATATTCACACCAAGCACCAACGATCAAAGGTTTATTTTAAGTATAGCGTAAAAATCTTTAGTTTATATGTTTAAAATTTTTGTTGATACTTTTCATTTTTTACTATTTGGATCTCTAGCAACTCAAAATAGTGGTTTTATAAAATGTCTATCTGTGGGTTGGTGGGTGTATGATAAGTAACAATTTCTAAAGTGTAGCAAAGTGCTTCGTTCATTTTTACTTTCATATGGTTTTAGTAGAGGAAAGTGTCGTTTTCTGGAAATTTTCAGTTTAGAGATTTTGACGGAAATACATGTTTTAAAGCTCCAGGAACTGGAAAATGTTTGTGGGTGGTTATGTCTCTGTGCGGTCTTTATCTCCCGAACGATGAGCCTGAGGATGCCAAATTAGGGGATATACAGTGTGTCGCATTTAAGCTGAAGACAGCCTGATATTTTAGTTATTTTTAAGAGTAGAGATTTCAAATTTTGCACAGTCGTAGAACTTTATGAGGTGCTTCTTTGAAGTACTCAATTCAAATGTGAGCTGCAAATCCAGCCTACTGCGACCTCGCAAATAGGGCCAATTCTCTATATTTTGCTTCGCGTTGGCGACATCGAAAAAAGTTATTGAAAAAAATGGGATGAAAAATGTTTTTTGGTAGCATTTTTCCGATAAGGTCTCAAAAATGAGTTAACAGATCGGCATTACATTTGGGATTTGGCATAGTAATAGCACTAGAGAGACACACAAATATTGTGCACAAAAATTTACGAAAAGAAAACTCGGAAGTAAATTATTTTCAAAAGTTTTATATATTTAAAAAATATTGCTATAAAATTGGCCTTATGTTTTTTTTTTACTTTTAGATTGGTGTTCCAACCCGCTAATTTTTATGTGCACCTTCCTTTAATTTTTGTAAACCGAAAATTTATGTTTTTTATACAATATATGCCTAATTGGGAGACGATAAAACATTTGTTTAGAATAAATTGCTGATCTGTGATAGTATAATAACGTTCACAACTTCATGTTTAGGTGTAGCAATATTTAGATGGTTTAATTTCTCCCTCATAATTTGTAGCCAACGATTTTTTTTTTTGGTGTCTGGTTTTCTTTCACTCCAATCAATCTATTTCCAAATAATCATTACATGATTTAATTTTAAAAAATCCGTTACCTACAGTACGGTTATATGGTCGACCACGCCCGTTGACACAAAAATACTTTTGAAAATATGATAAGTAATTTATAAAGAAAGTCTAGGCAAAGGGTTTCGCTCTTTTTTATGTCAACTTTTAAGATAGGCAAAATCATGGAATTTGGTAGTTTGGTTCAGTCACGTTTCTGCCGCGCAAAACTAATTGACCACTGTTTCTATAATTGACAGTTGGAGAGCTACTGAAGCCATAGCAAAGGCGACAGGTATATAGTTTTTGTAAAAACTTTATAAAAACTAAATTTCTCATAGAAAGTATGCACATTTTACTAAGAAAGTAGTCGTTTTTACGGTATTAAATATTTAACTCGTTGCAAGAAATAGTAGGTTTTACTAAATTTATCAGCAGCAGGCCTGGCTCAAGAGGGAAGCAGGGTGATCACTCTTTTTTTCAGGGGGCGCCAAACCATACTCTTACAATTTATATAATCAAATTAAAAAATTACGTATTAAAGTACAATCTCAACAAAATCTGCTAATTTTTGTTTGTTTATTTGAAATTCTTACTTATTTTATTGAAGTTCCCAAACAAAATCAAAAGTCTTCATTGACCTGCTGCTGACTTGAAAAAATAGAATAATTGGTTCACTGTACAGAACGTGCAAACATGCCATGAAATTCGATACTAACAACCTTTTAGAATAATATCATTCATATTTCCTTATCTTGGTATTTTACTTTGGTTTATTTTTTAACGGCATACTTCAAACAAACTGCAAGCGGGCACTCCACAATTCTTTAAGGAAATTTTGTTATAGTTTAATTTCAATCGTTACGAAACCTGGATCATCGTGGCTTGCCTGTTTTAGAATTTATATTAAAAGTAATAAAAAAATTATCCATCATGCTGAAACAAAACAAATTATCTGGAGCCCAAAATAAACAAGGAGAGCTGCTAAACAAAAAGATATAGCGAAACAAGCGGGCGCTTGCAATAAATAACTTCAAAAACGTTGGAACCGCAAGACCTTCTGCTGAAGAACATGTTTCTGAGGACGTTAAGGTTGACACTGGCGTAAGTGAACAAAGTCAACGTGAAAAAAAGTGATTCATCTACAATGAGTGTAATGTCTGGAGCAACGCCATCCAACAATGGAGCAGACCAAGAAATTTCAGTGGATTTATCAGATCCAGCTAATTGGCCAACAATAATTGACCAATAATTGCGCAGTGGCGGTCCGTTCTATTACGCAGGGGTACACAGTGCCTACCCATACATTTTCAAATGAAAAATCAAATTCTAAATTTCAATTTAAAAAAAAAGCTACTTTTACATACAGTTTTTATTTTTACTTTTTAACGCCACCGTGTAACAAAAATTGGACGCCAAGCAAAAAGTGGGAGTAAATGTATTAACCAGCATGTAATCAAATCCCACTTACAGTTAAAGCAACAATATCAGAATAGTTCAAAAACAAAGGGACCGCAAGTAAACAAACAAGCTTTTTAAACACGTTTTGTTTACGCGAGGCCAATCTTATCGGGCCGAATAATTCCAGCTAAGACCAACAACCATTCTTTTATTTTTGATACGTTTGCATGTACAATAATGAATGAAAAGCAATAGTATGGATTTCAGAACGCTTTAACCGAAAAAGCTCGACCTTGGGACGTCTTTATCAGCGGAGTGGAGTAGCATGTAGCTATTGTGTGATTGTTTATCTTATATCAGCTGCAATTTAAAAACATGCGTCGACCAAAGAACATTTATCTACAACTGTTAGATTAAAATTATCTGGCAAATCACGCATTAACTTGGCTTTGAACCATAATTATTAGGTTTACAAAGGAGGAACAAGCAGTCGAAACATTTTTAGGATTTTTTGATTTAAGCTCGAGCCACAAAGCTGATGACTTCAAAAGTTTGATTGACCAACAGTTAACCAAGTTTAATTATAGTGAGAAGCTAGTTATGTCAGAAATAAATGGTTTGCAAAAAAGTAAAAGAAAATGCACCTCAAGCATTATTTGTACATTGTTGGGCGCACAGATTAAACTTGGTGCTTCAGCAATCATCTGGCCATATTTCGGAAAAAAAAACGATTTTTATAAATTATTCTCTTCATTTTCATGAATATTTTCGAAGTTGCCGAAGCGCACGCATGCCTTAGATTTATTACATGCAAACTGAGTTCCTAGAGCTGTAGCCATTCGCTGGAACTTTTCTTCGCGTGTTGTATTTACGCTAAAAGAACATAGAGAACTTTTATTAGAAGTGTGTGAGTATATATTAAACTTGAATAATGACAAAGATACACTAAGCGATGCATTAAAAAATCACTTAGAAAATTTAACCTATTACTTTTCATTTATAATTTCATACTGTTTTTGACTGATACAATGTACCAGGTTCTTCAATCAAAATAATTAAACATAGCGTATCGTCAAACTAGAATTTCACAATTACTTAATAATTTAAGAAAAAAACAGAAGTGATATTAAATTTAATGAAATATTCAGTGAAACTATTGATGCTGTTGGAGCACCTCTTTCTTCCCAAGCGCATTGATTCTGTAGAAAATATTTATTTATACATACAATATGTTTTTTGGTCATATTTCATAAGGATAAGTAGCTTAATTTTAGAATAAAGATTTTCACATTTTAATCGTAATCTTAATTAATTTTTGACATTCCCTACCGAAATTTTGAATCCACGGAACGCCACTGCCCAGTAGATAGCTTCCTTCGACAGAAGTTTTAATGATTCATTATACTTTGAAAATTACGAAATGGTGAAAGTGTCTCAAGAAACTGGTTAATTTACTCATTTTCAAAAGATGCCGTGTTCTGTTTTTGTTGCAAATTTTTTTCGAAAATCAATATTAATACTAATTCTTTTGTTCAACGTGGAAACTCCCATTGGAAACACATCTATAATACTTTGCCTAAACACGAAATATCAAAAAAACATGTTTTATGTTGTTAAAAATTTAATGGCGCAAGGATTAGACTTGACAAAAAGATGACGATTTTTACGAAACATAAAAACATAATGAAGAAAAAAGCACGACATTGGCAAGCAGTACTTGAGGGAATTATCGACAAGGTTATTCAAAAGTATGGAATAAAATTCGTATTTCTGTAGCGCATTGGTCTTTAAAAAAACTTCGGACACAAATTGATTTAAATATAACTGCGTCTTTATGTGATATCTTTTGTTTTCCAATGTCGACTTCCTCACCCCCAGCCACCTTGACTTAATTTTTTTAAATAGCGACCTATACTTTGTGTGGGCTCGTTGGAAAGCTTGCAAAAAACTACATTTAAATCTAATATGATAAAATGGATCCATTTCCTTATAAGTGACGTGGCAAATATAATAAACAAATAAAACTTCAAATCTCGTCACCAATGTTGCATATTTAATATTTAAAATGTAAAGCAGCTACATGTTTCGGTCCTACTGTAGGACTATCATTCAGGCCAAGTATAAAATTAAGTTGACGAAACGAACAAAGTTTTCTGTTTAAAAAAAAAACTAATAAATTGATTAAATATTAACTAATATAAGATACAATGGAAAAACACATCCAAATGGATAACCATAACTAAAACAAAATACTAAAAAAGGATGCGAAAATTTACATCATCCTGCTAAATGATTGGTTTGTGATACATTCCTGATGTATCACAATTACAAAGTAATTAAAAGGCGGCTCATGTCATGTTGTTTATAAATTATTGTTCGATTGGTTTTAATGCTACTTTGTTTGCCAAATACAACGTGTTGAAACTTTTAAATTTAGGGAAATTGAACAGAAAAATATGCCTCAATTGTCAGAAAGATAGAAAATGTGGTGACAAAATTAAAAGTCATGCTGAAAAAAAACACTCCTAACATTGGTTATAAATTGTTAAGTCTTTGGTTACCTGATATTAACGTCTTAATAACAAAATATGGAAAAAAGTATATATTTTTTCAATCGCTGTAATTTAAAAACCAACCATCCCAGTTATGTATGATGGTAGATTTGAATGCAGTTTTTTGCAAGCTTTCCAACGAGCCCACACAAAGTATATGCCGCCATTTAAAAATATTAAATCAAGGTGGCTGGGGGTGCGAAGTTGACGTTGGAAAACAAAAGATATCACATAAAGATGCAGTTATATTTTATATAAATCAATTTAAGTGTCCAAGCATTTTTTCCAAAACCAACGCGCTCTACAGAAATACGAATTTTATTCCTTACTTTGAATAACCCTGTATATTATACAGTATTTAGGATAACAAAATTTAGCTCTTAGAGGTTCACAAGACAAATTATTGGATGAAATTATTGGAAATTTTTTAAAACTGTTTGAAACCATCAATAAATTTGATTTAACTGCTCTGGAACATACTAGAAGAATAAAATAAAAGAAAACACATGTGCATTATTTAGGAAAAAATATTCAGAACAAAATTATAAATTTAATTGGTGGAAAAAGTAAGTGTTTAATTTTAGAAAGAGTTCGACAAGCCAAATGTTTTTCTATCGTGTTGGATTGTACACCAGTAAGTACATTCAGACAAAGAGCCGTCACCAGCACCACCTAAAAGTGGGTACACATATGAGCACGCACGCACGTGCGTTTGCGCTCAGTTTGCGTGTGCTCAGGTTATGTGCGAAAACCTTCGTTTGGTGAGCATCTGTGTGTGCTCAGACTATTCCGAATAAACAGCAGTGGTAAAAATGAGTTCAAGCAATGCGGTTACACGTGCTGCATTTATACTAATGTACAGTTTAATTAATAAGAAACAAAATAAAAGAAATGAGAGGCATTGGTGGGTGACAGGGCTTTATCAAAGCAGATAATGCGCAATAACCGGTCAGGCGTCCACACAGCACGCATGAACAAATCATTTCTTTTAAGCACGTCAAGAAAACTGACGGGTCTATGACACTTCGCCGAATGCCCACAACGCCGAATCGATTTTTTAAGGTCCACATAGTCGAACGTGCCCACACCGCCGAATGCTCGCAAGGGACACTTCGCCGAAAGTGTCCACAACGCCGAAAAATATTTGGTAGTGTTCACAAATCCCGATGGTGCCCGAATAGCATGTTGTTTGTGTAAAACGTCTATAATGTAGAGCTCTGATTAACGCCTAATGAACACTTTGCGGAATGTGCCCACAACGTCGAATGCTCCCAAGGGACACTTTGCCGAATGTGCCCACAACGTCGAATGCTCTTATTAGACGCCGAAAATGACAACAACGCAGATGGCTGATGAGTAGCGATTGGTGGATGAAAATTCTCATAACAATTTTCAATTGTATAGTAATAAAATAATTTTATATACAGGGTGATTGTTTTTTAAACGATCTACCCAAAATACCTAGTACCTCCTACAAACTGTTTAGTCTTTCGGATACTGTTTTTAAAATGCTGCGAATTAATTCAGAAAAGTCTAAATTAATTTAAAAAACGACTTTTTTGAAAAAAAAAACGGAAAAAAGTCCAGAGAAAAAGACGGCGGAAAAAAGCCAAAGAAAAAACATACATAACATAAAGCCGACGAAAAAAAAGCATAGGAAAAAAGCCGAGGAAAAAAATCTGAGTAATATACTAATCTAAAATTTTTTAAAAAGCGATTTTTTCAAATAGAACGATATCGGCTCGTTGTGTTTATAAAAAGAGCCTTTTTTTTTCGAATCTTATGATACCTATATAATCGACATTTTCCTTGAGTCGGTGAGGTATTTTCCTTTAAAACAAAATTTTGTTTAACAATTTAATAACATAACGAGTCCATATCGTTGAAAATTGAAATAAAATCTTGTCAGTAACTTTCCTAAACCAATGAAGCGCATAACATTTTTTTAAAATTTTTATTTTTAGATTATTATTTTACTAAATACGATTTTAAATTAGCGGTTATCTGGATAATTCGTTAAGCTTTTACTATCCGGATAAAATATATGAAACCAATATCTGATAAATCGTCTATCCGGATTTATTAAAAAATCCGATATCTAGATTCGTCCAAAACTATCATTCTGCGTATTTAACTATTAAAATTATACGTTCGAATATGTACTTATACTTAATTCAGATCAAAATTGCAGGGTGAATTGTATACGCGAATTCTAGTAAAATAAATGATTAAGATCAAATTTTTAGTAATACACATTTATGTTATTCAAATTTTAAACAACACTCTAGTATTCGGATAAATCAATATTTAAATTTCGTACATGTGAGCATAGGTAGCTGCAATACATGCCTACAAATTTGCATTTATTGAAGAAAATATTTAATTCGTTTATTTGGTAGTAGCTGGACGTGGGAACGGACTTGTCGGAGACCGAACGCAAACAAACGCCAACGAAGGCACATGTGGAACCGTTTGAGTTTGGTGTGTACAGGATTGGCGAACGCGAACGAACGCTTACCAACGCTTGCCAAGGGGTTCGTTGGCGTTCGATTGCGTTCGCTTGTAGAGCGGTACCTCAAAGAAAGATTCGTTTTGGTTTGGACAGGATTTGTCACTTTTCAGTAGTTGGTAAGCGTTTGGACTGTTTGGGACGCATTTCAATAAAATTTTTTAAATAATAGATAAAGACAGGGGCGTGCGGTGGGATTTAAAGAAAGGGAAGCAAATTTAAAAAACTTACTTATTTATAGTGTAATTCGATCCTCCTGTCCTTTTTAGCAAATTCAGTAATAACGTTGTCGTAAAATCGTGGATGTTCAGACATTTCCTTAACGAGATCTTTTTCTATAGATAAAACTGATAGTTTTGAAAGTCTATCTTGGCCTGTTGAATTTCTTACAAAGTTTTCAATGCGTGTTCTGTATCCTTTTTTTTCTATTTGGATAGAGAATAAAAGACTATTATTATTATTATTACTATTATTAATTGCTTCCAAAAATTCACCACAACGCACATGTGCGACACTCGATAGAGATGAGTGTGGGGCTGTGGGTGGGCGGTTTGCATTAATAGAGATTAGTGAATTGTGTGGCAGCGTTACATTGTTTTATAATAAATTTTCATTTCTAACAAAATAAAAGGGAAGCAATTCTTCCCTTGCTTCCATGGAGCGCACGCCCCTGGATAAAGATGGAGTGGAGCGACGAGTTAAGTTTGAAATTAATAGAGTGCTACCGCGACAAACCCATGCTATGGGACCCAACAAATATGCACTGTAAATTAACCAAAAAGAAGGTGGATATTTGGAGAAGCATTGCAGACGAATTTAAGTGCGATATTCCGGAAGTTAAAAAAAAATGGAAAGCTTGCTATCATCTTATCGCCGAGAAATGCGCTGTGAAGGTAGCACACATTCCTCATCATCGCTGGACATACTAATATTATGACTAATTAATTACTGTATTATTAAATAAAACGTAAATTCGAATTCGGACAGAGTAGCACCGAACGTTTACCAACCGCTCCAACCTGCCAGTGCTCGAATGCGAAACTTTGGCGTGGACGACTGCAAGCATACGCTGACGAATTGTTTCCAACCCCGAACGCCAACGCCATATTTGCGTTCGTTGGCGTTCGTTTGTGTTTGATCTCGGTCTGTACCGGCCTTTAGAAGTCAAAGCTTTTTGAAAAAATGTATTTTCCCAGTAAAATAAGCAGATGTTCCTAGTTGTAAATATGCCGATTTTGTAATAAGGTTAAAGGAGCAATAAACATGCAGCAGGTACCAGTTGTTTCAAGCCTTCCTAATGCCGCTTTGTAGACGTGGTTTTAAAATGCAAAGTTGCCTTCAAAATATAAAAAATGATTTAATCCATAAAATGGACGTCCTGCATTTCTTTCATCTTACCCTACATAAATATATCAAATGGCCGAATATCTGCTCTAGAAATAAGTTACATACTTTGGACTACTTTTATTATTTGTTGGTAACATTAAATACATTAAATATTAACATTAATGTTTTACTTTAATTAAATTGAAATGATAATAAAATTGTACAACGTAATAATTTTTGGTTTAATTAAATCTTATTGGTAAGAATTTTAGCTATTAAAGTATGCACTAATGACACAAATGAATATGTCTGTAGTCCTTTTTGAGAGGCTAAAGTTATAGGTAAGAATTATTCCTATTAAATAAAATCAACACATTATAGCTGTCGTCGATTCTCAATACTGTTTAGAGATGTTATTGTAAATTACAATAAAATTGAAATTGTAAAAGGTCACAGCTTTAACCGTTATGCGAATATTGCAAAAATCAAATTTATACCATCAGCATAGAAAAAAACCCGGATTAACATAAAAAATCCAAAATTCGGATGTAAACTTACAGGGTGATTCTAAAATATCTTTCATAAATCGGAGGGTGGACTCATTCTGTCGGCGTTTTGGCCAGGGTTGGCAAAGTGTTCCTTACGAGTGTTCGGCATTTTGGAAATGGTTGGTGTTTTGGTCATAGTCTCATTTTGGGGGTTTGGGGAGGGTCGGCAATGTGTCCTTTGCGAAATAATCGGCGTAATGGACACGCAAGGATCGGCAGCTTTTGCCTAATTATCCTAGCTCTAATCATCCTAAAATTATTTTTAAAGTCTGTTTACGAAGTTTGGAGGCGTTCCAAAATTTCATTATTTCCGATGTTTTAGTTTCTACAACTCATTATCTCCTAAACCACACCAATCTAAAAAATGTATTCTTGATAAAACTAAGTCCCATTTTTTTGATATTTTTTATTGAATGGCGTTATGCTCCCCCATCCCAAATTTTCGCTTGCCGTTTTAAAAGTATCGTCTTTTATTTTATTCCAATTTCTTGAAATCGAAACAATTATGTAGAAAGCGTGATATCAAAATTTCATCTACTCCAAATAACAAGAATACCACCTAAACTTCAAGCATTACGGTAATCTCCAATTTTAAAATACGACACGGAAACTAAATAAGAATTCTGAAGATAGTGTTATTTATAGAATATCATGTTTTGCAACTATAATTTAATGTTTTTACATCCGATACTAATAATTTAGAATGTGTATATTTTCACTAGGTTAATTGTATATACAGGGTGTTTCCAAACTCGCGGACACGAACTGCGGGACGGTATTCTACCATAAAAACTGAACAAAAAGTTTCTCTGAGATTTTTCGATTCGACCTGTATTTTTGGAGTTATTAAATTTTGAAAAATCTGAAAATAATCAAAAAATAAACATTCAAACTCAAATTTAAGTGTTTGATCTAGTACTGGAAATAAATCCATGATACATTACAACAACAAGAGATAGTTTAAAACGATAATTAAAAGGAAAAATTGCAAATGTTGTTTAAAGTGTCTGAAAAACTCCAAATTACGTGTTCAGTTAAGCAGTGGCACGCTATTGGCTGTTGAAAACAGCACGTCATTATTTATTTCGCCTGGACTTTCCCGTTCTTATACAAAATAATTTCTTTTCTATATCTAATCACAACAATTCACATCAAATGATCTAACTAGGATGTGTTTTTAGTTTAATCTAGAATAAAATAGCCGCGGAAAAATACATTTTTTTTCAAAAATTATTTAGAAATTGGCCGAAAGAACCGAACTTACTTGAAAATTTGTTGAGTAAACTGTAAAACGACCAAAATCAGTTCTTAAGAATTCAAATATGCCAGGAATGTCTTTGCTAAAGCAAGAAGATAATTTGAAAATAGTTTATCTACTGTTCGGCAGTACATAAGGCATATTTCTTACCAATAATCTTAATAAAACATCAATGTAAATAGAATCAAAATAGTTTATATATTGGAAATTAAATAACGATTGGCTTAATTTATGAAAAATAACAATATTTGTATTTAAAGAAATGTACTTTAATGTAATATGAGTTGTAAATTATGTAGAAAATATTAACAAAATTAAAAGAAAGAAAAGCATTGATTTCGATATTTAGTTCACAGTTCAAATCAAAATTGTTAAAAAACTAACAATATATTAGCGCAAGTTTTGCCGTAAAAAGTAGCATAGTATGCGACAAAGATGGTAAAACATGTGATATGTGTCCAGGTTTAGTAAAAATATACAAGGAACATTTAACAATACAGTAAGGATAAAACGGTTTTAAGTGTTTCAACATTCACTCCTGCATTCACTGCCATCAATGGAATTTACATAAAAGTTGTAAAAATCGAAAATGACATAAAATGACTGTCAGATATCACAATGTGTAAACGACCGTCAGTTTACATCACTATTGGTTATTTAAAGAAAGTCCCCTCTTCTAGATCTAGTATCAGCAAAATGTTTTATACAGTCTTCTAGATCTATTTTATTGGCCTCGAGTTGGCTAATAAAATTGATTTAATTAACGCCGCGTTTAGCTCCACGTTAACGTGGAACATTAAAATATTTTTGGATCCACGCGATGACGTCGCAATCCTGCGCACTAATTTATCAGTGAGTGAATGCAACTTTGTTTTCGTATTTTTTCTTTAAAAATATAACTGCTCATAACCATAACCTCGGGCATACAGTAAAGACCAACAACATTGCTTAAAAAAAACAGTATAATAAAATAAACGAAAACGTTTGGGCCCAACCGAGATTCGACCCATCAACTATTAATGTAGTAAAACGCTGTATAGCCGCATGCCGATCTGAGCCACTACGAAGTTGCAGGCAGTTGCTAAAACACGTAATATAAACTTCATATAGTCAGACCGTGCAGATGACATTTCGCGTGGATCTAAAAATATTTTAATGCTCCGCGTTAACGTGGAGCTAGACATGGTGTTCAATTAATAACAAAGATAGATCTGGCTTTATGTTCCATTGTTCGGCCATATGAACTGCTTCGAACCGAATATCTTCATTTCTATTTCTATGGTCCTTTAACGATTCTAATGCTATCTTAATGAAATTTAGACTTCTGAATTAATTCGCAGCATTTAAAAAACAGTATCAGAAAGACTAAACAGTTTATAGGAGGTACTAGATATTTTGGGTTTAAAAAACAATCACTCTGTATATAATTATTTTATTACTATACAATTGAAAATTGTTATAAGAATTTTCATCCACCAATCGCTACTCATCAGCCATCTGCGTTGTTGTCATTTTCGGCGTCTAATAAGAGCATTCGACGTTGTGGGCACATTCGACAAAGTGTCCCTTACGAGCATTCGACATTGTGGACACATTCGACAAAGTGGCCCTTGCAAGCATTCGGCGTTGTGGACACGTTCGACAAAGTGTCCCTTGCGAGAATTTGACGTTGTGGGCACATTCGACAAAGTGTCCCTTGCAAGCATTCGGCGTTGTGGGCACATTCGACAAAGTGTCCCTTGCAAGCATTCGGCGTTGTGGGCACGTTCGGCAAAGTGTCCCTTACGAGAATTCGACGTTGTGGGCACATTCGACAAAGTGTCCCTTGCGAGCATTCGACGTTGTGGGCACATTCGACAAAGTGTCCCTTGCAAGCATTCGACGTTGTGGGCACATTGCGAAAAGTGTTCATTAGGCGTTAATCAGAGCTTTACATTATAGACGTTTTACACAAACAACATGCTATTCGGGCACCATCGGGACTTGTGAACACTACCAAATATTTTTCGGCGTTGTGGACACTTTCGGCGAAGTGTCCCTCCCGAGCTTTCGGCGTTGTGGGCACGTTCGACGTAGTGGGCATTAAATAACATTCGGCGTTGTGGACACGTTCGACGTTGTGGACCTTAAATAATCGATTCGACGTTGTGGGCATTCGACAAAGTGTCCAGGCACCAAACTGACAAGCTGCGGCTCGCGTTCGCACTCGTGCGGTGGCGCGCGCGGGCCGTGCCCACAAGGCGAGCATCTACGGCAAGACGTCCACATTTGAGCATTCGTGCGGGCTCAGCCGATGCATGCTCATATGTGTATGCAGCTCTACCTTTATGAAAGTTTTATGGTTTTTGTACCAGCTGTAGAAATAACAGGAGAGGCTAAAATATAGGAGTGCAAAGAGATTTAAATATTAAACCATTAAGCACAACAACACGATAATCTAGCAGAATATATGTTTTTCAACCATTTAGGCATAATCCTCAGGAAATATGACTTTCTTCTTGACAGTGCGGAAGATAGTTTAATAATAATTAGAGATGGCGATGCTAAACACAAAGCACGATGTACGGCAATTCAAATTCAAAATTTCAAGTTTATATGCTTGGTTGTTTGGCATAATGTATTACATCGAATTAATTTTGTTAGTTCAATGCTACAAAATCCGGAATTGCATTTAGCCCAGAGCATTGGGATTATTAACAATATTAAAGACTATTTACTTGGTTATAGAAGTGATTAGGGCTTTTCCAATGTCCTAATAGATGCAGAAGATATTGCAGTAGTATTAGAAACAATTAAAATTTCCAAATAAAAGCCTAGCGAGAAAAAGAAAGAAAATAAGATTATTTGATTATGAACATAGAAAACAGTTTAAGATATTTTTGTATTATACAGTTTTGAATACAGCGTTGTGAACAATTAAAAGTGCACATATTGACCACAGTGACCATTTTAGATTTATTTATGAAATTCAAGAAGAAAAAACGAAAAAAGTGGATTTAATTAAAAATTGCAAAGACTTGGAAATAATTTTAGGTGATGAAGACAGTTTGGATGTTGATGGTATTGAGTCATCTCAAGAACTGCACTTTCTATCCGCAATTTTATCTAAAACCTTTAAAATAAGTCCTATTCAAGTACTTCAATATACTTACGCTCAAAAGTTAATAAATATTTTTTACCAACGTCTGTATAGCCTTAAGAATATTACTGACATTACTAGTTTCGGTTGCATCGAGTCAAATGAGTTTTTCAAAATTAAAATTAATAAAAAACCATTTACGTTCCACCATGTCTCTTATTTATGTTAATTGAACATGTTGTATGCGGAAGACTTGGATGTTGATGAAATAATTAAAAACTTTGCAGCCCTAAAAGAGAGAAAAGTGCAATTTTAAGTGGTGAATATACCGTCTGTCTATAAAGTAACTTCCCCCCCCCCTAACTAACTTTTGAACGACTTGATATTTTACCATAACATTTGGTGTGCTTTAATGAGAAATTAAATACTAGATATTTTTTAGCTACAAATTAAATCATTTAAAATGGCGACTGGGCGCCTTTAAAATTTTTTTTAATGGAGAGGGAATCCAGTGACATTTCATCAAGGTCTTTTAATTCTGCATCTGATCCTAGAGTTTCAAAGAAATATATTCAGCCACAACAAAATGGCGAATTTTAAACAAATAGACTCACTTAATTCAAAATTGTTATGATTTTTTATTCAGGGTCGAGTGACACCTCATTTGAAAGATCTTTTAGTTCTGCGTCTGATCCTAGAGTTTCAAAAAAAATATTCAGCCATAACAAAATGGCGGATTTTAAACAAATGGACTAACTCAATTCAAAATTGTTTTGATTTTTTTATCCAGTAGTCCACTTTTTCATTTGCAGGACAAAATTTTCCCCACAATATCTCAGGTGGCTGGAAATAATATTAAAAACGTTATGTTCCAACAAGACGGTGCGCCGCCTCATTATTATAGGCCTGTTTCTGACTTTCTCAATGTACATTTTCTTAGAAGATGTATTGGTAGGCGGGAGCTTGTAGAATAGCCGGCTCGCTCCCCAGATTTAACTCCCTTAGATTTTTTTCTATGGGGATATCTGAAATCAGAAAGTGTACAGAACCCGTCCAGAAACAATTGAAAAACTGGAGCAACGCATTACAGAAGTTTGCAGAAATATCACTCCAGAAACGTATGAAAATGTAAAGCAGGAATTTCATAACCGACTTTTTATGTGCCAAAAAGTGAATGGTGAACATTTCGAACACGTAATTTAATTTCTTTTTGCTTTAATTCTTAGTTATTTTAAATAGACTTCTTTATCTTCAAACATTGTCATTTTGTTATGGCTGAATATTTTTCTTTGCAACTCTAGGATCAGACGCAGAACTAAAAGACCTTTCCAATGAGGTGTCACTCGACCCCCATTTCTATTGAAAAGAAAATTCAAAATGGCGCCCAGTCGCCATTTTGGATGATACAAAGTTTTAATATGGTCTGAAAAATATTATTTAATTTCCCATTACAGCACATCAAATTTTGTGGAAATATATCAAGTCGTTCAAAAGTTAGTTGGGGGGGGGGGGTTACTTTATAGACACACTGTATACTCATTTAGCGCACCTGTATTCCGATGCTTGCAGTTAAATTGAATAGCCTTACACTATTAGGATTATCAATTCTACAGTTGCACATGGTGTGCTTACAGTTTAAACCTCCAAGAACTAAAACTGATTCGGTGGTCTGGAATAGTTTAACCGTATCTTCTTCATGCAGCATCAGTCGGAGTTGTTAGTAAACAGTGAAGATAATTATCTCGTGGCCCTTTTCAAGGAAAACCTTTATAGCAACTGCCTCCAAGCTGCCTACCCGCCTTCCTCTGCTTCTTTGTCTTTTCGATATACTAAATAATTATGGATTTTGAATCATTTGTGTTTAGGTGGGTTTCAGAAATATAGCTACCACCTTTGCTATCACATATATCGCATAAATATATCACATGGTATCTTTCTAGGAAAAAAACGAACCGGAATACCGTTGTATTAAAATTTACTACTGTTAAGTTTTTGATAATTCTGTTATTATTTCGAGCCTTTATTAATTAATTGGGGGAGTAGTGTTGTTAGAAAGAAAATTAGTTTGTCAATGTGCTGAATGAGCAATTCTGCGATCTTTTCTACTATTGTAGATAATAGAGCTTCTAGTCCGGGAATTCATATTACTTTGTATGTTGCCATTTTTTTTAAGTTATTTTAGAAAATGAGGACACCCTTTTATAATTTCCAGGGTGGTTCCCTCCGCAATTTACACATCTTGGTTGCAGATGGCAATAGTTTTTGCTGTGACCCCATCTCTGACAACGTTTACATTGAAGCGGATTGTTGGATTTTCTTATTTGTTCTACTGTTATTATAACTATTTTTTCTAGAATATATTTTCCCTTCCGGAGTATTACTATCAACCGCACATAGTGGTTATGGTTTTCGCTCTTTGTTGTACAGTCTTGCTACTTTTGAGATTGAAAAATTCAATTCAGTTCCTCCTCTATTTCCTCGACTGTAAGCGAAACTGGGACCCCCGGGTAATGACTGATAAATCATTGTCTTGAGGATTTCTGTATGCGTGATATGCTAGTCCGTTATCATTCAGAAATGTTGTTGCCTTTCTATATTCATCAGGTGAAGGTACAGTTACTTTAAAAAAGCCTCCTATTTGCACAGTTACAAAATGCGTTTTGATTTTTCTTTCAAATCGTTGGTTAACTGTTTAAAATTAATTGTGTTTGCATTGTGTATGAAAATTGGTGGAATTTTGGGCTGCTTTATCGGCGTAGTTTCTTGCGGATTTGTTTTGTCTTGTTTCGTTTGCATGTGGTCAATATCGCTAAGTTGTTGACCTTCCCTAGAATTTTTAGCTTTTTAAATATTCTCTTTAGACAATAATCAAAGCTAATACTTAAATTATTAAATGAGCAAGTTGGCTGTCGAGCAAACGGATGGCGAACTATATTTTTCGCGAGCATCTTGCATGGCGGGCAAACGACGGCGCAAGATATGTTATTCAATTCAGGAATAATTAGTTCAGTTTCGGTTTTAATCGTGAATGTGCATGTATCTACATATTAAAGGCAGAAAAGTTGTTGTCTCAGCTTTCCGTGGTGGGGGACACACGGACCTCGAGCTAATACCACGCTCCAGTACTAGCTTCAGTCGCGTCGCGAACCCGCTGTCGAGGGGCATGTACGCAGCACGAAGCAGTGTCCCACATTTATTAACAACTTAGCCCACTGGCGCCACTAGTCTATATATTAAAAGGCCGATCTTCGGTTTGAATTAACTTTCTGCCCGGCTGCCTGCGTACATGGCCGACTTTTCTCTCATTAATTCTCTTCCACCTGCGTTCAGTCTCGCCTCAGCTGTCGTGAGAAAATGCAGTGTTCGACACGACTTACTTTTAATACATTTGCTAACAATTTTTTTATGAGAAATCCGTGGGGCGGAGTCCACGGGCTCAGCTAATTAAATATTTGAAATATAATTGTGGTTTAATTTTAATATATATGTTAAATATAAATCCAATTAAACAACTAAGTAGCACCCAACAAAGAAAATAGAGCAAGGGACGAAAAAATAAATAAAACCACAAATTAGCAGTTTCTGCATCTGGTAGTAGAATTAAATTTTCTGAATATGCTAGTGTCAGTAATGTAGCGAAACCAAATAAAATTGTTGAAATATTAACTCAACCTGCTACAGAAAATATATATGGCTGTTTATCGAAATGCGGTAATTGACGGTAAAAAAATTGGAAAAAATCCGCAACGTGCAAGTCGTTTTCTATAAACTAAGGTTGTTAATAGACAAAATTGTGTTTTTATACAACTGACATTAAAAATGACACTTTTAGTTCAAGTTACCCGGGTTAGGAATTCAATTTTATAAGGTAGTATGTTAATAGTTATTTAAGTAACAAGGAATGTAAAGACGTAATAACATTCGAGGTAGGTAAATACTAGCTGAGGCGAAACCGAGGCTTGTGGCCTGCCGAGAATGTTAATAGTCGATACATTCCGTGTTACTTATTAAATTTTTCGCGCTACAGGTAGAAATTTAATCATATTTTTAAAAGTTCGTTTTGACTGTGTGAGAGTTCACCTCTTGAGATCTTATTAAAACATTTACAGGGAAAGGTGAAGAGTAGGTAATTTTTTACAGGTAGATTAAGAATAAAAGACATTATATTTAAATAATGAAATATTTAAGTTTGTTACCTTAATAGGGTAATTCATTCCACGATATTATTGGTAATTATAATAGTTTATAACAATTTACACACGTATATTCACACATGCGTGGGAATGCACGTGTTATTTTCTATTATGTAAAAGGTCTGGAAATAAATTAGTTTAATCCCCTTTACGACTGCATAGATCACATTTCATTTGAGGGTGTGTGTCGTTGCAGAAATAGCGCAAGAGCCCAAGTTGCTTGGCTCACATTAGCAGGGATTAAGTTGTCAGAGAACAGGTACCGCGTTTTAAGAAATTGAAATACTAGGAAATGCCGATGCTTCACGCATTAACATAAATTAGGGTGGCTTTAGCATAATAATTAAATTCAGATTCAGGAAACTCAAGAGTGGGAAATTTAGAGTGTGGGGATTTTGTAGTGTTGCACCAATGAAATTAACTTTTACAACCGGACTGAAATTTGATTGGAAAACTTGATGCACGGCCGAGTCTTGGGGGCAGGATTTGCAATTTTGATAAAAATGTTACCCGTACTTGAGTGGGGAGGATTTTGGTATCTGACTGGTCACGAAGAGCAGCACAGAGAACTTGAAGAGATTAATGTTGAGCGTACGAGGAAAATGGAGGCTTCCGTTTTATTTAGACGTCTGCAGAAGAGGGATAAGCAAGTCCGAATTGCCTTCAGTCAAGTGAGCAAGGTGTATGCGTCCTCTGGAAGCGCAAATATCTTTTAGATTTATGCGAATTCATTGAGAGCGCAATTGCTGAGCAATCTTGATTGGGTAATTTATGTCTTGCGAGTACTGATTGGTGCGCGAGTTACGCGATCAAGGGAGTAAGGTGTATGCGTCCTCTGGAAGCGCAAATATCTTTTAGATTTATGCGAATTCATTGAGAGCGCAATTGCTGTTTAATCTTGATTGAGTAATTCAAGCATTACGAGTACTGGATTGGAGCGCGAGTTACGCGATCAAGGGAGTAAGGTGTATGCGTCCTCTGGAAGCGCAAATATCTTTTAGATTTATGCGAATTCATTGAGAGCGCAATTGCTGTGAAATCTTGATTGAGTAATTCAAGCATTACGAGTACTGGATTGGAGCGCGAGTTACGCGATCAAGGGAGTAAGGTGTATGCGTCCTCTGGAAGCGCAAATATCTTTTAGATTTATGCGAATTCATTGAGAGCGCAATTGCTGTGAAATCTTGATTGAGTAATTCATGCATTACGAGTACTGGATTGAAGCGCGAACTACGCGATCTAGGGAGTAAGGTGTATGCGTCCTCTGGAAGCGCAAATATCTTTTAGATTTATGCGAATTCATTGAGAGCGCAATTGCTGTGAAATCTTGATTGAGTAATTCATGCATTACGAGTACTGATTTGGAGCGCGAACTACGCGATCAAGGGAGTAAGGTGTATGCGTCCTCTGGAAGCGCAAATATCTTTTAGATTTATGCGAATTCATTGAGAGCGCAATTGCTGTGAAATCTTGATTGAGTAATTCATGCATTACGAGTACTGGATTGGAGCGCGAACTACGCGATCAAGGGAGTAAGGTGTATTTTATAAGATGAGTTCTGATGAACAAAGTCATGCCTAAAGTTCTATCAGCCAAGTCCGTTAAGGTGCCGTTACGGCGCGGCGTTACAAGTTTATTTTTAAATTTTTACAGTATCGTACACCATTAACAATGAGAAACTTGTCGTTTCATTTTAAAATTGTTTTAGGGATACTATCTAGAAAACCAAGTGTGTGTTTCTTTATTAATAATTTGTTAAATATTACTTACAGTAAATTTCCTTTCAGAATGTCATACCACGTGTTCAACGACACCGCTACATCTTAAAAGAGAACGCATTTTTTAGAAACCTAAACAGAAACACATTAATTCTGAGTTTTCCTGAAGTTCACCCCAACCAAATTGATGCCGCTCTTACCTTATGTGACAATGACCTAAGCGAAACTATCAGCTTATTGCAGCTAAGAGCGCACGTTTTAAAAAAGAGAAAATTGCATACGGAAAACAGGAATGTTTACAACTTGACTCCACTGGCACCTATAAAAAATGAACCACCAAAAATAGTTAAGTATATACCGACAAAGTATAGCGACGTTCATATTGTGGAAGTAACTGATAACAACATTAATAAAAACGAAATTAAAGTTATGGAAGTTAACAAAAATGTACTACAGATGTTAGAAACTTGCAAAACCACTATGTTACTTCGCTCAAAGACAGTTTGTGAGGATAGCGTTCAACCTGTAACAACACATACTGTAACCTCAGCAAATAAAAATTGTATTTCTCCAGAATCTGAGGTTTCTCCTACAACTTCCATTAGTTCGTCTGTGCGTTTAGAAGATTCTGATAAGTTAAAAGGTAAGCTAAACATTTCAGTTATGAGGATTATTACGAATAAGTTACATTTAAAGTCGAATTTTGAATTTATTATTCTATTTGTGCGCCAACGATCGTCCTACCAGTAAAAAATCGAGTGCAAAGCCCGATAGTAACTGATTTAAATTCGTCTTTATGGTTGTTACCATGTAATTTTATAAAATTTTCATTTTATTTAAATTATCTTTAATTTATATCTTCTTAACAACCATCAGTATTTTTGAACAAATTCTGTTATTACCAATATAACTTTTTAGAAGTTTGAAATTGTAAAGTTAGGGTCTTTTCTAAAATACAAGCTTAAAATTAGGAAATAAATGTTTATTTATATAAAAATAATAAAACCGTGAAAGAGGAATAGAAGGTTAATATAATCGTTATCAATAACGGTTGTTAATTTTTCTTCTATTTATAATCGATTTCTTTTTGATATTTACATCTGCCGACTTTATTTTCCATTACTGTTTCAGTTTTAAATATTACAAAGTGTCCAGAAATGCAAGAATGCATTGCTGTTTCCCCAAACAAAATTTTGGAAAGGGCTTTGACTTTCTGTGTTCCTTTTTCTCCGGAGAATAATTAAACACAAGAAATAGGTAATTTACGTTAGTGTACGAGGATAATTCCATTTATTGTTTTAGTTTACGATTTTGCAGAAGACGAACCCGTGCTGTATCATTTGCCAAAACCCAGTCGTAAACCAATTAATAAGGTCGGGATTGTTTTGAAGAAAGACCAATCTGGACTCAGCGTTAGATTGTTATAAATTATATTACAATTTTGCTTTTGTTTTCTTGGTACATTTAGTTTGTGTCTTAGTTTATTTTGTGTTTTAAAGATTATAATATGCTTTTATTTATTGAAGTTGTGCGAAAGGATAGACAACGAACTAATTTTGTTCAGTTCATTATTTCCATCTGTGACAGACTGAATAGTATGATTAAGAAAATTTGTTTGATTACGTCTTATAAATTCTTGTCATTTCATATTTATCACATAGTTTATTTTTATAGTAGTACATGTTAGGTACATGTCAGCGATTTTTTTCGCTCAAGAAGAGTTACCATTTTTCTATACAGAATTTGATATTATTTTTAAAGGGTGTTTTTATGTTCCTTGATTAACAGTATTATTAAAGTTAAGTAAATACTATGTATACTATACATATACTATTTTTTGAAAATAAGTAATAAATTAATTAAATAGTGTTCTTGTTTTAATTTAAATATTTAATTTTACAGCTTAACTTTTAATTAAAACCACAACTTATAGATTGTTTGAAACGTGGTATGATTATGCATTCTGAAGTTCTTTTAATACTGAAATAATTATCTATTTTGTATGTGTTTTCTTCGGCTTCATTGGCGATTAAACGGTTAGTGATATTAGATATTAAACGTTCAAAGTGCTGGCGACATGAAGTCCGGTGAATCAGATACTCTTAAAAAGCGTTGGGCAATAATCACAAGATAACGTATAACATTATCATGAAGATGGAAAACTTCTCACACGTCTATAACGTTTTGAAAGACGTTCAAAGTGCTCGCGGCATGAAGTCCGGTAAATCAGATACTCTTAAAAATCGTCGGGCAATAATCACACGATAACGTAAGACGTTATCATGAAGATGGCAACATTTGACACGTTTATAACATTTTAAGGGGCCTATCCGAATAGCGATAGAATTTTGTTTGAATGTTTTGCACTGTTTTTATTCGAAAAATGCTGACCAGTTAGACGTTACTTTAGTGATTCAAAAAGATATTCACTTAGAATCAAGCCGGAGAAGTAAGAAATAATGTTTAATTTAAAACCTAAGTTTTTTAATTGATGACGATCAATTATTTGCCGAATTTGGACCACAATTGTCGTGTTGTAAAAACGATTATTGGGACAGACGCCATTTCTTCCAGAATATTTTTTCTGTTTTTAGGAACAAATCCCTCCACTTCAATAACATTGTAATCAGTAATTACGTGAAGTGCTGCCCCTGGACGCTCTTCTACACTTTCCATGCATATTTCACTCGCATTGTAACAGCCAATGGCAGTAGTCGTTTATTTTCAGGCTCATGACCAATTAGACCCAAACTGGCCGCGATAATCTTTTTTTTAGGAAGCTCCGGTGTTATCGGCTTTGTATAACCATAGCAACATATCAAAAGATTGTTTTTGTTTTTGCGTTTAATTAAATATGCGTTAATACGTTAGTACACAACAAATCATCACCATCATAATCTGACATGAAACTGATTCGAAGTAATGATAATAAAATGGCTTTTTGTTCGTGGAATATTCAGTTATGATATCACAAGATTGTCTTAGTATATTCGAAAAATACTTTCCCGACTTTGAGAACAAAATTTGTGTTTCCAAAAAGCAACACTAGTTTTGTTCGAAAAGGAGAGAAAGTATTTGAATATGCTAAGATAGTCGAGTGGCATTCGACTAGATTATATCGTTTGTTTAAAAAGTAATTACATAAGGGTTGGCCATGGAAAATAAAGGTTCCGTCTTTGCATGCTTTAGAATTTAACTGTCATCACTCTGTCAGTGTCACTACAAATAACAAATTACAAGCTTAACCTAATATTTTAAGTAACATCATGTTTTGTTTGTTTAAATTCTAAAGCATGCAAAGACAGAAATTTTATTTTCCCTTATGTAATTACTTTTTGAACACATGGTAGGTATCATTTCCTACAAATAAAACCCCGAACTGAAAAAAATATTGTGCATTTATTATAGTTACAAAATATACAATTATTATAAATATTACAGAAAAAATACGAAAACGAAAATACCAAAATAAGAATACAAGAAAAATACCAGTCGCCATGACAATAACACATATTTTCGTGAAATACGCTTGTAATTGGTGCAAATTTTGAAAATAGGCAATGTTGATTGGTTAGAATAATGGAAATAATATCCGAACACCCCAACTTCATCCGATACAATTAAATATGCCGGGATCCCATATTTTGGTGACAAATCAGAAAAAATTGCTAGAATTATAAACCAAACAAATAAACATAAAGAAAGTTTTAAAACAACTAGAAACATCTTAAGCAGTTTGCTTAATGCAAAATCAAAAACAGACGATTTGCTTAAAATCGGGCATTTACAAATTAAATTGTCCGCCAGATAATTAGAAATTTTGATATTAGGTATAAAGAACACGTACTTTGTTACAGATACAGACACCACATAAATCGAATTACGCTAAACACTTAATAGAACACAATCATTCAATGACATCTAATAACACCATAAAATGTTAACACTTTTGTGATGATAAACGTAAAATAGATATACTAGAAGCTTTTAAAATTCACAAACATTTAAATACTGCACCGTTAATGAATGAGCAAATTGATCTCTTAAATTCTCCTCTACTGGACATTTTGGAATAAGAAATCAAGTCATCTGCAGACGATTACCGAGATCAAGTCACCAAATTCTATTGCTATAACAACACTAACTGTTTACTTTCTAATATAACCTTTGACAATAGCATGTAAACATGCCGAAATACGTATAAGGTTAAAATAAATAAATATTGTTGAAGTAATGAAGTATTTTATATACCTACCTATAATCAATAGAAATGATATAGTCTAAAAAATACCACTCAGGAATTAAAAATTGTATGTTATTATTAATCTGTCTTTCAATAACGATTCTAATTGTGTTGACTGTTGAGGCACCGTAATATCACTCGTCCTTCGGACTCGTGATATTGCCTAGCAACAACACAATTTCGTTATCACTGAAAATTTTTAATTCACATGTGGTATTGCTGTTGAATATTCCACTCGCATTGTAACAGCCCACAGCCGCGATAATCCTTTTTTATAAAGCTCCGGTGTTATCGGCGCTGTATAACTATAGCAGTATGTCAACAAAGTTTTTTATTTTTGCATTTAATAATTAAATAACGCGTTTGTACGTTAACGTAACGAATAATTTTGTGTTAAACTAAATAATAATTTAATTTTTTTTCTTCGTGGAATATTGTGAAAAATTGTCGATAATTCTGTCGCTTGATTGACAACGAAATTGTGTTGTTGCTAGGCAACAAAAATTTACGGAACTATGGACAGAATCTACACCACCAGATATCTATTTGAACTTGACTGCTAACCAAAAGCCCAACGGACACGACCTCCTTCGACAAATGTGGAAGATCGCAAACAGAATCCGGACTGGGCATGGCCGAGCCGCTGACCTATTACACAAATGGGGAAAGCTACCTTCTGCACAACGCGACTGCGGCAACCCTGGTCAAACCATCTCCCACATAGTACTGTAGCAGCCTGGTTTATCAATTGTATTGTAACTTAGCGACTTGGTTGCTATTTACATAATATAAGGGAGAGTGGGGGAATGGTGCGCACTTAAGCCAAAATAGCTCTTGTAGTAAGTAGATTACATCTAGCGTCAGTTTAAAAACGTTAAAGTTAGCGTTAGTCATTCTACTTTAAATATGTAGAACAATATTTAAAGAAAATGCAAGTGTAAAACCACAATGTTGCAAAATGCACAAAAGTGCATTTGCGCACGATTCCCCAACCTAGCGGGTAATCATGCGCATGCGGTTGGGGAGTGGTGCGCGTTAAAACTAATGTAAAGAAATCAATTCTTAATTTCAAACATATATTTATTGCAAAACGCCAAAATACAAAATAACCATTATTGATAATATTTAAACTAAACAGAAGTCACACTTATAATTTTTTGGCGTATCTACACCTGTGCATTCCGCATGGTTCCATGAAGAGCATATAACACATCTGTACCATAATTCCCTGTCCTTACCAATTTCTCCACAGATACAACATATTTCGTTAGATTTGCCAGGTTTTTCCAGAGGTGGTGGTATAAAACTTAAATCGACATCATCCAGCTCGTCATCATCGCAAATGTCGGATATATCGTTCTCTGATAATTCTGAATCGGATGGCTCGGGTGTTGGCTCTTTCTTCATTTTCTTTTTGCCTTTTCCTTTCTTTCTGTCTGGTGATTCGTCCTCAAAACATCTACGCACAGTCCCTTTTTTGTCGGTTTTCTGTTCTTCCTTATTCTTTATATTGTTTTCCCTTAATCTTTTCTTTTCCTGGGCTGCTTCCAATTTTACTCTGGTAGGTGTACTTGTAAGTATTTGCGATTGTTGTTTCTCACGAGATCTTGTGTTCACTTCTTTTCTAACTTTTCTCTTTGGTATTGGCGCCATAGCCAAAAAGGAGTTATCTCTAGATGTAGATGGCCTAGGGTTTTGAGCAGGTGGTGAATGTGGTTGAGTATGTGGAACTGCAGCTTCACTAATTGAATTAGATGTTGTAGGAGTGTCTGGTTCCGGTGTTCCTTCAATTGTGAACTCTCTTACTTCATTGGCAGGAGCGAAATCTTCTTCGTCAAATCTATCCGGATCGAGAGGAAATATTCCAGACGTGCGAAAACCGGAAACTGCCTTCTCCATTGTAGCGACTTTCATAAAAGCTTTATTTAGAAGTTCAGCTACATCATATTCGGTTATTTTTTGATGGCCTGTAGTGGACAAGTAAAGGTCATATTCGCGGTAGAGAGTATTCTTAAGAGGACTGAAGAAGGTCAAATCCAGAGGCTGCAGATGATCCGATGTGTGTGGTGGAAGTGATACCATATGGATGTTCTTTTCTTTACAAAAATTGTATGATGAAATTGAGATATGGCTCGAGTGGTTATCTAGAACCAAAAGAACAGGATCTGTTGCAGTAGGTTTTACATGTTTTTCAAAATGGGCCAGCCAATCAATAAAGAGATCAGTGTTGATCCACCCATTCTTCGAACATTTGTACAGAGCCCCAATTGGTCCATTTTTTTGGAGAGTAGACGGCATTCTTTTTCTCGGATATATCAGCATAGGGGGAGTGTAATTTCCTGCTGCACTCACACAAAAAACAGCTGTTATAGTTCTCCCTCTTTCGCCGGAAATAGCTGCCCCTACTTTTTTGGCACCTTTAGGTCCGTAGACCTTTGGGCATCTATTCTGCACCGTAGTGACGCCCGTTTCGTCTATATTAAAGATTCTATTTGCTTCAAATTTATACTTTTCCATAATGGTCTTTAAATTGGAATAAAATATGTCAACTGTCTCTTTATTGAACGAGGCAATCCTGTTTAGACTTGTTCCTTCAGGCTGTCGTAGTTTAATCTCAGGGTTTCTTTTCAAAAAGCCATAAAGCCAATCCTTTCCGGCTAAACGGCTTTCTCTATTAAATGTATGAGAGATATTATTCTGCTCAGCATATCGAAATGCTATTTGTCTGAGTCCTTTAGGCGTTAAACCATAAAATAATTTTGCCAACATAAGAACATAATCTTTTAATTCTGATTCTACTTCTTCAGTAAACACGCTCTTACGGCCTAGACGTGGTGCGTTAAGCGTATTCACCAACAGCCTTTTTCTTAAAGTAGATTCGGGAACATTAAAACTTCTCGCTGCTTCCCTTTGCTTTCTACCTTCATTTCTAACTGCGTTTATTGCATTTTCAAGATCTTCACGCGTGTAGGCAAGGATAGCAGTTTTACGTGTGTAATTTCTCGGCATCTGAAAAAAAGAACACAAAATGTTACTACTTAGCATTTAATTGTATGTGGGGTAATCATGCGCACAAATGCGCACCATTCCCCCTTTACGGTTGACATTTTAATCTTCACTATAGAAAAAAAAACTAATCAGTTAACTAGAAGAATATTTGCACCAAAATATGCAAAAAACAATACGTTTTCAGAAAATAATTAATTCAAAGCAATTAGATAAGAATTGTGGACTCACCGTCTTATCTTCTGTTGGTGAAAAATTACAAAAATTGCCACAAATTTCTATAAACACCGGCCAACACTTTCACATGTAAACAATTTCTATGAACACTGGCGTAAGCAGTTTAGAATTCACGTAAGTGATAGCAGCACTAGTTGGACTAGCAGAATCAACCGCGAAATATGAAATACGTTGATGCGCACGATTACCCGCTGCGCACCATTCCCCCACTCTCCCTTAAAACATTCATCAAAACAATTTAATCAAAATTATTTGTAAAGTGAAAACTCCATTAAACTTTCTCCTTAAAATCAGTGTTTTATTTCCAACTACGAACCAAACATTACATTATTCCAATAATGTAATGTTTGTTTCGTAGTTGGAAATAAAACACTGATTTTAAGGAGAAAGTTTAATGGAGTTTTCACTTTACAAATAATTTTGATGAATTTGTTTTGATGAATGTTTTATATTATGTCAATAGCAACCAAGTCGCTAAGTTACAATACAATTGACCAAGGCTGCTACATTAATACCCCCCCCCCTTTGCAGAAGAAAAAAAGCTACGCACCAAACGTGAAGCGCATGCTATCTTAGCTACAAAAACTTCTGATCTTTTTTAAAAACAATACAAGTAACGTAACTAATTGAACATTATAGAAAATTAAATTAGCTTGAAGTTGCTTCTAGTTTTTTCAGGTGGGTGTCCAATTCTTGAGGTTCTAAGAGCAGAGTCGAAAAAGTTCAGTTCACTAAAAAAAAAACAGAACAAAAACGGGAAAAAATGTGCAAAAATAAAAAGTTGAGTCTTGTGGCAAATAATTGCCAAATTGCCCCAAATAATCTAATTGACTAACCCCAAAAACACATTTATCAACGTTCAACAAAAGTCTGTATCTAGTCAAACGTTCAAAAACCATTTTTACATGATGCAAATGTTCTGACGCGGTTAAAACTTAATATATCGTCGAGGTAAAAATAATTGTAATACATCCCTGTAAGAATCTTCTGGACGAATCTGGACCAGGAAGAAGGAGTGTTTCTTAATCCAAAATTAAGTCTTGTCCATATCATCTGGATGCAAAGGAATTTGGAAGTATGCTTTCTGAAGGGAATTGGATAGGTATCTGGAACTGTTATCGCATTCAGCTGCCTGTAATCGCTACAGACACGATAGCTGCCATTGGGTTTTACTCCAAGGACTGTCTGCCTGCTCGATGATTCCAGCACGTAACAGTTCATGCAGATGCTTTTCTAAAAACAGTAATTGTGTTGGGTTAAGTCTTCGACACTTTGCACTAATTGGCGGACCGTTAGTTTTAATTCGATGCACTATATTATGTTTAATAGGGGTGTTAATGTAGAATAATGTAATGTTAGGTGATAAAGATTGTAAAGAGAGTGAGTTAGAAGAAATTCTTGAGCATTAACATATACTTCTACCGTAGAAGGCGATTGGTAGTTGTTAAGTTCAGAAGAAAGAAGATTGGAAAGTTGATTAGGATGTATGATTAGTTGTGAGTTGTTAGAGAGAGATGATAGAGAGGTTGGTTGGTTGGTTGTGATGAAGTTGGTTGGAGTAATGGTTGTGATTTGTTTGTTGAACAGGTGAATTACCACCAGTCTGTGGAAGAATGGATGACTCACGAATTTCCGGGTCGAACATCATAGATCGATTAACAGAAATTCGTTCAAACACTCTTCCCACAGCACAGTCTGTCATTAAATTATGCATGTTGTGTGGTTTTGAAAGAAAGCATTTGGTAACAAGCTGTAGTTTGAATCGACGTCATTAGTAGTAAAATCGGGAGAGTCAATACAAACACAATTAAAAGCCATATATAATAAACGTTACTTATCTTGCAATTCAGTGGGGTTTTGAAGATCCTAGGTCTGTGGCGATGTAGCAGCTGAATGTTGCGGTTTGTGAAGGTTTCGAAATTCTGAATTCTGTTTGAAAATCTCAGTCAACGTCGAGGGAAAAATAAATCACGTCGGGAGGGGTGCGTTTTCAAATCTTGTCGGAGGGGTCACCAATAATGTAATGTTTGGGGATGCGAGAACAGGACATACACGGGAGACATGACGGACTTCCCCACACTACCACCTGCCGATTTAGACTGGATTAAGAGTATATCCATACATATATTTATACAAATATATTATACAGGGTGTTAATGAATTGTAGGGACAAACTTCTAGGGCTTGCAAAACACAACGAAGCAAACAACTTTTGTTAATAAATGTGTGGTCAAAAGTGTTTCCTTTCAGGATAGAGCTTCTCAAAGATTCTTTAAGAAGCGCCTAAATGTAGGCAACTCAATTTACTACCTACTATTTGTTTCCACAACGACGGAAATTAATACAGGATAAATAAAGCCCTCTTTCCCATTTTTCAAATTCAAATTCAATTTGAAACAAATTAATTAACAAAATGTTTCAAAACTAAGCAATAGAAAAAACTAAAACTACAAAGCAAAAATCAACTATTTGAAAAATATATACACATATTATTTTATCTCTGTGGTTGTATTCATTGTAATTGACGTACTTTACATTTTATGTTCTATATGTTATTTTTATCTATTTAAATGTTATTCTACTAACATCAACATGAATGTGTAAGCCATACGATAAATAAATAAATAAATCACGAGTCCCAAGGACGAGTGATATCACCGTGCTTCAACACAATTGAGTACGTCAATAAAAGACAGAATTACAGATACTTTTTAATTCACCAGTGGTATTTTTTAGACAATTTATTTCATATGTAAATAATGCCATAAGAACAATGGAATTTTCACCCAATTACAGCGACACTTTGCACTGGTGCTATTTCTCCGACAACTTTTTTCTGTAGGTTGTGCAATTTTTTCGACAATTGTTTTGATAGGTCCTGTCAAAAAATTTGAAATTTTATATTTTATAATTACTAGTGTTACCCCAGCACACAATGCACTGACAGACAGCATTGATAGAACCGGCGAAATGTCGTCACGTGATGCATTAGTTCCAAAAATGACACGCGACGTTACTGTAGAGGGCGCCCCAAGTGACGCGCGTCTAGCCGACCGTCATATATATTATAAATTAAAATAATTATTATTAAAAAATCGACGTAGAATAAAAATATAAAAATGTTTCATGTTCCATCTGTGGATAAAGAACTTTCATTTAAAAAAAAATGTTCCAAATTGGTGAAGCGGTAGCCGCTGGAGGAAGGGGAGAAAAAAAACCTTTGTGCTTTTATATATGTATGGATTATTGTTTGTTTGTTTAATCTTTCACCCACAGAACAATACCCGAAGGTGTCGAGATCTTTCACTTATTATTATTGAAGAAAATATAAAATCGTTATAATAACGTTCTAGCTATTGTAAAACAAAAAGTCTGTACTTATTAATATTTATTAACAGCTTTTCAAAATATTGTTTAACTCCAACGCTGAAGCTGCTTCGTCTAGCACGTATTCCTTTTTCATCGCAAAATTTCGTAAACTGATTCCAGACTGATTTATGTGATTTGATGGTCTTGGCAGGTATACTTTTACCAACTTCCCCATCAATTTCATCATCGGATGTATCCCCAAATCTCATTTTTAGATCTATTAGATTTATTTGGTGGGTGGTTTATTTAATGCTTTAAAAATATAAAATAATGAGCACGTTTTCGTTACTGTTGACAAAATCGATATAATTTAAAGCTTTATTTAACCTGAGCAAGCAAGGAAAACCAATGTTTTTCTAAAAGAGAAAAACAATAATTTGAACAAAATTTTTGACAAAACTTATTGCAACCCATAAATAACATCACAAACAAATTCATCATTTTGAGCTAAATTACCTCTAATTGCATATCGTCTTTATAGTTATCTTCATTTGCAGACATTGCTTTGTGGATAAGAATTCAAGTTGCTTGGGCCTATAAAATTTTTTTTGTGTTTAAGTTAATCCCTTCAAATATAAGCAGTAACTTTAACAAAAATTAACGAAAGAAAAAGGAATTAGAAAAACGTAACGCCCTAGCGAAAATTTAAACTTGCGATAGCCTGTGCAGTAGGAATTCGTACTGTAACCGCATCGGACCCAAAATAACTGTAAATAGTTTATTTGAAAAGTTATGTGTTTGAATTTCGTTCGTGTTCGGAACTTTGTAGCAAATTGATTTTGGGGTTAAAATTTGGTCATTAATATTACCGATCGACATTTAGACGATGTTAAAAAAACAGTCGATACTTAACTATTTATAAAAAAGTCTTGAATAATGGGAAGTAAACTCGTTTGCATTCGTACAAGTTTAGTTCAATATAAAAAACATTTTTAATAACAAATGTATAAAAAAGAATAGTATGAAGTATTTGTTTATATAACATGGCGCCCAACGTGCAGCCTCCTTGCTCTACATAGCAAATTTATATGGCGCCCAACGTGGGGCTATTACGATAGTTCCGCAGCATTAATTTTGACAACTAATCGGTGGGCCTTGAGCAGCTCTACATAGCAATTGATAAAGCAATAATAATGTTGACCTCAAAACTAACGACAAAGAAAATTCACGTGTATATAAAGTCGAAATTCAATTACGTCGACAAATACATTGACGATCTAAAAGGATAATTGAATATGTTCTCCGGCAAGAATGTAGTTAAAGATTATATATGAAATTTCGTAGAATGAGAGTCATTTTTGAAATTTGTTAATTAATATTATATATCAACATTTAGTGGGGTGCTTAAGAAAAATAATTTTTATAATATCTCTAGAAAAGTTTTGCTGCAAAAAAATGGGGATAACAATTAATTAAACTGAGCATTTTTCCCCATTAACAGGCGAGTACCTGGACAGAATATTTCAAAACGTCTTTGGAACTAATAAATACGCACTAAAAGAACAGGCTCCCAATAAGCCGAACAACTTCTGCGAACCTGAATTTAATTGTTTATCTGCATTGATAAATTCAACGTACAAACGAGTCTGTGCCTTATATAATGGACGCGTAAATATATGGCTTTTATAGCAGCGGAGACTCCTCACGCTAAATGATAGACTATTAAATTAAAATTTAATATTTCAGAATGGTTAAAAACTAAAAACCAAAAATAACTGCGACTAGTGCCGGAATTAGGTTGAGGCGAGAGAGGCTTCCGGCCCAGACGTAACGATTTAAAGGGAGCAATTTTAATGTATAATTTTTTTGGAGCCGAAGTCTTTGTCGTTTGATAGTTGCCGACAATTAAAAAATTTTACAGTGCGGTACCTTTGAATAGGAAATAGTAAAGGCGCGCCGTTCGTGTCATTGGATAGTCGCTCATCTCTTACCTCCCCCACCATACCATTCATACATGCGTGTCTTTCTAACCCATGGGAAGTCTAATTTCACGTCTTTTACCTAATATATTTATGAAAAATCTAGAATTAATAAATTTTTATATATGAGACGGCATTAATTTCTAGATAACAAATTAAAATGTTTTTAATAAAAGTAGCAATTTTTCCCCTTCTTTCGACGGTTTATTTTTAAAAACTAAATTTTATTATTTTATTTTTAAAACTTGCGCTATATATTATTCTTCCCTTCACTTAACTCGAACACTTTATAAGGTGATAAGTGTTGTTTTGACACTAATCGCCTAATATTTTAAAATTCAGAAGCTGAAAAAGCTATTTATATATACAACCCCTAAAACCACAGTTTACAAATTTGTCCCTTATTGATCTTAACCTTAACGTCTGCATTTATATAAAATCCTCTAGAACACGTGCAGAGTTTCTACCTGAAAACCAACGAAATTTATTACGTGTTAAGTGTTATTTTGAAACTAATGATTGTAAAATTTCAAGTTAAGCGTATAAAAACTGCAACCGCAAAGGGGCCGATAT
Source organism: Ctenicera cuprea (assembly GCA_958336395.1). Taxonomy (NCBI): domain Eukaryota; kingdom Metazoa; phylum Arthropoda; class Insecta; order Coleoptera; family Elateridae; genus Ctenicera; species Ctenicera cuprea. The sequence goes on from OY284490.1 coordinate 58,954,707, forward strand.
CGGTCTGCTTATCGCCAAATGCAGGTACAAAGAAACGTTTAACTTTACGATTTATTACGATTATTATTAGCTAACCACTCGAGTTTTTGCAGCTTTTTTGCCTGGGGTGCATGCAAGTTATATTTTGGTTGAGTTGTGCTTAAATGTTTCAAAACCAATGGGAATTTTAAGCAAACTGCTTAATAAATCTAACACAAATTGAAAGTTTTGCAGAATTTTGAACAATTTGAGTTTAAAACTAAAGCCAAATTTGATTTAAAACTTGAAATGAGTTTGTAGTTGACATCAAATTTACCATAAAATTTTCTGCAAATCAACTTCATTTTTTAGCAGACCCAGTGGCGGATCTTGATTTTGTGGGGTCCCAGGCGCATCCTGATCTGGAGGCTACTTGACCCTACTAAGAATGGGATGGTTCACTAAAATGAACAATGCAGAAAGTCATACCGTTTTTTATTTTTGGAATCAACAAAAACATGAACACATAAAAATAATATACGGAAATAACAAAATATTCTCAGGTATCTACTAGAAAAAAAAATCTCATTCCCATTTAAAAGAAAAAATCACATTCTCAGATTAAAAAAAATCACAGTAAAATTCTGCATCATATTTTCAGTAATTTAGTATTACTAATTAATAAAGATGAATAGTGTTCATCAACGATTCTGAGGCCCCCGCTTTGCTGAGGCCCCAGACACGCGCCTCGTGCGCCTGTGCAGTAATCCGCCACTGTTTAGATGATTTTAAGAACTTGACACTGCTAAATACCAAACTATTTGGAAAAACTTCAAACTATTTAGTTGCTAATAAACAACATTTATTTATTTCGTCGTCGTCGCTATAGAAGTTAATTCGCATGTAACTCGATATAATTACGTTAATATTTTATGAAAATTAATTTTATTCAATAAACTATCCCCCGAATACCACTCGAGCTCAAATTTATTGTAGACCATTTTTTGCGTCAGTGTCGCTCATGCCCGTTTTGATTGGAAATAGCACTCGTGCTTCGATGCACTCCTGCTATTTCCAAGCAAAATGGACATTCGTGGCACTGACGCAAAAATTTTCGATATAAATTTGGGCTCTCGTAGCATTATACATGATAATTTCACGAACGAAATTTAATTTATTATTAACTATAGTTATTTGTAATGTACTAACGTATAAACGCATATTTAATTATTAAATTCAAAAATTAATAAAATTGTTGACATGTTGCTATGGTTGTACAACGCCGATAACACCGAAGCTTCCTAAAGAAAAGATTATCGCGACTAGTCAAGGTCTAATTGGTCAAAAGCCAGAAACTAAACGGCGGCGATTGGCTGTTACAATGCGAGTAGAATGTTCTAAAAAATGCTACTCGTGAATTAAAAATTATCTATAATTCTGTCTTTCATTGGTCGCAGGGGAAACTATTTAAAAAGATACTTTAGCGGAAAGTAGTCAAAAATTTGGCAAGAGATCAAATTTTGTTAAATTTTTATTTCAACAGTAATATTAAAAAATCTTAAATGCAACAAATAATATGCTTTAAGTGCCTAAAGGTTTGATAATTTCTTACAAGCTTTCCGCTAATAAATAACTGAATTTAAAAACAGAAGAACGTAGGATTTAAAACAAAATTAGTGAACAAATGGGAGAAACCAGTCGCTGATACTTTCCCATGCTTTTAACTGAATAACATTGTTTTAACACGGAACCACCCGCCCTAAACCTAATTAGATGCGCGATCAATATAAATAGTTTATTTAAAGAGATCAAAAATGTGTAAAAAATAAAAAGTATTTTTTTAACTAGAGCTGATTGATAAGCGTATTTCAAATCACGTAACTTCCGGAAACCGATCTTAAAAAGTATCTTTTTTATTCTTAATTTTTAAAAAGTTGAAAATTATTGTTAATCCTAATAAAATACTTCAAATAGTCTATTGAACTGTTTAAAATTTATAACAATTGGCGTTGGCGTTTTTCTAAATAATTAATCCATTAAAATTTTTCAAAAATTTCCGGAAGGCGTAGAGTAAAATTTGGAAGATTAGTAAGAAACAAATTTGTAGTTCACGCCAACTCTATCGGCCCGGAAAGTTTAAAAAAATGGCGTAGGCAGGGTTTGAGGAATAGTTTTTTGAAAATGTTCAAAATTTCGAGAAGCTATTATTTTTTACAGTTTTCATATTTCGAAAAATACATTAACATCATTTGATTATACTTATTATGTGCTAATAAATAATAAGAGAATTTAAATTAATGTGATATTTTGTTTTTGTGTAATCAGGCATTAAAGTCAAAATTTTTAATAATTCGCAGCAACCTTATTTTTGAAGATACAGCATTTGGGAAAAAAACATTGATTTTTCTTTAGATTCACTACAACGCTATGTTTTCAAAATTTTAAATATGTACTTTCGTTTCCAGTTCTGGTTAATGACCTTACAAAGAACTAACTGCAACTAAAATATTTTCACATACCAAATCTCATAACAAACCGTCAAGAGCTTCGGAGAAACGAACGCACCCACCCACAGACAGATGTTTTTTAGAAGCATTTTATTGGCTCTTGTAATATAGCGTTGAATTACACAGGCCAACAATTTTACTTTTTTTTTTGCTGACTATGATCTGCCACTTGTTATTTACTAAATTTGATACGCTGATTTCAAAACGCGCACTCATTTTTCTCTGTCACGTCAAGTTTTTGTTGTATAGCTAAATGAAATTTAAAAAAATAAAATCGAAAAAATTATTGCAATTTATTCATTTTCTTTTAAGTAATTCCCCGGGCGCCGGGGATATTTATGAATGACCTAAGCAAAATTCGGTACTTCTTCGAGAGGAATGATATCGAGGATGTTTTTAAACGACCTATGCGTAATTCGGTACTTTCCCGAGCAGAATATCCCGAGGCTATGAAAGGCTAGAGATGCAGTTTTACGTTATTGTTTATTTGTTATTCGACTAGCGATCAGTTCTAAAGATTCAAGTCGGCAACAAGTCTAGTAGACGAAATTGTTTTAACAGTCCAGATTCTTTTTGCTATATATGTCTCAAATGTACGCTCGAGCTGAGTAGACGTAAATTCGCTGCACGGTCGCTACAGTACAAAATTTGTGTGTTAAAATGGCCGGTACTCGCGCTACTAAAGATCTTATTAAAGAAGTGATTGGTGAAATTTTTAATGAAGACTGGAAAAATAATTTGATTGTGGCAGTAACAAGAACCGTTACTGAAGCAGTAAAATGCGCTTAGATAAGCAAGAAGACAAAATTGATAAAATGTGCCAGAAGATGGACAAGATGGAAGATCAAATCGACTTTCTGGTGCAAGAAAACAAAAAACTTATGGAAGAATGTGATAAAAGTGAACAATATTACCGAAGAAACAATCTGAAAGTGTTTGGAATTAAGGAAGAAAAAGGGGAAAACGTTGAGTTGTTGCTGATTAAATTATTTTCCGAACAATTGAAAGCTAATATTAAGCCAGAAGATATCGACAGATGCCATCGATTAGGTGAAATACGGCCTAACAAAACTCGACCAATTATTGTGAAGTTCACGTCGTATAAGCATAAACATGCTGTGTTTACAAAAAAAAACAGCTTAAAGGATCAAACGTTATTATACAAGAAGATCTTACGTATCAACGTCAGAAATTATTGAAAGAAGTCCAAACAACTTTCTCCTTAAAAAATACCTGGACGTCGGATGGAACAATCTGTGTGAAAAACAACAATACAATCCATCGTATAAGAAAACCAGATGACATTCCAAAAATGGGTAGATAAGAGATAAGAGCTTCTTTTGTATTTTTCCGGCTGGCCGTAAATACCGTGACCGCTTGTAGTGACACAAACAGGTTTTTCTTTGCTTTATATTTTGCATGTGCAAATTATCATAGATTTGATTTCACATATTACATTATAATAAATAATATTAGGGATATTTTATTTACTTTTCGTAATTTTGCCTAATAGGTAATATTATATATTATTACACATTTCCTTTTTATTCCTTTTAGTTATAGTTATAAATGAACCAAATAGAGTACGTTAATCTGTTAGACAATTACCTTAATTATGACACTTTAAACTGCGATACCATCGATAATTTTAATGATCGTTTTTCTTGTCCTAACATGTTAAGTATATTTCATATAAACATAAGAAGTTTAAGAAGAAACTTTGATGAATTGCTGGTTGTTTTAAATAATATTAACAATAAGTTTGATTTAATCGTTCTATCAGAAACCTGGCAGTTACCTGAAAACTTCCATAGGTATAAATATTCCGGATTATTTCTACTTTTATAGTAATGGTAAATATAACCAAAATGACGGTGTAGTGGTATTATCTAAAAAAAGCATCAAAGTTTCTGAAGTAAACATTCATAAACCCTTAGAAAATTCATTTTTGGAAATTCTAGCAACTAAAGATAACCTTTACTATAGATTTATTTGTGTTTATAGGCTCACGTCTACTAATGAAAATATGTTTATCTAAAACCTCCGTGAATTATTTTTAAGTCTTTTTCCTAACCATATCACTATGGTTATAGGTGATATCAATATTAATATTTACGATTTTAATGTGTACAAGCCTATTCAAAATGATTACTTAAATACGCTAGCTGAGTTTGGATTCATTTCACTTATAAATAAATCAACTAGAGTTACCGAGAATGCTAAAAGTTGCATTGACCATATATTTATAAAAATTCCAAAAAATCTCATAAACACATTAACATTCAAATCAGCTGTTATTCAAACTTCTATAACTGATCACTTTCCTATTACTCTTGTATTAGATTATAATAAAAAAATTAACGTTGTCACACAGCAATTCTTTGCCAGCAAAGCAATTAATTATACACTTCTACAGGAACAGTTAGCTGACGGATTGGGAGACTGTAGTAACTGATGACGTCGATGCTTTTACTAACAATTTTGTTATCAAACTCAAAGAATGCATTGAAAAATGTTCTACGGTCACTAATGTTATCAGTAATTCAAAAAACAAAAAAATCAAACCTTGGATAACAGCTGGGTTAATTAACTCAATCAGAGAAAGAGATAAAACAGTCATGCTCAACCCTCATGATTTACATCTTCGCGAACTCTATCGTACTAAAAGAAATCTGCTTACTACTTTAATTAGAAAAACTAAAGAAAACTATTTTAAAACTAAACTTAATGGAGCAAAAAATGATATTAAAAAAACGTGGAATATTATTAATGAAATAACTGGGGATCAGCAAACTCAAAAATGCGACACCTTCTTAAAACTTAGCGACGGTAGCGTCACAAATTCAATCGAAGATTCAGCTGGAGTGTTTCTGGATCATTTTTCTACTGTAGGAAACAAGCTCGCTGACAAGATCAGTACTGCAACTCGAAACTCAATTAATAAGTGTGATAAATTAATAAAATCTGTTCCAAACTCTTTGTTTTTACAACCCGTTGATGTTAATGAAATTGAAACTCACTTGAAAAATTTGAAAGATAGCTCGACTGCCGGTTATGATAATATTTCTGGTAAAATTTAAAAAAAAGTTTATAACAGCATCTCTAGGCCGCTTGTTCTCTTATTTAATTTAATTTTTTCTTCTGGCATATTTCCTGCATCGTTTAAAAGAAGTGTCGTAATCCCCCTTTTTAAAGCTAAAGATAAAACTAATGTGAATAACTATAGGCCTATATCTCTTACTTCGAACTTATCTAAAATTCTTGAAAAGTGTATCAAATCTAGACTAATGGACTTTCTTAATAAAAATAATGTTATTTCGGAAAGGCAATTTGGATTCAGGCAAAATGTCAGCACTGATGATGCTTTATTCTCTTTAACTAATAAAATCTACAATGGCCTTGATAGCGGAAATAAGCAATTAGCTATATTTCTTGATCTATGTAAAGCTTTCGACACAGTTTCACACGAGCGATTACTCTTTAAATTAGAAAAATATGGTATCAGGGGAATCCCCCTTCAGCTTTTATCTAGTTATTTACTAAATAGGAGACAATGTGTTAAACTAAATGATTATATCACCGAATTCCGCTCTCTTGACTTCGGTGTTCCTCAAGGGACGGTTTTGGGCCCTATATTATTCTCTCTGTATATAAATGACCTGGTAAACTTGAATACAAATGGGGAAACAATTTTATTTGCGGATGATACTGTAGTTTTGTTTGATGATGCAAATTGGGAAAATGTTATAAAAAAAGCTGAGACTGGAATATCAATAATAAAAGACTGGATGGACGTAAATATTTTAACCTTAAACCTAACCAAAACCCAATTTATGTTTTTTACAACACTAAATAAATATCAACCTGATGTGGATAGTATGTATGTATGTATTTCAGGTCTTACAGCACTTAGGCCACGTTGTCGGGCCCATTGTGCGTACTACCTTACATACTAAGTCCTTAAAAACTACTTAAACTATTCTATGTTAAGAGGTTTCCAGGAGCTGACAACTGCCCCAGCCCGGATTCGAACACCCGACCAAATAGAGCCACAGACTCCCGAAAGCCTCTGTGACCTTGGCTGCAAGCGCCTGCTACACTCGCCTACCGAGGCCCGAGGATGTGGATAGTATCAAGGTGCACAATCTTACCTGCAACAAAGTCAATTGTAATTGTTTACAAATCAGAAAAATCGACAATGTTAAATATCTCGGAGTAATTATTGATCAATGCCTGAAATGGCAACCTCATATTAATTATTTGGTAACAAGATGTTGAAGATTAATTCATAAGTTTCTAGCACTGCGTGACATTTTGCCTCTATCCCAACTTAAACTAGTGTATTTTGCACTAGCTGAATCTGTTTTAAAATATGGTATCATAGTGTGGGGTGGTGCTTACACCAATACTATACTTGAATTAGAAAAAACTCAACGACTCCTTTTAAAAATATTACTTAAGAAAACTTCAAGATTCTCATCCAAACTTCTTTTTAACGAGGCGGATGTATTAGAGCTTCGTCTTCTATATGCCAAATCAATACTGTTGTTTTTATTTAAAAATAAAAAATTTAAAAATACAATAAATCATAATTTCAACACAAGATCAAAAAATCAAGGAAAAGTAGTTGTTCCTAGAACTCAGTTGACCCTTAAACAACGCTATATTGACTATCTTGGTCCTAAAATATTTAATATTATTCCCAGTGAGTTTCAAAAAATCAATAACATTAAGCTGTATTCCAAAGAAGTATCAACATTTTTAAAACTTAATAAACTTCAAATTCTTGAATTATTATTATCTAAATAAAAGTTATTAACGTTATCCTATATGTTATCTGCATATTCAAATTTTCTTTTTCCTTTTCATACAAAGAATGTTTCATAGCTAGTACTGATTACAGTTGGCGGAGCTTTAGTTTACACATATGTATTGTCTTATTTGACTATTTTGTCTGTATTAACGGGACATTATTATTATATTATTAAGTTTGGAGTACTTAATTAAGTATATCTTATTTTTATTATCATAGTTCTTAACTGCACACAAGCTTCGCTTAAGTGCAGGATTAATGTATTATACTTTATTATATTACTGTTGTTAAATTTGAATAAATTTGATTTGATTTGATTTGATGTGGAAGCTTCACAGTACCCAGTCAAAGAACGAACATTAGTGATTTTGTGAAGAAAATATACTTCGCTTACTTTGTTATTCGACTAGCGATCCGTTCTAAAGATTCAAGTCGGCAACAAGTCTAGTAGACGAAATTGTTTTAACAGTTCAGATTCTTTTTGCTATATATGTGGAAGCTTCACAGTACCCAGTCAAAGAACGAACATTAGTGATTTTGTGAAGAAAATATACTTCGCTTACTTTGTTATTCGACTAGCGATCAGTTCTAAAGATTCATGTCGGCAAGAAGTCTAGTAGACGAAATTGTTTTAACAGTCCAGATTCTTTTTGCTATATATGTGGAAGCTTCACAGTACCCAGTCAAAGAACGAACATTAGTGATTTTGTGAAGAAAATATACTTCGCTTACTTTGTTATTCGACTAGCGATCAGTTCTAAAGATTCAAGTCGGCAACAAGTCTAGTAGACGAAATTGTTTTAACAGTCCAGATTCTTTTTGCTATATATGTGGAAGCTTCACAGTACCCAGTCAAAGAACGAACATTAGTGATTTTGTGAAGAAAATGTACTGCGCTTACTTTGACGTAAAACTTGGAGATCACGACAAGTCTTGGGCTCCACACAAAGTATGCAGGCCCTGTGTAGAAAATTTACGACAATGGACCAAAGGAAAGCGAAAGAAACTAGCATTTGGTGTTCCAATGATATGGGGAGAGCCGAAAAACCACGTAAATGACTGTTATTTTTGCCTTGTCCAGACTTCGGGTTGCAATAAAAAAAAATAAGAATAAAATGACATACCCAAGTCTTGAATCAGCAAACCGCCCGGTGCCTCATTCAAATGAAATACCAGTAACCGTTTTTAAAGGACTTCCTTCACCCGAGAACGAAGAGAATATAACAGATGTTGGACATAATTATGATATGGATTTTGAAGATGATGCTTCATGCTTTAACTCAGGGCCTCAGTGTTTTAATCAGGAAGAACTGAATGACTTGGTGAGAGATTTGGGCTTTCAAAAGAGTCGTCAGAACTGCTAGTCTCAAGATTAAATGACAAAACATTATTGGAACACGGTACGAAAATAACATTTTATCCCAACAGGGAACATGATTTTTTACAATACTTCCGAGTTAAGAGTGGTTTAGTTTATTGTCTTGATGTGTCAGGTTTGTTAAATCCAATGGGTGTGACATCTTACGATCGAAATGAGTGGCGCATGTTTTTGGATAGTTCAAAAAGAAGTCTAAAGTGTGTATTACTTCACAACGGAAATTTATATGGGTCGCTTCCCATTGGCCATTTATTTTTTCTAAAGGAAAAATATGAAGACATTGAAAAAGTTCTAAAGTTAATACAATATGGTGACCATAACTGGATCATTTGTGTAGATCTTAAAATGGTTAGCTTATTACTTGGTCAACAAGCAGGATACGCTAAGTATCCCTGTTTCTTGTGTGTCTGGGATATGCGGGCTAGGGACAAACATTGGACTCAGAAGAACTGGCCAGCAAGAACATCTTTAAATGTTGGAGAAAAAAATGTCATAAACCAGCCTTTAATAAATAGAGAAAAAATCTTTCCTCCTCTCCACATCAAACTTGGTATCATGACTGCTTTAAGTACAATTGCGAAACGTTTCCAAATCTAAGCTACGAAACAATAAAAGCTGGCGTTTTTGACGGGCCGCAAATTAGAACTCTGATGAAAGATCCGCATTTCATTAGCTTTAAGAACATTATTGAGAAGATGCATGGAATTCTTTTATGGCGGTTGTTAAATATTTCTCGCGAACAAAAAAGCCGAAAATTACAAAGATCTTGTTGAAACATTGCTTAAAAATTTTCATCGCCTTGGCTGCAACATGAGCATAAAACTTCATTTTCTCAACAGTCATCTTGATGAATTTCCTCAAAATCTAGGTGACGTAAGTGATGAACAAGGTGAACGGTTTCATCAAGACTTAAAAACTATAGAAGAGCGGTACCAAGAAAGGTGGGACACTCACATGATGGCCGACTACTGTTGGAGTATTCAAAGAGAATGTCCAAGTATGAAGCACTCCAGGAAATCTAACAAACGAAAATTTCTTCATTGAAAACCATGGTAATTTACTATGTTGAGTTAATGTTTTTATATTTGTCTGTTAACCTGTTACCTTTTAAAATACATTGTAATATAATACTCAATTCATAAATTTGTTCGATTCCTGTATCATTTGTTTCCTACCCAGTTGTTAGCGATTTATCAAAAATGCGAAGTATGCTTTAAAGCAAAAACTTGACGGGATAGGCAAAAACCAATTTGAGTTTTGCATTGCTCACCAAAATTAGTAGAAAAACAATCTCAGATATAAGTCAGCAAATTTTGTTGGCCTGTGATAATTAACACCACACCACACCACATGTGAATTAAAAATTATCGATAAATTATGTCGCTTCCTTGTCAACGAAATTGTGTTGTTGCTAGGGCATATCACGTGTCTAAAGGACTAGTGATATTACCGTACATCTTTTATTGAAGAACTTAATTGTGTTGATGCACGGTAATAACAGGTTGGGCCAAAAGTCAGTTTACCGATTTGGTTTAAATAACAAACAAGCAAGTATGTATGCATACACATCTGCAGCTCTATAGCAGACAGATGTCAAGCTTGTATTGACCACGAGGGCCGCCATTTTGAAAATTATCGCTAGTATTAGTACTTTTTACTTTCTCATACTTCTACTTAAGTAAGGAAACTTATGACTTCATGTAAATTTTTAAATTTCAGATTTTAGCGGAAATACGCGTTTTGGGGTAATGAATCCAAAAAAGTGGTTTTTAAAAAATGTCTTTCCGTGAGTGGGTGCGTGCGTCCGTGGGTGGGTGCGTTCGTTTCCCTATATCTCCAGAACCCCTTGACCGATTTTAACAAGATTTGGTGTGTGGAAGTTTTTTATTTGCAGGTAAGGTTTGTAAGGCTTTGTAAGGTCGCTAATCGGAACCGGAAATTAGACCAGTTTTTTTGGTATAGATTTTTTTCTAAACACTGTTTACAAATTTTGAATACATAGCGTTAAAGTGCATCTAAAGACAAATGAAATGCTTTTTTTCAAAATGCTGCATCTTCAAAATAAAAGCCGCTACGAATTTTTGAAATTTTTAACATTAATGCCCGATTACTCAAAAACAAAATATCCAATCAATACAAATTATCATATTATTTAATAGGCCTTAATAAGTATAATTAAGTGATGTAAAAAAAATTAAAAACAATGAAAATTGTAAATATACTAGCGGTCAAAATGTGGGACATTTTCAAAAAAAATTCCTCCAAAACTGCCCATACCAACTTTCTGAACCGATAGAGCTTGCAATGAACTACAAAATTTGTTCTTTACTAATTTCCCAAATTTCACTCTGACGCCCTCTAGGAATTTTTGAAAATTTTGAAAGAGATTAATTTTTTATTTTTAAACGCAAGCGCCAATCGTTATATACTTTCATCAGTTTGATAGACTATTTAAAGTACTTTATTAAAATCAACAAGATTTTTTAACTATTTTGAAAATTAAGAAAAAAAACAATACTTTTTAATATCAACAACGTGTTTTCCGGCAGTTGCGTAGTTTTAACTACGATTCTAATAAAAATAAATATTTTTCATTTTTTGGATATTTTTGATAACTGTATAAATAAAGTTGTTATAACAGTGTTCGTGATCGCATTAACTATCTTATTAGCGCCTTTTACGCAGTAGGAGCGCGCGCCGCCCTACCTACGTAACCAACGTCTTGAGTCTGCAGCGGGCCTGTACCGGTTAGATTAGCTGTAAATTTCTATCACTTCTTGACGCGAGAATATTTAAAACGTAAAAAGTATGGGAAAGTACCAGCGACCTGTTTCGCCCATTTTTTCCTCTTACTTCTGTGACAATAAATTTATTTTTCACATACTTGCTTGTTTGTTATTTAAACCAAATCGGTAAACTGATTTTTGGCCCACTCTGTATAACTCCGTATAATCTCTGTATAATCCCGATATTACCGTAAAAATAATAACAACGCGTTCTCCGGAAGTTACGTGATTCTAACTACGCCTATCAATTAGCTCTAGTTGAAAAATATATTAATCGTTCCTTGCATATTTTTGATGTTGTACCAAATTCTTGCACTACTTTCTGCAAAGTGTCTTCTTTAATAGTTTTTCCTGCGACACGTATATCATTCTCAAGATTATTGAGACTGGTCAATGTGCTTTTTGCATAAACAATTTCTTTTGGGTATCTTTAAAGAAACAAATCGAGAGGGGTGAGGTTGGGCGATCTTGCCAACCATTCATACTCGGAACATCTTCCAACTCCCCTTTCTTTAAATTTTCTATGTAACCACTCCCTCGCGGAAATTGTACTATGAATAGCAGCTCTATCTTGTTAAAGCCGCATCTCAGACCTAACGTTTGAAGGGGAACTGGACACATCGTCGACTCAATATTTGGAGGCCACATCGTCGATCGAGGTCCATAATGTCGAAAAAGCTTTGTTGGACACTACGTCCACTAAGGCGATATCGTCGACCTCCGTACAATGGACATAACGTCGACGGCGTCTACAGCGCCGACCACTATAAAACGACGTTGTATAGATCGCGATCACGGCGTAGCCGCAAAACAGCGATCTTGCCCACAACGTCAGGGTGTCTACCACTCTCGGAATTCCTGGAATACATAGAATATGTCTGCATTTTGACATTTTTAAGTAAAGGATGTTAAAAGTACCATATTTGGAAAAGCACAACCTTATATTTTTTATATATTAATTATGCAAATGTTATTTCACACTCACAGTGACTGTACTTCAAAACTAGGTAAAACTGTAACCTTTTTTCTAAAGTCATTTACGTCGCAGCAGTAGGAATATCCAACAGTAAAATTCTGCCTTTTCCACGAAAGCCATTTCACTTTATCGCGCACATCTTTACGAATAATATCGTTGTTGATATTTTTCTTGTATGCATTATTAAGACCAATAAGAGCAATTCCAGCTTTAGTTCTAGATTCATACAAAACTTTGTAGAAAAGTGTTGGTATAGGAATACCTTTCTTACTAGCATTTCTGCATTTACCCATAAATACAATTGTTGGTCTTTTCTTTTGGTATCTGGAAGCGTAGCAATTCCATATGGCCCAGTGTAAATAGCTAGATCCAAACCTCTGTTGCTAGCAAGATCTCTACAATCGCTTTCCATGACGCTCCAATTTCCTCCATTGAAAGTTTGCCATTGGGGTGCAACGTTAACGCAGTAGAAAGTTAACCAACCTATGCTGAGATCCATATAAAAAGTGGACTTCGAGTGGACTAAAACTTATCGTATTTGCGAAAGTGTAAATTTTATAATTATACGCTTCCATTCCATCCATTCATCCAAATTCATAGAAAACGCCACAGTGAAATTATAGCTGTCACAAAAAACCAATTGTAGCCAATATTAGATACTAATACGTGCAGTTGCCGTATTTGCGAACGTGTAACATTTAATAATTATAACGTTGTACAGTTCAGGGAGTATTAGATTTCTAAGAAAACAAGCAGCGGGAATTTGAATTTGCGATAGCCGGTTCAATTGGTTTCCGTACCGTAACTCTACCCATATAAGCAGCGACTACCTGCACCAAAGCAAGGTAAGCGCCCGCCCGGCAAGCTTATCGGCGGATTACAAATTCCACTTCGGATGTCGGACAAAAATGCCTATATTAGCTTTATTTGGAAAGTTATCAAAAATATGCAATGAATGAAAAACATATTTTTAAACTAGAGCTAATTGATAGGCGTAGTTAAAATCACGTAAATGGCAGAAAACGCGTTGTTGATATTAAAAAGCATCGTTTTTTTTTCTTAATTCTTAAAATGGTCCTAATAAAGTACTTTAATAGTCTATCGAAGTGATAAAAGTTTATAACGATTGGCGTTTGTGTTTTTGAATTATTTATTAGTATATTTCAAATTTTTCAAAAATGCCAGGAAGGCGTCAGAGTGAAATTTGGGAGATAAGTAAAGAAAAAATTGTAGTTCAATGCAAACTCCATCGGCTCAGAAAGTTAAAAAAAACGTGTGGACAATTTTCGAGAATTTTTTTTTTAATTTCAAAATTTGCTATATTTTTCGGATTTTCGAAATTAATTTTATTTCATTGTATACTATCTAGAAAGGGCTCTAAAACAATTGGTAGCTGATCCCGATCAGAAAACTTCTTTTTGAGTAAATGGGTGTTAAAGACGAGATTTTCCAAAAGCTGTAGCGACCGCCATTTTGAAGCTAAAGAGTTCAGTAAAAAAATTTTCAATTTATCTTAAGTTCTTCTCTCAGAATCCGTGTTTTGGAAAAAAAAACGCAACAAAAAAGGATGTCTAACTTTCGTTTTCGGCTTTGAATTTTTTTGGAAAGCTTAACTAGAACTATAATTTTCGACATAACTCTTGACTTAAAATTTCATCAAAATCGGTCCAGTACTTTCGCCTGTAGAGGCGTCACCCACCTACCCACTTTTTTTGGGTTCCTTGAGCCCTACAAGTGTATTTTCGTTAAAATCTAGAATTTGGAAATTTTCATAAAATCTATGCTTCCATATACCGAAGGTATGGAAAAGTAAAAATCAGCTTTTGCAGTATAATGTCCCTTAGCTAAAAAGAAATCGTTGGTCGCATGTATGATTGATGTGTCAGATTGATAAAGCCCTAGAATTTTATTAATTGTTTTCCTCTGACCATTGAATCTGGTTTTACATTATGTCATAGAAATTTCCAACCAAATTTGTCAGGTCGGGGGCTCCCACTTGAAAACTTTTAATTGTGGACGTTAAATGGAACTGAGTGTACAAAATTTTTGTAAATTATTATCAAAGCACGCAGGTATGTGTCTTATAAAACGATTATTCACATCGAAAGTTATTTCAATTTCTTTATATTTTGAGGAGCATTTTTTCCCTGTATACCGAGCTGTATGATAGGGATTCTGAATGCACGTCATAGTGTTAAAGGCAACACTTTACTCTGTACCACAAACATTACTCCGGCGTCGCATTTAACTTCCACGATATTTTTTCCTATTTGATACACCTATGACTACAGAACTTCCAGGGCTTGTTTCGCCTTTTGAAAAAATTAAAATTCCTTTGTCATCTACCGGCAAGGGAAAAGCATCAACATCACTAATAGCGCCGTTTTAAAGTAGAAGTAAATGTTGAGGGTCGATTAGGTGTTTGTTGATGCATATTAAGCAGCCTAGGTTATAATATTATTAGGTTTGCCAATATACTGGGTGTCAACGGAATCACTTGAAAGTCCGTATTTTCTAGAGTTTTTGAGATGTGGCAACGAAACTTGTCATAGGTAATATGTACCCAAAAAGGCACAATTTGGCATATTTGACACATTTTTGAACTTCGGTTTCAGCGGAAATAATCCCAACTTTTGAATTCAAAATGGGACACCTTGTATATTTTGACATTTTTGGAATCCTGAGACAATTTTGTGTACACTTGAATTATTTTTAAAATTTTTTAAGCCTGCTTGATTTATTTAGAGTTATAATTCTTATTTTAAATTTAAAGTGCTGTGATCGGGTTCAAATCATACTAAGGGAGGAGGACGATAACAAAAAAATACAAACAATATTTTAGGAATATTCTGGTAGGTAGCGGCATACATATTTGAAAAATCACCATTTTATAAATTAGTAGTTTTTTTCCAAATGGCACCATTTTTTAGACACTAGGTATCTAAATAGACATTTTTACGGCGATGATGTCCTCAAATCCAAAATCGGATTAATATTAATCTAAATCCACCATTTTTTTTGTGTATGAAGTCGAGGAAGCACCTGTTTCAAGTGTGTCATGCGAAAAAATGAACGTTTGACCAGCAAACTGCCTTAAGTGTATGAGTTCATAACAAATTAAATTTTTCCATGACACACTTGAAACATTTTTCCTCGAATTTTTAACTTTCATACACAAAGAAATTGGTGGATTTAGATTAATATTAATCGGATTTTGAATTTGAGAATATCATTGGATTTGTGGCACAAGTCTGCATTTAGATACCTAGTGTCTAAAGAATAGTGCCATTTGAAAAATGACTAATTTACAAAAAAGTGTTTTTTTTTCTTAATATGAATGCCCGTACCTACCAAAATACTCGTAAAAAATCACATTTGTATTTTTTTTGTTATTGTCTTAGCTCTCTTAAACTCTTAGTCTCTAGTCGCAGCACTTTAAATTTAAAACAAACATTTACTCTAAAAAATCAACTAAGCTTAAAAATTTTCAAAAATAGTGCAGGTGTATTCAGAATTGTCTCAGGGTTCCAAAAATGTCAAAATATACAAGCTGCCTCGTTTAAAATTCAATAGTTGGAATCATTTCCGGTGAAACGGGAAGTCAAAAAATGTGGCAAATATATCAGAATGTGTCTTTTTGGGCATACGCAAGGTTTCGTTATCATATCTCAAAGACTAGAAAATACGGGCTGTCTAATGATTCCGTTGACACCCGGTATAATAGACATATGGTTTAATAAGTAATGACTTATCAGCTTTTGGTACTACTTAGCTCAGGCACAACTTGTTCAAATAACAACAAAAATACAATTCATATTTGTCTTCGTAAAACACTGACATAAAGAAGTAAACACAAGTGGATAACATTTATAAAGTATTTATCCTGATAAAGTTTAAAAAACGATATTGTTCAAAAGAAAATCATATCAA
This sequence comes from Ctenicera cuprea, assembly GCA_958336395.1. Lineage (NCBI taxonomy): Eukaryota > Metazoa > Arthropoda > Insecta > Coleoptera > Elateridae > Ctenicera > Ctenicera cuprea. The sequence goes on from OY284490.1 coordinate 58,971,055, forward strand.
ATACGTCTAACCTTTGTTGATGAGATATGAATAATTGCAGTCAAGCAGATTAAACTCATTAAAGTATAGTACATTAAATAATTAGCCTTAGGATACGCTGCCTAACCCTAAATAGTCAATGCACTGCTTTAAGTGTTTTACCGCAATTTGTATAACTTCACTAGTAGTGGTGCAGTTGAATATACAGGGTGACAACTTAAATTCTGCTCACCATTAAGATCTCGGAAACGGTAAGAGATAGAAAGAAGATCCTTTAGTCAGGATAGAGTTGCCTATTTAGGAAGCCAGTTTCTTGCCATTTTGAATAGTTTTGAAAAATTCATAGCTTATTAGATACAATCAAGAAATTAATATTTGACGTTTTCTTTTGCTTGTAGCTTCTTTATTTATACACTTTAACAATTCATTTTTACAGAGATAGTGTAACACATAAGAATGTAATCCACATATTTTTATGGCCCATCATTTTCGAGCGGCGATAGTCACATATTTATTATAACCTTCCTTGCTATACCGGAAGGTATTGCTATCGTCAAAAGTTGAGATTTTGTGAGGTATGCGCGTTTTATGGTCCGAGAAAACCAAAAACTACTTTTTGTCATCGTGTCTGTTTGTATGCCTGTATACACTTTACAGCCCAGACTTCTTAACCCAGAAAATACAATTTCGAATTAAACGATTGGTAATCACACTTGAATGAAATCGCAAAGTAGCGAGATTGATCAGCCCAAAAAAAGGAGGTGGGGAAGGGTGTTATACTTCGCTATAGGCGCGCTCCGACAAGAAGATTAGCATTATACGCATATGGAGTGCGCGAACGCAATCTTCCTACCACCACCGTCGATTTTTTGTTTTTTCTAAAATTAAGTAATTTTGACTTCAAAATTAGTATGAACATGTGAAATGGCAACAGGAACAACTTTCCATTGAGACGCCTCTGCGAATTTTGCTTTTGGTCGTTTACCTGAACAGTTTATTTGAGTATTTTGCGAAAAACGGCTAAGTCCCAAAGGTGTAGAGGAAAAAGTTCATTATTCACCCTTACTCAATCTAATTTTAAAATAGATTTGAGCAATACAAAATGTGAAAGTAGTGTTATATGTATTTGCCTGTTTCACGCTGCCACTGGTATTTCGCCACCGCTGGCATCATAAGCGCACAAGCGCCGCGCCGCGGCGTCTTAACTTTAACCGTCCCGCGTCCCCAAAAACTGACTCAGCCTTCAGCAACTATACAAAACAGACGTGTACCTATACGCTCCGGCTCATCTCGTCGAGTTACCGTTATGTGAGATAACTAGTTAAAGCCGGGATATTGTAAAGTTCTTCGTTAGTGGCTTGCCTGATTGTTAATCGTTCCACGTCAAATGTCGTAAAAATAACTTGCGCCGATTCTGTCGATATTTGTATGCAAGATTGAAGTGGTTTCGCTAACAACAAGAAAGGCAATATTTGAATTCGATTGCCGTCTCCTGCTCGAATTCTATCGTCTAAGACGGATCCAAATGTCGCTACAAGTTCCACGCTTGATTCCCTGAGCTACCAACATCGTTATCGTCCACTATCTACCGTCAATTGTCGTCTCGTACCGTCAACCATTTTCCGATATCGCTGCATCCAAAATTCCTGCCGAGAGCCACAAGTTCCCGCCTGAAAGCACGTCCATCTTCCCCGGCCTTAACGTCAATAAATAAAGGCCAATTTTTCCACCAGGTAAACAACATTACTGTAAGTAACTTTGTACTTTAATGATTATCGCCAGTGTTTCGTGCCACGTTCAGAAGCCATCAGCCGTCTTGGACTCAGTATTATAACTTGTTGCATGCTTGATAAATTAATTTAGAGTTACCGTTTCCTTTTGTTCTCGAGGTCCAGGCCAATAAGTGAACACCTTGTTTTTGTTAAGGAAAAGCTTGTCAGCTTGGAACGTCGAAAAATTACGCAACGTTGCCACATTACCTGTGCATATATTTAATTACTTGTTCTACGATTTGCTTTTGATATACGCTGTTTTAATATTTTATTCAACCTTTTTATACATATAACCTTATTATTCAATATATTTAACTTTGTAAACTACTGCAGCGTGACTTATTCATTATCTACGTAATTAAGCCTTATTCCTATTTTGTAAGCATATATTGTGTTGCTTGATCTAGTGGAAAACGGCCTAAGGTAAGTCACGACCAGCTCAACGAGCCGCCCAAGGAGGATTTCCTGCTTCTCCGCCCCGGGACAAAGAACCGCTCACTTCCTTCCCCCTACCTCAACCATCAGAGCAGGTGGCGCCCTTAACATACCCTAAACTCGATTTCGACAACCCTTTTGCTAGTACGGAACCCCTTCCGACCCTAAGCTTCGAACCACGCCGTCTTCGACTCAGAGTCTTTAGCCGCCAGGCATACCTTTTTTCTACGGTGCCGAAAAATCACCTTCAGCCCGTAACAGTAGGTAGAACCCTTAAGATAAGTTGACGTTGTTTTGAGAATTGCTTGTTAAACCCCGCCTCCCACACATGTGTCCCTTCAAGTTCTTACAGTATTAAGATGTAGTATATCTGTCTATCGTTTGAAAATGCTGTAAAACGCGAAACTATATAGTCGCGAAGACCAAATAAAGTTAGTAGTGAAATTAGACAATAGTTATTTATGTATCTAGTGCGCGAAATTATACTCTGGTGCTTGAGAATGAAAGTTTTTTGTCGAGGCGGCAGCCAAGACAACATTAATTCAAAAGCACCAAAGAAATTTCGCGCTCGAGTTGCATACAACATGTTTTCTACAGACTTACTGAAATAATGAAAAAATTAAGTAAAATCGAGTTAAAATACAAAAATAAAAATTTATTCTATCGCAATCTAGTCTGTTTCTTTGTTACTACGGAAACAAAATTTAACGTATATTGATATTTGTCAGTTATTTTTTCCTAAATATGTTTGATCGGCGTCCTTTTTAAAAACCTGTTGTTAAATGTCGTCATGCACGAAATATTTTTCGCTCTAGTGGGCGAAATACTTCGTGGACGTTGTCAAGATAAACAACTCCAATGTGGCATTTTGCATACTGAGATGAATGTAAAAATGTAATCATTTTTTGACGTCTGTAGAAAAAATTGTTTTATTCCCATTGTTTACTGTTACGGAATTTCACAAAATAACGACCGCAACTGTCTACTATTTCATATTGAAATGTTTATTATAATAAAAAAAATGTAAACTTGATTCTTATTTTACAATGTTTCTTTGGAACAAACGAAATGTAATTGATTTAAACATCCTTTAATTCCAATTTAAATGTTTAATTATTACACAAAATTCAAAATATTACAAGTAGCTGTATATAAAACAGTAAATTGTTTTGAAAGTAGTTTTGTATATTAACAGAATCCCTGCGTGCATAAAACGTCTCTGCGTTCAAAAGTCCTTGCGTTCAAACGTCCCTGCGTTTAAATGACCCTGCGTTCACACGACCCCGCGTCGAAAGTCCCAGCGTTCAAACATACCCGCGTCCAATCGTCCCTGCGTTCAAACGTCCTAGACCGATTGAATTGTAATATGTTGTCACCTGTCAGCACCCCGTAAGTTGAACTACCAATCGGGAGCGTCCCTAGGTGGCAGATAGGAGAACGGCAGCTTCTTAACAGAGAACGGTTCGTTGTGGTCATACCTCCTCTAGGACTAATCACCTGGTTTGTGAGTCACCCAATCCATTGCCGAGGACCACCTCCTTCGTGTTTGTGCCGTGCGTGGAGACGTACCCACTTTTAGAGGCTGGCAGTACTCTGGGAAGATTCTTGAAATTCCCTGTGAAGACGACCAGTCCTTAAAAAGCGGCGGTCGCCAACCTTCTTGTTTTCTGGAACGGCACACGTCTCAACGTCGTCCAGGTGGATCAGCTGCCTAGACTAGTAAAGGCTACTCTCTAGGTTGCTGGGAAACCAGAGAATATGGGGATCGTCTTACGGCTACTGGTAGTGTATAACCCCCTGGCTGGTGTTAGGGGCCGGTGCCTTTTTCACCATACCGAAAAGGAGGACCCTCATTATCACTTTACCACTCTAAACCTAAAGATCCCGACTTTGAACTGCAAACCGATCAACCCGAAGCTCCCATGGAGATTGCTTACGTGAGTACCAAAGAACACGACTGTTACATGTACTACCAGAGCGTGGGTCTAGCAACGCTGAGACGGACTATTTCCTTGTCTTCCCAATGCCGACACACATCGGACTCAACATCATACAAATTAACCTAAAACACTGACAAGAAGCTGCTGTTACTTTACGCAGACAGTCAGCAAGACACTGTTGTATTAATTCAGTAGCTTTGGATTGTAAAATCTAAGATTTGGGGATTAAATAACTAACGCTGCTATTTTTAGAAATTACTCACACGTAAAACCAAGGACGCAAGGTTTTGCTTTTCCACTCACCTGTACGCGAGTAATGCGATAACCAAGGTTAATCACACGCTTCTTAGAACTGAAAGATGTCTGTTTCTTTCAAGATAGCATTTATTATACATATAAGCACATTTCTGCAATACTGTAGTTAGTTATTACGCTAAAGCACTTATAATCACTCTGCCAGTCTTTACTCCGCTTTTGCCTGTATTTTTAAGAATAAAAGTTTTTAAATACGGAGCTTATTATGAAAATAAATTATTTTTGGCGCAGTCGGTGGGATGTGTAAAGGGCACTAGCCAAGGTTTCAAAAAATAAAATTTGCTGTGTCTTTACTCTTTTTTATTCCCTTTCATCAACCACTCCCTGGAGATCCTGAACCTTTGGTGGACGACAAACATCGCTTAAACCAAACAGAAGAAAATTCACATCTGGGAATCAATTGATCAGCTCAATGCGGGCAAACATCGTCACGGTGAGCATTGTTGGTTCCTGCAACTCTAGCTATTGACTATTGGAGTCGATTAGAAAATGTTAAGAGCATCGTAAGGAAAAAGTTTATTTTGAAAGTGAAGTAGTGGCTGTTAAACCAACTTTTAAAAAACCCATTTAGATAAATTAATTTTTGTGCATTCGCCAATGAAATTAATCTACACATCCTGCAAATATTGATAGGCAATTCAAGCCAGTGATTGATTTATTGCCGATCATTGCAATATACTGATAAGTTAACTTGAACTTCTTGTAAGCGAGAAATTTAGAGTATTGAATGGCTACTTGATGTACCATCCAGACTACCAAGAGTTCATGGTAGGAACCCTGAATTAGGATACTAACTTAAACATTCCCTTTAAAGAAAAATAAGAAAAAGCAAAACTCCATGAGTAGTACTGACTCTGAATCTTGAGATTCCAAAATTAATCAAATTGAACAAAATCTTATGAGACCCATTTGATTTCATTTACGTCAACCTGTGTTAAACATGGCTAATCAAGGCGGTGTGTCAAACTAAGATGCTGCACCACCTGTTGTAGTAAATTACTCACCAGACATTTTTAGCCAATTTTACCAACCAAATGACGTTAACGCTTATATAAATAAACTCCTTTTATCAGCTGTCCGGAACAGATGAGAGGGACAGCCTTAGAAGTAATTACAAGACAAACAATTTTATCCGGGATCGATCTAAAAACCATCCTAATTGATAATTTCGGAAACCAAAGCTTCGAATTAAATTTAGTCACTGATTTATCCAAACTTAAACAAAATCTTGGGGAACGCCCTATCAGATGTGGTTCTTTACTGTCAATTCTAAATTGGAATATATACCTCACCAATGACCACCAGGTTATCAGAGATCACCACATAAGTAATGCTAAAGCCTTAAAAGCATTCACCAGTGGACTTATGGAACTACGCGGACCCTTTTTTAAATCGTGTGCTCCTCCCACTCTTGAAAACGCATTGACTTTTAACAAAGAAGGGTTAGATGATAGATATTTTCAAAATTATCAAGCTAAACCTCAAATTTCACTCCACCAACCCACTAAATTATCTCAGAAACCTAACCCCACATTTTAGAACTATCAATACTCGTACCCACAATCACAACAAAATCAATTCCCACAATATATACAACAAAGACAGAAATATCAACTTAATTTTACACCTGTAAAACAATTAAATCCCAATCGACCCCCTGCACAGTTTCCTACCAAAACCCTTCGGTAAGCCTGACCAAAATGTATTGGCACCAACAAAATTTTTCCAACAAACAAAAACATCAACTGTTAAGAAACGTCTAGCCTCTCAACAAGTAGGAAATTTCAGACAAAGACCTTTTAATCAAAATTTTAAAATTCAAAGCAACTTTCAACCTAACAATAACCCACCGAATTACTTCTCGAATAACGGCCAACGCCCTAATTTTGTATACGAAGAATTATATAATATGGTCACTGAACCCCAACGGGAGTTATATGACTCATACGATAATTATCCCACTGAAACTGATGACTCAGAACACCCTGAACTGTACGACGAACAACCTAATTTTGACAATTACCAAGAATATGAACACGGGAATTTTCCGCTACAAGCCTCGGAAGAAATGACACAATAGAAAATTTCTTCATGAATCTCGAATTTAATCGACCATTTACTATTATTCTCCGAACTAACGAAAAACGTCTAATTGATACCGGATCATCAAAAACCATAATATCCCATAAATTTATTTTCAGAAATTTTCCTAACTGCGTTTACGAACTTCTAGGCATAACTTAGTCGCCGATCTTCCTTTACCCACACTTTTTCATCAATCAGGTAATCACTAAGTTTACCTCTAAAATTTTCATGACGAATACACAGTGTAACGTTCTACCACGTTAAATTTATTTATATTTGTTTCGAGTAGCTTCAGGGAATCATCCAGGGTTCACCTGGGATACCAGAACCTTTCAAATAATGTACAGATCGGAAACGGGTTAATACCAATGTAGGATAATGCAGCGACCTTGCCTTTATTTTCAACAGTAAGTAAAGCAATTCGCCAGTTTAAAATACCTTCCACTAAAACCACACCTGTTTGTTACGTTTTGAATAACTAGGCTGCGTTTGAGTGTCATCTGTTCGATATTTTATCTGTTTAAGGGATTATTATACTAATTGGTTTAATGAATGTTAACTTCTTTCGCCATGCGATGAAGTACATTTACAAAGGGGTAAATTAACAACAAACTACTGACACTTTCGCCTAGCGAGTTTGGAAATTCCCCAGGATAACGCACCTCAGGATTTACGAAATATTTCACCCAGTAATCCGAGATTGACATCGATTCCTCCTGTGATTTTTCACCCAGGAAAAATTCAACGGTTATTGATCAAGATAGTGGACTGCCAATACATGAAGGTCCTACGCCTCCAAATTTATCGATAATTCACTACGGTAGAGACAGTTGGCTCCTGAAGCATTGTACATCACGCTCCGAAGGTTGACTGTAAATGACTACTGTCCTCTGACATAAACAGGTTCGTACCTCGACAGTGACCCCAAATCGTAACCTTTACCTAACTGATAGGTTCTAACGAAACTTTTAATTTCAGGTAACAAGTGATTTGCGGAATGTACCTTCATACTTGCCGATATTTGGAACATGTGAATGCAAATCAGGCTGGATCTCTCAGATGTCTGTACACTGGTAACTGGAACAGTAATCAAATAATTAAAGCAATTATAATTCAATTGATTGCGTACACGGATGAACAGTTCGGTATGTTTGCAGTAAAACAATTCGGTAACGGCTGGATTCGCTGGTATGAACTTTTTAAATACTTTAAACTGTATTTATTTAATTGTGACATCAAATACACAGGCTAAGTTCAAACTGTATATTCACCAGCTAGGCTAGTGAATTGTTCGACTGTTCGGATTGACCCTAAGGGTCTGAGTCTCTGGATTCGGCAGCTCCTTCGCTTTTTATAACTAACCCACCTCATCTTGCCGTTCGAATCTCGCGCATTTCCCTCTCTGCTTGTAGTGTGAGATATCTTTGCTCAGTCATCTGTGGTGGGTCGGTACTAGAAGCGCCATCCGCGCCTTTTTCGTGAACTAAGGGCGGTGCTTGTCTAAATAAAATTGTAAAACCACAAATACGCGTATTACGCGCGCACTACACTTTGGATATAATTTTACCCTGTCACAACATGCCTTACAGGATCAGATTTATTAGCCGCGCTTTCTGCCAATATTGACTGTAAATGGATGTATATCCAAACTGATAACACAACTGCTCTATTTTTCTACAACCCGCCTATGACAAAACAACAACAAAAATGTAATGAATGTAACTTCTTAAAACTCAAGGATCCTGAAAATTCGCTTTGAGGAATATAATCTCATCTCGTACCGAAATGACTCTCCGACTACCAGTTATTAGAAAAAATACAAATAAATTATGACTTACCCCCTGGTATAGTATAGTATAGTGGATTTACATTGGTTGATAACGACCATATTAAACACCTCTTCTAAAGAAAAAACCATATACGTAGTCGATGCTTTATACCTAGAAGTATTTGATGTTCAAAATACCGAACCAATATAGACCAATAACCAAAATGTAACGATTAACAATCAAATTACCCAAACGTCAAAAAACAACTTTTGAAACAAAATCTTTTTAGAAATCTGTGCTTCAACTAGAAAGACATATCACAGTATACTTATTTACACAGTAGCGAAAGCTCCCATATAACGACTAGTAAACTGTAACTAGTGGCGCTCCAAGAGGTCGATAAGTTAAACTATCGTTTAAATTATGGCGGGTTTTAAATTCCAATCCAGTTCGTTGTTGTTTTTAATCAGCAAAACAGAAAAATTACGAGCTACATTATATAATTGTTTTTAAATAATACAAAGATAATGCCAGTAATATGATTTATTAACAAAATAAGTTTTGATTTATACATTAAACAGTAAATAATACCTATATTAACCAGACTTTATTATTCGAAGCGCTGGTAGTTTTCTGTTACACAAAAGTGGTTTAGGAGGGTTTTTTATTTGAAATATTGTTGGTACTGCGTTGTGAACCAACTTCTTCTTCCCTACATTTATAAACTGCGAATCTTCAAAATGCAGCCTACACAAAGTGCAGTTATTCAAATATCCCACCTCCTTTTTACGTAAATCTTCACGTCTACAGTTTACAACCCACTGTTTTGATCTAGAACGACGAGAAAGTCAAACTTTAATGTATTAATATTTATCAGAATTTATTATCTTTTTGGATCTTTGGGAAATGTAAAAAAAAAACTAAGGTTAGGATTCTTTCCTTTGTTGTTTTCGCAGTTCACGGCGGAACAAGCGCTTCCTTTCGAGACTCATAATAGATTGGTATATCACTAATCAAATTTGTATAAAAACACTGGCAAACAACTTGAAAATTGTTCTTATAACGTTCAAAAAGCAGAGAAACACTACTACGCTTAGCTGTCAGACTTTAGTGTAACTTGTTCGCCGCTTGGTGCTATAATTACCATAAATGACCTTTGCTTTCGCTACTGTATGAATAAGTATACTGTGGACATATTCTATACCCCTGAACTACCCTTGACCTTTATTAATTTGACTCGACATCACATTAGAACGAAAACCAACGACCCGATTTACACCAAAGCTTACAGATACCCAAACTGTTACCAAACCGAAATCAAAAATCAAACAAACAAAATGCTAAAAAAGAATATTATAGGACCCTCAGAATCACCCTACAATTTTCATGACGAATACACAGGCCTTATAGGATCAGTTTATTAGCCGCAGTTCCTGCTATTATTGACGATAAACGCATGTATATCCAAACTGATAACGCAACTGCCCTATTTGTCTACAACCCGTCTATTACAAAACAACAACACAAATGGATTGTAACTTCTTAAAACTCTAGGATCCTGAAAATACGCTTTGTAGGAATATGATCCCATCTCGTAACGAAATGGCTCTCCGACTACCAGCTATTGGAAAAAATAGAAATAAATTATGTCCTACCCCCTGGTATAGTAAATTTACATTGGTTCATAACGACCATATTAAACACCTCTGATAAAGAACAAACTATATGCGTAGTCGATCCTAGATACCTAGAAGAGTTTGATGTTCAAAATACCGAACCAATATCGATCAATAACCAAAATGTAACGATTAACAATCATATTACCCCAACGTCAAAAAAACAACTTTTGGAACAAAATCTAAAAACAAACTTACGATTAGATCATCTAAATGAAGAAGAACAAACTAACTCTTTTATAAACCCCGTGCTTCAACTATAAAGACATATTCATTCTATGCCCCTAAGGTAGCCTTGACCTCTATTAATTTTCCCCGACATCACATTATAACTAAAACCAACAACTCGATTTACACCAACGCTTACAGATACCCAAACTGTTACCAAACCGAAGTAAAAATCAAATAAGCAAAATGCTAAAAAAGAATATTATAGGACCCTCAGAATCTAACTTCTTAAAACTCAAAGATCCTGAAAATACGCTTTGTAGGAATATGATCCCATCTCGTAACGAAATGATGCTCCGACTACCAGCTATTGGAAAAATAGATATAAATTATGTCCTGCCCCCTGGTATAGTGGATTTACATTGCACTCCTGCACGAAAAGGACTAAGAAGATACCGAAAGACAGGTTTATGCACCAGACGAGTTGGTTCCGGTCATCCCAATACGTGCTGCCGACCGCTTTATTCATTTACAAACTCTAACAAATCACACTCAAACTGCAGTCACAACGGTTCACCTGGCGCGGACCGAGGCTTTTACTACGTCACCGAGCAGTTCGCCCAATTTTACTCAAAATTGGGTGTAGGTAGTGGCGTAACTACGATTTGTGGCCCCCCGCATCGATATTGTCGGGTTCCCCTTACGAAAGGGCATTCACGTGCTACGAGCGAAGCCAGCAAAATAGGAGAATATAGGGGTGTTTTATGTGGCATCTTATAACAACGTATTTTTTTCGCAAAAAAAATTAAACATTGTGTACTATGTAACTGAAAAGTTTCTATTTTGTTTGTGGAAGTAAAATTCAACATATTAATTTAAAAATTATATAGCATGTATTATAATATGTAGTAAATTAAAAATAATTAAACTTACAGTTAATGTCAAAGTTATATATATTATATTTCGTATGGCAAACAGAAAATAGATACAGCAAACTTAGACAAAATTCAAACATGAACAAACACAACAACAGAGCATAAATAAAACACAAAGTGTAAATAGAACACGGAGTGTAAACAAAATGCACTATATGTATATAATATGTAGAATAGTAATAAATTATTCAGTTAGTTATACATTTGGTGGCAGCGTCACAATTGTATATCGAGGGCGGACAGCCACGCCACTGCGTCCCCACCGGCTTCATGGATGTTGTGCATTGAACCATTGAACCTTCGTATTGGGCACTCTAATGGCCAGTGCACACCCGGTTTAGCGCGGACCATGTCTTCCTTGGTAGGTTGAATCCGGCTGGCTGAATTGTGGATCTGTTATTAGGTTCAGGGTGTCAGGGTTTGCAGCAGTCCATTCGTTCATCCAGGATGTCTTCAACTGGAAGTTTTCTTGTACGAGTGTTTCTGCTAATCTCCATGTGGGCTTCCTAGATTTTAGTCTCTGTGTGTGCTGTCTCGTACAGTCTTGATGGATGGGCAACTGTGGGTTGTTACAGCATTTGAGCCATTCATTTTTCAGGGAAGCCTGCCTGCGTAGCTGGGGGGAGGGATGTTGGACAGTACTGGTAACCACTGGAGAGGTGTGGATTTGATCGTGCCGGAAACTGTCCTCATCGTATCGTTCAGTTGAACGTCGATCCTGCCGGTATGTGCACTGTTAATCCAGACCGGGCTACAGTATTCCGCTACTGAGTAAACTAGTGCTAGGGCAGAAGAGGACCGCTGCGTTAGCTCCCCAGCCTGTTCCTGAGAGTTTATGCAATATGTTGTTGCGTGTCTTAATCTTTGCTGCTGTTCTGGTAAGGTGTTCCTTGTGCGTCAGAGAGCGGTCTAATGTTACTCCCAAATATTTCGGGTACGCATTATACTTTAGCTGCTGTCCTCTGAACTGTACTCTGGGGGTATACTTTGCCTGTTTGTTATTCAGATGAAAATAGGATATCTCTGTTTTTCGTATATTTGGTCTGAGGCGCCATGTTTTGAAATATTTGTCCAGTTTTCCCAGATCCTCTGTTAGGATGGTCTCTGATGATTCGAAATCTCTGGATTGGGAAGCTAGCGCTACGTCGTCAGCGTATATAAACTTTTTTGCCTTGGTGTTTGGTAGGTCTGCTGTGTAAATGTTAAAGAGTAGAAGTGCGAGGACAGAGCCTTGTGGGAGACCATCGTTCAGTCTACAGCACTTGCTTACTTTCCCGTTTAAGTGCACTTCGAACATTGTTAAGTAGTGTAGCCAGAGTTTTACAGGCAACGGCTTTAATAAATTTAAGAATCATGCCTTGACGCCATATTGTGTCGTATGCAGAGGTTAAATCGACAAGTACTGCTATTGTTTTCTTGCGGTCTTGAAGGCCTTTGGGTTGTCAGCGCCATCACCTGGTCGCAGCAGTTCCGATTGGGCCGAGAGCCTGCCTGTTCGACGGGCACATGCTGTAGAGCTCTTGTCGAGATTCTGTTGTACACGAGTCGTTCCAGCAGTTTGTAGCAGATGCTCAGAAGTGCAATTGGTCGGTAGTCTTCTGGGTGGTTGCCAACTTTCCCGGGCTTAAGTATTGCTACTATTTTACTTCTGTTAAACATCTTGGGAAGTCTTCCAGTTTTCATAATATTGGAGTAAAATTTTGTTAACCATGTGGTTGTGTTGGGACCAGCGTGTTTAAGGAATTCCGGGTATATTCCGTCTATGCCAGCTGCTTTTCCGGGTTTTATCTCTCTAATTGCTGCAGTTACTTCGTGTTGCGTGAATTCCTTGGAAAGTTCTTGGTCTGGTGTTGCAAGAGCAAGTCTCTCTTTCAATTCAATTCAAAGTTTAAAATCCATTTCTTAAAATTGCCCTTTTCTGGCTTTAATACCAGCAAAATCAGATATCACTTTCCGCAAATACATGCGAGACGACGATTTTGAGTCTAATGCACTTAAGCGGTTTTATAGCATCGTAGTCCTTAAGTAACTTTTATGTTTCAATTTTCAAAATGACCCTCTGCTTCGGCGACTGTTAAAGGAATTGTTAGAAATAAAAAGAGTACAGATATAACTTCTTTACAACTTCCTCAAAAGTATTATTAAATTCCAATAATGGAAGTGGAAAGGTAGGACTTATGTCTTTTTTATAAATTTCATTAAAATGTTTTCTATGGCCTTTAAATCCAGAACAAGTTTCTACTAGTTTTAAGTGATTTTAAAAACTCTCTAAAATCTGGGCCCAAAATGTTTATTCCTTAATATTTTTTCTTGAACCACCGTCAATTTCTTGATTAAACACCGAATGTTCACTAGATGCTACATTTTGAATATTTTTAAGCAAACTCTGCCAGTCATTTGTACCTTTAATCCATCCTCACAAATTTCTAATTGTAGAAAATAACCAACATGGTTCGCCTTGCCCAATTTTAGTGAATAATACTCATAAATTTTCTACGTCAACTACATATTTTGATCCTTTGGGAAAAGTACCTTTGGGACGACAAGAACCAAGATTGCTTTTTTTTATTTTCACCGTTCATTTTGGAAAGTGGACGATGTAACTTGCGTAATATTTACCGGCCGTAGCTCGATGGTAAGGACGCGGGCTACCAATGCAGCGGATCCGGGTTCGACTCCCGGCTCGATCGTTTAACCCTCGCGAGGCAACGGGAAACCAGCGAGGTGGATGTTTCAACAAAAATACCTCACTGAGGAAGAAGTGCATGCACTTCTTGTGGTTCGAAGCCCACGTTCAACTGTAGGATGTCTGTCTGTGCAAAATATCTATCTCCGCACACCAAACACAGGCATAAAAGAGAGGTCGCCCACTCCCCGAATAGGGTATGGCACTAGAGAAGACGCAACTAATTCTAACTTAAAAACTGTACTCAAAATTAGCATGTGGGAAACTTTGAACCAAAGTTATGCGGAGAACCGTTGAATGAACAGTTAAAGCGTTGGAGGAAAGAAAATTAAACAAAAATAAGCAACCAAACAAGAAAAGAAAAATGAACAAAATAAAAAGAAAAGGGAAAGAAAAAGAAATAGAAAAGGCAGAGGAAAAGTAAAAGCAAAGACAAGGAAAAGACACTGGGCAAAAAAGGCGCAACTCGTTTAATCTGAGGAAAGTAGTGAAGAACACAGCAAATACGGATATAGAAAAAAGTTGTTTTATTGACTTTTATTGCTCCTCAACCTCATAAACTATCAATTGCTATTGTGTTTTATACAGATTCATTGCGTTGGGGTACATTAAACCACTATGTATATTTTTTAAATAAATGTATTTAGTGTAATTTTTTAATCTTGTAATCTTTTATTACGTTTTATGCTATGTACCTGCTGTATAAACCATTGAAGTTTGCTGTATGTAGAACATTCTTTTTTGAAATTCTTTAGATAATAATTGTTTATAATCATTGCACCCCACCCTCCCCTACGCTTTTCTCTATAAGCCCGCATATAGACCTTTACCTTCTTCCTAGGCGCTGCCTCAACGCTGATGCTTAGATCCGGGATATTTTACAAGATTGCGTTGTTCCATTTGCACCGTTTATTGGTGTTAATGAGGTCGTTGCACTTATTTTTGAAATTTCATCTAGAAATTCTTTGTACCCAAATTTTAAGATACGTATTTTTTCTTTTTCACTAAAACTCAAAAATAAAGATTTTATAGCGATCTTCCCGAAAATGCAGGACCACAGTCCTATTTAGGATTTTTGAAATAATATCTTTTGATGTTCCCGCTCTTTTGAGGAGGAGGGGGGTACTAACATTTAGTTTTTGTCCTCATGTGATACATCGTTGGAAAGCTAATTTAATGGACTTTAAAAATCACTACTAATTTTCTTGGTACAATAGTGCATGTGCGGTTGGGAAAAGGTTTATGTAATGGCCGCTCTTTTGATATAATTTGCCGCCATTTTGAAACGGTTCGAGCTAGCGATATTTTCTTTTTTTTAAGTTGTTGGGTTTAAAAACCCTTTTAAATAAGGTATAAGTTGATCCACCTTCGTATTTAAAAATCTCGAGAAACTCCCCTAGCCCTCCCCAAAACTACCCTTTCTGGCGATCCAAAAAATTTATAAATATTTTTACTGAATACCTCGGGTACGATTTATACAACTAATTTTTTATACCATCCGTGTAGGTTCAATAGTTTAGCCGTAAAAGATAGAGCGTGGGAGGTCTGTTACACCCTGTATGTATGAATCTTGCCCTTTTTAAATTTTTTTTTCGTGCTACAATATGCGCATCGTCGGTACTTTTTGCCTCGTATCGGCATACGAGTTCTCATTAGTAGTTCTTTGAAAAATCTCTATGCTAATAGTTCGTCCATCAAGTTTTTTACTTTTTCTTTTAATTAGAACTCCTGCTGGACTTCTCCGTTTCCTACCAAA
Source organism: Ctenicera cuprea (assembly GCA_958336395.1). NCBI lineage: Eukaryota > Metazoa > Arthropoda > Insecta > Coleoptera > Elateridae > Ctenicera > Ctenicera cuprea. The sequence goes on from OY284490.1 coordinate 58,986,571, forward strand.
ATAATCCCTAATCAAACAATTTCCCAAACGTGACCTAAATTGTAAATGGGACATAGCTTATTGTCCCTTAGCCTGATTTCCATGAATTGAATAACACTGAAGTAGTTGATCAAAGACATCAACTACCCTATATATTCACCGTAGCAATTGCGTCAGGGCGTTTTTATGTTAATATTTCATTTTTAACCCTCCGAATCTTACAAGACCAAAATTTAAAAAAAAATATCACTAAATCTGATTACTACTCTATTATTAGGATCAAGATGAATTAATTACTTACATTTCATTGCTACTCTCTTGTTTATGAACAATTAATACACAAGTTCAAAACCACCACACTATAAAAGTCACTTCTATTCTAATTCGCCCCTCTCTAATTTGATAAGTGGCTAGATTAAACCGTTTAGGTTCGAATTTAGTGCAGAATGTGCCGACAAGGGCGCCTTTCCCAAATATAGTGCTTATATAATTGACCATAACATAAGCAGCTATTACTGAAGCCTCTGAAACCAGTAAAGAGTTAATTGCTTTACATAAGCCGATAGCCACCAGCTTGGCTACCAACATTATAATTTTGTTACAATGTATTTTAATCTTAATTATACCATCAAAATTTTCAAAAAATTGTAATTTGGTATTGTTTTCATTTAGTACACAAAATGCCAAATATTCGGCAGACTTGAAAAACAATATTCGGCAAGCTCCAAAAAATGGCCGAATATTCGGCCCACTGAATACTCGGTGCATCTGTAAAACTGTAAACAATTGTTTTATTGGCTTTTCGTGGCACGCTTGATAGTTATGAGTGGTTCTTTAAGCACTAACATTAAATTTTTATTATTTTATAAAATTTTTAAGAAACGGAATGTTTTCTGAAATTTTGTGTAATGGCATTTCAGAGCATCCCAAACAAGATTATGCAAATCAGTTTTTCAATTAATAAAAATTCCCTAATATATTTTTCGATTTTTGGCGAAGATAAAAAATCGCAGTAGACTGGGCTTTTACATCTTGTAACATTTAACACTCTCCTAAGATGCAACTTTTTATCCTCCATACTATATAAAGAACCCAGTTTAAATTGGGCTACCAATAAATTTGTTATAGGGTGTTTCCAAGCAAAGTGGGACACACTGTATACAGGGTGTACAAGGTAAGAACCCCCATGCATGAAAATCTCGCAAACGGTTAGAGATAGTGCTTCGGCTAAATGATAAGAATTATTCAGCATCTCAAGCACTACATGATTCACATTCAAATCCTAGAATTTTAGCTTAATTTTCAGTACAGACTGAAAAAACAAAAATTAACAGTTTTGGCTTTTTGTGTATAATTTGTTATTCTCAAAGATAGCGCAAAGCGATTTTGATATTATAAAGACCATTTTTTACAATGATTTCAAGTCTGAAATAAAACTTTTATAGGTCATTAAATTTTCAAGATATTGACATTAACTTCGCTTTTTTAAATATGAGTCAAAGGCGGCCATGTCATCATTGGATAGATCTCTTTTCTCTGATGTAAGGTTTGGTAGGTTTACTTTTACAAATAATGAAATAACAGTTATATGCAAAAAACTGTTTTCTCATAATAGAATGTGAAAAACTGTTCTCTTATAGTAGGCTGAAAATTAACAAAGGAAAAAATAACAGAAGACAAAAAGAAGGCTGCATTTGCTTCCATTGAAGTTTGATCAGTTTATCTTCCCAAATAATAAAGTTATAAGTGAGAAACTGTTTTCTTATAAAAGACTGTAAAAAAACAAAAAAAAACACCTGAATGTTTCAGGGACAAAAATTATAAAAAATGTATGATCATATAATAATTAGATGAATATTATTTAATTTGTTTTTGCAATATCTGCACCATATCTTTACTAGAGTTTATTTTAATTGTAAATTTATCTTACGTTTCACGGTTTATTACTTAAGAGTAATTAAAAGTTACACGTCTTTTGAATGTTATACGAGCGAGCGTACATTTCTAATAGTTTTTTTTCTCTTAAAAACATTTGTGTGAAAAAAACTCTATCCAATTATGACATAGCCGCCTTTGGCGCATATTTAAAAATGCGAAGTTAATGTCAATATCTTGAAAATTTAACGACGTATAAAAATTTTAATTTGACATCCAAAATCTGTGCAAAAATGTGTCTTTATACTGTCAAAACCGCTTTGCGCCATTTTTGATTATAACCAAATTATACACAAAAAGCGAAAACTAAAAGTTTAAGTTTCTTCAGTCTACTGAAAATCAAGCAAAAATTTTTGGATCTAAATGATCATAATAGTAGGTACTTGAGTTGCTGACTAATTCTTCTCATTTAACTGAAGCTCTATCTCTTACCGTTTACGAGATCCCCATGGGGCTCTTATCATCTTGGACACCCTGTATAGCTGTAGCTAAATAAATAAAATAAATTCCTAAAGACATTTGTGCCTGTTTGCTACATTTTATAAGCACTATAATGACTGGTTTCTGAGGTTTGAGCGATAAAGAAGTTGAATTACTTGAAGATTTAATACATACCATACAATAAACACGCAAAAGGAAACAGCATTACACTGGGTCTACACTACTAAGTGAATGGTGTAAAAAAGAGGACCTAATATTAATCCTTGAGGAACCCAAGTTAACAAGTTTGCTACGAGATTTTTCTTTATTTAAAGCAACCATTTGAAACCTATTTAGGCAAAACTTGCAATCAGCTGTATTGCAGTAGCACTCAGGCCAATGTAATATAGTATTGCCGGCCTTTTTTTCGCTGGCTGTAGAATACCACCACGGGATCTCCCACCTGTCCTAAGAGGCGACTAAGGGAAGCAGCTGTCTGCTGTCTTAATTACCTTATCCTTGCCCTTACCATTAAATTAACTTTCACACATCCCTAATTAACCTTTTCCTTGCCGTACTGGGTCCAACAGTGTATAGGGCAATGCTCAATCCTTCGACTCCTGGGGCCAACTGGATTTAATGCCTTGGGGTCCTGCCCAGTATAAACCGTGTGCAGTACGTCAGTGGATCCTGAGGAGGAGCCTGCTGCATGTGAAAGCTTGCCTTAACCAGCCGTCAAGTAGAATGGGAACCACAATAATAATCCCTCAAAGTCAAGGTGGCATATACCAATGACTGCGTGGCTAGGGGAAAGCCTAGTCGCTAGTATGCGAACTCCGGATACCAGGCGATCTCCGGTTTCAATAGCCTTCCTGTGGTATTGGGGCTCTGCTGCAAGTGACTGTTTATTTCCTCTTTACTCTTGGGAACATTGTAGAACCAGAAAACAACAAGACAACTCCTATGGAAGAGGACAGCAGTGATCTCCCATCATTATCAGATATAGAAGTGGAACAGTGCCACTGAAATTGAAGATGCACTTCTTAGCTCAAATGAAGAGCGATACGAAGTACGATCCAATCAGTTTGAGCTCGGACGTTCGTTAGATTGCCGTGGCTTAGAAGATACAGCTAGGAAGTGCTTCAAATGGCTAATAAAGGAAGAGCACACACCTGAAGAGCCCGTATATTAGCTGCAAAACCATTCGAACCAGTTAAAGAATGTAACGAGAAGGGGCTTAAAAGGAATCGCTCAAATGATTCCACATCAAAAGGAAAAGCTGCCAAGCAAACTAAAGGCGCGCAGGAAAACCCGGTTCCCTCTACATCTGCAGGTACAGGTCACCCTGCTAAAGGTAAATCCACCTTCAAACAGATGGCTGAATGCATAAGGGTTGGTATTCTCTCCCGGCATTCCCTGAAGTTATTCTGACAATGGACCAGCTAAATGCCGCTCAGAAAAAACTACTCAATAAAATAGTGGAACAAAGGGACACAGTTATGAAGCCCAAATTCCTTAACTCCACTTTCAAACCAGATTAGCTCGTTCTATCGTGCGTCAATATAGCCACAGCAGAGTGCCTCGAGGCCACAGCAGAGGAGCTAAAATCCTGGGAAAGGACGTAGCTAAAAGCCATAGAAGAAGCTGAAATTCCTCGAGCGCAGATAGTGATTGCTTACTATCTCCACCATGCAAGGGCTACAACTGATTTGCTCAGCAGGCAATTTATGAGAAAATTCGACATAGGGCTAATCCAAGAGCGCTTGACCTACAGTGGGCAAGTGAAAAGCCTACCAACTTGAACATGTAAGTTGATTTATTCACAAGAACATGAAAAACCTAGAGCAGCAATACTTGGTCACTTCCAGAGTTTACCACAAAGAGATCTGACTGCAGTAACATTAGAGGTACCGACGGAAAAAGGGATGGAAGAGGTAGTTGTTGCCTTAGCTTATTTATAGCTATCTGCGCTAAGAATGTCTAAGAAAAGGCTATAGCCGAGCCAGAATCTATATCCTATCAGACAGCCAAGCAGCACTTAAAGCTCCGAGTTTTTACACTTTTGAGTCTGAAATTGCTTGGGAATGTCTACAAACCGTAAATCAACTGGCAAGGAACAAGGTAACCTTGATGTGGGTGCCACGCCATGAGGGCATCACTGGAAATGAGGCAGCTGATCACCTTGCCAAAACAGAGTTAGAGTCTCATTTCATTTGTCCAGAACCTTTCTGCAGCGTAGTAAAGTCACTTAATGGCCGAGGCCAATATATGGGAGGTACAACATTACAGGCTTAAGGCAGGCGAAAAAATTTATATTTCGCTTGCCAAACAGAGCACGTAAATTGCTTGAACTTAGCAAACAGGAGTCAAGGGATATAACAAACCTTCTAACTGGACATTGCCCTCTGAGATACCATCTCAATATAATGGGCAAAGCTGAGAACACCCTATGTCGATTCTGTGAAAATTTTATTGAAACAGCAGATCATATGCCCTGCAAATACAAAGTTATAACATGCCAAAAGGTGTATACAACACCTAAAGAAGTGAGCAAAACCACTGCCAGGAAGGTCTCCAAGTTCGTGTGCAGCTTAGAACTTGAGAGGTATTATCAGGTTAGAAAGATTTCACAAAAGATCTAAATAAGTCAAAGTGATGAGAGGCAATATTCGTTGCCTGAACGACCCCATAAACAATATACAATGTAGCATTGCCAACAAAATATCATACGATATAGTATCAAACGCTTTATAAAAATCTAGCAGTAACAATTATATCATCATAACTAGATTGTATATCATACATATAAGATTTTATTATGTTTGAGATGTGCACGTAGTTTACCATCTATAGATTTTTCCAAAATATTTGAAAGAGCCGGAATTATACTGATTGGTCGAAAATCTTTGAAGTCAACGAGTGAACTGATGTTGGGTAATAGGTGTATTATTGCAGTTTTCCATTGTGATGGAAAGATACTTTCTCGTAAACCCCATTTTAGATATTTTCCAATTACCAATATTTTGGGCCCATTACAAAAATAGTACGATATTTTTTTCTGTAAATTGTGAAATATTTTATTACATAAAAAGGAATAAACCTAACCTTTTGTATAAAACATGATAAACAGTCACTGTAACAGTTCTATAAAAATATTTTATTTGCATAGTAAACTTGCAAAACTTTGAATTCATAATTCATATTTCAAAACAAAATAATAAGTTTAGAGCATTATAAAAACATGTAAAAACTTACCTTTTGCAAGTTCCACTATTTCACAGTTTATACATATTTCATACATACACAACTTGCCAAAACATATTCTCTTATATTGCTACATTTATTATAGAATGCAGTTACTTTAATTTTCATTTAAATAGTCACATTTATTTAAAAATAAAAACAAAACATTTTAAATCAAAATTTATTTGTACGGATTATACAAACAGGTCTTGTGTTGGAATTACATTTAAAAAATAATTAATGTTCAATTATATTATTATGCTAATTTAAATCAAATGCTTACATGCATCAAAATCTTTCATTCTATATAACAATTTATTTTGAGTTATCACACATTCACGGCATCACGGAAAAACCTAATCAAATGGTAGTAATGAAAGTACCTGATATGATTATTAATGTGACTTGTCCTAAATACAAAAAAAAAATGAATACAACTTACCTCACACTAAGTTTGCTAGCAACAATACATCCATACTGTCAAAACTGTTTATATAAAATTATAGCACTTAAGACTTAAAGTGCATGTGTAATATGGTAAAAAAAAAATTAAACTTTATTTTACCGATCTACGTGTAGGCTCACTTGCTGTAGGTGGTGGTGGAGGTCCCCTCCTATCCAACTCTTCTAAGTAATTTAAAATTAATTGAGTCCTCTCTTCAGGAATGTGATCCAAAACAAGATAACGACGATCATTCTTTAAGATATCTTCGATTTCTTGCATGTGATTTTCATTTTCCCGAAGATTTGATAAAGATTTGTGCGTGATTAGCTTCGTTTCCTGTAATATTAATTAAAGTAACCATATTGACTATATTTACTGAAAATACAGAAACTTTTTTCTTAATGTTTAGAATTATTCCTACAAATTTAGTGCGTTGAAAGATTACCTGTAAAAGTTCTTTAAATTCTCCCTTGGCAGTTATCATTTTATCTTTTAAATAGTCCTTAAATTCACGTTCACACTGAAAATAAAACAATTTTGTATAAATATAAAGTTCATAATTTAAAGAATCAAATTTTCAAAAAAAGTGTTCTAATTCAATTTAAACATTTGTGTTTGAACTTACCCTTTCACTAGAAGCAAATTTGGTGTACCTGGGATCTTCTTTTATAAGTTTCTTTATTTCTTTCCATATACTTGTCAAAGAAACCTCAGCAGTTTCATCAAGAAGCTCTCTGAACTTCTCCCTTTTTTTTCTTATCAAATGTTCAATATGTTCATTAAACAGTTTTTCTTTCTCTTCGCGAGGTAAAGAATCTGCCAAATCCCATCGATGATCTTTCCTTAACAACCTCTTCACTTCTCGCCAACCCAAATCTGAATTTCTGACCAAGTCTGACAAAAGTGCATTAAAATGCTGAAAAGAACGTACGAGTTATATTGTGCAACAGTTTGTTAACAGTTAAAATCAAGAGGTTGAATTAATGGGCAAATTGATCTCTTAAATTTATCATTATTGGACGTTTTGGAATAAGAAATCAAATCATCTGCTAACACAGATAAATAAGATCAAGTCATCAAGTTCTATTGTTCTTGTAGCAACACAAACTGTTTACTTTTTTAATCTTACCTTTGATAATGACATGTAAACATGTAGAAATATATATAAGCTAAGATTAAACTAAGTTAATATTGTTGAAGTTATAAAGGATTTTATTTATACGTCAGAAAGTTTAGATTTTTTTAAGGATAATTTTGTAAAAAAATATGAAAACAGTACTTATTAAAAAAAAAAGAAATACCTGTATAGCTTCATCCCTCTTATGCTGTTCTCTTTCCTTATCTCGATCTCTCATATGCGTAGCTAAAGTTCGCTGTACTTCTTTTTCGCGTTCTCTCAAGCTAGCTTCAGCCCTAGCCTGCTTTTCCTTTTCCTTTTGCTCCTTTGCTCGTTCATCATCTGATGGTGGTGCTTCCCCTTCAGGTTCCTTAAACAGCCTAATATATTAAAAACTAATCACTGAAAAACTGCATATTACTTGCCTCTGCTTCTTTCATAGTAACATCTTCTTCCTCCTCCTTTTTGGATTTTTCTTTTTCAGCTTTGCTCTCCAACTTACTTTTATCTTTCGAGTGTTTCTCTCCATCTCGATCCTTGTCCTTTTTCTTGTGCTTTTCCTTCTCCTTCTCTCGTTTGTGTTCACGATCCTTTTCTTTGGCTTTCTTCTTCTCATCTTTCAATATTTTGCAATACTCTCTGAACCAATCTTCCCTTTGTCCACTAGAATCCACAGCTTTGTAGCGTGCATCAGAATCAAATTTCTTTTTGATGTCAGACCAACGAGCATGTCGATCTATGTCTGAATGTTCTCGCAGCAAAGCAAAAAAGTCTTTCTTTACCTGCAAGCCATAAAGTACGAGTCAATATTTGAAAATCAGGCATTGCTGAATTATTATAATAGCAAAATATCTTATACTAGTAACTACTGTCAAAAAAGAACCGTTGGTTGACACTATTCTTGGAGAACTGAAAGGCAAAACAATTAATTCTGAAAAATAATCAAGCTGAAAGAATTATAAGTCATTAATAGCTGTAAAACAATACTAACAAATTTTTTCCAATCATAATAAGTGAATTTTTGTAAATTAAGTGGCAAATCAAACAGTTCAGTAAGTTGTAGAAAATTGACCACCAAACATTTTTTCACTACATTTCAATAATATTTTAATTATTCTTGTATTTCAAATAATATTTTATTATTAGCATTCACTACTAAAGAACAAATACAATACAACACAGGCTATGCAGTTTTACTAAAGTGTTTTTTTCTATAAAGCAAAAAATAAGATAATTTTCTTTTGCAACCGTAATTCAAAATTATTTCGATTAGAAAAAACATGTTTTTAACAAATTGCGTTTTCTGCAGGACATTTGATAGCTGCCGTTCCAGTTACGATAATAACTTCTTCCTTGCATGGATTAAACTGTTTTCTGAAATGTTTAAGTAATATGTTGGTACATTTTTAACCTACATATTTCTCTTCATATACAATAAATTATTTTTCCTAAAGTAATGATTTTGACATTTAATTTATATACACATTTTTGCATCAAAAAGATGAAATTATGATACGTGTTATTAACTATTAATTAATGTTGAAACTGAATAACAATTTTAAGGTTTAAAAATTTTGACTTAGAATTTTTGAATTACAACTAACTTGTAGTTTATGTACCGTCAAAACAAAACTAGTACCGGCAGCCACTAGGAATGAAGAATTCATGGAAGAGATCCTAGACTGCCCGGTCTCACGCCGAACACACTAAAGCTGGGTCAGGATGGTAACTCCAAAGCACGCCGCCACAGATCTTGAATAGGCAATTGGGCTAAATAAGAAACTACTTATTTAGAACTTTTCAAAACAAATGTGAGTCTCAGATTTCTTCTATAAGTATCGTTATTATGATATTATAAATAGGCTACTTCTAACTCTTAAAATTACCAGTTATTTTCGCTGCAATAGCACTGCAGTTTAATATAAAATTTCACTGAGCTTACTAAAAGTGCGCTACAAGTTTTTCACTAGCATTTTTTAATTTTCTATAAGTAACACATACTTTAATAAACTCAGGAGCATGTAGGATAACAATTAATAATACTGTCATACTGTATGTGAAGTTGCAAAAATTACATTTGCAGTCATTTTTATAATTTTTTCATGTTTTAAATTAAAAATATATTCCTTTCAAATACCATTTTTGCAACTATCATAAAAGGGATAAACAAGAGAAGATGGTACAATCAAAATTCACATTACGTACCTAAAGCTGAAAACCCTGAAAATATTATGAACATAATAAATAAATAAATATTCAAATTGTGGATAAAGCTGTAACTACTGCAGTACACCGTATCTACTAATAATTGCCATATCACTACATAAAACATATTTATGATCCCATTACTTTAATTGAACACCTTAAAGTTTTGCTAATCATTCATCATAAATATTGATAATATGTAATGATACATCATTAAAATTAAATAATATGTAGACTTCCATATTTATTGTAACACTGGTATTGTACTAAACAAGTGATACTAAAAATTATTTTGACGATTACCTTTTACATTCACGTACAGAAAACGAATTGATTTGTCAATTACTTACTTCAATCTTCCAAAAAAAAATGTCAAATAATTGTTTGTACCATCTTGTTTCATTAAGAAAATCAGTGCTATAAATATTTAATATGCCTCACCTGTTCACGTCGTTGTGATTTTTCTTCTTTCTCTCGTCTTCTTACTTCAATTAGATATTCATTAAAAAGGCTTTCACGTTCCCTCATTTTTTCAACCCCCTTGAAACGCTCATCTTTTGCATACTTTTGTGCAAAATCACTAAATGATGATCTTAAAATAAATATATATTATATAATTAAAATGTGATTGTTCCAGTTTTGATAAAAAAAATAATTCAACAAATTTGATCTATATTTACAAAATAGATAAGACAGTATGGTACACAGACTTGTTCAGACGTAACTCCTGAGGCAAATAATATAGTTATTTTTGAAAATCAAACTAATAAACCCTACATATTCGTAAATGGGATGAGAAGCTTTACAAGATGGTGATAAAATTGTCTATTTAATCATCATGTAATTGAATACTACTACTACACAACAGGTCCCCGTACTCTACCTTAGCGCTAAGTAGTGTATGTGGCAGAGAAAAGTGCCGAAGCCCAGCAATGGAACGTAAAAGCTGATTACGAAGACTACATAATAAAACAATAAATTTAAGGCCAGTTTATTTTCTCATTTATTATTGACTATACAAGAAATATGTATAAAGAAATGTAATGCAGTTTTCGCAACGAAGTATGTTGGACACACAAAACAAAATGGCCAACTTCTGGTTAAGTTCCAGTTTTTTTTAATATCAACATATTAATTAGATAGCATTGTTTTTTTTAGAATTAAAATTATTAAATTTTTGCAAAACGGCAGTCAGTAACCCCTTTATTAGTCTCGCATTATAATAAGGCGTTTTTAAGATTTAGAAAGGTAATTTGGTTTAAATTCGGTATTTCATTTTCAACAAGATGGCGCTCCTTCGCATTATGTTTTACCAGTCAGGCAGTGGTTAAACGACAATTCTCCGAATAAATGGATCGGTAGAAGAGAATCGATAGAGTGGCCACCACGAACCCCTGACTTAACGCCCCTAGATTTTCTTTGGGGACATTTAAAGTCAATCGTTTACAAAACTGAGCCAGAAAATATTCAAGATCTACAGCAAAGAATAAATCATGAATGTAGGACTGTTCCGCGAAAGGGTTTTTCAGAATGTTAGATTAGGATTTGAACATATACTCTATCAGTGTTTAGCCGAAAATGGAAGACAGTTTAAACAGTTACGTTAAAATTTAATTGTTTCTGCACAGCCTGTGCTTTGTCTAATTTTTATATTTTTTTTAATTTCTCAAAAACAAATCTATCGATTTTAATTTTCTTTGCGTAAAAAGATACCATTTCAAAAGACCTTTAATTTGCGGTGTCACAAAGGGCATAGCACCATTTAAGTTTTTCAAGGTTGGATAAGGGGGGGTGAGTATTGGCGCGACGCGGATTACACAATCGCATGTCGCCCATCCTCTATAGAAAAACACTTTTACATTTTTTTGATATTTGGTGTGGTTCGCGAGATATTCAGGGTGGATCGTTTTCAAATGATCACCTTGTAGAACAAAATGTAAAGTGGGGTGTTCTGATTGCTAATTAAACATTTAAAAAAAGGTGCTGTAAATTAAATTACACCTGATGTGAGATGAAATGCAAGATGTGCAAAGGAGTATTGTTATAAGATGCTTTATGCATAATTTAAACACATTTTTAATTGAGCTTGTCTTGTTTTTACTTTCCTATACTTGCAGTATAAATAGTATTGATTTCATGAAAATTTTCAAATTCGAGATTTTGACGGAAATACATCTTAAGGATCTCCAGGAACCCAAAGAAGTGTCTGTGAATGGGTGGGTATGTATATGTGTGTACGATGTGTGGTGCATCATAAATCACAAATGGTCGGATTTCGATGTACTTTAGAATCAGTAACTCATGGACAAAATAAACTTTTTAAAAAATCCAAAACTGGAAGCGAAAGTTAGACATGTTTATTTTTGTAGTATTTTACCCAGAAAACAAATTTTACAAATCTAAAAACGGAATCCGATTGAAAAAGTTAGGGCAAATCAAACACTTTTTTGCGAATTTCACTAATGGTGGATTTCGATAAACTTTAGAATCTGTATCTGTATCAAAAATTCATCGACAAAATAAGCTTTTAAAAAATATGTTTTTTTTTGTGGTATTCAGAAACACGTTTTAAACATCAAGGAAACCAAAAAAGTGGTTTTTAAAAAATGTCTGTCTTTGGGTGGGTGGGTGTGTGCGTACTATTACTCCCAAACGCATAGTCTAACTTCAACGAGCTTATAGGGATATATAAAAAATTTAAATAAATTCGAGGTGATTGAAGAGACAAAGTACAAATCTTGTTCAAAGTGTCCAATAAACTTAAATTGATGTGTTCAATTAAGCAGTGGCGCGCAATTGGCTGTTAAAATCAGCAAGTTTTTATTAATTTGTTTCATAATCCCTCATTTGTTTGAATTTGGACACTTAAATTTGTGTTTAGATGTTTTTTTTCTATTATTATCAAATTTTTCACTGCTTTAATTACTCTAAAAATATTGGTCGAATCGAAAAATTGTAATGAAACTTTTTCTTCGGTTTTTTTTAGAATACTGTCCAGTTTGTGTATGTGAGTTTCAGAACACCCTGTATAGAACTATCACACGAGCAACAAGGAAGCTGAAAAGTGAGATGAATATATGCGCAAAGCTACTACCGCTACTTACGCATGATAGGAGATATCCGGTGACTTTTCCCGATGGCACACATATACATATGTGATGTCACACGATGGATGTAAAACAGAAGTATTTAGCACAAGTTCATTATAAACTCAAATAAATCTAAAGAATCTCATTACCTATTCACATTTTTAATTATAGTCGGATATAGCAACGGACATTTTGTTCTTTCAACTTTTTTTGATTGTTAAGAGACATCAAATGAATTTGAAAAGACTCCTTGGAATTAAAGAAAATCAAAAACGAAATAACAAATTCGTCAGTCTAAACTTTGGTGGGAAAGGGAAACTTATCCCCCCCTTAAAGATTGCCGCTTCTAAATAGTATATTAAGTATGGAGAACGGTAAGGGAGTTGTACCGTTCGAAGATAATTGTCTGAGAACGGTAACCCTTAACGTTCGACGTTCAAAAACGAAAAGACAAATTCGTCAGTCTAAACTTTGGTGGGAAAGGGAAACTTATCCCCCCCCCCTTAAAGATTGCCGCTTCTAAATAGTATATTAAGTATGGAGAACGGTAAGGGAGTATTACCGTTCGAAGATAATTGTCTGAGAACGGTAACCCTTAACGTTCGACGTGCTTGTTTTTTGCACGATCGGAATTAAAATTATCTATCTATCTATCCATCTATCAAAATATGAAACAAATAAATAATGACGTGCTGTTTTCAACAGCCATTAGCGTGCCACTGCATAATTGAACACGTAAATTTGAGTTTTTCATACACCTTAAACAACATTTGCATTTTTTCAATTATCGTTTTTAACTATCTCTTGTTGTTGTAATGTATCATAGATTTATTTTCAGTACTTGTTCAAACACTTAAATTTGAGTTTGAATGTTTATTTTTTGATTATTTTCAGATTTCTCAAAACTTTAATAACTCCAAAAATATTGGCCAAATGGGAAAATCGTAGCGGAACTTTTCGTTCAGTTTTTATGGTAAAATACCGTGCCGCAGTCTGTTCTGTGAGTTTCGGAACACCCTGTATACCTCTGTGGCATTTACAATATCAAATTTCATTCTGATCTACTAACTTGTTTGAGTAAATCGGGGTTAAAACCAAAATTTCCAAAAATTCATGGGCTTTTCACAGATAAATTAGCAGATAGAGACACGAACCAAATTTTAGCTCATTCCCAGCTCACATAAGCCTACAAAATTATAAATAAAATCAGATAACCAATTTTTGAGCAATATTTTTTAGTAACTTTCCAAAATTTTAAAATAATTTTTAACTCGCAATTTTGATGTGTTTCAAAATTCTAGTACATTGTGTGCACCTACAGCTACCACAACAGCTTATTTGATTCTTATCTACCAATTCAGTTGTGAGTAATATAATAAGGTATTAAAGTACGAAAATCTTGGTTCAAGTCAAAATCGTAGATTCCGCCATTTTAAAACTAAAGTTTGAATAAAAAAAATCTATGCCTTAAGGTATAACTTCCACTTCAAAATCTTTTAAAAGCTTATTTTTTTGATACAGTTTTGATATACACCCCTGCATTCCAATGCACATCGAAATCTGCCCATCTATTCGAGAGATATGAGCCGCACATACCCTCCCACAGACAGACATTTTATAAAAAACACTCTTGGGTTTCTGGTGGTCCAAAACATGCACTTCCGTCAAAATTCCGAATTCAAAAATCTTCATAAAATCATTACTTCTTTCCTACACTGAAAGTTTAAGAAAATGAAATTACTACAGTGCAGATTTCATGATCCTTTTACCACTATCTTGTAGAGATTTTCATCCCATTTATGAATATATGAGGTTTTTAGCGTTATTTTCAAAAGTAACCAAAATATTAGCCTAAGAAGTGATGTCTAAACAACCCTGTATATCACAAGTTAACTTTTTAAGTAAATATAATTAGACACGTACTTCCCATGAAGATGACTTTCACTTAATAATTTCCGGAAAGCATCTTTTCGTTCACGCAACTTATTTCTTTTTTCCCTACGTTCCTCTTCTGCTCTTTCTTTAACATATTTTTCAAAGACCTGCTTTCGTTCTTTAGAAGTTAGCAAGAGGTATCGTGGGTCAAATACAATTTTATGAAGCTCTTTTTCCCACGTACTAAAGGCAGAAACTTCCTTCTCGGTTAACATCTCCTTGAATGATTTAATTCGCTGATCTAACGGAATGATTGCACGTTCCTTTGCTGCACGAACTTCTGCCTCTATTGCGGCTTCTTTACCAATGTCAATCTTTTTAGTTTGAGGTGTACCACCATTACCTAAAATAATAAAAGCACTTATTAAAATAGATAAAACTTAGAACAATGTACCGTGTGTTCAAAAAGTAATTACATAAGGGTTGGCCATTTAACTGTCATCACTCTGTCAGGTGCCAGAGTGGCCGAGTGGTTAGGGCACTTGGCTGCTACGCTGAAGGTCTTGGGTTCAAACCCGAAGTCTGGATGCCTGGCGGGCGGCCTACCCAGTCGCTTTTTAAAAATTGGGAATCAAACTCCTCGAAGGGTGAGGGAAGTAAGGCAGTCGTCTAAGGCGTGGTGCTTACCACACCACCCCGTACTTCATATACGAAGTGCGAGACGGCTGGGTATCGGAAGCGAAGGTACGGTGGGGCTGACCCACCGCATTTAAGGCCAAACTCCTCATTGGAGTGTAGTGCCACCGACCGACTCTTGTCAGTGTCACTACAAATAACAAATTACAAGCTTAACCTAAAATGTTAAGTGACATCATGTTTTGTTTGTTTAAATTCTAAAGCATGCAAGACAGAAATTTTATTTTCCATGGCCAACCCTTATGTAATTAGTTTTTGAACACATGGTACAAACAAAAACAAATATGGAATAAAACCAAATTCATTCATTCTGAACTTGCTATTACGAGACGTGTTCGAATCACGGTCTAGTGGAGATGTGTGAAAATTGTGTGCTAATTGACAAGTACTAACAGTGCTTTTTATCCTTATCTCCTTGCGGTGTAATGTGGTGTGGCGGCTACAGTCTGCAGATAAGTACAAAGTAAAAGACGTGTTGGCTTTGTTGGATGGTCGATAACCTTAGTATAGAAATACTAAACATTCTTTTATTTCCAACATGAGTTTCAGTTTTCCATTAAACCACAGACTGCTACATCAAAAAAAGCCCTGACAGGCTAGGATAAACCATCTACCAATAATACTCCTGTAACTCCTTTGAATACGACTAGCAGTAATTTAAATTCAGTATATAATAGTCAAAATCCATGACACCTCTGATGTAATCTATATAAATAAAAATCAATTACCGCATGTTTGGTACATCATCACTTGAGAATGGCTCGACCGATTTGGCTCATTTTTTTTTGTTGTGTTCGTAATTGTCAGGACAAGGTTTGTATTAAAGAAAATTTTGGAAAAATGCACCGGAAAAGTCGGAAAATCCAAAAGATGATTTTGTATGGTATTTTTGTATGAGATTTCGTATGTTTTCGTTTTTGAATGGCTTTTCAAAGAGAAAAATGAAAAAATCGAAGTGGAAAACTCGGAAAACTCAAAATTAGGAAAATCGAAATCTTTTTCTTTTTTTTTTTGGATGGAAAAACCGGAATGGAACAATGCAAAAGTCATGTTCCCACTTGAACTCAGACAATTCTCATGATTTTCAATTCATTTTGATCAAATTGAACGAAAATCGTCCCTCACAAACATTTGAGTTTCGATATCAACATATGACTGTCACTGTGTGACGTTCAGTTTGACAGTCCTGCTGTGTATCACGTTCCGTATTGAAAATTGATATTTTGCGAAAAATAATTGAATTCAAAGCCATAGTTTCTTTGGAAAAAATGCCACCAGTGAGGCGTCGAAATATCGGTCGGCGTCCGCGCATAGCAATCCAACGACATGATCGTCGAGTCAATGAGACTGACGAAGAGCATAGTCAGCATTTGGAGGCAAGTCGAATAAGAATTTCTGAAGTGCGATCCATTATGACTCCGGAACAACGGATACAGTCGAGTTCGACTCGCTCAGTTGGAGCTCGCGCACAAAATAATTTGGAACATCGACAAAACAGACGGCCAAATGTGACAATTCGATATGAGCGTTTAGCTTAGGACCAGCAACGCGGACCGGGCCCAGCTAGTAATAAATAATAAAGCAGCCATTTATCCAGTACCAATAAATGTAGTTGAAATGTATAGTATGTGGGATGTAAGTGCATTAATAAATCAAAATAAATATTAACTGCCGGAGCAACATGAAAACAAAATTAATGTCAAAACAGATAAAAACTAATCACAGGCTAATAAGACACCTCAACCAAAAACAAAAATGGCTCTGCTAATTGCATACGGAGATCACAAAGAAATTATACAAGACATCCACTATATACTGCAATATTACAGAACCTACCAATATCCTTATCTGAAAATGATTTGTTTGAACAGCAGGGACTTGATCTGCCAGTATTAAAAGTAATCCGAATTATAAACCAAGAGAAAAAAAATACTTCTTTTAGACTTTCCCACAAAAATAATAAATTTGCAATGTATAGAAAAGCTCGGGTCTGAAAGGCCTGTGATGCTGATATACACGTTGTATAAAATTGTGTATTGGGATCTCGCTTATTTGAAGAGATGGTTAAATTAGAGAAAAGTTGTAATATTCTATGCCCACTAATAATCTAAAAAGATATTAGAGTTATCTTGCTTAGTTGTCAAAACACTACTTTAGTTTACTTTGATAGTTAGATATAACAGATATGTGAAACTTTCCTGAAATATTGATTTGAGCATATGCAGTAGGTTGAGTTATTTTTTACAAAAACAAATGAATGACACAGATTACAAAACTTCCCGGAGATACCAAGAGTTCATTTTAGAGGAGCTTCTGTGCATGTTTTATACAAAGGACTCAAATGTATCTTGCAATGTGGCTTGTAAATTGAACATTTATTTGATAATTGAATGCATTAGTGCAGTTGAAGTATTATTTGTTGTATTTATTTAACCTGTTATTCAAGTTTGTTATGTCCGTTGCAAACATAAAAACTGCAAGTGGAATTTCCAGTAAATTGTGTATGTTAGAAACTTTGTCATTCACTTGTTTTTGTAAAAAGATAACTTATTATGCTGCCTAAACTCAAAACATAATTTCCTGCAATTTTCACATATGTTTGATGCATCTTGTTTTACTTACTTACTATCAGTTCAGGGGCCTACTTGAATTTTTTTAAACGAATTTCCATGGCTCTTATAAAATTTTTATTTAAATGCTCAAAACTTAAACAAAATGCAATATGTAACACATTGTTGAAATCAGAATAAAAAACAATATTCGAATGTGAAAAAATTTAAAATGCAATAAATAAGCAAAAAAAGTTGACAGTTGAAGTTATACCAAAATTGATAAAATAATTAGATTCAGTAAAAATAATAGGCAAAACAGGTCGCCGGTACTTTCCCATACCTTCTACATTTTAAATGCTCGCGCCAATAACAGTAATTAACTTTTTTTTACACAAATAGCAAAGCAAGAAAACAAAATATAAACATAGTAACGCCCCAGTTATGATTTGAACTTGAGAAAACCTGTGCCATATGATATTGTGTACCATATAAGAATAGTGTTATGAAAACTTCCGCTAACCGCATAGGATAGGAGTATGGTAACTGATCGTGTCTTACAGCTGATTAGCTGCACTTCAGACTTCAAATCAAAGTCCCTGTAAAACCTTTATCAGGGTGGCCACTGCTTTTCAAATTCCCTGACTTCCCTGACTCATTTTTATGGTACAAAATCCAATTTCAACTGTTTTTTTTTAATAAAAATTGTAACACAACAAAATTAGCAAAAGTAAACTTAAATTACTTTATAGCAAATAGAAATTTTTCAACAAGCATAACAAAATACAACATCTAAACTTTAAGGGAACACCAAATGAAATAAATATAAATTTTATAAACATATACCTAGGTAACAAAATTTTCGTTTTGCAAGCAAAAATAAAAATATTACAATAATTGCATTTTACAGAATCTTTCCTGACTACTTCGTGAAATTCCCTAACTTTACGTTGAAATTGGTACAATTTTCTGATTTCCCTGACCAAAATAAAAAAATTCTAATTCCCTGACTTTTCCCGGTTTTCCAGGTAAGTGGCCACCCTGTTTATTTTAATAGTTATCAAAAATATGCAAAGAATGAAAAATCAATTTTTTAACTAAAGCTTATTGACAGCCATAGTCAAAATCACATAACTTCCCGAAATTGGTACAATTTTCTGATTTCCCTGACCAAAATAAAAAAATTCTAATTCCCTGACTTTTCCCGGTTTTCCAGGTAAGTGGCCACCCTGTTTATTTTAATAGTTATCAAAAATATGCAAAGAATGAAAAATCAATTTTTTAACTAAAGCTTATTGACAGCCATAGTCAAAATCACATAACTTCCCGAAAATGCGGCGTTGTTGAATTAACAACCATCTTTTTCTTTTTTCTACTACTTCAAATAGCTGTCAAACTGTTTAGAATTTGGATTAGTAGAAAAAATATTTGTAGTTCATTGCAAGCTCTATCAGCTCAGAAAGTTTTAAAAACATAGTGTGGGCAGTTTTTGAGGAGTGATTATTTGAAAATCTCCACAATTTAAGACGGTAATATTATTTACAATTTTCGTATTTCCAAAAATATTTCTATATCACTTGATTATACTTATTAAGGGCTATAAAATGATACAACAATTTGTATTGATTGGATATTTTGTTTTTGAGTAATTGAGCATTAAAATTTAAATTTTAAAAAATGAGCGAAACACTTCGCCTGGACTTTCCTATACTTATAAATTAACATTGTTTTATATTTTCCAACACTTTTGATGTACACCTGTCTAGACCCGGCTAGTAAAAGTAAACAGCGTTTATAAAAACTTCAAGCGTGAAGAGCGTAACTTAAACCTACCATTACCACGCTGGCTCCGCCTGCAACTGAGTACATGTAAAACAACCGAACTGAAATGAACCGGAGGCACGAGTAAGGAAGCGTGTTGATGTTTAAAAATGTATTAATAACTCGAGAAGTATTATTTTTTGCAAGAAATTACCTTTATTAATTTGTGTTTAGAATTTAGAAACCTTTCTGATTTTAAAGCCAAAATGTACGTTTCCATTAAAAAAAAGTTATTTTTTACCGTGGCGGCCATATTAAAATTGGAAACTCATGTTTTTTTCTTAAATACAATCGAGAAGAATTTGCCCTACAACTTTGCTCTTGGGTTTGCGAGTCTAATTATTAAAATAAAAAGTTAGCCTACACTGAACATTAAACGACTAGTACAAGAATACAACTGCTGTAGAAAGTATGTGAAATTCTTCTAAGGACAAAAAGATTATTAAGGGGCAAAAAATTCGATTTTTTGATTTTAGGTAAAAAGATTCTCCTAGAGCAAACAAAAGAAGAAATCAATTTTTTAATTTTGGGGGGGGGGGGAACAGTAGCCCCCCTCAATATGAAATTATCAAAAAAATATTATGATATTCGGATTTTGCTATCAATGATGAAGCTATATTGCTTTAACAGAAATATTTTATTGCCCCCCGTTAAATAAATAAAAGGGTACCAATTTTCAATTTTCAAAAATTCACAGAGGGCGTCACAGTGAAATTATAGCAATGAGCAAAAAACAAAATTGTAGCAGATGCCTATCTCTATCAGCTTAAAAAGTTTAAACAAAAACGTGTGGGCAGTTTTTGATATTTATTTTTTGAAAAATTCAAAAATTTTGGAGTGGTGCCATTAAGATCGTTTTCGATTTCCAAAATTAATGATATTTCATGGTATAGTACCCTTAAGGGGCTACCAAACAAGATGTAGTTGATCCCAATCAAACAACTGGTTTTTGAGTAAATGGGCGTTAAAGTCTAAATTTTCAAAAATTCGTAGCGGCCGCCATGTTGAAGCTAGAGAGTTCGGTAACAAAACGTTTGATTTGTTCTAAGGCCTTCTATAATTTCCACTATTCCAATTTCCAAAATTCAGTTTCTGAAAAGAATGCTACCAAAAAAACTAGGGGTGTGCGAACCCTACTTTTTTCGAACCGAACTCGAACCGAACTTAGCCAGTAAATATTCGAACGAACCCTCGAACCGAACTCGAACTACTATCGAAATAAGTACTTTTCTCAAATTTAAATTTTTTATTGTAGGTACTGAAAATTAATTCAAATAAATAATTAAATACACGAAAAAAATCAATTTTCCACTTCATAGTTAGCAACAAAAACAAAAATGAAAAAATAAAATATTTTACATTATTCAAAATGAAAATCTCTCCTTAAATATTAATTATTAATAAATAAATCTGAAAAACAGGTACATCTATGATTACAGCAGATACTGGTACTTTTTCTTGCACCAATCGATCGAGCATATTAAATTCAGTATTCCAACGGGTTGGAACCATTTGTACTAGTGCTCTATATGGTTTTCCTAGTTTGCTCATCTTCAATAAATAACGACTTAAATTTAAAATTTTTAACAAAACGATCGACCATTTTCAGGTTACTGACAACCAACGCGCACGTGTCTGCGCAGGCGCCATTTGAAATATTCAGTTTCATGTGGCGCGAAATTTAAATATAGTTCGAAAAAAGTTCGAATTATTTTCTCGAACCGAAGTCGAACCGAACCTTCGAGTTCGGTTCGGTTCGGTTCGAAAAATTCGAAGCTTCGCACAGCCTTAAAAAAAACATGTCTAACTTCTGCTTCCGGTTTCGGATTCTTTTTAAAAGCTTATTTTGTCGATGAATTTTCGATATACCTCCTCATTCCAAAGCACATCGAAATCGGTCCAGCCGTTCCCGAGATATGAGCGTTACCCACACACCCACAGACAGACATTTTTTAAAAACCACTTTTTTAGGATCCTGGAAGCCCGCCCAAAACATGCATTTCCGTCAAAATCTCGATTTTGAAAATTTGCATGAAATCAATACTTCCCCATACTGAAAGTACAGGAAAGTAAAAATTTGTAGCAGCCTTCATTTTGAAGATACAGCATTTGATAAAAACTATTTGATTTGTCTTTAGATGCACTACAACGCTATGTATTCAAAATTTCAAAAAAGTGTTTAGAAAATAATCTATACCAAAAAAACAGGTCTAATTTCCGTTTCCCGTTCCAATTAAAGACCTTACAATGAACTACCTGCAACTAAAAAACTTCCACACACCAAATTTTATAAAAATTAGGCAAGGAGTTCCGGAGATAAAGAGTAACAAACGCACCCACCCACCCACAAACAGAAATTTTTTTAAAACCACTTTTTTGAGTTCCTTGAACCCACAATGCGTATTTCCGTTAAAATCTGAAATTCGATAATTTGCATGAAATCCTAAATTTCCTTACTTCAGTAGACATATGCGAAAATAAAATGTGTCCTAATAATGATAAAATAATAATTGTTGTTATTTATATTACGAAATATAAACACAAACCGCACAAACAACAATTAAACAAGAAATCACTTACAGGTACATTTGTAGTCGCATCCAGTTAACTAACGTTTTAAGGCTATGTCTTTCAATACCGACTTCCCCGACTGCCAGTAAAAGATGGGGGATTACTTGATAATTGTCAGATAATCTACAATGCTTAAAACTACATTTTTACTACTTTCTTAATAACTCAATACCACTTACTGATATGAGTTTATAGATTAAAACAGTTCTAAACGCATTTAAATCGACAAAATATAATTTCCATTTCCATATTTCCATTTCCAATATTTACACTTAGGTCCTACTAATTTCCAACATTTCCATTTACATCATTATTTCTAAATAAGAAAACTGTTTACGTGAGGATAAACACGGCATCTTAAGAAGTTAAAGTGATCAGATAAATGTAAATCCAAGGGTTCCACAAGAATCGGTTTGCATCCCCATACTCACCAATTTATACACCTTCGATATATCAATTTCACAACTTGCAAAATTAGCTACTTTGCAGACGATACGATATGTTTAACACAACACAATGAAATACTGACTATAACTGAACATTACAACTGACCATCGATAAACTACTGATGTGGTTAGAAAAAGGGCGTTTGAAATTAAATTCCACCGAATGTGCAAGTAAATTATTTACTTTAAGACCACAAGACCCACCTAACATAATTAAGAACAATACACCAATAACCTGAAACCTAGTTGATGAAACAGTCAAATACCATGACGTGCACCTCGACAGACGACAATATTTTAACAAGAAATTCAAAGAAACATATGCAAGATTTATGCTTATGTAACTTCCCCTAGTATGTTAGAAACATACAGCTCCATTGGGAACTAGAAATTCATTTAAGAGAAAATTTTAGAAAACTAGCCGAGTGCACAAATGCAGTATACTATAAACATGAAAACAAACGGAATACACTCGTTTAAAAAAAAACTTCAGACATGCCTTGAGGCAAAATTTAATACAGTCAACTGCCCCCCCCCCCTATTTTTGGACAATGCATAACACGTAATATGTTAACTAGTTAATACCTTAAAAAAATAACTTACTATTATTTTCTGTTTTTGGTTTTTTAACTGGGGTTTCTTCTTGTTCACTGTCGCTGTCCTCTGAAGCAGACCTCTTTTTATTTCCAATCTTCACTGGCAAGTCCTTTTGGGGTTGAAGAGCATCTGGTGGATTACTAACCATCTTGTCTACATCTGAACGACCCAAAAGATCCTCTGGACGCTCCCACACTGATGTTCTCGATGAAGGGTTATAGAAAAACACTCGTCCATCTCCTGTCCACACTACACACCTAAGATAAAAGTTGAATTTCAACTACAAACATTATCTTTCAACTAAAATTGAAATAAGAGATAGTCGTACTTAAACTAAAGAAACAAGATGTGTTTTGTCAAGTATTTTTTAGCTAAGATTTCAAAAATTACCTCACCATACTCAAATACCTCAATCATAATTTTTACAGTTCTAAAAAGTTGGCAGCTGATGTCATATTTGACGTTACATTTGATTTTCAAATTTATACCATCACTATTTTTTGTAACTGCTTAATTCAGAAAAACACCGACAAACACCCTGAAAGTGCAGTAAAGCGGAATTCAAAGCCACCTGCCGTTGGCGAAGTAATTCTAAAACCGCAGACTCACCACTTCTACCGCCAGGCCCACCCGTCACTATTAAACACTTAGGGTCGTTCTTTCAATGTCTCATTTAAAGTTTCCCCTAAGCTAACTGACCGATAATCTTTCAGTTTACAAACTTTTCTAAACTAAAAGCCAAATGAAGAACCTATTACTCCACAAGCAAGTATTGACTCATTGTTTATTACTATCCTATTGCTTAATATTGTTCTTAAAAAACAATTAATGTTGTTTTTGTTTTTTGTGTTTTGAACCTCAACATCATCTTATTAGCAAAAAATATCATCCACATATCTAATCCAGATTTGAACATTGTTACTAATATTGTTGTTTTTTTTATGTATGAATTTATTTGTGTTTGCAATCTGAATTATCAACATAATAATGGAACAGTATAATAAAATGATATTGCAATGACACAGGAGTGACGTTCCTATGAATGCAACTTATTTGTTACTTGCTAAATGCATAATGTTGAGTTTAATATTGTTGTTTGCGTTAAAAATGTTTTCTTCAAAATTGACAATACGCCTCTCTTGTTTGTAAATTTGATGGTTAAATTGGAAGTAATTTTGTTCTAAGTAGGTTGTGAGCATGGTTCCGAGTTCAATTTTTTTTAATATTCCTCATGCTACTATTGTTTATTTTATTGAACCAATAAAAGAAGCAAAAGAAATAACATTCAATATAATGAACGTAGTAACTTGACAAATATTAAAAAATTAGAACTCAGAACCATGCTCACAACCTGCTTAGAACAAAATTATTTCAAATTTAACAATTAAATTTACAAACAAGAGGAGGGGCCACCCATGAGATCCCCACTTTCACGCCTATTAGCAGAAATTTTTATGGCTAACCCGAATAAAAAGTATTTAACTCAAACAACAATACTACTAACGATGTTCAAATTTGGATTTGATATGTGGATGTTATTTTTTGCTTTTGGTTAGGTACAGACAGAAAATACAACAGTTTTTAGATAACATTAATAAAGCAAGTCATAATAATATCAAGTTCACAATAGAAATCAAAAATAACAATACTCTAAACTTTTTAGATATAAAAGAGTAGGGAATAATTTAGAGTTCCAATTCTAAACAATCACTCTAAATTTAAAAAAAAAACGCTTTTATAAGTATGATTCACAGAGCCATTCATATCCCACTGTCTATCAAAAATTTTGATAAAGAACACTATTACATTTATAGCCCAAAAAACATATACACAGAGCAATTTGTAGTGTTTTAAAGAAAAAACAAAAAAAAAACAGGTAAAACATCTTTTGTACAGGGAACAAGAGACAACAATTGAATAAACAATATGGTCAAAAATCAGTTATTTAGGTAGAGTTAGCTATAAAGTTTCTAACAGACCCAAAAATTTAAATATTAACGTAGCTATGCACAATCCCAACAAACTCCATAAACATCTAGTAAACAATAAAGACACAATAGAAAAATATTCAAAAAATGGTATCTATCAAACAGACTATTCTAATTGTAATGCAATATATATAGGACAAACAGGCCATAGTTTTAATACATAAATCAAGAAATGCATTAGATCTAAATACAATCATAAATCAACCGGCATTTCCCCACAGTGCATTACACATAATCATGTTTTCAAACATATAGATACTAAAAGTTTAAACAAAAAATAAGAAAATTTAGAAATTAAAAAAGCAATCGCTATCCGGTTATTACAGACTTTTTATCAGGCTTAAATTATTTTTTGTATTGTAACTGAAATACATACAGGATCTTACGAGACTGACCGAACAAGATGTATAATAAATATCTTAAAAAAAAAAAAAGAAAACCGACTTCAAATAAAAACACAAAAGTAACATAAGTTAACTAAAAAGCAAAAAATAAATGTTTTTTATACAACAGTTTAATACTTATTTGTTGTTCCGTTTAATGTAATTAAGAAATTGTTGTTTATTATATAATTATTAATTGTTTTATAATTTTTAAGTTGGTGCCAAGTAAAACATAAAAATTATATACCTTGCTGCAATAACAAATTAGATTCGAATTTTTATGTTTTACTTGGCACCGACTTAAAAATTATAAAACAATTAATAATTATATAATAAACAACAATTTCTTAATTACATTAAACGGAACAACAAATAAGTATTAAACTGTTGTATAAAAAACATTTATTTTTTGCTTTCTAGTTAACTTATGTCACTTTTGTGTTTTTATTTGAAGTCGGTTTTCTTTTTTTTAAAAAGTTAATTATTTTACAATTTTAAGTGATGGGTAGACCTAGTAAGGATGCTCCTCGAATGAGGAAACGATGGCAAGTTGAAACAGAAGATGAAATACGGAAACACTAAAAAGTCGGTTATAAAATAGATTTTGAGGAGTTTCCTGGTGTATCTTCGAAGTTCAAGCTCCAATCTCAATGAAATTATAATGGGACCACCTTGGAACTATACTGAACCCAACGGAAAAAGAATCATTAAAATCGGTTCATAAACAAAAAAGTTATGCCGAACATACATTTAAAAAAAAAATATATATATATACAGACGAATTGAGAACCTCTTCCTTTTTTTGAAGTCGGTTAAAAAACAAAGTTTCGAACAAGGCAGGAGCAGATTACAAAATACCATCATTGGATCTAAAGTCTTTTTGATACCTCTTGCCAAGTCAATCTGGGAAGACCCTGTACATTTTATTTTTTTATTAAGGTTAATTTTAAGTAATAGAAAACTGCTAAGGCTAATTTTGAGTAATAGAAAACTTAATCATGAATAAAATAGTTTAGAATAAAGTCTATTTTTTGTTCAATTTTGTTAATAATCTTACACATCTTGTATGATGACCTACATCTTCATACTTTATTTTTATGATAATACAATATGATTTCGTGGATGTACTATCTATGTATGTGGTATTTGACTATGATGCCTGGCAACAGAGAGTTAAGCAAAGAGGGAACTTGTTTCATGAATTCAATTACTTAAATCATTTTTGAAAAATACTATAACAAGTTTTGATTTCTGCTTATACATAACGAAATATTTACCACGGAGTTCCTGGTACAGGAGTGCTAGAAATAGGCCGTGATTTATCTTGTGCCTTTTGTTCCTTAGCTTTTTCTTCTTCTTCCTTCTTACGTATGGCTTCTTCTTCCCGCTTCTTTTGTTTCTCTGCTTCATCTTCCACTGCTACTATGTTGACAGGCACATCTCCACCGTTAGCAGCAACAACCTGGCTTTGAACAAGCTTACCTGGAATGTCTGCAACAGCGCCTGTGTTTTCTGTTCCTGGTCGAGTTGAAATTCCTTGGGCTGCAGCTAATTTTGCAGCTAAGATAATATAAAAATAAAAAAAA
The DNA here is from genome assembly GCA_958336395.1 of Ctenicera cuprea. NCBI lineage: Eukaryota > Metazoa > Arthropoda > Insecta > Coleoptera > Elateridae > Ctenicera > Ctenicera cuprea. The sequence goes on from OY284490.1 coordinate 59,013,516, forward strand.
AACCAAAAAATATTAAATAAATAACATACTTTCCAAATCTTTCAGTGGTTGAGGTTTTTCCCAAACAGACTCCCCTTTTTTTGCATTGTAGTAGTAAAACCGACCATCGGGAGCTTTATGCTCCGACCATTCAGATGCTTTGGCGACAATTTCTGGATCAATCTTGGCCATCACAGCTGCTTCTTCAACAGGATTAATAGGTGGTTGCATAGTTGGCATAAGACCTGGTGGCATTCCCCATGGAGCTGGTCCTGGAGGTCCACTAGCCCAAGGTGGTGCGCCAGGACCCCAATTACCCTGAAACCCAGGAGGTGGCATACCAAATGGAGGTCCTCCAAATTGACCTGGTGGCCCTCCAAATGGAGGCATGCCTGGAGGAGGCCCTTGCATCAAACCTGGAGGCTGAAGAGGTCCATTCGCTGCTGGGGCTGAATTATTCATTCCACCTCCTAGTTGACCTTGCTTGGGTGCTGACTCGCCCTTTGATTCCTCCATTTCTGAAAAATTTGTTATACAATTTAGAATATCACTAATGTTGAACATGATATTTTGTTACCATCTGATTTGTTTGTCACATTTGCTTGAGCTAATGCAGCTTGTGCTGCTGTGGAAGTACCCTGTGGTGCACTGTTAGAACCCACAGCAGCCTGAGCCATAGCTTCGACTTGATCCTGCGAGATGACCTTCAAGTTAGGACCCTCTGGTTTTGTCCATGTTGTTTCTCTAGTGCGGGCATTATAGTAGTATGATTTTCCTTCAGCAGTTTTCGTTTCCACCCATATTTCACTATTCACATCAATACCCTAAACATGCCTTCTATTAGTTTTCAAATTTCAAGTTTTTTTACATACTTTAACTTAACATTTTAGTCCCCTAATGGCAACAAAACATGGTGCCCAAAATTATGTTTGCTATATTTTTCATATACTTGTTATTGTAGTAAAACACAAATAAATTAAGTGGATGATCTTAGTTTAAAAACAATTTTTGGGAGTAATTTTGAAAAATAACATGAGATACAGGGTCGGTACCTTAGGGCTTGTTGCTATAGTTTTTTCCAAGTTATGCCCAAAGCACAAATATTGTGGCGTAATAATTGTTTGTTTGTTTAGTATTCTGCAAATATTTATATCCATTATTTTATAAAGCATATATCATACTCCACAACAAACAAATGTTTCATTTTATTCTAATTTTAAATAAAGAAAAATATGTGAAAAGTGACATTTTAATAACTAAGAAGTTATACCCAAGTTTTAAGTCTTAATTTTGTTATTACTAGAGAATAAAATAAATTCGTCAGCCGTCTTGCAGCATTTACTAAATAATGAAACTTCTACAATAATACAAAACCACATTTGGGTCCCCCAGGCCCGCTATAATGGTAGCTGTATAAATACACAGTATTCGCGACACTAAGAGTGTGCCACCGTACTCGAATGCATATGAAACAGTGAGGCACAAGCGCACAACTCATGAGGAGTTAGGGCCATGGTATATAAATAACTTAGGTATACCATCTCACTATGCGAATGTCTGCTGCACTCGCGTCTTATTTCCAGTGGTCAAGTGGGGCAGGAAGGTTAAAGGCTAAAATTAACCTATTCGCATGCTACCCATGTTACGTGCAGGTGCAAGTATTGTTTTGTAATAAATATGGGAAGAACTTGTTTTGTGCCGTAATGTAAGTCGGGGTGCTCTATCTAGTTCCAGTCTGCCCAGGTTTCACTGTTCACCTGTCTTTAAATATACCAATTTGGGTATCTGTTGTATGGGTATTTAAACTGCTTTAAAGCTAAAACTTAAGTACAGCTGCATTAAAACAATAACAAACATCTATTAAAGTTTTTCAGCGATTCGGCATCAGGAACTTTTTTAACCTTTATTATACAGAATGCTTTCAACATACAAACTAATTAGATCGCCAACATTCTGAAACTGCTCTGATAAAATCGAACCTACTCTGCAAGAAAAAAACATGTTTAAAATTAAAATTAGATGGTTTAATGGAAACCGACAATTGGGACCATGGTGATTTAATTTTGGAAGAGTTTTGGCAAATTTGGGATAATGCAATTGTTTTTCTGCATGAAGATGGCCATGAAATCAGTATTTATGTTAGCAACTTTTATCAAATGGGCGTAGCAAACTATTGAAATAGTATATTTCATTAGGAGTCTGGAAATAAGAATTTTTCCGTGCGTGCGTGACAAATTCTTGTGTTCGGCTTCACCTCACAACAGGAAGTCATGCAAGCACGAAAAATCCATTTCTGGACGTGTAATGAACGATACTTTTTATTATACTTATCTGAAAACAACGCAAAAAAGGATAAGAAGTAAATTTAGAACATTTTATTTTCAAAGTAATAATAATACATCGTACTAGTACCAAACATGATTAACATTTCCATAGCAACGATTAATTAATGTAAAAATGTACTCGGAAGAAAATCCAGATATTTCTAAGAACATATTAGAGCAAGCGGCACAAGCCAGTGCTGATTTGTTACCAGCAAAATCCAGGTTGAGATATGAACACAACGAGTATCAACTTTTTATGGAATGGCGAGATCTCAAAAAAATTAACTTCTAGTTTATTTTGTCTAAAAAGCCAATTATGTTGTTGTTTTCAGAAAAGGATTATAAATAAATATTATTTTTTCTTATAATTAACTCTAATTGTATTTTTTTATTTAACGCATGGAAAAAAATCGGAGATGGGAAAAAGTTTTCAATGCGCTGTTCTGAAAATGCCACCTTTACGTCATTGTAAAAATGAATGAAAACAAGGTGTTTTCAGAAAAGTATAATAAAAATATAATTACAGTAACTTTATGGTACAAAATCAAAATTAGTTTAAACCAATAGTTACATGTTTTAAATTATAATCAAAAATACTAAAATCAGAATTTTCTTATGAAATAACTAGCTATAAGACGATTTTTTTAAATAGTATCACCAACATTATTTTGTTTTCTTATCAACATTTTTTGAATTGCTTTCTAATGAGACATTTAAATCATAATCTTATACCAAATAATTAACTTTAAAAAAAAAGAAAAAAGACTTCAAATAAAAACACAAAAATGACGTAAGTTAACTAAAAAGCAAAAAATAAATGTTTTTTATACAACAATTTAATACTTATTTGTTGTTCCGTTTAATGTAATTAAGAAATTATTGTTTATTATATGATTATTAATTGTTTTATAATTTTTAAGTCGGTGCTAAGTAAAACATAAAAATTCGAATCTAATTTGTTATTGCAGCAAAATTATAAAACAATTAATAACTATATAATAAACAATAATTTCTTAATTACATTAAACGTAACAACAAATAAGTATTAAATTGTTGTATAAAAAACATTTATTTTTTGCTTTTTAGTTAACTTATGTCACTTTTGTGTTTTTCTTTGAAGTCGGTTTTCCTTTTTTATAGAAAGTTAATTATTTTACAATTTTAAGTGATGGGTAGACCTAGTAAGGATGCTTCTCGAATGAGGAAACAACGGCAAGTTGAAACGGAAAATGAACGACTTAAACACTTAAAAGTCGGTTAAAAAAAAATAGATTTTGAGGAGTTCCCTGGTGTATCTTCGAAGTACAAGGTCCAATACCAATGAAATTAAAATGGGACCACCTTGGAACTATACTGAACCCAACGGAAAAAGAATCATTAAAATCGGTTCATAAACAAAAAAGTTATGCCCGAACATACATAAAATAATAAAAAATAAAAAAAAATATATATACAGACGAATTGAGAACCTCCTCCTTTTTTTGAAGTCGGTTAAAAATAGACAAAACACGTTGCTGGAACTTTCCTAAACTTATTACATTTTAAATATTCTCGCACCAATAAATGACTGAACAACATTATTTTAGCAAAATTTAAATAAAGAAAAAAGATATAAAATAACGCCCAAGAAGGAATTTGAACTTGTGATAACCTGTGCTATAGAATGTTATACCGGAGCTGTAAGCATAGTAGGCAGTGATAACTTAGACTAAACTGCAAGCTCCATCGACTCACAAAGTTTTTAAAAATACAGTTTTTCAGGAATAATTTTTGAACAAAATGTATTTCCGCTATAATATGTAATTCGAAAATTTGGATGAAGTCATAACTTTCCACACTTCAGTAGAACTATGGCAAAGTAAAAATTAAAAAAAAATTGTTTCTGTTTTATTAGATTAAGTAAAAGTAAAAATCATGTAACAGAAAATGAATTTCCAGCAAGTTTTACTAAAAACAAATTGACACATCAGGTTCAAATTTTTTTATTGTAATAGTCCTTAAGAGACAATGTTACTGTGCACAAAAATTTTTTAAAAGTTAAAAGCTACGAGTTAAAAAATATTGCTCAAAACAGGTCAAACGATTTTTTTCTAATTTTGTACGCTCATAGAGCTGGGAATGAGCTACAATTTGGTTCATTTCCCAGCCCACTAATTTATATGTGACACCTTATATGAATTTTTGAAATCATGTTTTCAATAAGAAAAGATTTGGTTTCAATTATGGCTAGAATAGACCACTACATGTTTCGTTCTTGTTTGAACTCATCAGGTGGACATAATTCTAACCATAATTGAGACCAAAAGCAAACAGGCATATAGAGGGCGTTATTAGTTTAATTCCCCGTTAGTTTTATGTTTTCAATGATTTGCAACGCCTACTTGTTATAAATTGCTAACATAAATAATGTTGATTTCATGGCCATCTTCATGCAGAAATCAATTACATTTTTTTCCTTCATTTCCTTTCTAGGCCAGTCGCCAAGTATTATAAAATAGCTGATGGCGGGAGCAATTCCTATCAACTTTAGTGCAAAATATGTAATTATCAAAATTGAATAAGAGTAAAAACTATAAAAAACGTTCTTTGTGTTTTTTCCGTGCGACTACCCATGGCTAAGTTATATCGGCTTAAAAAAGTTCAATATATTATAGGCATTTATTATTTTCTCTATTCTAGACATATTTGTTTTCTACCAGAGAACCCTACCCCTGTTGTCTGCGGAATGTTTAACTCAAGGTCATGTACGATCGCTGCTCGACTACTCGAGACATACAAGCGAGTAGTAGTCGTCTGTTATTTGTTGCAGAAAAAGCTTGTGTTAAGTTGGTGAAATTTTACCGTTAGTAAGTGTGTAGCGTGGTGTTGTATGCAAAGTTCCGCCGCAAAAAGACAATGGCAAGCCTAGAAAACTGTTTAATCTGCGATAGCAGTTTAAGTGATGGACAAACGTGTGTTGTGAAAACTAAAGGTTTGAAAGACAAGTTTTGGACAGGACTTTGGACCGATATGACAATTGAGCAAACTTTAATGCGATCTATGAAAAGCAGTGGAGGACTCACTCATGGACGAGGTATCAGCGACTCGACGCTGTCAAAATGGATTGTCTCAATGCCCATTTTATCAAGTGTTTCGGAAGCAATTGAAAATTATTGTAATATTTCTGTACATACCACAGAACAGCACATAACTACAAGAGTATTAAGAGACAACGCCGACACAGAGAAGTTCACAGATTGGTTCTCTGAGCATCCACCTTTTCCATTTACCAGTGACATTAGGTCTATCAGTACCGGAGTTATTGGAGATGAGAAAGTAAATTGCCAAAACGCATATGAAATTGGCATTTCTGCTATGACAGATCTTCGTGACTCCAACTTCGGCAGTATCAAGTTTAAACGAAAGAATAGAGTATCGCCAATTGGAGTTACTAACTCAGGAGTAAAAGTGGGAAACAAGACGATTCCAATAAACCCCATTTTGCTTTTCCACAAAATTTCATTTCTCAAGAAATCTGAGGAACAGTTAGAACGTTACTTTCAATACGAACTAGCTCCTTATCCACTTTCACTCTTCGACGAGATAGGGATGCGCAAAAACCCAAAAATCTGCCCTATACGATGCCTTTGTGCCCAGTGAAAGCCAACTAGACTCAGAAAATACTCTTCATGTGATAGACGGGGGATTTCTACTTCATAAAATTGTCTGGCATCAAGGAGAATCATATTCTGCCATTTTAGATAAATACGTTGAGTATGTAAAAAGACATTACTCAGCAAATGCAATAATAGTTTTTGATGGATACCCCGAGGATGCTGCAGCAAAAAGCACTAAGACTGCTGAGCGACTTCGCCGATTAAGGATTGCTTTATCACCGGAAATTCATTTGGATGAAAAAATGACGGCAACAGTGTCTCAGGGAAAATTCTTGTCAAATGAGAGGAACAAATGTCGAATAATCTCAATAATGATGTGTAATCGTTTGACGAACGAGGGCTTCAGAGTGAAGCAGGCTGATGAAGATGCTGATACATTGATTGTCAACACTGCCATTGAAGAATCAAATCACAATGAAAAGGTAATTATAGTCGGCGAAGACACCGGTTTCTTACTGCCTTAAATGGGTCTCGCTCAAACATTTATTTTCTAAAGCCAGGCAAGGGAAAGTCGCAAAGTAGAACTTATGCACCCCATAATATGAATCTAGATGCTTCAGTTATGGACAACATTTTATTTCTACACGCATTTAGTGGCTGCGACACCACATCCGCATTATACAGACAGGGAAAAATTAAATTCGTTAAAGTTTTACAGAAAGAAAAAGAATTACAGAAACCTGTACAAACGTTTAAAGACCCAAACGCATCCCCAGAAGATATAGAGAAAGTTGGAGAACAATTTCTTCTTTATCTATATGGATCCAAAAAATGCGACTCATTAAATAAATACAGATACCAGTGTTTCGTAAAATCTATTACCAAAAGCTTACCAAACCTAGCATCATTACCGCCGACCAAAGACGCAGCTCGCTTGCACTCCTTCCGTACTTACAATCAGGTACAGCTATGGTATAGAAATGAAAAATCAGCTCTGGATTGGGGATGGAAAAATTCAAAGAATGGGTTGATGCCCATTACTACTTCACAAAATGCAGCTCCCCAAGAATTACTAAAACTTATTTCTTGTAAATGTGCCAAAACGAAGAAACTCTGATGAGCCTTCCACCTCAAAAGAAACTTAAGTAGGTGACATAGTGGATTAGGCCTATTGGGGAGACCACTAAAAAAAAAACGCGCCGGGTACTTTACCTCAAGGCAGCACCCCGAGAGATAAGGCCGTTAAACTTGATTTTCCACCAGTCGCGCAACAATACAAATTTAGCCACCTTTTGCGGTCATAGTGAAAATTTCCTTTGCGTATCTATGGAAACTTGAAGATGGCCGCAGCAGGTCTAATTTTCATTGTTATGCCAACCAGTAGCAAACTAAGTTTGTAGGCCTTATCTCTCGGGGATGCCGCTCAAGGTGGTGTGGAAACAAGTACATTTAACCCCGGCTAATCGAACACGTATATTATATCGAACTTTAGTTTTGTTCCCTTAAAATTCGATACTTCGGGTAGTCGCACGGAAAAAACACATAGAACGTTTTTTATAGAGTTTTTACTCTTCTTCAATTTTGGTAACTACATATTTTGCACTAAAGTTGATAGGAATCGAGTTATTCACAAATAATGGAAAAAAATGCATTTTAGCCACTTTTTCCAAGATGGCGGCCAATTCCGGGCTTTGGCGGGGGTGCAAATTTAATACGTGCTTTCTAACACCAAATCAAGCAAAATAAAATTTATTCCAGCTTGTCCGGATTTGCTCCCGCTATCAGTGCACCTGCCGACTGGCCTATTCCTTATTAACCAATTTAAAATTATAAAAAACAGTTGCAGAGAATTTTATGTTCTACAAGAATCTATAAATAGATACATAAAAACGAAGTTGGCGTCATTTCTGGTTAGACCAAAAGCGCTAGATTACTGACCTATCCATTATATAATGCATTTTTATAAAAAATTGAACATCCCCAAGTTTCATTGCATTAACTTAAAAATTATGAGAAAATATTAGCAAAACACTTTGCCTGTACTTTCCTATACTTATACAAAATAATTAGTTTTGTATATCTAATCACAACAATTACTTACAGCACATCTAACTAAGAACTGTTTTGAGTTGGATATTTAAATATAAATCCTTGCTAATCCCTCATGCAAAGACAACTAACCATAAATAAGAGAGCAACAGCAGTCATACAACTTATTAACTATTTAAGAAGCAGTTTCGGGGTTTTGGGGTAGGCACCCATTGGGTCAACTTTAACTATCTATCGTCACATGGTTATACTACGTTCAACTCTTACTACGTGTTATGCAATCTACCTCACTCACTCTTAAGTACTCATCGGTGCTGGTATGCAAGTGACACCGGAAAATTATTCATTTTGTTTCGAAAAAATTGAAGAAAAAATCGATTATTTGATTTCTTGGAAAAAGATTCCTCAAAACTAAACAAAACCCAAAAACAAAACGAATAATTTGTTCCTCAAAATTAGAGAGGGAGAAGAAAAAACCTCTTAAAAATTGCTGCATCCAAAAATTAAGTTCTGAATCTTATTATACTATTACTCATGAGCACTTTAGCTTAAATAGAAATTTTTTATCGTTCCCTATTTATTAAAAAGACGAATATGAATCTCAGAATTTCAAAAATTCATAAAATGCGTCACACAAAAATTAGAGGACTAGCACACAAACCAAATTGTAGCCAATGCCTGGCTCTATAACCTTACAAAATTTAAAAATGGGACTATAACGATAAAATTACTGAACCCGATCTGTCAATCTGTTTTTAAGTAATAAGATGCTAAAGTCAAAATTATCAAAACATCGTGCGGCCATTATATCATCATCATCATCATCTAGCTATAAATAAAAAAAAAGCATTTGCTTTGGCCTTCTATCAGATTTCCGGTTCCGAAACGTAACTTCCATTTCTGTTAAGCACAACAAATTTTAGTTATACCTAGCCATACCAAATTTCATTAAAATCGGTCCAATAGTTCCTGATATTTCGCGTCTCACACACATACAGACTGACAATATTAAAAAAAACTTTTTTGGATTCCTGGAGGCCCAAAACATGTATTTTCGACAAAATCACAGAATCGAAAACTTTTGACAATCACAATACATTCCCATATTGGAAGTATGGTAAAGTAAAAAGGAGGGTAAGACTAACATTTCATTTTAAAATAAATGTATTTGTATTCAGTGATTAATATTTATTGCGTAGTTACACACATTCCTAGAAACCCTTACAGCAATTCAGGTAACTGTTTTGCATTGTGTGTTTGTTACAAATCTATTGTTTTTTATGCTTTGTAAACACTCTGAGAATTACAAAATGAATTGGCATCGCTCGTTGTAGACTGGTGAAGACATTATAGTTATTAAACAGTCTTGTAGTTTTAAATATTTTATCTAGCACATTATTGCTTAATTGAACAAATTCGCATTGTAGTTAATAAACAAGCAAAAAAAAATGTATACATAGTTAGAAAATGTAGCGGGCATCATATAATTATCGTTCAAAATCTCTTTAGTGTAGCCTAATTTCCCCCACTTCTGATAAGACTTATTGAGTTCTCGATAGCAGCGTACTGGGCAGCAAGACGATATATCATTATTATTTACATACCATGCTTAGGGCTCTATTCAACAAAAATGTATTGTTCACCAACTGGGCCTCATGATAACCATGTTAATGAAATGACTACTACAGGCAATAAAATAAACAAATATAAAATAATGATTAACTGTCAAAAGTTCGCTAGCACTAGGTGAATGATAATTATTCGTTTATCTTACCAAATTTGGTAAAGGCTGAACTACTCCAGGAGGTCCAAATTGTCCTGGTCCTCCAGGACCACCCATCATTGGAGGAGGACCACCACCCATATTAGGTGGTCCACCTAACATGCCTGGAGGCCCAAATGGTGGCCCACCTGGAGGGCCCATCATATTTGGTGGTCCTCCCATGCCTCCAGGTGGTCCCATAGGACCACCCCAGTTAGGTCCATTGAAATTTGGGGGGCCGTTGTAACCACCTGGTGGCCCATTTCGTGGTGGCGGTCCTCCTCTTCCAAACATTGGAGGTGGGCCTCCTCGACCTCCCCTAAATGGTGGTGGGCCTCCTGGTCCAAAACCTCTTCCGCGAAACCTAGGTGGCCCTTCTCCTCTTGGACCTGGTGGTGGTCCAGGCCAATTTCTTGGTTGACCTCTGCCTCTACATTATTATTACAATAATATGATATTTCCATAAGCAATAGGTTATAAATTTGCTATTTCCTAATTTTCCAATTTGAATCTATCTACTTTCAGCTTCCCCATAACTATATTTTCTTATTGATATAGTTTTTAAAAAGCGCTGTATGAACATTATTATCACATATTGCTATCACTACTTGATAAGTTAATGGACAAAAATATACAAGTCAATGCATGGCACAACAATTTTAAAACAAGCAAAAGTGATTATTATTAGTTGATTACCTTACCTAAAATTTGCACGACCTCTACCTCGTGGTGCATAATCTTCGCCGCCGCCACCACCCCCGCCTGATTCTTCGCCCTCAAATCCGACGTCTTCTTCAAAATCCTCTTGTGGGGCATTCTCTATATCAGTACCGTCAAATTCCATAGGATTTTCAGGTTCTGCCATTATTAGCGATTTATTTTTTAATACCACCGTTATTATTACAACGCTTCACACATCACTCTTTCGAAAATGTAACGACGTTCTAGCTGCGAACTAATAAAAGCTTCTTTAACATTCAACGTAACGTAACGAAGCCGACCGCCATTTGCAATTACATTAGTCAGTTGGCAGCACCAAACCAATCTCTGTCCGGTTCACAAATCACAAGCAACGTATAATTATCCTTCTATTGGTACTTCTAAAAACTATTAAACATTTTTTAAACCTATTTCTTTTTAAATCACGTACACGACAATTTTTATTTTTAAATAAACACTTGCAGGAGTTATTTTCAATCCCCTACTCTTAACTCTCTAATAAGACCTAATAACCTTAACTTTAAAAATTCAAATAGAAAGACACGCCTTGTGATACCTTGTCTTAAAGCATTTTGTATGCTGAATAAAATTTTAAAAAATTCAAATTTGGTTGATAAATAACGGAGATGTGCAACAAAAATCCTTTCGAATGCCAACGCCAATATCAGTGGCGTAACTTCAGATTTTGGGCCCGGGGGCAAGATACCTAAAAAGGGTCCTGGCCCCATCCTCAGAAAAACTTCAATAAATAAAGTAATTGATAATAAGAACAATTTCTTCAACAGGAAGAAAATTATTTGCAGTCTAGTAAATGAAAATAAATATATTAAAGCCGTGTCTAATTAAGATAAGCAAATCTTAAATTTTCTGAAGTTAATGTGTCTGAGTCGGTACCAAAAAGTGTGGGTGTTGTGTTATTGCTAAATATTATCTCACTTCAGTATTTTTCATCGTATAAGTACATACTTACTTACATGGAATTTCAAATGTTTTTTGTTGAATATAAAAATAATGACCGTCGAAAATCAAACATTTGGATTGAAAAAAAAATTCGCAATAAAAAATTAAAAAAATAAAAACTCGTAGCTCGTGCCGGGGCCCCTTAAGGCCTCGGGCCCAGGAACCGTTGCCCCCTCTGGCCCATGGTAGTTACGCCACTGGCCAATATTGTAGCGGACGTTAATACAGATCAAGCAATGAGGAGTTAAGAACAATTACAAGTCATTAGTGTTTGATAGGTAAATGATAATTAACTTTAAAAAAAAAAGAAAACCGACTTCAAATAAAAACACAAAAGTGACATAAGTTAACTAAAAAGCAAAAAATAAATGTTTTTTATACAACAGTTTAATACTTATTTGTTGTTCCGTTTAATGTAATTAAGATTGTTGTTTATTATATAATTATTAATTGTTTTATAATTTTTAAGTCGGTGCCAAGTAAAACATAAAATAGTATATTAAAGTATAAGTGGATAAAAAGGTCTTTAAAACACGCGCGATTTTTCGAGCACGACGGCGCAGCCGGAGTGCTCGAAATAGAGCAAGTGTTTTAAAGACCAGTTATCCACGAATACTTTACGCTATTTTTTTTTATTGGTGCACTTTGAAATCATAAATACTGGTATTATTACTACAAAAAACGGAAATAAGAACTAATAATGTAAAATGGTTGAATTCGTGATGTGACATCAGTATACCTTTCGTTGTCATGGAAATGAGAAAAACAGAAATTAATTTGCAATTTGTCATCAAAGATTAATTGTTGTCACCGCACTGCTTAAAAATGAATTCTAATATCGATTTTTTAAATAGTAAAGCAGAATCGCGGTTAATACCGCAAAAATCTAATGATGCGTATAAAAAAGAATATGACAAGTTCATCAAATGGATGGAAGAGAAAAGGTAACAGATATAAATGAACGAGTTGTGCTTGCTTACCTTCAGAAATTTGTTAGTAATAACTAATATTTTATTTGACGTTACAAGGTACTCCTGTCAGATCAATAATCAAACAATTGTCATTTAGACTTCACGTTTCTCGAGTTGTTGATGTTGCCATGGTAACTTTAAAAAACGCGCGTTTTTGAAAGTTCGATTTAAACACGCTGAGGCGTGCTTTAAATAGGTAAAATGGGGCACCAATAAAAAAAATTATATACCTTGCTGCAATAACAAATTAGAATCGAATTTTTATGTTTTACTTGGCACCGACTTAAAAATTATAAAACAATTAATCATTATATAATAAACAACAATTTCTTAATTACATTAAACGGAACAACAAATAAGTATTAAACTGTTGTATAAAAAATATTTATTTTTTGCTTTTTACTTAACTTATGTCACTTCTGTGTTTTTATTTGAAGTCGGTTTTCTTTTTTTTTAAAGTTAATTATTTTACAATTTTAAGTGATGGGTAGACCTAGTAAGGATGCTTCTCGAATGAGGAAATGACGGCTAGTTGAAACGGAAGATGAAATACGGAAACACTAAAAAGTCGGTTAAAAAAATAGATTTTGAGGAGTATCTTCGAAGTTCAAGCTCCAATACCAATGAAATTATAATGGGACCGCCTTGGAACTGTACTGAACCCAACACAAAAAAATCATTATAATCGGTTCATAAACAAAAAACTTATGCCCGAACATACATAAAAAAACAAATAATAAAAAAAAAACATATATACAGACGAATTGAGAACCTCCTCCTTTTTTTTGAAGTCGGTTAAAATCACACATTTCAGTCATTGTAGGGATCCTAGATGCCATTGATAATGATAATGTTTTAGTCTAGGAACTGGAGCGATACGGTGGGACTGAAAGTTAATCCGATGGCACTATGGTTTATTGTTAGAGGACGGTTCAATGATCAATTCATCTCACAGACCGAATATTCGCTCTCATGTAGTTCTCGAGATACAGCCTCCGCAAATTTTTGATTTTTTGACCGCAGGTTAACCCTTTTGAAGTTGCGGTTACTTGAAAAGCATGCCATTCTTAAACACTTCCACCATGTGCCATCATTTTAATCGTGTCCGTTTATCGGGTTGGCCAGTTAAAATGGGAGCAAATAAAAAATTAAAAAAATAAAAACCGTAGCTCGTGGCGGGGCCCCTTAAGGCCTCGGGCCCAGGGACCGGTGCCCCCTCTGCCCCATGGTAGTTACGCCACTGGCCAATATTACAGCGGACGTTAATACAGATCAAGCAATGAGGAGTTAAGAACAATTACAAGTCATTAGTGTTTGATAGGTAAATGAAAATCACACATTTCAGTCATTGTAGGGATCCTAGATGCCATTGATAATGACAGATTTGCTATATGAGAGGGTTATGACACGTCCTCGTTTTAGTCTAGGAACTGGAGCGATACTGTGGGACTGAAAGTTAACCCGATGGCACTATGGTTTATTGTTAGAGGACGGTTCAATGATCAATTCATCTCAAGACCGAATCTTCGCTCTCATGTAGTTCTCGAGATACAGCCTCCGCAAATTATTGATTTTTTGACTGCAGGTTAACCCTTTTGAAGCGGTTACTTGAAAAGCATGCCATTCTTATACACTTCCACATGTGCCATCATTTTTTATCGTGTCCGTTTATCGGGCTGGCCAGTTAAAATGGGAGCAAAAATGGATTGCGAGTTAACCCTCCCAAACCTGGTGGAAAATGTTTATTGGTGTTGCCAATTGTTAAGATACCATATGCCATCAAAAGTTACCGGCCCATTTCAGAGTAATTGGCCATTATTTGGCCAGAAAATGGACATTTTCGCCATTTTGTGGCTAAAACTTACGGATTACAAGTTAACATGATGGCACCGTGTCAAATACGTTAATTTGAGGTCAAATAATAATAATATATATGAGTACCATCATTCTTTTTCCAATTCACCCCCTACCGCAACCCCAAAAACCTCCCCCAAAAAAAATCAGTAATTTTGATATTTAACCGCTCAATAACTGAGTAATTTATAATAATATTGGTCTAATTATCCACCTTTTAATCTCTCTGGAACGGTACGCTTCTCTCTCTGGTTGTTGATTGGTTGAAAAAAGTTGGTATTAATCTTCTAATGTCGGCCGTGAAGCTTGTTGGGATGTCAAATTGAACTATTTATCGATATGCGTTTTAATCAAAAAATGGTTGCTGGCTTGCTGGCTTACTTCTGCGATTTCTGCAAATAAAATAAAGTTTCGCTCACAAAAAAACAAAAACCGTTTATTTTTTGGGGAAGTTTTTGGGGGTGTAGGAGGGGTTGAATTGGAAAAAAAATGATGGCATTCATATAGGTATATTATTATTTGACCTCAAATTAACGTATTTGACACGGTGCCATTATGTTAACTTGTAATCCGTAAATTTTAGCCACAAAATTCAAATTCTTCCCTTTTAAATTATTTTCCAAAACTTTAATCTTTTGTGTGTCATTTGAATTACAATTTTGTAGTGCACTAAAATTTTATACAAAATAATTGGTGGGACAAGCATCTTCTTTTAAGTTTCCAATTATTGTAAAACAGTCTTTCGTAAAGTGTACCTTCAAATGAAAACATTTAGCTAACATACAAATAAATAAATTTGGTATATTATTAACTCACAAATTTAGCTTCTATTAGATATTTTTCAATTAGGCCGTTTCGTTCGATTTTACAGAGTAATAATTTTGACGGGTCTTTCGGAAATTTAAAAAATCTAAATTGCTGGCCGCTGTTTTTGCAGATTAAAACATCCACAAGTGCCCATGTTATATTTTTTTATTAATGTTTTATTAATAAACTGATGGCTATTTAAACGCCAAACTAACTTTTATAATAACTTTTATATAAATGATTGACTAAGAAATGTTTTTCCGCCTTTAAATCTAAAAAAATGGTAAACGTTTGCAGATAAGTATATAGAACGTAGTGAACTTCCAAAATTAACCATAAATAGCATTATGGTTCTATTAGAAAAAAAAAGATAAACGTCGTATCTTTGATGTTTGACGTCAAATCAAAAATCCTATGTGTTCATGTTGGTATCCGGTGAAAATTTCGAACCAAAAATCTCGAATGGCCACAATCTCGAAAGACAAAATACCGAAAGCAAAAATCTCGAAAGGTAAAAATCACGAAAAACAAAATACCGAAAGTAAAAATTTCAAATAACTAAAATTTTGAATGGCAAAAATCTCGAATTGTAATAATGTTATTTAGTGCGTGCATACTGTTCCACAAGATATAAACTCGGTTGTACCTACTGTTAATCAATCAATATCAAGGTTTCTTTTTAATTACGCACAATAATAAAATACAATAAATAAAAATAATTTATACATTTAAGTTTAAGTTGTGCGCAATTCCCCCTAAAAATCTACACAGTTAGTGTCAGCATATCTCGCAACACTAATTTTGAAGCAGAGTTATAATTAACTTTTTCACAGTTCGAGATTTTTGTCATTCAAGATTTATGCTTTTTAAGATTTTTACTTTATCGGTATTTTGTCTTTCGAGATTTGAGCCATTCGAGATTTATGCATTTCGAAATCTTTGTTTTTGAGATTTAGTCTTTCGTGATTTTTAATTCGAGATTGTCACCTAGAATCGTCCATGTTGCAGAAGGCATCTCAAAAAACATATAGCTTCATGCTCAATCTTTTTTTGTAAAGGTTACACATTAACACAAGAAAAAAATGTGAGCTGTTGTATAATTAGTGTTATTCTTTTTATACTTAAAACTGATAGAGTTTTACAATAAAAAAATGGAAATATACAGGGTGTTATCGAAAGTGGAACAGAAAGGCAAGCAGTATAGGTGAAAACAAGACAAACATGTAAATTATTTTTTTTTCGTATTATGCATAGTAATAAAGCAAAACAGTTTCTTTTTATTAACACTCGACGTTTCAGTGCAACTATCATTTTAAATTATTTTAAAAACAGTAGGCTGTATTTGGTTTAATTTAAGCAGCTGGCAAATGAAAATGCAGAAGAAGCGTTAGACGGTATTAAGAAAATTTGCCGAATCGCCGCCAACCTTCAGCAGGAATATTTGTAGGCCTCCATCAGCGAATGCGTGAAATCGGAATGATTTAACCAAAGTTTGCAGATTGTGGTAGGCTATCCATGGATCTTGGTGGTAGGCAAAGAACGCGCCATTGATGCTGAATAAGCTATTCTCCATCAAGTGGAGGAAAATCCTGCGGCTAGTAATAAAGGAAATTTTGTTGCCTAGAAAGGTGGAACTTTGTGAGTGGCTCTTGCGTAGATATATTATATATGCATTTTTAATACAACATATTCAAGCATGGCAAAGGCATAGATTTTATTAGTCTATAAGAACTAGTTTCTATAAAAAAACAACAAAAAAAAACAAGTAAATCAATGATTGCTTCACGAATAAAGCCATATAATAGTTTAATTAAATTTTGAACTAGTAATTTTTTTTATAAATACAACATATTCAGAAATGGTAGCCGTAGTGCTTCGGTCTGGGCGCAGCTAGTCCCGATCTCATATCGGTGTGGTATCGAAATTAAAGACGAGACCGAGACCAAGACCTCATTTAATTTTGACATCAAGACCGAGACTTGAGTGGTCTCGGTCTCATTCTTTTTAACCTTTTATTCTTAGAAAAATTACCTATTTTAAGGTATCGAGCTCGGTAACCATTCGACGTTGGGTTACCATTAACGGCGCATGCCTTGATTACTGGCTGACCAAGACAAGTAACAAAGCCAAACACAACATTATAACATATAAATAAACACAGGTATGAATGACATTGAATGAATGTGCATGAAGGGTGGTATAAGCTGTAGGAGCGTAGCGGTTAAAACGAGACCTACGATAGATCAGGCCACCGCATTAAATTAAAATGGCAGCATGTGGAGCCATAAAAAAGGTTAACGGTTCAACTGCAGTTACGCACAAACTGAACATATTAGTCAGTGTATTGCTTTTTCAAATATTTTATTTAATCCAAAGTATCGATATTGAATTTAACAACGAAAAAGCCCATCGCATGAATTCGGTGAGAATGATTTCCATAGGTCGCGACTTTAGACGCGTTCCAAGTCCAAACAATTGAAAAGAGACTTGTTACTTCAAGGCCGTTTTTGTAGGAAATTTAATTCTTTACAACTTTCATATGTAAATTTTTTTCATATCTGTTACGGTTTTCGCAGTGTTTCGAGTCAAAGGTCGCGGCGTGCGTTTGGAAATTGCATTCTTCTTTTCTTCATTTAACTTTTTTAAATTTCATTTGAAACTTAATTTTATGCTTTTGTCTTAAACTAAAATATATTACCCCTCTAATTAGATGCATAGTATTGTTATAAAATTCAAACCTTTTAATGACTCCGCACGCCGCCATTTCAATTCAATGCGGTGCAAGCCTGTAAAAAAGCAACAAAAAACTTTTTGTGGGCCAGCTAGAATAAAACAAATCGCTTTAACAAGAATTTATGCGTGAACAAAGGTTCGGGTAAAACTAAACACTCAAATGTAACTCCTACTGGCCATCCAAGAAGTGCCTGTTCTGCTAAAAACCCTATTTGTTATTCTTAAAATAAATGCCAAACGTGTTAGTGCAGTTCAACCAGACTTGGATTAAAATACCAACAATTCGCTAAAGATTACGAGTTTCAAACTGTAACGTCAAGTCCTAAGTTCTCCCAAAGCAACGAATTTATTGAATCCCAAGTAATAAAATTTAAAAACCATTTAAAAAAAGCTGAAGACCTATACCAAATGCTGTTAGCTCTTCGTTCAACACCTCTTCGGTCAGGCTACAGCCTAGCTGAGCACTTGATGGGAAGAAAACTTCAAGGGATAGTCCCTATGTTCACAAATAGAACTCATTACTAAAACTTCTTATTGGCCAACTTGTTTAGATCTCAGATTTTCGGCAAGAAGGAAGAGTTGAAGCTAAACATAGGTGACCCCGTTCGTACATCATCAGAAGTCCAAAAGGAACTTACAGAAGAAATCGTTTCTAAAAGTTTTCTCATTCACTCCCAAGTCAACAGGAAGTTAGTCCTAAAAATAATCTACATTCACTTGGAGCAAAGCCTAGCAATTCAGAATTCAATGTAATGGATGAAGAAAAAATTACAAATGGAGAACCTGAAGTTGTACATGGTGCAAAACACCGATTTGGGTTAGAAATAACACAACCTCAGGCTTCTACTTCTGAGGCACTTTGTCGAAGTCAGCGACAAGTTAAAGCTCCTCGACGGTTGGATCTTTAAGGGGGAGATGTGCAGTTGGCAGTTTGGCACGACAGTAGGCATTGGAGAACAAAAGGGTGACCGGAACTGACAGGTAATAAATAGATCCTCAATACCTCATGTAACTACTCTTGTACTTTTGATATTATTAGTAGAAGTTATTGTAACAAACACTGCAAAATCTGTTCAGTTAAAATGAATTAATTTGCAGTTTGTCATTGAAGAATATGTGTAGTATGAGACCGAGACTGAGACTTGACATTTTAACCGACATTGAGATCGAGACCACTATATAGGTCTCGTCTCGTCCAGACTAGGACTACTCCAGTCTCGGTCTCGACTTAGCGAATCCGACGCACTAGCGTAGCGGCTTGGATTTTTTGTCCTATAATAAATGTTAAAGAAAGGAAACAGGTAAAGCAACGGCCGCTTTACAAATAAAGGCATAAATAATCTGTTAATTAAATTTTGAACTTGTAATTATCTTATT
This sequence comes from Ctenicera cuprea, assembly GCA_958336395.1. Taxonomy (NCBI): domain Eukaryota; kingdom Metazoa; phylum Arthropoda; class Insecta; order Coleoptera; family Elateridae; genus Ctenicera; species Ctenicera cuprea. The sequence continues at coordinate 59,032,648 of OY284490.1, forward strand.
AAAAATACAACATTTTCAAAAATGGTAGAGGCACATATTTTATTAGTCTATATGTATAATACGTATAAAATCAGCTGCTACCGAAAAATAAAACAAATTAAATTTGCGAAAAAAGATTTTGCTTATATATAGCAATCCATGGAGAGAAAAAAAGTAGGTATAAACAAATACACTTATTTTGCTTGTCAGTATCACAAACTAAACACACAGTTTTAGCAAGTTACCTTAAGAAGAAATGGAACACTTTGGTAAAAGTATACGTAAATCATCAGACGAAGACAAGATGGAAGAAAGGGTTACTATTAAACTATCTAAACCAACTTACACAGCCCCAATGTCTACCAAGGAATCTGTGTATTCCAAACGCACAAGACTGTCATTTTCCACTTCAGATCGTGCGACTAAAAGAGTTATAGCGCCTTATGTTAGAGTTGTGCGCAGAGGTCAAAAAGTTACAAAAAAAGAAAAGGAGGAAGAAAGCAAGCAATTTCGTTTATATTTGCAAAAAAGGCCCAGCGTCTTGATGCGCAATTTGTCAGCATTTTTGTCTGACAGTGTTGATTTGCCTTCCGTTTTGCACGAAACCGCAGAGGTTCTTAAAAGTGTTACTAAAGCCGTAGGTAAACTTGTATTTTTATTTTTTTATCATTACTGCTATTATTGCTAGTGCTGCTAGATGTTTAACATATTCCTTTAAATCTATTTTTACCAGCTACAGTTAGAAAAAAGCACTAAAGGTATGCAGTAATGCGCTCCCAGCATATGCTTATTAATATTTAATAGTGGGTTTGTACTTCAAAACTCTACTAATATCCGAGAATGAAATCACTTGACATAATAGTTCAGTCCATGAGCAACTAAAAGTGTTACAATAACTTTCTTTAAATGGAAATAAGTGCTAATAATAGATACCAAAATAGGTAGCAAAAACGAATATGCTTCTGAAAAACAAGTAACAGGTAAAATATATAGTTGTAAGTAGTATACAGGGTGTGTATAAATTGGCGAAAGAACTACACGTGGCGATGTTGGTCATAAAATTCTGAATCGAAAATATTAATACCAAAATATTGTACCATGCTTCCTGGGTATGCATGGGATCTTCAAAGTTTGAAAATGAAGTCTTTTAATAAGTCTTTTAATTCATTATCTGTTGACAGAAAGAGCTGCAAAGTAGAAGAAATAAGAATTGTTATAAATATTTTGTCATAGATGTTGTTTTTCAGCCCCAAAAGCGTGTTTTAAACATTTCTTCGTTAACTTATTATTGTAAAAAATACATATGGCAGCATTGTAAAACAATATTCGTTCACTAGCAATGGATTTTACGTTCAATGATCCTTAGTTACCGTGCATTATAACAAAACACCTGTGGTGTGTGGATCCAATGTTGTCAAATGTACGTTCCTGAGGACAGAGGAAGCATTGTCCAACATTTTGGTATTCAGATTTTCGACTCAGAATTTTATGACCAACATCGCCACGTGTAGTTCTTTCACCAATTTATACACACCCTGTATAGTAGTAATCAACTATTTGAAAGATATCAACAATTGGCACTTGAAACTACTTGCCAAATTTTCAATTACAGGTCGTAGAAATTTGTTTGCTTCGGCAATGAAGGTAAACTTGTCACAATCGGTTTATAAACATTCAGTCATTACAGTCTGGTATTTCTACTTTATAATTCAAGCAGCTATACCACAAAAATTATGTATTAGCAAACCCTTATGCATTGGTTCTCTTTGTTACATGTCGAGTCATCTGATATATTAATAACGCAATTAAAAATAACCAAACTGTTGAGAATTCAATGTTTCATTGCAAGTGTAACGGATATCTGGGTTCACTATTGGGATGCTATTAAATTTTGCCTTTTTTACATTTGGAAATATTACACTACCTTTCTTATACATTTTATTAGTTTTAGTATCTGTATTCTTAAATATGTTATAAAGTTTTTCATTGACAGTGTTTTACTGCAAATACTACTGTCTGGATTCTGGATTTGGAATTGGGAGTGTGAGTTACCTCACGCGCACTTAGGCCACAGTCGGTTGGCCCATTCTAGTTCCTCCCCAGCAGTTCTCCACATTGGACGTCACCCAAGCCATCCAACCTTTTGGATGTACTTGAGGACATCCGCAATTGGAGTGCTGCTGATTTCGGCCATGTTAGGCTAGAAGTCTCCCAGCATGGATCCTCTGGTTGTTGCGAGAGCTGGCCAGTGACATAGGACATGTTCTGCCGACTCGTCGTCCTCGTTGCATGCACGACAGTTTGGGCTGTCCGCCAGTCCCATTCTGTGCATGTGTTGCTTTAGGGTGCAGTGTCCAGATAAGATACCCACAACTAGTCGTAAATTCTTTCGGGACAGTTGCACACAGTATTTGGCTGTTTTGGCGAGGGTGCCGTAATAGCAGCCCTTGCTTGACGACAGCTTTGAGTGTTAACCCATCTTCGTGTGAAGCTTTTTAAGGTTTCTTGGTATAGCATAAAGCTTAATGTCTTCAGGGATATGGGAATTACGGGTTCTAGCCCCCAGAGAGGTTGTCCAGAGGCCAGTCTCGCAATCTCATCAGCCTTTTAGTTGCCGTAGGTTCCGTCATGTCCTTTCACCCATACAAGGGAAACGGCTTTGTCTTTTGAGATATCGTCGAGAGCTTCACGACACCGCAGTACCACTCCTGAGGTGATTTTGCAACTGCCTAGGGCTAATAAAGCGGCTCTGCTATCGCTGTAGATACCAATACGTTGGTTCTTGATTTGTCGTTCAAGAATTGCATTTGCACTATGCATTATTCCCATTACCTCCGCTTGGAAGACAGTGGCAATTTTGCCTAGTGGTATACTCTGGCGTAGGTTTAGGTCATCGGAGAAAATTCCGGCACCCGCTACATGCTTTGTTTTAGATCCATCGGTGAAGATGGATATGTCCATATGCTGGGTTGGTCCAGCATTCGCGTAGCCACTAAAGTGTCTATTAAACGCATATTGTAAAGAAAGGTAGTCCACCATAGCATCCAGAAGAGGAATCTTGACGATTGCTTCATCCAGGATGCTGTCTGCCACAGCCCCTTGTGGCGCAGCCTCAAAGCAGTCCTCACAGCTGCTTCCTCCACAGAGATCAAGTGGAGGAAGGCATAAGATCACCTCTAAGGCGGCCGTAGGGGTTGAGCGTATAGCACCTGTAGAACTGAGACAAGCGAGAAGTTGCACGTGTCCCAGTTTGGTTGCTGCCGTAGCCTGTCTGACCCTGGGCCGCCAGACAAGTGCTCCGTAGCACAGCATGGGCCTAATCACGGCTGTATACAGCCACAAGGTAATTCCAGGGGAAAGTCTCCAAGATTTACCTAGGGCGCGGCGACACTGCCAGAAAGCCATGCATGCTTTGTTCGTTTTAGCTTTCAGATGTTCCTCCCAGTTCAGCTGTTTGTCAAAAATAACTCCCAGGTATTTGACATTATCTGAGAATCTGAGCGAAGTGTTGAATAGGAGAGGTGTACGTAAGGGTCCAACCTTCTTTTTCTTTGTGAAGAGTACCATCTCTGTCCTCAAGGGGTTGACAGATAGGGACTGTTCATTGCACCATTTTTCTGTTATTTTAAGAGCCGTCTGCATTAAGGTGCAGAGCATGCCCTCAAACTTCCCCGTGATGAGGATGGTGATGTCATCCGCATATCCAGCATCATTGAGTGAGCTTAGAAGGCTGTCCACCACTGTATTCCATAACAGTGGAGACAGAACTTCGCCCTGTGGGCAGCCTTTCATCACAACACCTCTAATTGAGCTGTCTCCTAAGTTAAATTGCACTGCTCTCATTGCAAGCATGTGCTTTATCCACCCACAAAGAGTAGGTGCAACACCAAGTCTGCGTAAGGCAGAATTTATACTTTCAAAGGTGGCCTTGTCAAAGGCTTCTTCAATATCAATGAAAACTCCCAGGGTAGACATTTTGTTGTCTAATGATCTCTCGATCCGATTCGCTACGGCATGTAGCGCCGATTCGGTAGATCTCCCTGGGATGTAAGCGTGTTGGTTCAGGTGCAGTGGGTGTGAAACAAGTACCTTCTCCCTTATTTCCCTGTCACAAAGTCTCTTAAGAGTCTTTAATAAGAAAGATGTAAGACTAATGGGACGATAAGATTTGGCCAGGGTGTAGTCAACACGCCCTGGTTTGGGTATGAAAACTACCTTCACTTCTCTCCAGCTCTCCGGTATATATCGAAAGGCGATACATGCCCGGTAGATGCGCACCAAGTGGGCAAGTATCAGATCCAGACCCCATTGTAATAGGGCTGGGAAGATACCGTCCACTCCTGGCGACTTGAAGAAGAGAAAGGAGTTTATAGCCCAGGTTACTTTGTCGCTCCTTACGACCCGGTCCGCCACTTCCCAATCCTCCTTGATGGGAGGCGGGGTGCCGGGCCTTGGCCATTCACAATCAGGGGTAACAATGCAGCCTGGGAAATGTGTTTGAATTAACACTTGTGCTGTCTCTTCGGGTTTGGTTCTCAGAGAACCATCCCCTTGCCTGGGACAACCAGGTTGTTGATTGGGGTCTTTGGAAATTATCCTTTTTAGTCTTGCCGCTAAGGTAGTAGTCTCTATGAAACTGCAAATTGTTTTCCAAGAGTCCCTCTGCCTCCGTCGGATTTCTTTTTTATATATTCGTTTTTGGTGTTTGTAGGCCTCCCAGTCACTAGTAGTTCTAGTTCTCAGTGCTTTATTAAAGAGTTTACCCAGCACTGATCTATTCCTGTCGAGTTTCTTGCACCACCAAGAGGTTGTGCGACTCGCCTTGGGTGTCTTCAGAGGGCATGGTGATTCATAGGATTGTAAGAGCGAGTTTTGCACAATGTCCACACTGGTCTGCAGGTCCTCTACCCGAGCAATCGTATCCGGGAAAGTCGACTCCGTCAGGTGGGCTTCCAGATCTACTTTATGGGATAGTCTGTCGGTCTGCCTAGGGTTCCGATACTGTTTTGGTATGGCCGTAGTTCCAGATAATCTGAAACAGAGCCATCTGTGGTCTGACCTGGATACAATAGGTGATACATGCCAGCCCACCTAACGATGCCAGGGTGACATCAATCACCGTCTGGCTGCGCGTTGTGACAAAGGTAGGTTCACATCCACGGTTCAGTATTTCTAGGTTTGTACTTGCTAGGTACTCAAGTAAAGATTTACCTCTGGTGTTAATGGTACTGCTGCCCCACGAAACGTGGTGCGCGTTCGCATCACAGCCAATAATTAGGTGTTTATTTTCCCTCTCACAGTAATCCACCAGTTCGATCAACTCCGCGCTGGGCAGAGGGCCGATTGAGTCACCGGGAAGGTATACTGATGCTAATATTAAATCTTCTTTTCCTTCGTTAATGCTGCAGCTCACCTGTACCGCTGTAGTATTGCGAGGGCAAAGCTGTGGCAAAGCGAAGGCTTGTAAGTGTTTGGAACAGTAGATGCACGTCCTTGGTTTCTTTTGGGCGTTATCTGTAAAGACAGTGCCATTATTATTATTTAATCCACAGATCTTAGATTTTACAATCCAAGGCTCTTGTATTAATGCAACAGTGTCCGGCTGACTGTCGAGATGTCTACGTAGAGTGACAGCAGCCACTCGACAGTGTTGCAGGTTGATTTGTATAATATTTAGTTCAGGCTGAGTGGACATGGGGTCAACACAAAAGAGTTAGTCGGCCCCGGTGTCTAACCCGGACTCCAACAGTATCTCCATCAGCATCCTCTCCTCATCACAGATTGTATCCATGGGGGTGGGAAGTTGTGGGAATTTCTCTTCGGATGGCTGCTCTGGTAGCGGCACTCCGGGTGGTGGTGGAGGGGTGTCCGCAGAGTCACCCTGATCTGTAATTAAAAAGGGTTGAGGAGTGTCCGTAGACGCACCCTGCCCTATAGGTTGATTTTCAGAGGCTGGAGGGGTGCATCCCCAGGCTTCTAAATTTTTATGTTCAGGGTGGTAAACTGATAGTGCAGTTTACCTCCTTTGGTTTTTACGGTCGAGACGGCCTCTCTGCTTAGGCTAAAAATTAGGAGCCTACCAAGTGGCTTCTTCTTTTCGGCCGTGTGGAAGAGGAGCCAGTCCCCAACGCCCATCCCGGGGTTCTGCACTGCCAGTCGACGACAGACAGTCTCCACAGGTTCGGGTTTCTCCGGGACCCACAGAGCTGCCTTCGCCAGCCTGGGCAGCCGATCCGTGTGGACGACGCTGAGGCGAGCACCCTCCCACAGGGCAGGCAGGTTCGTGACCGCGTCTGTCAGCCACTTCAGGGTCTGGTCGTCCTCACAGGTGATTCGAAGAATCTCCCCGGAGTACTGCCAGCCCCTAAAAGTGGGTGCGGTTTGGCCTTCAACTAGGGCGAACATGTAGTTGTCCAGAGCCACGAGTAATTAGGCTTTTATTAGGTCCGCTTGGACCTGGGTGATTTTGCCGAGGGGGATCCTGAGATCCACGATGGCCACGCGGAGGTGCCTGGTAAGAGCCTCTTTGTAGCCACCTGTCTTCTCGGTGACCTTTTGGTCAGGTTTGACCTTCTTCCTTGGATTTGAGGTGGAGGGCGTGCTTCCATCCAATCTAATCCTTTTGCTAGTGGAAGGTGTAGACCGCCGGAACCGTCCGCCTTGGGGCTTGCTCTGTGAGCCAGTCCCTTCGTAGCGGTTGAGGAGACCCCACTTCCCTTCCCACTTCTGCTGTTTATTTTACCTGAGCCTATAGCCCTAGGGCTAGCTGCAGGAGCCAGCCCTTGGGTGGAGGTAGAGGCAGTAGCGTCGGAGTTCTCTGCTGCTAAGCGAGCCTTCCTCCTTCGTTTCTGGTCGGAGCCAGAAATCCTCTTTCTCTTTGGAAGAGTCTGTTCCTCCTTCTTTTGTTGTTTTTGTTGTTGCTGCTGCTGCTGCTGTTGTTGCTGCTGCTGCTAATGGCTTGTTACAGGGGTATCCGAGGACGCATCCTGTATGATTTCTTTATTTTTGGTTTTGGTTCCATGCTGAAATATATGTTCATCTCCCTAGCTCCTCACCCACTACGGAGCTCAACAAGGGGACGTCGAACTTCGACGCCAAGGCTACTAGGGAGACATAGTTTCCAGAGATGAGTTGCACACGAGTAGGCACCACCAGAGAAATCCTAGGAAATCAGAAATCAGTACCCCTAAGAACCCTAGGAACCCACTGCGAGCCCCTCCACTCCCAAGGAGCTCGCCCTACCGGCGGTCTGACCCGACGATACAGCCGATTGATCGAGGTGGGTTAGTCACGCGACCTCTCGTCTAGGTGAAATCAGGGCCAAAGAGCTGCACTCCAGGAAACCATACCTGTCCCAGAGGTAGCTCAATCACCAGGATCCCTTTCGTTTCATCACACGGGGGTTTAGACCCGAGATGTCCCTACTAACTAACCACTAACCTTAGTCCGAAGACTTCGGCCATTCTCCTATCCGCCACCTGGAGACGCGCTCGGAAGGTGTCCCAACCCCCGAGAAATACTACTGTACTGTTAATATCTTTCATATAGCTGCTTAACTCTGTTTAAACCCTGTTTCTTAAAAAGCTGCTTTACGCAATCTTCTTTTACTTGTTTTTTAAAAACAGATTTGTTTTTTGCAAATGTATTTATTAATAACTCTTATAAGACAATTGTTACGGCTATTAATTCATAAGGTAAAGCACTAAATCGCTCATTCAAGCAATTGCTTCCATTCGTTTTTATCTCTCTTTCGTCTGAACCTGTACCAGTTTATACTTGCCTTTGTCAGTTGACAAAATGCGTATTTTTTCAATTTTAAAATTGCTAGTATTTTGTAATTTTCTTGCTTAGTACTGCTTCACATGATTCCTCATTTAATGTTATACCTTTTTCTTTACAATTAGGTTTCTGTTCACTAAGACTAACAAAGCTACTATAACAACACTTGTGCCGGGTAGTTTGTTTAACAAGCATATTCTTTACATTAGCACCGAATTTTAAAATTGTTTCCTTTTCTTCGCCTATCCTCTGTCTAAGCATGTGATTTTCAAATACTTTGCGAGATTTCTCTGCAGGTTTTATTAGATTGGCACACTGAACTATGATTGGCACCGGCCTTTTTTGGGTGAAATAATACAAAACTGCCTATTTATATTTTATTCACAATCAAGTAGTAATATGTCACTTTTATGGCTTTTAAAAAGTTGGAAAGTCATACATTGTGTACCTAACCGGAAAAGTCTTTTCCGGCTAGCTGGAAAAGATTTTTCCGGCTACTTAAACGTCACTTTTCAACAGCTTAAATGTTAGTGTCATTTTGAGTAGTCGATTGTAATAAAACTATCCACAATGAAGATAATGTTTTATTTAATAAAAAACTAAACAATAACTTATTAAATTATTAAAACTACTCGTACACTCTAACTCACTATCAGACATAATATGCGTCAAAATGATAATAGTTATCCAAGCAAATAATTTGAAAACTGTACTGACAGAATAAATAAAAATGTTGACATGTTACCTAGCAACACCTCCACAGATCTCTTTGTTAAAGTAGACTAATCGAATTATGATAAAACTGTCAATAAACATTAATGGAAATTATGTTTAAAACTCAATAATTAATTAATAACTGATTGTGAATAAAACTGATTGTGAATAAAATAGTATACAAACCTCGGTGAAAAGTTTTCCTGTCTTGAGAATTAATTGACCGCGGCGCTTGGCGCGTTGGTCAACTATCATATCTCACCTCGGTGTGTAATATACTATTCCCTTCCTTTTACTTATATTTTAATACCGGTGCGGTGTTTCAATTCCACTTGCGTCAGTTTCTGTTGTTGAAGAAATAATTGTTGAAATCAGTAAACTACTTTTAAAATCTAAATAAGAATGATTTCTTTTGTATTTTATTACGCTCGGGACGGACTGAACAATTATGATAGGCTTACTGTGAGCTAAAGCGAGAAGGAGCTATACTCGTTAGACTAGATACGTAGCAAGACTACGTGCCTGGCGAGCACCGAGACATGCATCGCTTCTTGAACGCGATTTTAGTTTTTCTTCTGTAACATTTTTATGTTTGTAAAATTTTAAGCGTTTGCGCGTAAAAGTTACTCTTGTCAATTTTTTTAATTTTTCATTAATTTAGCAAGGAACACGAGTTATAATTAAACCGGCGCGCTCAGAAAAGCAAATTTTTGGCTACGCTTTCCTAAAGTTTTATTTCGTCATAAAGAACAATATATTTGTTGAATTTGAAAAGCGGTTTCAACATAAAAATGTAAAGAAAAAAATTTGAAATTTTCATCGATAAAGTATACCTCTGCAATTTATGTATAGGTATGTAAGAATTGAAAAATGAGGTATTTTGTAGTATCCCCCCTGCAGGGGTCGTCCGCGATTTTTTTGATAGACGACTACCAGGAACGTGTTCCCCACACATTTTCACGCGTTTTCGTATAAAGAAAGTCCATTTCAAAAGGTGTTATCGCGAAAGTCAAATAAAAGGATGCATTTCTCCGGACTATAAGTGTAAGCTTGCAGAATGGACTTGTGATAAATTCAGAAATATAATAAAAGTATGCTAGTTAAATCACCTTGTTTGAAGCATATGAATGCATTTGACACTTTAACTGCAGTCAAATATCTTTGCCAAAAATTTAAATGGCGGTCGTGCTATCCGCTGTTGGTAACATACGTTTTTCTGTCGTAGTCTTCACAAAGAAATTCAACACTTCTGACACCATGCAATATTTGGCATGAGTTATTCCATTTATATACATTTAATAACACACAGTATAGTAAATAAACGTTACTTTAATACAAGCTCTAATGTCATCAATTACATTGGATTAGGCAACTGTTTTGTATATCAAGGACTAGCGTCTAGTCGCTTCGCCTACAATGGATTCTACCTCATCAAGGTCAGACTTGCGTGTTAGTATGCCGTCAATCAGTGAGTGAATGCAAATTTGTATTCGTATTTTTTCTTTAAAAATATAACTGCTATTAACAAATACCATCGCGTAAACAGCAAAACGCAACAAGTGTTTTAAAAAAACTGTAAAATAAAAAAAAACATTTTGGTCCCAACCGAGACTCGACCCCACAACTACTTATGCAGTAAAACGGCAGTACACCCGAACACACCCGCATATCGATCTGTGCCACTACGAACCCGCCGGTTATCGTTAAACAAGTGCCTATTGAATGCGTGCCTACGCAATAGAAATGCACAAATAAAAAGTCTGGCTTTGGTGGGATAGATTGTTGGCGAAGAGACAAGACGCTATTCGGCAGCAGCACCTCTCACCAGCTAACTAGTTAACCAATGAAATAGCAGTGTCTTAAAACTACAAATCTAGTTTTAGATTACCGGCAACTCGCAACGGAACGCCGCTGCCGCTGCTGCTGGCGTTTCATAAACGAGGCGCAACCGAGGCTATGAATCCAACCAAGGCAGTAAAACTGCATTTCTGCCGTGTTGAACATATAATTTTGTCGCCGATTTATTAGAATAAATATTAATTTTGTGATTATTATAACATAGCATGTTGTTATGACAAATTTGATGTTTATAATTTCATAAATGTCATTCCGTTTGTTGTGATACAAAAAAAAACGGGTTTTTAATGCCTAGGTAGTAAAAGTGATACTTTAGTGACTCTCAAATGTTAATAAAATCAAACTTTTAATATCAATCAGCGAAATTGTTACTATAAAAAATATCTGTTGACCTGTAGACAACGGTAGATCTAATTTTTCAAACACATGGCGGCAATTAACGTAAACGTGTTAGATGTTATCCGCTTAATTTAATGATTTAAAGTAATTTTATGAATTTATTTTAATTTTAGTTCTAAAAAAAGTTTGTAAATATTTTAGGTGTAGCACTGTACATGGTTGATCAGGCTGCAGGTGAGATATATCAAAGCCCTCGTAATGTGATTAGTGAACGACATAAGGTAAACTGGAAAATTGAACCAGGAAAAACGATAGCAGCATATGTTGCGTTTCATAAAGAATACGTAATGGGTGATGATGTGCTAGGAGATGCTAGATTTCCAGAAGGAGTTGGCTACAGAGGTAGTACATATTTAGATTTACACTGTCAAATCTGCTTTAAAGCATAATGATTCAATGCTACGGGACCAACAGTAAAAAGTGTTCTGTCGTCTGACAGCTTTTTGGCCAATTTTAGTCAGAAGACAAAATAATAATCCATACTGGCTATGTTTCGCAGATATAAGAAACCTGTCTATCGCGATAACGCAGTTTCTCGCAGTACAAAAAAGATACGGTGCATTTTAAGTAAATTATAAGTTAATTTTTCTTCCTAAACTATTACGTGAGCAAACTTGCAAAGAAATGAGGCAGTGAAAGAATCGCAAAACTTCAAGCTTCAGTATACAACAAGACACAAGTCTATATGCACATTAATAAGTAAAGTATAAATTTTGATATTTGGAGATCCCGAAAAATGTTGGAAACATAGATTTCGTTCTGCAAATTCACAATCCGTAAAAGCTTTTTCTTATAAAAATTCAAATACCTGAATTGTTTTACATCAGAACTCCCCTCTTTGATCCGTGCTTCAAAGAAACTGATTTTGGGCAATTGTCTTCTGACTTAATTTGAATTATTCTAATAAAAGCATGTAAAGTATAAAAAAAATGCTAAAAATATTCAGTCTCTGCTGTTTAAATTCAGCTGCAAACAAGCATTATATTTAAAATTTTCAAACCCCAACTGTTTTTTTAATACTTATTTTAGTGAGACATACTGAGCGACTTATAAAAGGAATTGACCTATAACTTGCAAGAACAGACAATTTTAAAATATTTTGCGTTTTAGATGAAACAATAAAGTCAGTTTTGTGTGTACCTATAGTAACTGCGGAAGATTATTGCTACGCTATTATAGAATTATGCCGTGATGTCACACAATCAGTATTTGGAAGAGAAGATTTGAAGATTGTTATTGTGGTAACAGGATGGATTGGAGCTGCTATACATCAAAACCAACAGCGCTTAGCGCTTCAGAAAAAACAAGAATTAAATGACTACCTCCTTGATTTAACAAAATGTTACTTTGCAGATACAGTAGTTATGGAAAAAATGATTTCAGAAATAGTGGTAAGTTATATTACTTAAAATATAATCTCATTCTAGCAGGCCACAGTGCCTCGCAGATAGGTTTTGTTAAATTGGACAACAACTTCAGACCTGCTTAAATTTGGAAGGACTGACTCCAGATAGCTGCTACTCTAAGTACCTATTAAATTACGAGTAATGATTCTACCTTCAGATGATTTTTAACGACCCTGGCAAAGCTGCTGAGGCCGGTAACATGATATTGTCACTTTTTTTTGTTTGTTTTCCCCCTTTAAAAAGGCTTCCTCTTGATGAGCCTAACTCTGTTAGAATGGTTACGTTGGGACTGGCCGCAGTCAGCGATTCCTGCAGTGGTTCTGGTTAAGTTTGGTAGATGTTTAGTAGCGATTTTTGTCTATGTTTGGTAGCTGCCGCTATTTTTGTTCATATTTGTTGAGTCTCTGAACGCCTTGTTTTGGAAGTTGTTGTAAGGGGCTGGATGTTTAATTCTGGAAATATTTTATTAAAGTGGTCCCAAAGTTCACTTTGGAAGCTTAGGGCGGGTTGGTAACGTTTGAGAATCCGCGGTATTGTTCTTGTCGCCGCCGGTGTTGCTCGAAAAACATGAATTTGCTTGTCAAAATTCATGAATTTCACCAGTAACTATGGAAATAGCGTATCTGCCTTTGTATAGCTCCTTCTACAGAGGCATAAGACTAGATACAAAATGAATTTATTGTGGTCAGATCTGGCCCAAATACGATAAAAATTTATTTCGAATATCGGCACACCCTGTAGTGGGCACTACATTTAAAAATAATAACTTGAAATGCTCTGAAATATAGATGTTAAACAAATTTTTAAATACAATACTTTATCAGTAATTATTTTGTACTGACTTTTTAGAGTTTTGCCAAGGTTACTCTTGGAGCAGGACGTGGATCTTTGTATATTATTGATAAAGATAGCGATGAATTAATGGCTGATGCATTTGAAGAAGGTGTTAATGACTCTGGAGAAAACAAGTTACTTAAAAAAAATCTTAAGGTCCGATTTCAGCAAGATGGTGGAATTCCTGGTTTAGTAGCACGTACTGAACAAACTGTTAACATTACCAATGCTTATGATGATCCTAGATTTAATAAAGAAGTAGATGAAAAAACAAATTTTATTACCAGATCAATATTATGCATGCCAATCATGGGAGTGAATGGAATATTAGGTAGGTGAAATTTTTAAGTAAATGATTAATATGAAATCATGTAAAATATTTACACACTTACATTTTAAAACAAGTTACCTACATAGAATAGGTATCTAGCTTTTATTATCCATACCATAAAGTTTAGCTTTTAAAAAAAGGTAATAAAGGTTGTTCGTCTTATTCTACAGTGTCGCCATCAATTTCCAACTATAAAGGTAACTGTGTTTTAAGTGTTTCTTAGCCTCAAAGACCAAAATGCAATAATTCTTAATTTCCTATTTATTGTGTGATTTTATATAATATATGTCAATAAACGGCAAAAGTTTTCGCGTAGCTTGTCTGTGTACATTCTACAGCCCAAACACCTCAACCCAGAAAACCCAATTTAGGTTTAAAAGATTAGTAATCACACTAGGATGAAACTTCAAAGTAGCGGGATTGGTCTGCCAAAAATTGGGGAAGGGTGTGGAGGGGTGGTGTACTTTAATATAGACGCGCGAAAAAAAAAGCTAATACGCTATAACTTTACAAAAGTCGCCATACTTCGATCTACCCCGGTTAGATTGACCCACAGTCGTTCAAATCTAACCTCAAAACTGTTATTAATGTATCAAAACATTATTTAAGTTCATTGCCTTAGCGACATCTGTTGGCAATTATGTGGAACTATATTTTTGTATGTTTGCTGTAGTTGTTCATTTAATCAATAAAATAGTTGTGACTGAACCGTCAACCGATGCGTTTGTTTTAACAGGTTATGTGCCCAGCTCAACTAAATTGCGTGGAAAATCGGTTGATTCGTGTGTAAAACAGTTGATTCTAGTTTTTTGAGATAAAGTATGGCAGTGAACTATTTGTGTAACGTACCGAAGCTATTAGGCAGAGAAAATTATGAAGAATGGCAGTACGCCATGGAAAATTTTCTAGTATTAGAAGGCTTGTTATCATGCATCGACGGTACAGAGACTGACACGGTGTTGATTGCAAAAGCAAAAGCGAAAATAGTGTTAAGCTTAGATACTTCTTTGTTTGTGCACGTCAGAGAGGCGAAAACAGCGCAAGAAGTATGGACAAAGCTAAAAAACCTATATGAAAACAAAGGCTTCGCCAGAAAAATAGGTTTACTTCGAACTTTAATCTCATTACGGTTGGAAAACTGCGAATCCATGGAAGATTATGTCAATCAGGTAATTGAAACCTCGCAGAAATTAGGCAGAACAGGTTTCAAGATTGATGGTGAGTGGATTGGTTCATTGCTTCTCGCAGGATTGCCAGAAAAATTCGGCCCAATGATAATGGCGATAGAGCATTCTGGGATCACGGTAGATACAGATTCTATAAAAACGAAGTTACTCGACATGCAACTAGATGTCGGTAGTAACAGCCATGGTGCAGGCCGTGCTTTTGTCGGTAAATCATGGAACCACAAACGTCAATACAAGTCAAAGAATGACAGCACTAGTAATGTAAACAAAAGTGACAAAAGCGGAATAATTTGTTTTAAATGTAAACAGCCGGGACATTATGCATCAAAATGCCCCAATGCTAAGAAAGAAAGTGAAAAAACAAAAAATGCTTTTAGCGTTGTTTTTCTAAGTAGCAAATTTGACAATACAGAATTTTATATTGACTCTGGAGCTAGTTGTCACTTAACATGCAGACAAGACTGGTTAAAAAATAAGAAAGAACCTACTCTAAAAGAAATTATGACTGCAGATAAAACTAAAATTCCTGTGCTTAGTAGTGGTGAGATAGAAATAACAACCACAGTTGGTAAAAACAACTACTGTATAGAAATTAGAAATGCTCAATATGTTCCAAACTTAACCACAAATCTTTTATCAGTCAGTGAATTGCTAAAAAATGGTAATACTGTAAAATTTGATAAAAAAAGTTGTAAAGTGTACAATCAGAACAATGTATTAGTGGCAACAGCTGTGCTTAAAGATGGTGTTTACAAAATGAATATTTCAGAAAGAACCTTCTTAGTGGCGTCAGTAGTTACTACAGGTGATACATGGCACAAGCGACTGGGACACATCAACTCTACATATTTAAATAAAATGAAAGATGGTTTAGTGGACGGAATAGAGTATAACGGGCAACTTAAAATTGACAAACAGAACTGTGTTGTTTGCTGTGAAGGAAAACAGGCCAGATTACCTTTCGCAGATAGAGGTACTAGAGCTCAAAATTTGCTAGACATTGTTCACAGTGACGTGTGTGGACCAATGGAAGTCAGTTCTATCGGAGGGTCAAAATATTTTCTCACTATGCAGGATGATTTTAGTCGTATGTCTTTTGTGTACTTTCTTAAAACTAAGGATGAAGTTTTTGGGTGTTTCAAGGATTTTAAAAACTTGATTGAAAAACAAACAGATAGAAAAATTAAAGTTCTACGTACAGATAATGGTGGGGAATACTGTAGCAATGAATTTGAGATTTTTTTGAAAAAACATGGCATAATCCACCAAAAGACAAATCCATATACACCGCAACAGAACGGATCATCAGAAAGATTGAACAGGTCTATTGTGGAAAAAGCTAAGTGTTTACTTTTCGAAGCAAATCTTGAAAAACGTTTTTGGGCTGAGGCTGTAAATACTGCTGTGTACCTTAGAAACAGGTCTGTAGTATCAGGCATCCCAACCACACCATTCGAAATGTGTTATGGTAAAAAACCTAACCTAAGTCACATAAGAATATTTGGCAGTGCCACGATGACGCACATCCCAAAAGAAAACAGAAAGAAATGGGACAAAAAGGCCGTAGAAAATATTCTTATAGGTTATTGTGAAGTTACCAAGGGTTACAGATTATATAACAAAAACACGAATAAAGTAACCACTAGCAGAGATGTACATATTGTAGAAAAAGACATGAAGGCACAAACGGTTGAAAATGTAACTTTTATGCAAGAAAATCACGAAGAAAATACAAGGAATCTAGATTCAGCATCAATAAATGAAAGTACAGAGATGGACTCAGCAGACCAAAGTTTTAATTCAGAATGGACAGCTGCAGAACAGAGTTCAAATGAAAAAGAAACGGAATCTGAGGACCGTACTGACTACAATGATGAGACATTTATCCCGGAACAAGAAGTAGCATTACCAGAACATATAAGAAGATCACAAAGACAAAGAAGAGAAAAAAATTTGAAAATTACGTAACGTACTTGGCTACTCTAGAAGACATCACCTTGGAGGCAGATTCAGCTTCAGTGGGAGATACTTACCTGCATTTTGTGGAAGGCGTTCCTGAAGAGAGCAATCCAGATACAGTGGAGAGTGCTTTATCTAGACCAGATCGTAGCAAGTGGATTAGTGCTATGAAAGAAGAGATGGAATCTTTTGAAGAAAACCAAGCCTGGGAACTTGTTGATCTTCCAGCTGGATACACAATAGTGCAGTGCAAGTGGGTGTTTAAACAAAAAATCGATAATGAAGATCAAGTACGGTACAGAGCAAGGCTAGTGGCCAAAGGCTTTACCCAAAAGGCTGGTATTGACTATAGTGAAACCTTTGCTCCGGTAGTGCGCCATTCAACTTTGAGGTTACTTATAGCCTTATCAGTGAATTTAGATTTAAGAATTGAACATTTAGATGTTAAGACTGCATTCTTAAATGGTTATTTATCTGAGGATATTTTTATGTATCAACCTGAAGGTTTTGTACAAAAGGGAACTGAAAATAAGGTTTGTAAACTAAAACGGGCAATATATGGTTTGAAACAATCATCGCGTGCTTGGAATATGAGGGTTGATGAAACCTTGACTAAACTGGGTTATAAAAGGTCAGATTTAGAGCCTTGTTTATATATGTTAATAATCAAAGATAAATTAACCTTTGTAACAGTTTATGTTAACGATTTTTTTGTTTTTACGAACGATGACCTAAATTGTAAAATTTTAAAACAGAAACTAGGTTCTGAATTCAAAATAAAGGACTTAGGAGAGGCAAAGCAAATTTTAGGAATGAGGATTAAAAGGGATTATGATAAGGGGTGTATAACTTTAGACCAAGAAAACTATATTAATCAAGTATTGAAAAAATTCAATATGATTGATTGTAAATCCATAGGTACGCCCATGGATAAGAATAATTGTTTTGATCAGGTAGATTCAAACAACTGTAACAAAGATATGCCTTATCAGAATCTCATAGGTAGTTTAATGTACCTATCAGTGTTGACTCGTCCAGATATCACTTTTTCAGTAAGCTTTCTCAGTCAGTTTAATACTTGTTTTACAGAGGCTCACTGGAAATGTGCTAAAAGAATGCTTAGGTACTTGCAAGGTACAAAATCATATTGTTTAGAATACAGAAAAGGTGATATGGAACTAAAAGGTTTTGTTGATGCTGATTTTGCCAGTAGCGTTAAAGATCGAAAGTCATATACAGGTTTTGTATATAAATTGTCAGGTGCCGCAATTGCATGGGAATGTAATAAACAAAAAACTGTGGCTTTATCCAGCACCGAAGCTGAGTATATGGCTATAACCGAAGCTTCGAAAGAAGCTATTTACTTTCGAAACTTGTTATTTGAAATAATGGGCAAATTTGTTTGTATTACAATTTATAATGACAACCAAAGCGCCCAAAAATTATCACTAAATCCAGTTTACCATAAGAGATCTAAACATATAGATGTCCGCTTTCATTTCATCAGAGAAGCTGTTGCTAATAAATTAGTGAAACTCGAATACTTGTCAACAAACGAAATGACAGCTGATATTTTAACTAGGCCTTTGTGTTCAATAAAACACTCAAAATTTACAAGAGAATTAGGTTTATATGAGCCTTAGAATAATTGTTTTTGATAAGTGGGAGTGTTATTAATGTATCAAAACATTATTTAAGTTCATTGCCTTAGCGACATCTGTTGGCAATTATGTGGAACTATATTTTTGTATGTTTGCTGTAGTTGTTCATTTAATCAATAAAATAGTTGTGACTGAACCGTCAACCGATGCGTTTGTTTTAACAAAAACTCGCACGTCGGCACTGCGTAGCCTTCCTCGCAGGGGCAAATACAGTTCTTTTAGATATAAAGCTCATGTATTTTAAAATTTAACAAAAACTTGTAGTAAATGGTCATTATTATGATTTTAGAAGCACATTTTCTACCGCGTACTAGCATCATCTTCAACATGAAGCTTTTGAAAGTGAAAAATTGAGCGAAGCACGTCGTCTGGACTTCTATACTAGAAATTCTTACTTACCATCTTTTCAAAACTTTTTTTGTAGTGACGCGTTACGTGCCAATAATGACTACGATTGCACTTACCCCTACCCCTACCACTCTAACTATGGCACAGCTGCTTTAGTATAGTTAGTGTCCGCTTCAAAAAGGTAATTGCGGAACATATTCCTACAACCTACGTAGGTCGGCTTAAAAGTACAGACTGCATCTACGTAGATTTGTTAAAAATTGTTAACAAAGCACAATATATCTCTTAAAGGTTAGTTATACGTTATTTAAAACCTCAAATGCCTAATCCAAATAAAATATGCAAAACTTGGGTTTTCATCTTACCTACGTTTAACATCTTTCTGGGCTTTAACCTTTAACCAAGAATTACTAATAACCTTTCTAAGAGGAAATAAAAAATTATCTTGTCTAAAATACTCACAACATACAACGATACGTCTGCCGATCTTTCGTATATCTTACATCCGGAACATCACGGCTGAGGGCATCATCAGCTAGCTGCACATAGTAGTATGAATAACCAAATTTATCAAAGCTTTAAAAAAGCCGAAGCCTTAACTTCGAGTGGACTTTCATATAGTAGATTAATACTTACCGCATTTGCAAATGTGTAATATTTATATAATGAAAGTAATGAAAGCAATGAACGAAGTGATAGGAAAAGTAAAACAAAACCCGCGAAAACCGTGGATAACACAAGAAGTAATTGAATTAATAGAGGAAAGACGAAAATATAAGAATAACAATACGGAAGAAGGACAAAAAAAATACAGACAACTAAGAAATGAAATAAACAAGAAAAGCAAGAGAAAGGTACATGGAAAACAACTGCAAAGAAATACAACAAGAAATGAACAAAGGAAATATCGAAAATGCATATAAGAAAATAAGGAAGTTATTCAATGAAAAGAAGAAAACAAGTCATGGCATACACAAAGACTACGGAACTACGGTAACAGAAGACAGAGAGGTGGCAGACAGATGGAAACAGTACATAGAAAACTTATATAAATATGACAACACACAGAAAATACATATAGAAAATGAAGAAGAAATAAACGATGATGTGAAAGGACCACCGATACTAAGAGCAGAATTCGAAAAAGCACTAAAAAGTCTCACGAATAAAAAAGCACCAGGAATTGACAAAATCCCAGCGGAAGTATTAAAAAGCCTTAGTAAAAAAACAAAAGATTTGCTTTACGAATTAACAAACACAGTATATAATACAGGACACATCCCAGATGACTTTACAAAAAGTGTGATAATAATAATAATAATAATATTTATTTCCATAGACTTTACAGTATCGGAATTGTCATTGACGGCGTGTGAAAAAAAACTATAGACAAACAAAAACAATTTAAAATACATGTTTAAAATACACTAAATATATAAAATCTACTATAATGTTACTATTAAAATATTCGTGGAGTGAGTAGAAACTTTTTTCTTTGAGAATATATTTTATATTTGTTTTAAATTGTTTTAGATTTTGAATGCTTTGCAGGCTCTTGGGCAGATGATTATAAAGTTTTATTGACATGGTATTTGGACCTTTAGTGACTTTATTTAATCTATGAGAAGGCATGTAGATATTGTTTGCAGTCCATGTATTATAACTATTTACTTCACCGCATTTCACGTAATTGTCAATGTTTTTATGTACATGGCATACACATTGCAAAATGTACAGACAGTGGATAGTTAAAATTCCATGCTGTTTAAAATACGGCCGACATGATTCTCTGTACGGTACTTGAAACATGCTTTTAATTATTCTTTTTTGTAATGTAAATATTTTTGTAACGTGTACACTGTTTCCCCAACACATCAATCTATAAGATAAGACACTATTTACGCAACCATAATAATATATTTTTAATGTGACGATATTTACTGATTTTTTTAGTTGAAGTATTGAATAATTTAATCCTGCTAGCTTTTTTGACAAGTTCCCAATTTAAAGATTTGTCTAGGAAGATTCCTAAAAATTTAGTGTTATCGTGTTGCTTTATGCTTTTGTTGCCGGACCTAACTAAAACACTGCACACTTGTTTTGACTGATTTTGATCAAATAATATTAAGTCTGTTTTTCCGTTATTTAATGCGACTCCATTTTCCTGACACCAAGTTGTAATTTGATTTACACATTTGTTTACTTTTTTACTAAGTAAATTTAGGTTATCTGCAGTTATTCTGCTAGATGTATCATCTGCGTACAGTGTAAGAAAACCTGTATCGACATAATGTATTATCTCATTAATATAAATAATAAACAAGACAGGCCCAAGCATGCTGCCTTGAGGCACACCCGTATCTACTACCACACTATTTGATACAGATTCGATACCATCCTGGATAATGCAAACAGTTTGGGTTCTATTGGATAGGTAAGATTCGATCCAATTCAATGCTGGCCCCCGTATTCCAAAGACTTCCAGTTTCTTTAGCAACATCTCTTTATTTTCAAAAGCACGCGTAAAGTCAAAAAATATACCTGCTGACAGAAGTTTGTCATCGAGATTTGTTAATATTTTATCGTAGAATGATAATAGTGCATCTTGAGTTGACTTACTTGTTTGAAATCCAAATTGTCTATCTGTAATTAATTTGTATTTTAATAAAAAATGTATTAATTTTATATAAAAAGCTTTTTCAAAAATCTTTGAAAAGATCGGTAATAATGCTATTGGCCTATAATTTTCCAATTTATTAGGTGTACCTTTTTTATACACGGGAACGATTTGTGCTTGTTTTAGATGAGCAGGAAAATAACCCATTTCAACGATAAATTTATTAGATACGTCAACGGTTCGGTGATATATTCAGCAACTTTTTTGATTAAACAACATGGAATATGATCAAAACCAAAAAATTTTGTATCTGAAACAGATAGAATAATATCCTTTACCTCTACGGAACTCATTTCCATTAGAACCATTGTATTACAGATGGTAGTTGGTTGTTGTAGAGGGGTAATTTTTGGATTATATTTTGATGTTATGGAACTTAATGGACTCAGTGAAGTAATTATTAAACGCGTTTGCAATCTCATATTTATTTTTGACTATTGTATTTTCTAGGGTTATCAGAGAGTCCGGAATTTTTGTATAATTATTTTTTAAGTTTGCGTTTTGTTTAATTATATCCCATGCCGTGCTTGATTGATTTTTGGAATTTATAATCATTTTGCTATAATAATCCTTTTCTGCGGCTTCAATATTTTTAACATGCCGATTTTTAAGTATCTTATATCGTCCTTTAATTACAGGATCTTGACTTGGTTAACAGAAATGATAAAAATTTCTTACAGTGTTGCCTTCTCTAATTAATTCAGGCGTTATCCAAGGCGTTTTTTTTTGACCTGACTTTTGTTTTAAAAATTTAATTGGGAAAGCTATATCAAAGAGACTACTAAAAGTCTTAAAAAACATATCAAATTTTTTTACATTTGATGGTTTAATATACATTTCCAACCATTCTTCTTTAGATAAGGAGAACTTAAATTGATTTAAATTTTCATCTGAGAATATTCGTTTATTGATTTTTTTATCACATTCATTTTGCTTCAGCTCTGATAGATAATAAGCTATTTGTGCATTATGGTCCGACATTATTGTATCAATAGTCTGAGTTTTTAAAATATTATAATCTACATTTGAAAAAATATTGTCAATAAGAGTTTTTGAATTACACTGTATGCGGTAGTATAAGTAAACATTTGAACAGAAACCATATGAATAAAACAAATTTACAATATCCGATGCCTTCCCCTTTGTATCTAAAAAGTTATAATTAAAATCGCCACAGAGAAACGTGACGCTGCTGATTTTACTTTCCAAAAGTATGTTTTCTAGAGTATTTATAAAATAACTATCATTTGAGCCTGGAGACCTGTACAAGCAGACAACACAAATAGTATCTTCTTTATATAATACATTGACCGCGGCTGCTTCAAAGATTTGATCAGCCGTTTCAAGATTTGCTAACTGATTGTGAATAAATTGGAGATCTTTCCTTACGAATATCGCCACACCACCTCCACGAATATAAGTTCTACAATAACAGCTTCCAATGTTATATTTTTCAATTTTTATTGTTTTTAACTCATCTATAGTGGGCCATGTTTCTGTAAGACAGATAATTTCTGGATATGATAAAGATTGCAAAAACAAATGTAACATATTTAATTTATTGCGAATACTACGTATATTTAAGTTTACGATGCGGATGGTGCTATGATCTTTCGCCTGCAAACTACCACTTATTTTTGGATCCTGACTGTCTAAGTTTATATAGGACTTATTTTCAGGTATTGAAAATTTGACGTATTATCCATTTTTACTTTCCTATACTTCCAGTATAGGGAAGTATTGATTTCATGCAAATTTTCAAAATCGAGATTTTGACGGAAATACATGTTTTGGGCTTCCAGGATCCTAAAAAAGTGGTTTTTAAAAATGTCTGTCTGTGGGTGGGTGTGTCTGTGTGTGTGTCTGTGTGTGTGTCTGTGTGTGGGTGGG